>JAJKLG010000008.1:2400000-3014851 GCA_022539325.1 Xylariaceae sp. FL0804 | reverse complement strand
ACCCTAACCCTAACCCTAACCCTAACCCTAACCCTAACCCTAACCCTAACCCTAACCCTAACCCTAACCCTAACCCTAACCCTAACCCTAACCCTAACCCTAACCCTAACCCTAACCCTAACCCTAACCCTAACCCTAACCCTAACCCTAAGCGCTGGTGCACCTGTCCAAGTCTCTGGCCGTCGAGTGGGTCGATTTCACGAGGGTGAACTGTATTTCTCCGGTGAGCACCCATGCCCCCCGTTCGGTCCCTCTTAGATTGTGGGCATTCAATGTAGCTGGAAGAACCGAAACTGATGCGGATATTCACCATCACAGGGATTTATTGATACGGATAGTAAGTGCTTCGCTCGCGTCCGGGATGTGTTGCTCAGGCTGACATGACGACTCCTTTACAGTGCTCACGACGCACCCGGAAGAGTGGCGGAAGCAATGGTTTACCATAATTCCAGGACGGAGATTATGTAAGACAGCTGAGCTCAAGGGAGCCTATGTCTTCCTGGCAAGTAATGCTAGTAGCTATATGACAGGTACGTGCCGATCCTATCCATCAGAGTGGGAGATCCGACGGGCTGACTGAAGCCTCCAGGGGCGGATATGATCATCGATGGGGGATACACATTGCCTTAAAAGAGCAATCAGCGACTTGACTGGGTAATAAATACAGACTACGAGTTTATACTTTTGATCGAACGGACTTTACAATCTTACCTTCTTTAGATTATCCGAGGGTCCAGAAAAGTCTGTATAGGTGTGCCTTTATTGCTTTGGACTGGAGGCGGAGCCCCAGTCCTCGATATTTCTCTCCTTTTCAGCCCCTTATTCAGTTCCCCTACCGACTAACCTTAGTGCCTCGGCTGTCTCCTCAGCCCGCGGCATGTTGGTGATCATCATGTACAGGATGTTCTGAGCTTCCATGTTAGCATTCACCATGTGGCTTTCCAAAAGCACTCGGCCACCTACCTTTCGTAACAGTCGTTTCCGCGGACCCCTTTCTTCCTTCCCCCCGTGCTTTTGGCGTTTCCTCTCGCGTTTCTCCTGCTTCTTCGCGTATTTCTCGCGCCTCTTCTCCACCTTCGCGAGTTCCTTGGGCGTGTATTCCACCATGGGCTCCATTATCGAGTTAAGGGCACCATCTGGGTTTTTCTTAAGCTGCGACGGGCTCCTCTTTTAGAGATGCTTTTAATGGGTGCAAGAATATAGGATCTTACATATTTCTTCTGGGCCTTGGCGTCCGACCTGTGTTGGTAGCCAGCAACCATCTTCGAGAAATACCCCTTGACGCCACTGCCGTGGTACTCGTCCTCGAGGCCGGGGAATACCAGCTCGGCCGTGGCCGGGAATTGGACCGGTCCCGTCGTGCCATCGTGATTTCGATATTTGCCAGGCTTATTATCTGTCTGCTGTCCAGTACTGATGTTCTGCTGTACCACAGTGTCCCTTGAACTCGGGTCGTAAGCCAGGATTAGGCAGTACAAGCCACGCGGCCGGAAGAGTTCATCGTTCATCTTCGAGATGTAGGTGTTTTGACTGCGGCCCGCGGGGATATCTCAGCAAGACGTAGCACGTGGAAGTACGCGTATCACACTACCTACCCTTTCCGGACCTGTGTCTCCTCGTAGATTCCGACAGTCACCTTCATGCCCAACTGGACAAGACCCATTCCCGGCGCCACAGTGTCCGGGATGGCTCCGACAACCTCCCCAGCCAGATTGACGACTTCTAGCCACGGAGACATTTCCATCGCCTTATCGAGGCCTTTGAGGAATGCCATAAAGGTAGGCATGTCAATGTTGAATCGCATTAGATCGGGTGCGTAGGCTCTGATGAAACCACGGACACGATCATTTGGCCGGCGCTGGGGTAGGATGACCGGGAATGGAAGCCGCACAGGTGTTACTGGTAGATCCGGCAGACTGCGACCCTCGCTGGCCAAGTCGACTGAGCTCTCCCCTAGTTGCTTGTCGTAGGGGACATGCTCGTCATGCCCGGCCTGAACCTCGTCCTGTTCCTCATCGAGACTCCACTCTTCCTCTTCGTGAACCAAATCATAGCTCTCGGGGACAGGTGCGCTCGTCGATGCTTTCTCGCAGTCAGACTCTCCGCAACATCGGCGCAGCTTCGATGTTATTCACCTTGCGTATACGGGGGAGGGGCTTCCCACGCGTCCTCCCGTCGCTCGATCTCGCCGGCGCCAGCTTTGGAATCCAAGGGCCGAGACATGGTCGGCTCATGTAACCCAGATGAACTATCAAGAGGGATGCTATGCCAACTCGCACCAGTCACATACAGTAAATATCCCTGTAACGGCATGTCCACTTACAGCATATTATGCGTAAACAGCATAAGCTCCGAGAGGCTGCTTTCTCATTGGTGGGCGTTTTCCTAGTTATGACATAAACGCATATAGCATACGCTTTTCTAGATCTATGCTATTACAGGGGTACCCGATCTATGGGCCGGCACCAAAATTTGGTCCCCTGGGAGCCCCCCCTCCCAGTAGCCGGTCGCTCCCAGTGGCCGTACATACGCTCCCATTAGCCGGTCGCTCCCAATGGCCGGTTGCTCCCAATTGCCGGTCGCTTGCAATGGCCGGTCGCTTGCAATGAGAAGCACTATTGGGGCCGTGCAAATCCCACTATCGGGGCCGTGTGGGAGCTTTTTAGAACCAATCAGAGGTCCAGAAAACAGCAATACAAGCCCGCGCACTAAATTCTGTATAATAACTCTGGTATCTTTATTCTCCCAGCCTCATCTTCGCTCTCCCAGCCATTATCCACCTGCAGACATAGCCACCCACGTGCAAAGCCTTATATAACGACGACGTCGAGAACGATAACGTACGGCACGCAGGGCACGCAAGGCACGCAATCATAGCCATAGGCTAAGGGCCAAGGGCACGTAGCCATGGCTAAGGGCACGCGGCCATAGCCAAGGGCACTCAGACATGGCCAAGGGCACGCAGACATGGCTAAGGGCACGCAGATATGGCCAAGGGCACGCAGACATGGCCAAGGGCACGCAGATATAGCCTTTAGCCATGGGCACACCGCCATGGCTAAGGGCACGCAGCCATGGGCACGCAGTTATGGCTAAGGGCACGCAGCCATGGCAAAGGGCACACAGCCATGGCAAAGAGCACGCAGCCATGGCAAAGGGCATGCAGCCATGGCTAATAGCTAAGGGAGCGTTTTCTTTACTACCAGGCTCTTAATCATTCGAATCTGCAATAAAAACCGATTACATGCCATTAACTGCGTGCGGGTATAAAAAAGAGTCAGAATAAGGTAGGGAGAAAAGAGATATAAGAGTTATTATATAAAATTTAGTGCGCGGGCTGGTATTATTATTTTCCGGTCCTTTAATAGGTCTGGAAAGTTCCCATACGGCCCCGATAGTGGGATTTACACGGCCCTAATAGTGCTTCTCCTTGCAATGGCCGGTCGCTCTCAATGGCAATGGCCGGTCGCTTGCAATGGCCGGTCGCTTGCAATGGCCGGTCGCTTGCAATGGCCGGTTGCTTGCAATGGCCGGTTGCTCCCAATTGCCGGTCGCTTGCAATGGCAATGGCCGGTCGCTCTCAATGGCAATGGCCGGTCGCTTGCAATGGCCGGTAGGTCCCAATGGCTGTATTAGGAGCCTGGAGCGTACGGCCATTAGAGAATAGTGAGTGACATCAAATTAGGTGAGATACGCACCAGAATTTGAGTACAGTATCTATGTGGGTTAGACCCTGACCTTAGTCACGTGCCACCCAGTTATGACATATTTGGGCCAAACAGCATAAGGGAGGCCGTGATTTTTTACATGTTATTACAGGGATATCGACTGTAAGTTACGAGGTAGATCGTACGCTGCCCCTGACCGAGGTGGGGTCAACAAAAAACCGCACTCTATTCTGGTGCGAACAGCGACATTTTCGCGGGAATATCAAAGCCTTAGATTTTAAAGCTTAATAAAAAGCCGCATATAAATCGTAAAAATAATCGGACTTCAGATTATATAACCGCGTACTAAGCTTTATATAAAACATATTTTTTTAATTCTATATACCTCTTTAAAGCTGCTTTTATATACCGTTAAAAAAAACGATTTTGGGTGAGTTTCGCGGGGCTCAGATTAGAGTGTCGTTTTTTGTTAACCCCACCTCGGCCCCTGATTGCCCCTAAAACGCTGATGTGTCCAGCTTAGCTCATGTTTGGATCGTTAGGACTGGACACGGTACACCATGCCCTTTCGGGCTTGGCTAGATGCGGTACCGGAGATTGGCTTGTACCCCAACCAGACTTGATATACCTTCTTATAATACCGGTAGACTGGCTCTGCTCGCCGTTGGTTGTAAGTTACTCCAGCCAGTGGCTTTGCAAACGGGCGGAAACGCAGGATCTCCAGTGATTCCAAAATATTCAGTCTGGGGGATAAAATTTTATCCAGGAGCAGATTATGAATAATGAAATATAGGCTGCCCCTTGAAAACTTGTTGATCGGCCAAGAAATAGCTGGTGACTCTCACGTCACTTTCGCAAGCGTGAATCCTGGCAGACTCGGCCGTAATCGGAATTTATGCAGGTTCTGGAGTTAAGCTGCAGATACCGCTATGGCCGACATCATGGTCTACTTACCTATTCCCAAGCGTGCCCAGGTCCACATGTCCACCCAGCATTGCTGGTGCCAGCAACATACTTGGAATACCCGATGAGCAAAGACAGGATATCGAAGGTACACGCTTCCACCCTACTTTTCAGAGCAAAGGAAGGTATATATGGTAGGGCGAATGGAAGGGCTCATACCATATTATATCCCCGCAGTCTGCCCGAAGATGTGGTTAAGGAGACAACTCACAAGGACTCAACTTCCGGTAAGCTGAGACTGTCACCATGGATCAGGTCTCGGTCCTGGGCCATAGCAGTATAAAGAGGCTCGGGTTTGAAGCCTCGAGTGTGTAGGCACCTCAGTACATCCACCCAAGACCTGGACCTCAAAACCCGCCCTTCCTTCTGGAAACTAACCAACGGTAACGAGTAGTTGCCGACTTTCTTTCTCAACTTCGCCCATGGACAAAGCGAATAAGCAGCCATTCCATCTACCTTCAGATGCGGTCTGGTTCAGTAAGGACCACCCGATCACTCCCTAGGACACGTGAAATTAAGCTGATCTCGCGACAAGTCACCGGCTGCTCGTCAGGAATAGGCCAGTCCCTGGCTCGCCTCGTCGCGAAGACCCAGAATCGCGTCGTCGCCACAGCTCGGAACCCTTCTACGTTAGCGGACATCCCAGATGGTCCCAACGTCCTAAAGCTCGCCCTTGACGTGACCTCGACTCCGTCCATCGAGGCTGCCCTGAGCGACGCGCTGCTGCGGTTCGGCCGCGTCGACGTCGTCGTGAACAACGCGGGCTACGGGCTCGAAGGTGACACCGAGGGCGCCGGGGACGACGAGTCGCACGCGCTCATGGACACGAACTTTTGGGGCATGGTGGACATCACCAAGCGGGCTCTGGGGATCATGCGCGACGAGAACCCCAAGAGCGGGAGCCGGCAGCGTGGCGGTGTCGTGCTCAACGTCAGCTCCGTGGGCGGCTTCCTCGGCTTTCCCGCCGGCGCCTTCTACCACGCCAGCAAGTTCGCCATGGAGGGCTGGTCCGAGGCGGTCGCCAAGGAGCTCCCGGCCGACTGGAACATCCACCTCTGCAACATCGAGCCGGGCGGCGTGAAGACCAACTACGCGACCACGTCTATGAAGCACATGTCCAAGAGGCACCCAGCATACGCCGATCCCAGATACCCCACCAACCTCCAGATATCGTACAGGGAGAAGCCGGAGAACCGTGAATCGTGGGTCGAGCCGGACGCGGTGGCGGCGGCTATGCACTTGATCGTAAGCCGCGGGAGGCGCATTCCCATCAGGCTCCCCCTGGGTCCCGATTCCTTCGGCTTGATCTCGCAGGAGATCGACAACGTCAAGAGAGATCTCGAGGAACACAAAGAGATCAGCCTGAGTGTGTTCAATCCGCAGAAAACGAGCAGCGCCGTTGAGTTTCTGCGGAAGCACGGCGCCATGTAATTCCATTGTCAGGTTACTGCAAGGCCGAGAGTCCGGAGGTGCGTCACATATGTAGCGCTGTTCTCGGGCCTTCATTAGTTATAATTAAAGCCATAGATATACTACTGCTCTGTTATGTTCGCAAGACTTTTCCAAAAGTCACATCTCCTCCGTTGCGCATCCGGCACGGTCTCCATCCGGGTATCATTCAACTGGAACACCAACCGCTCAACGGATGCAGATTCGTCAAAACAGCCCTGAGAGGTGGACTGCCATGGTTGCCACTTCAACAGCGAGAGTCAGTAGTTGCGCAACACGAGAGGTGAACCTCGGACTTGGGAATGCCCGATCATGTAGGGTCGCAAGCATGGGCAGAGCAGACTCGGGTGGAGTGGAGAATAGTAATACATACGACCGGTGCGTTTGGTGCCTTGTAGGTGTTTGGGTCCAGAGACAGGATAAAACTTATCCAGTAGTCCATGACCAACGGCACAATCGGTGCATTATACGTTTCGTAACTGCAATTGTTGCAAGCACCGGTATTATTGACGCCTGATTTGTACGTTTAGTATTTGTTGAAAACCCTCGATAATAGCACATGGTAGTTCAAGCCCACTCACCCCAGATCGCTGGTTTTTCGGAGACGTGTGGGACTCCAAGACCAGCCGCCACTGTTGAAAGATCTTGTACGTTGTAGCGGTAGTTCCAGACCTTAGCCGGCGCGTTATAGGCCGAAAGGGAGTTGCTGATTTCGATACCGGGGCAGGTGAATGTGTTCTCGCCGTATGCAGCGGCGAGGGCGGCGAAATACGCAGCGCGGTCAGGGAAAGTACCGAAGCCATCTTGCGGGTATTCCCTCTCGACGCGTTGTAAGTCATCATCAGACAGATTAGGGAAGTTGTCCTTGATGAATCCCAGAAACTCGCTTCGATCAGTGGCATTTGTCACAAAGCCATTGCCCTCGTTGGTGTCATCGCCCACGAGCAACGGAACGCGGACTATCTTTCCCGCCTCGAAGAGGTTGTAGAGATAGTCGGTGGAAAAGGTGCCATCGACCACAGGCAAGAAATACCACAAAGCGACACCGGGTGCATTCGAGAAGTTCTGGGGGTAATCGGCCGACTGTAGAGTCACGGTATCCTTGGATCGAAGACATGCGAGCACGTCGCCATTGGGAGCTTCGTCGGTTGAGCAGCTGACGTTGGCGGCAAAGCGGTCGAACTGGAACTCCATCTCGCTAACCTGACGATGGGTCGGCCAGAAAGACGACTCGGCCATGCCGCCAACGAAGAGATGGTCGTCACGGCCATCGTATGCTGTCATATGGTAGACAACTGAGCCGGCACCTGCAGAATCACCGTGGATAACGACGTGTTCGGGGTTGCCGCCAAACTATGACTAGTTAACTCACAAGTTCATTCAGCCTTGTGTCAGTAGCTGCTCACGAGATGCACGTATTTCTGGACCCAATGCAGCGCACTGTTCGGATCGTCAACTCTCGTTTGCCCACGGAGCATCTCCACCCAGCTGGCTTACAATCGCTGATCCAAGAGTCCGACGTTCAGATCGCCATTGTCCCGGACCTTCTCGCTGGCAAGGAAACCAAAGGCGCCAACACGATAGTTGATCTGCACAAGGACCATGGAGTAATTCGACCTGATCACCACCTCGGTGGCGTTGAAATTCTGGTCCAGGTCGCCGCCGTAGCCCCCACCCTGGATGAAGAACCACACGGGCAGCTTGCTCTCCGTGGTGGCATTTGCCGGGGCGAAGACGTCCAGGTACAGACAGTCCTCGTTGACCGAGTCGCTCAGGACGGACTGCCAGTCCCCAAGACAGGTCGCGGCAAAAGCGGTGGCGGGTAGTACTTCACTGTCGTTGAGGGGCGGCTCTTGGGGTGCCCGCCAACGCAGGTCACCCGTCGGCGGCGCGGCGTAGCGCATGCCCAGCCATTGATGAACGCCCTCGGCCTCGTAGCCTTCGTATCTGGAGTAGCCAAGGTCCACGGTGGTCGAGATGGGCTCCCCTCCACCCTGGCTTCTTTGTCTCCTCTCCTGCGGCGGAGCGCAGAGTCCGCCGCCGGCAAGCAGGACGGGACACAACAGTGCCAGACGCATCGCGGTGGGACCTGCCGAGGAAGATGATGATGGCGGGGACGAAGTGGTAAGAATGGAATGCAGCCCATATATACTTGTCCCGGATATGAATAACCCTGTGTCTACATCCTGCAGTGCCTACTCGGGACCGACTCCGCATCCCCGCCCTCCGCACACCCTGACCACATCCCCTCACCCCACAGAGCCCGTTCTTTGCTCACTCTGACCGCATGCAGGTCGACTGCAGGTAATTCCGGGTGGATGAAGGCCGGAAGGTCCCCTTCATTCCGCGAAACCCCCCCGTCTTTGGAACGATTGCTGTCTTATTCATTTCTGGACAATTGGGTTGTCTGGAAAGCGCCTGGTCGTGATTGGTTAGTTATTACAATTTTCGTGAAAAGCTCCCAACTATCGATTCTGTCTGAACACGAAGGGTAGGATGGCGTCAACACTCGGCGGGAGTAAAGTCATCCGGACTAGAGAATCTGGTCCGGAACGCCTCACTTCAGTCCGGACGACTTTTTCCGGAGAAATACTCCAGATTCCTCAAGAGGTGATTTCCGTCATTGAGACAAGTGAGACAGAGCACCAGACGTGGTGGATGCGGCTGGTCTAGACTCCGACAGCTGAGACCGCCGACTCCCGAGACCGCCGATGCTGGTGGAGAAGCCCCCGCATCGGGTGCGGGGTGCGGAGTAGTGATAGTATCCACTTCGGATCGTGTACATCGGGGCGCGGTAGCCCCTCGGCTTCCTTCCCGTGAGCTTGGTCGCGACGTCAATGCTGGACGGGGCCGGCCACACAGTCAGCCAGCAAGCGTTGGAAGGCGGGCACGGTCGCCGGCAGCCTCCGGAAAGGATTCGGCCGTGTAGCCGGGGAGAAACCGTGTCATCTTGTCGGCGATGCGGTGCTTTCCGAACAGGCGCAGCAGCCGGTGCACGTCCACACCTGGCCGGCGAATACGCCCGAGCTGTACCGGTACTCGGCCATGTTGTTGTCTCTGTGGCAGCCGGTGCCCTGCCAGTACGACCCGGCGTCGAAATTTACCGAGAGGACGACCCCGGCCTTGTGGGCGCGCGAGGGGGCGGACCACGGCGCCGCGAGCGCGACCGAGTCTCCGCCGACCCCGCCGTCTAGGACCCGGTGCATGTTGTCGTTGCAGTTGTCCTGACTAGCCCCCTGGAAGCCTAGCATGTTGTCCTGCTCCGTGTCGAAGGCCGCCCAGGGTATGTCTTGTACGCCCGGCAAGGTGTCCTCGGTCAACGTTAAGACCGGCTGCCGGCGGTTGCTGTATAACTTGTCCCGCTTGGCGATGGCAACCTTGGGTAGGATTGTGCGGCAGTGTATCATGGAGAGAAAGTCGTGGGGGTCGCTGGACTTGAAGGCCCAGAGCTTGAGCCCCTGTTACCCATACCTAGGTAGGTATCCGGGACCTGAAGTGTCTGGCCAGCCTTGAACTCAAAGACCACGGCCTTACGGGCTGGAATGGGGGGCATCTGAAGACTCGCCGATACCCCGTGTGCTGTCTAAGCCGGCACTTCTGGGGATGGTCTGCTCGATCCGAGGAAGAAAGACGGAGGCTAGGTGAGGTACGTGACGGCTTAAAGATATAGCCGGGGTTTTTACGGGCAAGCTGGTAGAAGAAGCCTAGCTGACGCCAGCTGACGTCGGATGAGGTCACGCCTGTGTGGTAGCGCTCCTTTCCAGTTCGTCTCACGGCCAGGGGTTGCGATGAACTGCGCTCGAATTGGTCCAGGAACAGTAGAACTTGTTTCTGGAGCGGATTTCCCTCCGCCTGCACCGTTTCTTACCCACCTTAGTACGGAACACTCTGCAAGACTACATGCTTACATTATGTATAGATTCTTGCTGAGAACTATAATCATATCCCTTCCTGTCCCACTCAACCTGCGTCAGCGGACGTGTCCAGACCCGGGCCAGATGGTCACGTCCAGAAATGCGGTACCCGATCTGTCGGTATACGGATGCACGCCTTGGGCCACGATCTTGACCACCATCTGCATAAGACCTGCTCATGCCAGGTGGCCCCTGCGATAGGGGTAGTTCTTCTTAAAGGCCTCGGCGATTTCACTTCTCGTGGCCACCCTAAACGGCAGACGGTGTCAGTATACTGGCCTCCACCAATGGGACCCCGAGACCCCAAGAGGAAAAGGAGGGAGATCCCTTCCACGGCGAGGAGGCGACTTACCAGACACCCTCCTTCTTGCTGATGTACTCTGCAAACTGCTTCAGCGCACCGAAGCGGCCCGGACGGCCGATGATCCGGCAGTGGAGGCCGATGGTCATCATCTTGGGCTTGCCGGCCTCGCCCTCCTCGTACAGCACGTCGAAGGCGTTCTTGAGGTGGCTGTAGAAGCCGTCCGGGTCGCGGAAGCCGGCGCCGACCATGAGGAACTTGTAGTCGTTGCAGTCGTACGAGTAGGGCACCATCAGGCAGCCCCGGGGGGCGGGCGCGTCGCGCTCGTACGGCAGGTCGATCCAGTAGGGCACGTCGTCGGCGTACGTGTCGCTCACCCACTCGAGCTGCTCGCCCATCTCCTCGTACACCTGCGGCACCAGCGTGCGCGAGTGCGGGCTGTTGCGCCCGTAGTACCAGCCCCGCGGCGCGTACCCCGTCAGGCTCTTCAGCGACGTGATGGCCTTGCGGATGTAGTCGCGCTCCTTCTCGATCGGCATGTCGTGGTACTCGATCCACCGGTAGGCGCTGCTCCGCGTCAGCCGCTGCCTGCTCCGGGGGGGCTTCCCGTCGGCGTGGGGTCCGGTCTCGGGCCCGCTTACCGGTACTTACTGGGAGGCGACGTCGTGGCCCTCTTCGACGCAGCGCTTCGCCACTTCGGGCTGCTGTTCGACGGCCTGCGCGACGGCGTACAGGGTGAACTTCATCTTCAGCGCGTTGAACATGCGGAACAGCCTCCAGAAGCCGGCGCGGCTGCCGTACTCGTACTCGGACTCGGTGTTGTAGCTGCGCTCGTTGACCCGGGGCGGGCCGCCCGCGTTCTCGCGCAGGTTCGGCTCCGAGATGCCATCGCCGTTGAGGACGCTGCGCTCTCCTCCCTACGCGGCCGGGATGAGCTGATGATCGGTTCGACTGGGGTCCAGAGCAGAGCTCACCTCTTCGTAGTTGATGACAAAGGAGACTGCGATCTTGGCATTGTTGGGCCACTTGGGGTCGAGTCCCTTCTCGCCGTATCCCTTGAAGTCGCGGTCGTAGCCGTAGTCGGGATGGGCGTGGTATATCTCGGGCATCTTGGCAGGTAGCACACTTTGGCGTGAATTCTCATTCAGCCGGTGCAGGCGAGAAGACGAGAAGCGTCAACAGTTCAACTGCACTTATTATTGCACCACAGCGGCCAGCCAACCCCGCTTCGATGCTGCACTGCACAATGCCATCGGGAGCTTCCGGCAAATTAGTCCCGAGCGAATCGGCACGATACGGGACATGCCGTAAGACCTGATCTGACGTCTTATCAGCATTTCTCGGTGCGTCTGCTGTCTGCCAGTCTGGTGGTGTCTACCGATGATTGTCGAGATGGTATCGCGACAGGGACGAGCGGGGCATTGTGGGGAGTTATCACTGCCGGTCCTGGTATTTCCGGGACCGCGTCGGATGTCTCCGATGGAATAGCATCCGCGGGCCACCCGGCCACCGAGAGGTTGCCGGTCGAGAACCCGGGACGCTCCCGCACAAAAGACCGCATACCAGTATATGCCCGTTTTGCGCTTACAATCCCGAGGCGACAGCTGTTACGGTAGCTATCCGTACCGTAGGTAGAAACGTGGACTGTGACCTCGGTCCATCCGTGACGGCGGCTCGGCTCCGACGAGTCCGTCCGACACGTCCGTCCGACACGTCCGATCACCTCATCTTCTCCAGATATTGCCGACGCGCACCCGCAACTCTCTGCACTGCTCTCGAGAGAAAGGGCACCAGGATTCATCATGTCATCGTCGAGGCTGTTTGAGCCCATGTCGCTGGGCCAGGCCCGGCTTGGCCACCGCGTGGTGATGGCGCCCCTGACACGCTACAGATGCGACGATGACTGGGTCCCACTCCCGATGGCCAAAGGTGCGTCTGTGAAGGCTCGCCCAGACGGCGGCGCAGCGAGCCCCCTCGCGCTGACCAGACCCCAGAATACTACACGCAGCGAGCGTGCGAGCCGGGCACGCTGCTGATCACCGAGGCGACGCTGATCTCGCGGTCGGCCGTGTCGCGGCACAACGTGCCCGGCATCTTCAGCGAGGCGCAGGTGGCGGCGTGGCGCGACATCGTCGAGGCGGTGCACGCCCAGGGGTGCCTCATCTACTGCCAGCTGTGGCACCTGGGGCGCGCCGGCTGGCCGTCGGTCCACGCCGACCTGGGCACCGCGATGAAGTCGTCCAGCGCGGTGCGCATCGACGAGACGCGGGCCGTGCCGGCGGAGATGACCGAGGGCGACATACGGGAGGCCGTCCGGGACTACGCCGCCGCGGCCCGGAACGCCGTCGCGGGCGCCGGCTTCGACGGCGTCGAGATCCACGGCGCCAACGGCTACCTGGTCGACCAGTTCCTGCAGGACACGTGCAACCGGCGGACGGACGCGTGGGGCGGCAGCGTCGAGGGGCGCGCGCGGTTCGCGCTCGAGGTCGTCGGCGCCGTCGTTGAGGCCGTCGGGGCGGACCGGACGGCGCTGCGCCTAAGCCCCTTTAGCGATTACCTGGGCATGCTTATGGCGGACCCGTACCCGACCTTCGAGTACCTGGTCGGGCGCCTGAAGCCGATAGGGCTCGCATACCTGCACCTGATCGAGGCGCGCATCTCGGGCAACGACGACGCCGACTGCGGCGCCGGCCACAGCGTGGACTTCCTCGTCCGGATGTGGGATAACCAGAGCCCTATCCTCCTGGCTGGCGGCTTTACGCCCGAGTCGGCCAGGAAGGCAGTCGACGACACCTGGAGGAATTTCGATATCGGTATAGTCTTTGGGAGGCATTTTATCTCGAACCCAGACCTGGTCTTTAGGGTGAAGGAAGAAATCCCACTCTGCGAGTATGACCGGTCGTCGTTTTATACCCCAAAGCTGGCTCGGGGATATATCGATTATCCGTTTAGCACGCGTTACGCTGACCGTAGTCAGACTTGAAATATACACCTGTAACATGGTCATAAGAGGGATTACAGGCATGTATTGGTATTAGCTAGGTGGGCAGGAAGAACACGACCGAGCTTTATCACCGAAACCCCGACGTCTTTCTCAAGGCCCAACGTGTACTAGCACAAGCCTGAACATGTAGCGAAGCCTCGCAACAGGCCCGGGTTGCACCCTACAGGATGGATACACCCGGAACCTGCTCACATGTCATCCTCCTGCTTGATATCATGTTCTTCCTTCTCCGGCTTGCCCTGGTCCCTTCCGCCGCGCTCAGGAAGAGACCGATGGGAAGCCACACCATGCATGTCTATCTGACCACCAGCATGGTATTTGATGCTCCAGTCCCAGTACTGACTGAGGAGCTGGTACTCCCACTCCCTGCGCAAGTGGGGTGGCTTCCTGAACAGACTTGCGTAGACCTCGTCCGAGATGGGAGGCGGCGGGATGACCCGAGGTGGCGGCAGGATGACCCGAGGTGACGGCAGGACGACCCGAGGTGACGGCAGGACGACCCGAGGTGGCGGCTGGACGACCCTAGGTGGCGGTGGGATGACCCGACCAGGCGGCAATATAACGACGGGATGTGCAGGCAGACCACGCTCGACAAAAAGGTCCAGCTCCTCGTTGATCGAGGGGCCAGAGCCACTGTAGACGGGGCCGCCGGGCATCTCGGACCGCGCGGACTCGGCTCCAATACGTCTCTGTCTCTCCTGCCGCTTCACCCAACGTTTCTTGCTCTTGCTCCACTTGGTCGGGTCGTTGTTGTCGGGAATGGAAGCGGTAGCGGGAGCAGGAGCAGAAGGGGGAGCAGGGGGAGGAGCAGGAGCAGAGGCAGCGGGGGCGGGGGGAAGAGGAGTTTGGGCAGGGAAGAGGCGCGAGCTGGTGTAGTCCATTCTGACCGGCGCCTTCTCCTCCCGTGCGCCATTCAGCGGGACTCTGATTGGCCAGGTACCCGGCTTGTGGCGTCCTTCGACGCGTGTGAGCTGGAAGGCCGTGCCGCCGCTGGGGCCCTGCTCCTTGTCCAGCTCGGCCTGACGCTGGATCCAGGCACCGATCACGTGGGGGAGGTCCTCGTCGTTCGCGGTTCCACGATAGAAGGACCCGTACGCGGAGACGTTCACGTCCCAGCGCTTCTCCATCCCACCGATCGGGCGACGCGGCAGCGCGCGCAGGCCGGGCGTGGCCTCGGGCTCGGCCTCCACGCGGCGACGCTTGTGTTGCGACTGGCCGCCGTCTTGGCCGCGGCCTGTGGTGCCTGGAGCGACAATGTCAGCGAGGGGTCGCTTGTTCTTGCGAGCCATTGTGGTGCTGGAGGTGGTGCTGTTCTTGTTGTTCCTGTGGGCGACAGTATTGGTGTCGACGTCGGTGCTGAGGATCGCTGCGATGATGGTGGTGTTGGACGCTGTTTTCCAAGACGAGAAATCTACGCTTGATGAGTTGCGACAGGTTTGAGTCGAGGCGCGTCGCACAAAGCGACAGCAAAGTAATGGGCCGCGTACCTTCCCATGTGCCCATGTAAATACATGCAGTAGTCTTATTGGGCACTTCGTACATTTACCTATATAGTCCAGGTGCATCGATACGCGTTGTCGTCCCCCACCTCCCTGTTGACCAGTGCGGGGCGACGACCCTGGTATTGATCCTCAGCAAGGGAAGTTGGCGCTACTGCAACTGGGCGGGGCTGGGTAAGGTGATTTTGTTTATATGTGGGCCTGCCCCGCGGGTGTTCGACGACTGACTTGGTGGTTGCCAGGTGGGAGCTGCAATACCGCGTAGAGTAGGACAGAGAGCCAGGAATCTAACACATGATGTCACTAGAACTGCATTTTCCACGAGGGCGACGAAGATCGATACCTAGGTCAATAACGTTATTAGACTACGTTCTCGGGAGTAAATCGTCTTCTCCGAGTCCCCACGGCATTCGTGATAATGATAGACGTGGAATAAGTACACGTTAGATATATACAGCTTAGATAACATCATCTAATGTAACATTCAAGATATGGAATTCAAGTTACAATGTAAAATGGCATTGCCTATTATCAAGGATATATCATAACAGGTCTTTCTGAATCACTACAGCTTTACTAGAACTATATAAAAGGCAGTCTACAGCAACCTACCTTCTTACTCCTGGGATAATCCACCAAACACTACAGAAACAGCAGCCATAATCGACGACATCGATCTCTACTCCGGAGTCACCTATACTGTACCAAAAAAAAAATCAGCACTGCAAAGCCCGCATAACGTCAATATGTCCGATCAGGAGAGAAAGGACCAGGAGAGAAAGGACCGAGAGACAGAAGTGGCCATCGAGTACATGCGCCAGCAAGCAGAGATAAGAGCAGAGGAGACTAGAAGGAAGTCAGCGGCTCTGAAAGAGTCTATCAGGATCCAAGAAGCCGACTTGAGAATGAATGCGGCCATCAACAGGAAGAAGAGGACCGGTTGAGCAACCTTGGTCGTGATCAGCATCCGGAGGATCCATAGATCTAGCCCTGTCTTCCGTAGTACTTTGGGACCAAACTGAGTCAATACTAAGAAGCAAACTCTCACACGTACCGCCAGACTTTTAATATGCGAGAGACGTACATGTAGCTAATAGTTCTGGTTTACTCTGACCGCAGCAGCGGGTGCCAAGTCTGACTTGTCCAGGACCTCTCCTAGCTTAGCACTGGAGCAGGACAATCGAAAGGAGCGACATGAACTCATGATACCTGGTTCAGGCATCGCTCTTGTGTTGCAACTTACCTCAGTGGTTCGTATGGCTGATGATTGGCCGAGAGATGTACCTGCTCTGAGGAAGGTGGGCGAGAACGGGAGTGGTGTGTGGCCACATGGCAGGCGTGCCTGCCTTGCTTATACACACTACCTCAGGCGCGCCTACCCCAGGTCAAAACGCAATAGCCGGTACTTACAGTGCCTACTACCTTAGCAGCCCGGCTATCCGGGCATCACCCAAAAATCCCACTGGGCATTATTTCCACTTTTTTAGCCAATCAGGCCCTAACCAGCAGTAATACTCCCTCCCCCACTAAAATTTATATAATAGCTAAAATATCTCTTTTATATTTATCCTATTAATTAAAAGCGATTATTCCACTTCTTTACTTACCACTTTTATTTACTATTTATACTATTATATATAATCGGTTTTTATTATAAAAATCAACGATTTAAAATTATATAAAGCCGTATATACGCTTAAAGCCTTATATATAATCTTTTATAGCCTTATTAATAAGCTAATTAAAGTTTAGTATTCTCCGTAGCTTTATAAAGCTTTATAAAGCCTTATAATAAAGGTATAAAAGCTTAAATTCACCACTTTTTTAATCCGCCGGTTAACGGTACCGGTAGCGGCCTTTTTTCGAGCAAATTTACTTTATAAAACTCTTTACGCTCTTTTACAGCATAAAACGGCTTTTTCGTAATATTTAAAAACGCCGCTAATAAGAAAAACGGCGAATATATTTAATACACCGTATAATATAACCGCGGTAAATTAAAAAACACCGAGGGCTATAAAGCAAAAGTTATAAGCATATATATAATAAATTACCTTTAATAAGGATTTATTAAGGCTTATATTTCTAACGGCGGCTTTTAGTTTTTTAAAACGGTTAAAGGGCGTAATACGTATAATTATAGCCCTTCTTTAAATATAACCGCTTATTTAAGTACCTAGCACTTAATAAAGCTTATAATAACTATAATTTAAAGCATATATTATAATAGTATTAAAAAACGTAATATTATTAATAACTTAGCTTAAAAATACCCTTAATAATACTTTACGCTTAAAAATATCTTAAATTATATTAAAAAACTTTATACGGAGATTTTAAATAGCTTTATAAGCACTTAGGCCTTTTTAAAAAGACTCCGTAATAAGGAATACCCTTATTATATTAAATACGAAGAAAATAACCTTAAAATCGTTACTGCGGTTTTTTAAACCTACTTATAATATATAGAGTTTTAAAAAGGCTTTCCCGGCCTTTTAAGTTTTAATAATATATATAAAACTAACCGGTTCCGTATACCTTTTTTTAATATCACGGGAATTATTTATATAAGCTTTATATACAATTAAGTATTCGGTATTATCCTAAATAAAACCCAGGAATAATATAAATAAGCATTAAAATTATACGTTAAGCTAATTGCCTAAGTAAAGGTTATTTTACCGGGAATTATTATCTTTAACTTTAATAACCGCTTTAAAATCGTAGTAATAAACGAACTATTATTAGCATAATAATAAATATACTTATTTTATATTAATAAAAACGTTTATTTTAAGGTTAAAAAGTATTAAAGCACGCAGGCATAAGAAAATTAAGGAGAAAACAAGTAATTAAATAAGGTAAATAATAAAAAGATTAAAAAAATCTCGTATAATAATAACGATTAAAGGGTATTCCGCGATTTACTCCGGCCTGCTAATAAGAAAATAATTAACGCTTTAAACCTATTACTTTATAATTTACCGTAAACTCGTAAGAATTTTATCCGCTATTAAGCTTATATAATATACTCTTAATTAACTAAAGAGTTTTAGGGTACTTAGTATTGCTTATATAACTAATTCGGTAAAAACTAGCTTAAAATTATTCGGTATTTTTAAAAAACCTATTTACCGTACTGCTTATAATAAGCTAATTACTTTATTTTATAATACCGTAATTATAAAATTAAAATAATATCTCCTACCGAGTTTAATTATTATAACTTTACGTTAAACCTGCTTAATAACCTAGTAAATCTAATCTCGGTTAATAATACTTTTCAGCGCTTTAAAAAAACCATTAATAAGGATTTCTTTAATATTATTATTAATAAATCGGTTAAAAGCCACCGTAATTACCTTAATAAAACCTAGTTAAATAACTTACCTCGTACCGTTAATTAAAAAGCTTTAAATAAACTTACCGTACGTAATCGGATTACTTAAAGTTATTTATTTATTATAATAAATTAATAAAACCCTAAAGTTTATATAAGCTTATTTACTACTTAATACGGGCTTTTTTATACCTATAATATTTATAAGAATATACGGATTACGGATAAACACCCTTAAATCACGCCGCTAGCTTATAAAAATATTAATCTATTCTAGCTTATTAAAAAGGACTTAATAAGCAAATTACAAGCCTTTAATTATAATAATTAATTATTATTACGCAGGCCGACCGTTACCTATTATTATATATACGCGAGCTTTATACGCAGTTTTTATATAATAGGCTATATTTTAACAAGCCTTAAACTATACCACACCTAAGCATACTTAATAATAAACGTGCGTACCGCTACCGGCCTACTCTCCCGGCCTTTTAATACCGGGACCCGTTATATTAAAAGGTAAAAATATAAAAAAGAAAAACGCCGGTAACGCTTAATTAAAGTAATAAAGATTATAAAGTATTATAATATAGCCGGGGCGGTACCCCGGTATTATAACGTGGCCAGGGTAATACCCCGGTATTATAACGTGCCCGGGGCGGTACCCCGGCATTATAATATAATTAAACCTCTCTCCGGATTTAATAATATACCCAGCCGGGCCTTATTACGGCTTAGGAATATATATAACCTTTTATAACCCTTAATACGGTTTAATAGCTTTTAGCAAGGCAGCGCTTAATAATAACTAACCGGGCGGCTTTTATAACTTTTAATAAAGCCTTTATAGCCTTTACAGCTTTTAATAAAGCCTTTACGGCCTTTATAGCTTTTAGTAAAGCCTTTACGGCCTTTATAGCTTTTAACCGAGCCTTTAAGCGTGCGGAGGCTTTAAAACATAACAGAAAACGCTTAATAATATTAAACTAAGGCGATTATAACTTTTTTAATAATAAGATTATAAAGGAGATAACGGATTTAACTAGTAATTAATTATAAAACGCATAAAACGCAATTATAGCTATAAACTATAAGTTAAGGGTTAAAAGCACGTAGTTAAGGGTATACAGCCGGTTTTTATTATAGAAATAAAGGAATTAAGCCCAGGGAGTTATAGCTAAAGGTATATAATTATAGCTAAGGGCACGCGGCCGGTTTTTATTATAAAAATAAAGGAATTAAGCCTAGGGAGTTAAAAAACGCTTAAAACCTTTAATTCGTTAAAATCTATAATAAAAATCCGATTATTATAAAATACGTATAAATATATAAAAATTAAAATAAAAGTAATTTTAATTCGTGTAGTAAATATAAAAAAGGTATTTCGGTTATTATATAATACTTAGTGCAGGCGGAAATATTATTATTAATCGGAACACTATTAGTTAAAAAATGGAAATAATGCCTAATAGGATTTTTAGGTAATGCCCGGATAACCGGGTTATTAATAGCCCGGCTATCCGGGCATTACTTAAAAATCCCACTAAGTATTATTTCCACTTTTTTAACTAATTAAGCCTTAACCAGTAATAATACTCCCTCCTCTACTAAAATTTATATAATAGCTAAAATATCTCTTTTATATTTATTTTATTAATTAAAAGTAATCGTTCCACTTCTTTACTTATCACTTTTACCCACTACTTATACCACTATATATAATCGGTTTTTATTATAAAAATTAATAATTTAAAATTATATAAAGCCGTATATACGCCTAAAGCCCTGCGTATAATCTCTTATAGCCTTGCTAATAAGCTAATTAAAGTTTAATATTCTCCGCAGTTTTACGGAGCTTTATAAAGCCTTATAATAAAGGCATAAAGGCTTAAGTTTACCACCTCCTTAATCCGCCGGCTAGCGGTACCGGCGGCGGCCCTCCTTTAAGTAAATCTGCTTTATAAAACTCTTTACGCTTTTTTATAGTATAAAACGGCTTTTTCGTGGTGTTTAAAAACGCCGTTAATAAGAGAAACGGCGAATATACCCGGTATACCGTATAATATAACCGCGGTAAATTAAAAAACACCGAGGGCTATAAAGCAAGAATTATAAGTATACGTATAATAAATTACCCTTAATAAGGATTTATTAAGGCTTATATTTTTAACGGCGGCCTTTGGTTTTTTAAAACGGTTAAAGGGCGTAATACGTATAATTATAGCCCTTCCCTAAATACCACCGCTTATCTGGGTGCTTAACACTTAACAGAGCTTATAATAACCATAATTCGAGATATATATTATAACGGTATTAAAAGATATAATATTATTAATAGCTTAGCTTAAAAATACCCCTAATAATACTTTACGCTTAGAAATATCTCGAATTATATTAAAAAACTTTATGCGGAGATTTTAAATAGCTTTATAAGCACTTAGGCCTTTTTAAAAAGACTCCGTAATAAGGAATACCCTTATTATATTAAATACGAAGAAAATAACCTTAAAATCGTTACTGCGGTTTTTTAAACCTACTTATAATATATAGAGTTTTAAAAAGGCTTTTCCGGCCTTTTAAGCTTTAATAATATATATAAAATTAACCGGTTCCGTATACCCTTTTTTAACGTTACGGGAGTTATTTATACAGGCTTTATATATAATTAAGTATTTAGCGTTATCCTAAATAAAACCCAGGAATAATACGAATAAGTATTAAGATTATACGTTAAGCTAGCTGCTTAAGTAAAGGTTATTTTACCAGGAATTATTATCTTTAATTTTAATAACCGCTTTAAAATCGTAATAATAAATAAGCTATTATTAGCATAATAATAAATATGCTTATTCCATATTAATAAAAACGTTTATTTTAAGGTTAAAAAGTATTAAAGCACGTAGGTATAAAAAGATTAAGGAGAAAACGAGTAATTAAACGAGGCAGATAATAAAGAGATCGAAGAGATTTTATATAATAATAACGATTAAAGGGTATTCCGCGATTTACTCCGGCTTATTAATAAGGAGATAATTAATGCTTTAAACCTATTACCTTATATTTTACCGTAAACTTATAATAGCTTTATCCGTTACTAGGTTTATATAATATACTCCTAGTTAATTAAAGAGTTTTAGGGTGCTAGTGACGATAGGTGTAGTAGGCTTAGCTCTGGTGGTGGGGATTAAGTACTGTAGCTAGTAGTATAGCTAGCGCGTAGCTGCTATATTATAACCCTACCCCTATTAACCGGACCCTGTTATAAATCCTATTAGCTAGTATCTGCTATTAACCTTATTAGGCAGATTTTAATATTTACCTTTATAAAGGTCGGGTATATAGCTAGCTTTTCTCTCTTTTTCTTTTTTACCTTTAGATTTTTATTTAATACTAGTAAATCTCGACCTTTACGTTAGGCTTTTAATGTGATTATAATAATCTAAAGGTTATTATATATATAGCTTAGGAAGGCCTAAGTTCCCCCCGAAAAAACGAACCGAAAAAATACTTATTAAATCCCTATAATAAGCTATCGGCTACTTATAAATCCCGAACCCCGAACCCGAATTAAACGGTTTAAACCTTTAAAAATCGCGGAAACTAACGTTATAACTAAGTCCGCTAAGGAACGCGAGGCTAAAGCTGCCTTTGCGGTTAACCTTAACGCTAATACCCTAAGTAAAGTGGATAACCACTTAAACCCCTTTTAAAATAACCCTAAAAATAAGTATTATTATTAAACTCTTAATAATAAGTTTATACTATACTCGTAAGGTAATCGGGTTAACTTTAAAACCCTCCGCGAGATTTATAAAAAGCAGGCGGAGCGATAAAATAAGTTTAATATTAACGGACTTTATATATTAGCTAACCTGCTTAAGCTTATAGGGGATAACCCCCTTTTTAAAGCATAACGGTCCGAAATCATTATCGATATATTATACGAGGACGATATAAAATAAACCGCTTTATTAATTAAAATCATAGGTTAAAGCGGTTAGGAACCGGCCTTTTACTTTAAGCCCTTTACCCTAATAGGTAAAAAGGTTTAGGCAAAAACCTCCGGCGTTTATAGTTTCGAAACGTTTTAAAACATATATAAAGCGCACCCGGAGGCGCTTTTTAATAAAGTTAAGGCTAAAGCACTGCTTTATATATCTCGGGGCTTATAAAAAAACAATACTATCTTAAATTATAAGAAGTTGGATATTAACCTAATAACGCTGGGTAATTAAGCCCATTACTTCGCTAAAATGTTTAATAATCGCTTAGCTAAAATTAAGGCCAGTTATACCGTAATCAAGGCTTATAAGGTATAAGCCCAGGCCGATATTAAAAAAATTACTCGGCTTAAAGCCGATTTATAAAACGCTAATTAGTTTATTATAAACCTGGTCCAGGAATGCTATACTAACACGCCCCTTTTAAGCAATCTCTTTAATTATTACGGTTACTTTAACACTAAGAAATCCACTAAGGTAAACGTGCCGAAGTTTTATAACGATAGCGAGAAGAATACCGTTTTCTTTGCGGTTTAATACCGTAAGCAAGAAAACCGCTTTAAAATTAATAAGGATTAGTTCCTTAACGATTAGGCATAAATAACTAATATTAATAGTTACTTAAAAGGTAAAGCCGTAAAAGTATTATACCCCTTCCTTAAGCCTAATTACCCTAATTAAATCCAAACGTTTAAAAAGATAATAAAATACTTAGCTAATAAATACTTTAATCCTAATAAAGATATTAAAGCAAAAGCCGAATTTAATCACCTTCGGCTATAAAATATAGCGAAGTTCTAAAAGTTTAAAAACGATTTCGTTAAACTAGCTAATAAACGCAAGCTTTAAAAATCCGATTAAAAATACAAGCTTAATAAACAACTCCTAGGACCTATAAAGGTTTTTATAAACCGTAATTATAATAATAAAACCGTAAACTTTAAGCGGTTTTTTAAGCTTTATACGCAGTACGCTTATATGGTTTATATAAATAATTAAGAAACCAGCCGCAGAACTAATACTATACGCGATACCGGTAATACCCGAAACGGAACTTTTAGCTTTTCGGGCCGTGTTATTAACGGTAGTGGTAATAAAGGAATCGGTTAAAATTCCTTTTAAGGTAATATTCCAGCACCTTTAAACCGCGGTATACCTGCTCCCCAAGCTAACCGCACCTTTAAAAGGGTTATTAATACTGATTTTATAAAACTGATTAATAAAGGCCGTTACTTTAATTACTACGAAACCGGTTATATTATAAAGAATTATCCGCTGCCCCTTTACAGTAATCACTAGTATTCTGCCCTCCTTAATTATATAGCACGTTTAACCGCTATTTACGAGCGTTATAGTATAAACCCCGCTAATAATAAGCGACTGGTTACCGATAAGCAGGTAAAAAATTAACCCTAGGTAAAATCGACTCCCTTTTAGGGAGGAATCCGATTATTATTACGGAACTTAAAAATAATAATAATTTATTAGCTAAATTACTCGGAGGGGAACCTTTTATAATAATATATACCTTAATAGCTAATAAATTAATTATTACTTATAATATATTATTGGATTCGGGAGTAAATAACCGGTACTTTATAAGCCTTAAGTTTACTAACCGGCTAAAAAAAAAATAAGTATTAAAAAGCATACCGGTATTCCACCCTAAATACTCTCTAGCTATAACGGAAAAGGCACGTAAAGCATATAGGAGATTATTTAAATAAACTTAAAGATATAAGGCAAGGTGTTCCCGGGCGAAAAGCTAATTATAACGGATTTATACTATAATCTCTTAATAAGGTATATTTTTTTAAAGCTTATAAAGCCTTAATTAATATAATAAGGCGTTATTTAATCTTTAAGAATCCGCCCTAAAAGAAGTTAATATACTAAAAGCAAATAAAGGAATATTAAAAAGCTTTCGAGAAAAATGCTAAGTAATAGGATAATAGGAAGAAGTCCCCGAAACCCTTTATTAGTATTTTAAAAAAACTAGAAGTAATTAAGAGTCCGGAGCCACCACTTTATACCCCTTAAGCGGAGTTAGCTATTATTATCCAGTAAAAAACCGATTATAAAGCTATTAAGTAGCGGATCTCCGAACTAGTAAATTAACAGGTCCCGGCAAAAGGCATTCGCTAAGAAATAAAAAAATGGAGAAGTAACCTACCGCTCCCTAAAACCACCTTTATTATCGGTGAGATAGCCTAGATAAAGCGAAACCTTTTAGATGATTTAAGGCCACCTACGCTACTAAGAGAGAGAAGGGCTATATTCCCCGAACCCGATATTAAGAAGGGCAGAAATGCTTAAGATTCCTTTATATTAACCTAAGACTCGGTGGGATAATATAAAAGGCAACCCTTAATCGATATAATAATAATCTTAGTAAATCCTTTTTACTTATTAGCTAAAAAGGGCGGTAAGGGGATTTATACGATCTCGCTAAGCGAAATCGATAAGTTTATATTAAAGAAAAAAGAGGTTAAAAACCTACCTAAAAAGGATAAGGAAGAACTAGTACGGAAGGCTTAAAACTAAGTATTAAAAGAGTACTAGCCCTTATTACGTATTTTTAATAAGGTCGATTCTAATAAGCTGCCACCTTACTAACCTTATAATTACCGAATCCTATTAATAAAGGGAGCTATACCTAAGGAATAAGTGGGTAATACTCCTTTATAAAAAATATTATTAAAGGAATTAAAGACCGTTAAAGAGTATTTAATAGAGAATATATAAAAGGGATTTATTAAGCCTAGCGCGGCTCTCTAGGCCTCTTAAGTGCTTTTTGCACCCAAGGCTAATAAAGGGCTGCGATTCTGCGTTAATTACCGCAGGTTAAACGCGATTTTACAAAAAAACCAGTATCCTTTACCGTTAATTAAAAAAACACTGTTCCGGATTTTAAAGGCTAAGATTTTTACTAAAATCGATATCCGTTAAGCATTCCACCGAATTAAAATAAACCCGGATATAAAGGAACTAATTACCTTTAAAACCCGGTACGGTAATTATAAGTATAAAGTACTGCTTTTTAGATTATCGGGTAATCTTATAACGTTTTAAAGATATATTAATAAAGTGCTTTTCGAGCTCCTCGATAATTATTATAACGCTTATATAAATAATATCTTAATTTACTTAAAAAGCTTAAAGGAGTATAAACTATACGTTAAAAAGGTTTTACGGAGGTTATAGGAAGCAGGATTATAAGCTAATTTAAAAAAATGCGAATTTTATATAACTAAAATAAAGTTTTTAGGGTTTATTATCGGAACCGAAAAAGTATAAGTAAACCCGGAAAAAATAAAGGTAATATAATACTGAGAATAACCTACCACTGTTAAGGGTATTTAAGCCTTTTTAGGCTTTTATAACTTTTACCGGCGATTTATACTAGAATATAGCCGGCGGGTTAAGCCCTTAATATACCTGATTAAGAATAATATACCCTTCGACTTTAACGCCGAATATAAGAGAACCTTTACGGAGCTTAAAAGGTTAATAACTTTGGCTTTTATATTAAACCACTTCTCGTATAATAAGGAAATAAGGGTTAAAACTAATGCCTTTAACGGAGTGATTATAAGAGCGTTAATATAGCGTAACCCCGAAGAAGAATAATATCCCGTTTCGTACTTTTTAAAGATTATATAAGGCGCAGAATTAAATTACCACGCTTATAACCGGGAGCTTTTAGCGGTAATCCGAGCCTTATAATGCTAAAAAGCTAAACTAATAGGATTATAATAAGTATATCCCTTTTTAATCGTTACGGATTACTAGGCTTTAAAATACTTTAGTATAAAGCAAAGGCTAAATATTAAATAAGCAGGTTAAGTAAAGCTCCTCTCCTAATATAACTTTATTATTATATACCGGCCTGGCCGGGAGAATATTATAACCAACGCCTTATCCCGAAAGCAAAAAAACCTGAAAACGCAAAAGGATAAGTAAAAAGCCTAACGCCACCTAACCATCTTTTAAAAAGTCCTACCCGACGGCGATTAGCCAGGTATACCTTTCTGCGTTTTAAATTAGGATATTAAACCACCGATTATCTCGGGCACCCTAGTGGTAAATAAGCTGCTATAAGCTAACCGCACTAATAAATCCTTAAATAAGTACCGATTACAGGCTAAAGAAGGATTAGGTAATTTCACCCTTATTAATAGATTATTACTTTAAAAAGGCCGTTTAGTGGTTTTAAAAACCGGGGATTTAAAAACCAAGATTATTAAAAAAGTTTATAACCGTATAAGTACGGTATACCCTGGTTAAAAAAAGATTTATAGTTTATTAGTTTATTAATACTAGTAAAGGGGTTTTCGGCACGATTATAATACTTATATAGCTAATTATATAAGCTACCGATTAATTAAGTATTTACGGGATAAAACCCCTAGATTATTAACCTTATTATTAATACCTTTACGGCTATAATAATATATAGTAATAGATTTTAAGTTTATGCTTATGGATAAGTACGGTAAAAATAACCTCCTAGTGATTATAAACCGGTTAGGTAAAAAAGCCTGAATAATCCCCTATACTTATACAGCCACCGCTTAAACGGCTGTAAAATTATATTATAAGGGATTATTCCAGGTTTTTAGGTTGCTTATTATAATTACTTTTAATAGGGGTCCTTAATTTATATCCGATTTTATTAACGAGCTCTTTAAAATACTGGGAATCCGCTGGATATTAATATTAGCGGGGTATTATAAAACCGTAGGCTAGGCGGAGATTATAAATAAATATATAGATTAACGATTAAGGTTATTTATTAACTATTATTAAGATAACTGATTAAAAGCTATCCCGGTAATGAATTACGCTTAGGCTTTACTCCTTTATAAGTTTACGGGGTTATTACCTTATAAAGTTAAGATGAAATTCCCTATACCCGCCTACTTCGATTAAGCAAACCGCATAACCGATTTTAAAAACCTGCTTATTATTAAAAAGCGTACTCGTTAAAAGGCATAGCTTGCGGTAAATATACTAGCGGATTACTTAGTAACTACCCGAAATAACCTTATTAAAACGCAAAAAAGGATAAGCTAATAAGCAAATTAAAAGTATAGGGAACCGGATTTTAATATCGGAAACCGGGTTTTTATTATAAAAAAACGTTAGGTGTAATTAATAAACCGCCCCTTTAATAAACTCGATTACCCTTTAATAAGGGCTTATTACGAAATTATTAAAAAAACCGGTAATAATACCTTTAAATTAAAGGTGCCTAAAAGCTAGAGATTAACGGATATATACTACGCTAACCGGCTTAGGCTTTACCCGAATACCTTATTACCGGGTTAAGCCGTAAAAAACCCGGATAAAAAGGTAATATAACCTAGCGGTAAAAAAAAGTGGGAAATTAAAAAGATCCGCATATTACGATTTTACTGCGGCCGGCTTTAATACTAAGCAGATTAGGTCGGCTAAAACCCTAATAATACCTGGTATCCGGCCTTTAATTTTAAAAACTCCCCGGTATTCCTAGAATAATTCTATACCTAGAACCCTAATACCGCGGGACCGCTAATATAGTTAACTTAATAGGCCGCGGTGGCTTAAAATAACCTTTTTAAGCCGGCTTATACAGATAATAAGAAAACGGTTTCGTAATATATAAAGCCCTAAAAGCAATAAAATACCGCCTTTTAATTAGCCTAGAAAAAGATTATATACGGTTATATGCAACCGGTTTTTATTACGAATTCGTTATATTTAAGCTTCGGCACGCACGCGGAGCTTAACTTACCTAGTACCGCTTAATCGGGTAAACCCCGGCTAATTTACCTATTAAGCACTTAAAAGCCGTTATACGGCGCCGTACTACTATAACGCGTAAAAAAGCTTAACCTATCCCACTAATTAGGGTATAAAGGCCCCTAGTGTAAATAACGCAAATAAAAACCCGAGGGTATTCCCTTACTGCTTAGAAAGCGGTTATTATTATTAGAGATATCTGGTTTAAACCAGCCCTTTACCACTTTTTACTCCCTTTTTTAATCCCGTAATACCTTTAAAGGCTCGGGGCGAGCTTTTACTTTTAAAAGGGGGGTAATAATAATAAGTATAATAAGCTTAGCTTTAATAATAGGGATTAAATATTATAGCTAATAGTGTGGCTAGCGTATAACTGCTATATTATAACCCTACCCCTATTAACTAAACCCTGTTATAAATCTTATTAACTGGTATTTGCTATTAACCCTATTAGGCAGATTTTAATATTTACCTCTGCAGAGGTCGGGTGTATAGCTAGCTTTTCTCTCTTCTTTTTCTTCACCTCTAGATTTCTACTTAATACTAGTAAATCTCGATCTTTGCGTTAAGCCTTTAGTGTGATTATAACAGTGCTTAGTATCGCTTATATAATTAATTCGGTAAAGATTAGCCTAAAACTATTCGGTATTTTTAAAAGACTTATTTATTATATCGCTTATAATAAGTTAATTACTTTATCTTATAATACCGTAATTATAAAGTTAAAATAACATTTTTTACCGAGTTTAATTATTATAACTTTAAATTAAACCTGCTTAATAACTTAACAGATTTAATCTCGGTTAATAATACTTTTCGGCGCTTTAAGAGGATTATTAATAAGGATTTCTTTAATACTATTATTAACGAATCGGTTAAAAGCCGCCGTAATTACCTTAATAAAACCTGGCTAGGTAATTTACCTCGTATTATTAGCTAAAAAGCTTTAAATAAACTTACCGTATATAATCGGATTACCTAGGGTTATTTACTTATTATAATAGATTAATAAAACCCTGGAGTTTATATAAGCTTATTTATTACTTAATACGGGCTTTTTTATGCCTATAATATTTATAAGAATATACGGATTACGGATAAACACCCTTAAATTATACCGCTGGCTTATAAAAATATTAATTTATTTTAGCTTACTGGAAAGGACTTAATAAGCAAATTATAAGCCTTTAGCTATAATAATTAACCATTATTATATAAGCCGATTATTACTTATTATTATATATACGCGAGCTTTATATATAGCCTTTACGCGGTAGGTTATACCTTAATAAGCCTTAAATTATATTATACCCGAGTATACTCGATAATAGACGTGCGTATTACCGCCGGCTTATTCTCCCGGCCTTTTAATGCCGGGACCCGTTATATTAAAAGGCAGAGATATAAGAAAAAGGAATACCGGTAACGCTTAACCAGAGTAATAAAGGTTACGGAGTATTATAATATAGCCAGGGCGGTACCCCGGTATTATAATATAGCCGGGGTAATACCCCGGTATTATAATATACCCGGGGCGGTACCCTAGTATTATAACGTAGTTAAACCTTTCTCCGGATTTAATAATATACCTAGCCGGGCCTTATTATAGCCTAGGAGTATATATAACCTTTTATAACCCTTAACGCGGTTTAATAGTTTTTAGCAAGGTAGCGCTTAATAATAACTAGCTAAGCGGCTTTTATAGTTTTTAATAAAGCTTTTACGGCTTTTATAGTTTTTAACTAAGCTTTTAAGTGTGCGGAGGCTTTAAGACGTAATAAAGAACGCTTAATAATATTAAACTAGGGCGATTATAATTTTTTTAATATTAAGATTATAAAGGAGATAACGGATTTAATTAATAACCAGTTATAAAACGTATAAAATATAATTATAGCTATAAGCTATAGGTTAAAGGTTAAAGGCACGCAGTTAAGGGTATACAGCCGGTTTTTATTATAAAAATAAAGGAATTAAGCCTAGGGAGTTATAGCTAAAAGCACGTAGTTATAGCTAAGGGCACGCGGCTGGTTTTTATTATAGAAATGGAGGAATTAAGCTTAGGGAGTTAAGAAACGCTTAAAACCTTTAATTCGTTAAAATCTGTAATAAAAATCCGATTACTATAAAATGCGTATAAGTGTATAAAAGTCAGAATAAGAGTAATATTAATTCGTGTAGTAAATATAAAAGAGGTATTTTAATTATTATATAACACTTAGTGCGGGCGGAAGTACTATTGCTGGTCGGAACGCTATTAGCTAAAAAAGTGGAAATGATTCCCAGTGGGATTTTTGGGTGATGCCCGGATAGCCGGGCTGTACCTTAGGTACTATTTACCTAAAGCAAGCACCTATTAATATTACTCGATCCTACTGCAGGGCGCCCTCTTCCCCTCTACAACCTCCCATTTCCAGCTACCTAGTTTCTCCAGCATCATACAATTCTCGGCCCAACAATCCCCCATATGAACTTTTCGACATGGCGCCGCAGCTCGCTCCTCTTCGATCAGCTGAGACGCCCATCATGCCAGCCATCGACGTCGGGGTCTCGTACGGCGCCACGTGGGAGACAGGGAAGGCCGGCCCGTGCTATGTTTGCTGCTCGTCGGGCCTTGAGGGCTGCATGCGCAACCGCAACCCCGACGACACCACCCTCCGCAGGATCAACATTATGTGAGTACTGTTCCCGTCCACGGTACGCTACCACGGGCTCCAGCCCAACGTGTGCACGGTGCCTATCATCAAGTTCTGGTAACAGGAACAAGTCCCGCTGTCCAAGATGCTGGTGACTGTCCTGGTCGACTCGCTCGTCACCTGCGACGCCCTCAACATCTTGCAGCCGGGCAACTCGTCCGGGGTAGATTCCAAGAACGACCACGCCTGGGCCGACAAAAAGAGTGACGTGCTCGGGGTCTTGCCCTTCCTGAAGTAGAACTTGGAGGGCAGTCTCATGGACAAAGAGTGGTACTCCTACGAGTACGTGCGAGTCAAGAAGGCGCTGATCAACGAGATCGACGACCGGCACGTGGCGAGCCTGCTTCTGTACCCAAACAGCCCACTGCCACCCGGCTGGAGCCAGTCACTGGGCGGCAAGGACGACGCCGCTGGGGAAGTCCATGACGATTCGTCGGTGTTTAGCTCGTTACAGGACCACTGATTCGGCGAGTACCGGTCATTCGCTTGCAAGGGACCAACGACGCCGTTGGTCTACCCGACAAGCCAGCACCGGCTGAGTGGCGGTCAGTCTCATAACACCGGGCAAAGAACTGGAAGATGGGCAGGGCAAGTCGGCGCAGGCGACCCCTCCCCTCCGCCCGTCGAGGACGTCGAGGACAGCGGGGAGCGCCAGCAGGGAGCGCCAGCGGCCGTACGAGCAGGGGAGATACCATGGGGCTGGAGGAGCACGAAGACTTTACCTACGGCTAGGCTTCTCGTGTTAGGTGCGGCGATGGCTCTTCAGCCTCCACTGTGCCTTGGGTCAGGCCTTGGCTTTTCAGGGCCAGACTCTACTGGACCTTTGGTGTGACCAGGATGCGCTTCCGAGCAAGTCTGGTGGACAGCTGCGAGGGCCAGTGGAGACTGGAGGAGAGGGGCCTGTCCCAGAGGGAAGGCCTCAATTAGTCTCACCCCTATCACTGAGAAAGCGTGTGCGAGCCTCCACCAGAGGCTGAGGAGGGGGCCTATCCGCATCGGCGAACAGGTCTCACTCTGCTTCGTCGCTGCTACCGGTCAAGCGTATGCGAGCCTCCAGTCGAACTTGTCGGCGGCCCACCTGCGTGTGTTCGCCTCGAGGTCTGATTGAGGCTCTTGCATACAGCTACTGGTCTCGTGTTCCCCCCATAGTAGGTAAGTACTTAGTCACGTAGGTAGTGCTCCTGCTTCGTGACCCACGCGCCGGGCCTGCGGTCGGGTCGGTGGGGGGCGTCAGTCGTGGTGGTGTCCGCCTTCTTCCTGTACGTCGTACCGCAGGTACAGCTTCTTTTCCATCGATCTCCTAGCAGTGCTGTGGCTGTATTACGCAGCAAGATTTCCTGTTACTTCGGCTGCTGGCTCATGATCGACGCCCTCGTCTTGACGCTGGCCCCGGCGCCCATTTGCGACGACCTCTGGTCTCAGGCGGACGAGGAGGAGCTGGTGGAGCGGATCCAGAGCGACCGGTAAGTTACTACCAGCACCGTCAGTCCATGAGCCTGCTGTCGGATACCAGTAACGCCGGTTACATGCGTATATGGAGGGACATCTGCCGGCATTCGCATCCAGTGTCTCCCGCGATGTTTGGCTTGGGCATGGTGTTCCAGTGATGAAGATATGATTGATGAAGTGTCCCTAACGAGCGACTGAGACCTAGTATCTTCTAACCCAGATGTCCGATATCCTTTCCCCGACACAGAGCAACCCTCGCCTGGTGACGACTCCCGTTTCGAGACCCCCTTGGCTTCTGCTGTCGAGATATCCACAACAGGTGTGACCCGCCCGAGCTCTGTCGGCCCACGGGCTGAGTTCATCGACGGGCGTCTCCAGCGCCGTCCGCCTCGTCTATCTCTAAACTTCCTGACGGATAAGAGCTGGGTGTGTAGGCAGAGGGCCTGATGAGCAGCCTATTGCGCCGAAAGGGCAGCACGCTTCTGTTGCTGTTGCTGTTGCTGCCCCTGCTCTTGTTGCTGCCCCTGCTGTTGTTGCTGTTGCTGCTGTTGTTGCTGTTGTTGCTGCTGTTGCTGTTGTTGCTGCTGTTGCTGTTGTTGCTGTTGTTGCTGCTGTTGCTGTTGTTGCTGCTGTTGCTGTTGTTGCTGCTGTTGCTGTTGTTGCTGCTGTTGCTGTTGTTGCTGCTGTTGTTGTTGTTGCTGCTGCTGTTGTTGTTGTTGCTGCTGCTGTTGTTGTTGCTGCTGCTGTTGTTGTTGCTGCTGCTGCTGTTGTTGTTGTTGCTCCTCCTGTTGCCGCTTCTCGTTGTGGTACTTGTTTTCCTCAGGGGCAGAAATGTTTGCCAGGCGGTCAAGCTCATCTGTTCGTTGCGCAGGAGGGGGAAAGCGTGGGTGCCAAGGAGGGGGAACCCCACGGGTCGTTCTCGCAGACGGCGGCAGAGCCGTGTCATCGGCCTGGGGCAGTTTGATCGGCAAAGCCACAGCCATGCCGAAGAGAACAGTGGAGGTGATGACAGAGAACTTCATCTTGAGGAACTCCTGTAGGATACTTGAGAGACTGGTACCGAATGCTGGTAATGGAACAGCTCAAGATGTGGGTGTGCGGTCGAGAAAAGATGAAGTGTTTTATCATTGACGACAGATTTCTTGTCTACTTAAGGGTCAGGAGCCGAGCTATCACCTCGTGTATCCTCGGGAATCCTCCCTAGGCTTTGGTGGCGTGAATCTTTAGACTTCGGTGGCTTAGGGGGTCGAACAACCACAGTCAGCTAAGTCGCCTCGGATCGTATCCGGGTCGGAGCTAGACCCATGCAACCGTAAAGGAGCCGTGTAGAAAAGGTTGCAAGGCTTGTAGATGGCTGAGAGGATTCAGATGGTAGAGAATATTCCCACACTGCCACGTGACTGCTGCCCTCCCACATGTGTGACTCTGCATTGTATCTAGGTGTGGACGGCCATGGCTACACGTCTCATGGGAGGCAACGATGGCCCATTCTGCCTCAACGCGCGTGGCATGATAAGACACTTTTGACCATTGAGTTCATTGCCCCGTCCAACCGATCCAGAGCTCTCTGGTGGTCTTGCAACGCGGTGGTCTACATTTTCAGGCCATTCGTGAGAGAGGGAATCTATCCCATCTTGGGCACAAAGTATATTATCACCAGTACGTTAAAAAATGGCATCTGCTTGAATGGCTTGGATGTTTTGGTGTCTTTTGGGACTTGTCCAGATTACGAAACCCTCCGTCAGTTCTCACCCTCCTGTAGCAGGCTTTAGAGGCCCAAGAAGCTCTATGTAGTTACAGCGCCATGATTCAGGGTTCAAGTAGACACGCCTATCAAAATAGCCCTACGTATATGTATACCATTGCCTTGATATCTGGACTTCCCACATACATCAACAGGCTTGCTCAGATCATTTGAAGAAGAGGAACAAGAGCACTATACTTCATTTAACTGACCTGATTTCTTCCGAGCTTCAAGTTTCCATCATGTGGCGGTCCTTCTGGTATTGTAGGTATCTTCGCTAACCTTCGTTGTGTCAACTTACCAGAAGTACTACATGTTGTCCCGCTTTATCACGTCATGGCCAAGATAAACTGAGCGGAATACAATACGCTGCCGCGGCAAGGAGATCTGGTGTTCTGTCACAAAGATCTTTCCGTGTACAATGTCCTCGAGGTCTCCACCCCGCTCACGGTCACGGCGAAGCTGGACGATCCTGGCCCAAGAATTTTGAAGGTATGCACTTCCGTCGGCCCGGGCCGTCCTTTGCACTTGAGGTAGAGCATGATCATGAGGACGGATAGATGGACATCCTGAGTGAGAACGAAGTGAGATATTCAAGCAAGAGTTAGGCCTTAAGCAGAAGGTATCGAGATACTTTCTGGTGGGTGGGGGGAGGGGGGGAGCAGGGGGGTAACTGGGCCGAGCTACGATTTGACCTGATAGTAGAGATTTCGCCTTGTCGGGGAGTTCTGTCTCATGTCCAAAAGAACCTGTATTACTATTTACATGGCTAGCGAAGAAGTTTGCCAACAGCCAGCTATGGAACAAACTCAGAGGCAACCAAGCCGATCACGGCACCGACGTGAAAATTACCATTCGCGAAAGTCGTCTAACGACTTAAGGACAGCCACTTCGGCAACTGTTGCATTAAATCTGATGACGAATTCTCCAATTGGAAGTGAGGCCGGGTACGAATGTGTTGATACTGGCAAGCAATAGTCCATGGTCATTAACATCCCCAACCCCTCTGCGTGCCACCCCTCTACGTGCCAGAAAACACTAAACTTTAAAACATCTATTAATATTTCAATACTAAGTAATAAAACACATTTTCTTTTTTAAAATACGCTTTAATAAATACTTATTTACTTAAGCGCTTTAAAAACTTTATTTATAATACGCTTAATATATAATAAAAAGTATTAATATTTTTATTTAAAACGTGTTTTTCTTTTATAATAAATGGAATAAAACTGCTGAAAATAAAACGGAAAATTAATAAACTATATACTAAAAGCTTTAAGCTAATTATTAGTATTAAACCTTATTTTATTAAAAGGTTAATTTATTATAATTAATATTAGGATTATTTGTTTGTTTTTATTTAAGAAACTAATTTAAAGGTTAATTAACCTAAAATCTTAAAGTTTAAAACTGTTATATATCTTTTATAGTATAAAACGTATTATAAAAATATAAAAAAGCCTTTTTATAACTTAATTCCTTTTATTTTAAATATAGTTTTTAAATATAAAAGTAATATTAAAATATTAAATATTAATCGAATAAAAATCATTTAAAAAGGGTTTTTTATTATAAAAGAGGTGATACGTCCCTTTTAGGGGATTAAGTCCTAAGGTAGGGACTTACTGTAAATAAGCTAGGTAAATAAGCGTAGCCCAGCTATTAAGGCCAGCTACGCTAAGTAGCTATACTAGCTATAAGCGCTAACTACAGGCTAATAAGTAAAAGAGAACTTCTCCCGGCTTTATTAAAGAGAAGTTTTTTATTATAATATATACCCACGCTTTTACTTAAAACCTTTCTTTTTAAATAATAGCATTTGTTTTCGCTTTATTATAGTTATAAAATTATAAAAATAATATCACTATATTATTAAATCGATACTGTTAATCGCGTCTTTTTCGAGGAACGGTTATATAATAAAAACATTACGATTTAAGCTATTAAGGTCGGATTTTTTTCGAGAATTATTTAAAGTAGAGTTTAATCGATTATCCGCGTATATACGATTATCGGACCTTTTTCGAGGGTTATTATCGTATTACTAGGAAAAATACTATTAAATTATCACGAAATCTACTAGATAATACGGATCGCACGCGTAAGTTTATACGCACTAATATCCCTTATTTTATCGGCGTTCGACTTAAATCGCATTAAATATACTACTGTATCCGGGCTAATTTATTTTATAATTAACGCCGATGTTTACGGTATTTTAACCAGTATATATTTTTCGGCCGCGCTTTAAAGCTCTTGCCTTTAACCGATTATTTTACTTCGTAAATAATCGCATTAAAGTATTAATAATACGTTATATTATAGGGATTAGCTAGATTAAATAAGCGTTGCTAGGCCGCTAGGACTAGCCACTAAGTAGCTACACTTAGCTACACGCTAAGCAGACTTATATAGCTGCACCGACCGGCTTAGCCGGGAGGCTGCACTCTTACCTAATACATTCCTTTACTACTCTTTAACTTTAACCCCTAACCGTCCCGCGTTAAATAGTAGCATTTGCTTAAGGTTAACGACCTAGCCGGCCTTTTATTAGCCGGCAGGGCTTTTAGCCCCCGCTTATTACCTGTTTCGGCAGGTGATTTTACGCGTTACGAAGTGCGCGTTTAGGTATTATAATCGTGAGCAATACCGGTCGAGATGTAACGACCACCTAGTAAAAGAGCCCTTTATATCGCTTTACGAGGAGAGGTTACTCTATATTAGCATTAAGATCACCAGAATCCCCTCGCACCAGCTAAAAGCCCGGCACGCAGTGTTAAGCCCTTTCTTTAAGAGGGCACTGCTTTTGCTTAAAGCCAAAGGCACCGGCAACGCAGTGTTAAGCCTTTTCTTCGAGAAGGCACTGCTACTGCCACCAGCGTTAGATTTAAAACCCCCTAGTATACTAGTATAACCGCAGTATACCAGATTCCTTACCCACTAGGTCCCAGCGGTATAAATCGGCTCTGTTAAGCCCTTTCTTCGAGAGGGTAAACCTGGCACTTAACGACCTATAAATACGCTTATAATTTTTATCCGCGTATACGATTATCGGACTTTTTTCGAGAGTTATTATCGTGTTATCGGCGGGAGGGTAAACACGTTACTAGAAACACTAAAAAAATATCGTTAAAAGTTATAAAAAAAGCTTTATTAGCGCTCCTATTAGGAGAGGTAGAGTATAACTTCTAGCAGTAAATTTAATATCTGCCCGGCAGGCTTTTAAGCACTAAAAGCTAAATCCCTACCTCCCGGGCACTTACCCGAATTTAATATCGGCCCGGCAGCTTTAAGCACCGCTTAATACTAAAAACCTAAAGATTTACCTCCCGGGCACTAAAATCTTCGGCTTTATCTTTTTCTTTATTTTAATCTACTTATTTACCCTACCTAGTATAATTTCTCTTATTAAGTCCGTATTTATTATTATTAAAAGTTATTAAACTTACTAAATCCGTACTTACCACTACTCGTTAAAAGTTATTAAATTCCCTAGGCCTTTTTAAAAAAGATACGAATTAAGGACGATTCCTTTTACACCGTTACCGGCTAGATTACATTATATCTCACGATCTCACGAATTACCTACCTGCTTTATAATATTAAAGAAGAATTAAGAAACGCACCTAAGAATAAGCTTTTCCCGACACTTTAAAGTAAGCTGATAAAATGCTAAAGCTATAGCTATCTCCGACTCCCTACCTAGCCGCGGCTTTATAATTTAAGACTTCGAAAATCGTTATATTACTTTTACATCACATCGTCTCTTAGCTCCGATCCGTTAATTAAGAATGTTAATTATACTAGAGATTATACCGAAAAGCTCTGCTTATACCGATACTCGAGAGCACGAAAGCGATACTTATAAGTATATTATATAGCTTTAACTCCGTTAGCTACGAACGCAATAGTATAAACTAGACTCCGATTACTATTACTCTTAACGTATAAGCGCTTCCTAATAATATTTACGTCTGCTTTATCTGCCACCGGATTTTTACAAGAAAAAAAACACCTAAAAAGTCCGTAAAAAAGAACGGTTATATAATAAATAGGCTGGGAGTAAAAGGGTAATCCCCCTTAAGTGGTACGGTTAAACTCCTTTTTTGTGGTAAAGCCCCACTCCCACGAATGCCGCACTCTTATTAGTTAGAGAGAGAGAACGCACGCGATTGCGTACGGCCGGTTTTTATCACAGATTCGTCACATTTAGGCTTTAGCACGCACGCAGGGCTTATTACCACTTATTACTGTAATAGCTTACTGTAATAGCCGGCCAACCGCCGAATCCGATTCTTTAATTAGCCGGATAGGCTACTAGGGATAGTAGTTTTTTTATCCGACGCCGGCATTTTAATACGTTATATTATAAGGACTAACTAGATTAAATAAGCGTTATTAGGCCGCTAGGACTAGCTACTAGGTAATTACACTTAACTACACGCTAGGCAGACTTATATAGCTGCACCGACCGGCTTAGCCGGGAGGCTACACTTCTACCTAATATATCCTTTTACTACTCTTTAACTTTAACCCTTAACCGTCCCGCGTTAATTAATAAAAATACGCGTTTTTATATATGCCTTTTACCGCCCCGTAGTTTATTATTCTTTATTATTATTTAACGGGTAGCGAGAAAAGTGGAGATTACTTTAATTTATTTACAGGCTATAATATTTTCCATTACTTTTTATTAACGCAACTTTTTTTATATACTTAATCGTTATATTCGGTATTAAATATAATAAATCGACCGTAATTAATATTAAGCATTATAGCGCTCGGATTTATACTTAGCGCTATACTTAAAAGTTCTAATAATAATTTTAACGCCTTATAGTCTGCTATTTAATACCCCCCTCCTTCTTTACCGCCGTAAAGCGCGGGTATAACCCAGTTTAAGGCAGCGGTGCCTCCTGCCTTAGCTATATAAGTCCTTTTACTAGTAATTTACCGGTAAGTATTAAAGCAAAGCGCTCGGAAAGCTCGAGCTTTAGCTATTACCCCTGCTTAAGCGGTAATTATTTTACGAAAAGATAACGTTTTCGTAAACCCGATTAAGCGTTAATTATAGAATATTTAACCCTAATTAGCTGAGTTTAAAAAGCCTTTTAACCGTATTTCCACGTAAACCCCCCGAGACGAATCCTATATAACGGAGGCTTAGCTTAAAGGCTCCGAGCTAATTAAAGATTATAGCGGTGTAATTAATCGGCTAGAAAAGATTAAGAAGAATAACCGCACTTTTTAATATATAAATAGCCGTTTTTAAGTACTGGAATATAACCAAGTATAAGTAGCTCGCGAATCTGCGTAAAAAGCTTATAAATTTAAGCAAAAAGGTTATAAATCCGAGCAGAAAGGTTATAACGCTAAGCTGCGTTATTATTAATTATTAAATATATTAAAGCGCGTTACTAAGTTTTAAAGCTCGGCGGGTAATATTACTTTTAAAGTATTAAGCTATTGCTTATATAAGATTATTACCGGTAAATAACTTAAAGTGGCCCTCGTTATTAAAACCGCTGCTTATCGAGAGTAACCTGGAGTAATTAATTTAAAGGACCGTTTCCGTAATATTTAAAGCCGGAACCCTTAAAATTAAGCCTTTTCTTATAACGAATTTAGCTAAGGTAAATAAGCCGTAGCCTTTTATTAAGCCTTAACTGCTTTTAAAGCTTTTAAAGCTTATCCCCCGGTCCCGCGACCGGCGATATAGCGCCCGGCCTTAATCCTAATAACCGACCTTTAACACTAATAAAACGCTTAAGCGGCCACTTTTAAGCTATAAGGCTTTACGATTCCCCTAAATACCGCTAAGCTTATTTAATAGCCCGCTCCCGTAATATAATACCCTATTATAAGCTTTAAGCCCTTTACTTATTAACCCGTATAAAGCTTTTAACCTTTTTAATAATAGTTTACCTAGCCCCGATTTAAACGTTACGTATTTTATACTCCCTTAAACCGTATAGGATAAAAACCTTTTAGCGGAGGAGGTAAATTCGGAGGCTATAACCGAGAACTTATTCCTTATACTCGAGCTTTTTAAGCTTAAGGTTTGTTTACTATTTTGGGTAGTAACCGCTCTCGCCGCTTTAAGCAAAAGGAAATCGGAGTTTTTAACCCTGATTAAAAGGATTATTACGATCTTAGTATAATCGTTAGCGGTAAAAAAGTTATTTTTACCGATATCTACGTTTTCGAATAATAATTTTAGTTTTATTTAAAGGATCCCGAGTAAAAGGATAATTATACTCGTTAATTATTATCCATTTTCTAAACCCTTTTAAGTAGAAGTATTATGCTTTAGTGGAATACTAAGCTTATAGTCCCCGCCCGATAAAATTACCGAACTAGTAGTATTAAGGTTATATTTTAAGCTTTTATCCAGTAATTCGCGCTATAGCCCGCTACCGTTATATATAAGTTTATTAAGGGTAATTTTACTTTTCGCGATATTGCTAAAAACAGTAGAGTAGTTAGCAAATTTATTTAAAAAAAGCTTTACTTCGTAAAAGCTATACGGACTTTAAATAAGGATAATCTTAATTAACTTAGTATAATAACCCAGATTTAATTTATAATAAATACTAAGATTAAAATATACTTAAAAGCCCCCGAGCAGGGTAAAACTTTAGCTAAGTATATAAAAGCCGTCGAGGCTTTTTATCCTATTCTGTTAAAAGCCGCCGACGAACGGTATAATAACGTAGTTAAGTCTAAAAGCCGATTAAATACTCGCTCCTCCTATACTTAAAACAACCGTTTATTTAATAACCATTCTTTATAACCCTATCGTTTTAACGATTCCTACCGGCGTGATAATACTCGCGACCGCGATTACGACCGCCGTAACGATCGAGATATTAATCGAGGTGGTAATCGAGATATTAAAAATTATCCTAATCGTTGCGATAACCGTAATAAAAACCGATAAGCCCGCTTAAATAATAAGCGTAACTCGGGTAAAAGATATAATAAAGTATATTTAGCCCAGGATAATAACCGTAATCCCGAGCCTTAAGGCTCCCCCGCGAAAAGCGAGAACTCGCGTTCGTAATCTTCCGCTTTTAAAAATAATAAATTATCGGATTTAAACGTTAGCTTTTAGGTTTATAATAATATTATTAAATATAAGCACTGCGCCCGTTAATTCCCCTTACAACGCTTAAAAAAAAGCATGCTTATAAATGCTAATTTAAACCGATTATTAAGGTTATTTAAACCCTTTTTAATTAACCCTACGGGTTATTATATATGCGGGTATTATTATAAGTATTATACCTCTTAAAATGCTTTATTCGAGCACTTATATACTTATACCTATACTAAAAAGGGCGAACGTAAGCCTGCCCCGGTCCTTAAAAAAGATTTTAAAAGAGACCTTAATCCTATTATCGTTAATAAGAATATATACTTCGCTAACGTTAATAAACCCCCTCGCGTCCGTATTACCCTATTTATAAAAAATATTAATAATCCCCTTTTCTCGAGTTATACCTACCTGCGCGTTAATATTAAAGCTTTATTAAAGAATAAAAGCGTGGAGATTTACGCTAACCCTAGTACGGGTCGGATTCTAATTAATAAGGAATTCCTTAATACCCTTAAATATATTATCGAAACTCGGCACGGTTATATTAAGGGTATCGGCAAAAGTAAAATTATATATAATAAATAGGTTATATTCTCGTTTTACCTATCCGGTACCGAGAGTATAAGCGAGTATATTATAATTAAGATTACCCGTTGCGGATAGGTTTTTAATATTAAATTAAAACCTTGCGTATTACTCGGTAACGAATTTCTTAAGCCGTACGGCGATAATATCTTTTACCTTAATAAGCGTATTATATTCTATAAGCTTAATAATTTCTTAGTGCCTTTTAATATTAAGCGCTATACTAAACCTTATACTCGTAAAGTTATATTAATTCGCAAAATTATTTTAGCCCTAGGTTAAACTGCGATTATACCGGTTAAATATAAATCGCTTTCTAATAATCGCAGCTTTATATTTATACCCTTTTACCTTTTAGCTATTAATTCCATTGTTTTTTTTTTCGATTCTTTACTCCGTTATTATTAAGAATATATCTAATAAGCGGTAAACCCTGGCTAAAGGCCTTAAAATAGGTTTTATTATTAAATATAAAGATAGCGGTTACTTTGCTGCTTTATAAAAGGAATGTATAAAGGCTATTATTATTATAACCGTATTAGGAATATTACTCCTAACCGCTAATACCTAAAGCACTTCGGAATCAGCCTTTTAAATTATTAAAAATATTAGCCTCCCGGCGGTAATCTTAATAAACACTAATTTCGCTTTAATACCCTTTATAACGGTAATAACCATTAAAGCGGCTTTAAAAAAAGCAATAATTAATATTACTAGCGTTATAAATTAAGTATTAATTAATATTATTTCGGAAACCCCTCTTATTAACGCGATATATAATATAATCGAGCAAATTAATTAAGCCGATTAAGGCTACGTTCTCCGTCCTTATATCCGAGAAAACACGTTATTACTCGGTATTAAGTAACCGGCTAATATTCCCGAGATTACTACTAATTAAGAATATTATATCTATAACGAAAATAAGGCATTAATTATTTAAATCCTTAACCTTTTAAGTAATTATTCCAGTATTTAAACGGATTAAGGCATTATTAACATCCCTAAGGATTAATAAATAAAAATACCTTTTATTAATAGCTAATAGTATTATAAGCTTAATAATTAACCTTACCTATTAAGCGTTTAAGATTATAAGGCTTTTAATAAAATATTTAACTTATTTTATAAACAAAACCGTATAAAATAGGTTAAGGAGTTTTACTTATTTATATATCCTTTTTTTATTATTTAGCGTATTATTAATAGAGTTTTAAAAGCTTAACCGGTAATAAATCTTTATAATCTTAATACCGTAACCGTATTTAATAATTACCCTTTCCTGCTTTAAGGTAAGGTAATCTCGGCTTTTTACGGTAAAAAATATATTATTACTATTAACGTTATTTTATTCTTTTATTAATTCGGCGTGCACCTTAAATATAAAAACCGATTTATTATTATAAGCCCTAAGGGCTTAAAACGCTTAACGGTAGCCTTAATAGGATTTCGTAATTTACCAGCCTACGTTTAACGCTTTATAAATAAAACGCTAAAACTTATAAGAAAATTCTATTATACCTTTATCGATAATATTATTATTTTCTTTAATACTGTTAAGGAATACTTAAAGTATTTCCAGAAGATTTTTCGCTTTTTTTAACGGTTTTATATCTCGTTATCCCTTAAGAAATCCTTTTTTAATTATTTTAGCATTATTTTACTCGGCTTTCGCGTTAATACTCTTAGTATATTATTTATTAAGGACCGCCTTAATATATTCCGTAATATTATATTCCCTTATTAGCTTAAGGCTTTAGAATAATACCTCGGTAATACCGGCTTTTTATAAACTATTTTACCTTATTACGCCTAAATCGCTACGCTTCTCTAATAACGCAAAACCGCTTTTTTAACGGCGGGCCGTAAAAATAATAAGTTACCGGTTAAAAACGTGGTAAAGCGATAAGCTTATATTAAAACCACTTAATACGAGCTTATTAAGCAAGAACTAAAAGCTTTTAAAACTCTTTAGGAGCTTATTTATTAATATATAACGGTTTATTATTATATTGCGGATAAGCTATTTTATATATAGGTCGATAGCTTTATTTATAAAGGTTTTAAAGTTATAATATTCCATACTCGAGATAAATACACTTAGGAGCCGGGCAGCTTAGTTACCGGTTTTAATATTTAACCTATTATGTTTTTTAACCGTTACCTCTTTAATATTAAAACCAAATATAAGCCTTTAGAATTAAAGATTACTTATATTATATAAGCCGCCTGTTATATATAAACTATACTCGAGGCTAATAAAGCCCTTATTATTATCCTAATAGATTATTTTATTATTAAAGGCATTATCGAGTAAAAAAGCTTTAATATATCCTTAACTAATTATATTAATCTTTAGCTTATTAACGCTTTAATTTACCTTTTACGGTACGGCTTATAAGTATATTATTTACCCGGTAAGCTTAACCTTATACTTAATGCGCTAAGCCGACTTTATATTATTAAGGATTAATTCGATAAAAACGATAAGCTTATCCGGACTAATAAGGAATTTATACTCGATTAAATCTAATTCGCTATTATTAAAGCCGTTATAAATAACTCGCTCCGTATAAAGTTTATTAACGCGTATAAGAATAATATTAAATATAAATATATTTTATAAATTATACGCAAAGGTAATAAGGATATTACTTTTTATATACGCTACGGTTATCCTTTTACGGTTATTAATAGCCTTTTATATAATATTAACCGGCTTAATTAATATCGATTATATATCCCGCACTTTATAATCCCCGAGATTCTCGCTATAGCGTATAATAATAAGCATTACTTCGGCGTATATTATATAATATAAAACCTAAGCCAGTATATAATTCACCGTAAAATATACTTAATAAAAAAATATATTAAGTATTACCCGGCTTATATAATTTATTAAACCGACCGTAATAAACCACTAGGAGATTATAAGCTTATTCGCCCGAATCCAAAGCTAATAACCACGATTATAATCGATTTTATCGTAAAACTCCCAGTAATTAAATCCGCTAAAACCTTATAATAATTAAAGGGTAAAAATAAGGAATCTTATAACTCTTTACTAACGGTTACTTACTTTACGTTAAAACGCTTTTTATTACTCCTTAATAATACGAAATATACTGTTTAAGATTAAGGCACCCTTTTAAGCACGTATTTAATACTTATTAATTAAAGCACTTTTACCGGAATTATTTCCGATTAAAACCGCAAATTTACTTTAGAATTCTGGTAAGGTATTTAGCACGCGCTCGGTATACGCCTGCTAATAATTATTACTTAATACCTTTAAGTAAACAGATTATTAAAACGCAATAATTAAACCGTGGAAATTATTATTCGGTATTATACTTTTATAAATCTAAAAAATAATTAAGTTAATTTATTACCTGTATTATAATAAAACCTAAATTCCGCTTACTTAAGCGCGATTAATTTCTCTGCTTATAAATAATTCTTCGGTTTCCGATTCCCTGGTTTTAATAACGTACTACTTAATATTAATACTAATAAATTCGATAATATCCAGTATATACGTAAGCATTTATATAAGAATACCGAATTAATTATAGATTTTATATCCGCTCGAGTTAAGCGCTTTTATAACCGTAAGCATATATTAATAAAATTTAATAAAGGCAATAAAGTATATCTCCGTTTTTATTACGGTTATTACTTATTAGGTAAGCCTTTTCGTAAATACTTCTAATAGCGCGCCGGTTTTTAAACCGTTAAAAAGCGAGTTAATTATTTTATATACGAATTAAATCTCCCTAAGATTATAAATATATACTTAGTAGTATTTATTACTTAGCTTATTACTAGTCTTAAAAAAAAAACCCTTTTTACCGCACTTTATTTTTCCCTAGCCTTATCGAAGCCGATAAGGATAATAAGGATTCTAGTAATAAAAAAGAAGAATATTACAAGATCGAGACCGTTTTTAATCACCGTTTTAACCGCTCTCGTAATAATTAAAACTACTTAATTAAGTAAAAAGGCTATAATTATAAAGATAATTAATGGAAATCTTCCTAGTAATTAAAACGCGTATAATACCTTATTAACGAGTATTAAACCCGTTAACATAATAGTAAGCCTAACCTTAAGGCCGCTGTTAAAGCTATTTAAAAAAATCCCCGTTAGCCTATTAAGCGCTGTGGCCGGCCTCCTAAAAACTTTACTCCGCCCGCTAAATATAAGTAAACTGCTTTAAAGCATTACGGTAAACCTATTAAAGTCTTAAAAGATAAGAGTATTTTAAAGGCTTTTTTAAAGGCTTTTACTCTTATTACCTATCGTCTCCGCCCGCGTGCCCGCTAAGCAGGTAAGCGTTTTTTAAGCGATTAAGCGTTTTCTAAGCGAATTACACGCTTTTTAAGCGATTCACCGCTCCTTAAGCTATTCGGTACGTATTAGGGATAATACTGCTTTTTCGTGCCGGCGGTATTTTAATGCGTCCTTTTTAGGGGACTAAGTCCTAAGGTGGGGACTCACTATAAATAAGCTAGGTAGATAAGCGTAGCCCGGCCACTAGGGCTAGCCACGCTAGGTAGCTATACTAGCCACAGGCGCTAGCCGTAGGCTAGTGAGTAAAAAAAAACTTCTCCCGGCTTTATTAAAAAGAAGTTCTCTATTATAATATACACCCACGCTTTTACTTAAAACCTTTCTTTTTAAGAGGTTTACTTATTTAAAAAGCTAATAAAACGTTTTTAAAGTATAAAAACTTAAGTATAAGGGTTATAAAAATATCTTAAACCTGGAGATTTTTCCGTTACGATTATAATACGAGTTTTAATATTTAAAACATTAAGTAAAAAATAAAATTAAATACTTTTAAAATATTATTTAATTTGTTTTTATACTTTATCTTTTAATAATATTATATATACCTTATTTTACTTTTAAGGTATTTTATTTTAGTTTATTAAATAGTTTTAAAACCTTTTTATATAAGAAGATTACCGAGTTTTAATACTAAAACTAGAAAATATAATATAATAAAAAGACTTATTATTAAAAGCAACTACTTTTTTTAAAGGTAAGTTATTTATAAAAGTTATAGTAAAGAAATAAGAGTTATATAAAAATCCTTATATAATAAAAACATTATTTAAAAAAGTAATCTTCGGTTTTTTTTTTCACTTTTAAAGTAGATTAAAACTTTTAGATTTCTTTCCTTTTTTAATATAACAGCTTAAATTTTTTAATTCTTAATATTCGCTTTAGTTTTTAGTAAAGATTTATACTTATATTTTAGCTTATTTTTAAACGCTTTTTATAAGTCGATATAATACTTTAAAAGTAAAATAAACGTATAAAGTAATTAATTTTAATAAGCATTAACCCTTCGTTAAAACTAAGGCTTATAAACTTTTAAACATAAAAAAAAAACTTAATTAAGCTTTTCTACTTTTAAAAATACCTTTTTACGCAATAATAATATTAAAAAACAGCTTTTTAAAAAATTATTATTATTTTTATTTTATAAGATTAATAATTACCTATATACTAGTAAGTTAAAGCTTTTTACTTCACTTTTACTTACTTTATAAAGTAAATAAAAGTAGCGTTTTTTTAAGTTTTTTAATATTTATTTTATTTTATTTTATAAAAACAAGTTTAAACTTTAAAGATTTCTTTTTAAAAGTAAGATTATAAGTGTAAATATAGCTTATTAATAACGTTCTTCATTTTTATATAACGAAGAAAATAAACTATAACCGATTTTTAAGCCCGTTTATTTTTAAGATTTTAATTAAGTTTTACGCAAATTATGGGTCTTTAGCACGCAGAGGGGTGGCACGCAGAGGGGTTGGCGATGTTATTTCTTCGGTTTCGGGTGGACACTCTCCTAGGGGCAGCCTGGCTGTGTATCCGAGTACTCCTTTCCGCAGACGGAGCACTTGATGACTTCGGAGGGCATGGTGTTGGTCTTGCTTCTTAGTGTGGTTAGAAAACCCAATGTCGATTTCCAGGAGTTTTTACGTCTTAAACCCTTTAGGTAGACAGGAGGAGACTCGCGACGATAATTACGTAGTAATTCCGGAGGAATATAGGAGTTGTGGTAGTAGCGAGAACTGTATAGGCCGACTGGTAAATGAGGTCGGTTTGCATTCATTGACACCCGGCGTCTGGTAGTGACTAAGTTATATACATGACAATACCATTCAGTGTCCAGCAGGCCCCTGGACAATCGCAAGTTCGGTTTGTGATGAGTACGAGTTACTGGTTTGGGATAGCAAATGAGATTGTGGAACGGCCTTTGTAAAAATGCTAACACAAGTCAATGGTAAAGCCGACCCTCTATCTCAGCAGACTGATGGGTTGGCTTCATCGGAGCTACAGATGTATATGTCATTCAAAGGCCGAGATCCACCATCATTCACTGGGCGAAGGGAGTGTAGGTATCACCGCCTCCGACTCCTCCGCAGTCAATGGCATGGTCGAATATTGAGGATGGGCGAAGGACGAAGAGACTGGCCCTGTTGGCCCAGACACTCACACACGAAGAATACTTGCGATGGTGCCGGCTGGGCCAGCCATCAAGGACGTGCTATTTACTCTTCCAAGTTATTGTGTGGGTGGCTAGCTAGGCCTCTCCTTCTCTCGGAAAATGAATCGATGCTTGTCTGAAAGACTGTTTGTGATACCAAAGAACCTCGGACCAGAATTCTACCATGCGGGTGGTAATACAAGCCATTATGTTAATCCAGGACCGCATCATAATTGTTAATAATACGTCCGGAGTCGGCATAGCCGATTCTGTGTAATTAAGTGCTCCAGCCAGACTGCAGTTTTTCGATCTGGCAATACATGGGGATCAACGCGGCTACTTCCCAGCCATCCACGAAGCCAACCCCACCATGAGTCAGCGGCGGCTGACGCCGTGTCACTTCCCGGCCGGATCATCCCGCCGTCCCCATGCTCGTGTCCCGGCGCCACCCCATGCGGCCGGAAGCTCCCGTCGGACTTCGGGCCACAGGGCAACCCCACCCCGAAGCCCCGAAGCCCCGACCGTAAGTCCCGCTCCGTTCCCCCTACTCCCCATCCCCTATCCCCTATCGCCTAACCCCTACTCCCTATCCCCTACCCCAACCACCACTCGCACCGCACGCACCCTGACATTAGCCCTTACTCCTGCTTCATGAGCGACGGCGGGTACGTCTCCCCCCTCTCGGCGCCATCCACGGTGCCCAGCCAGGGTGCGCGGCTGCGGCAGTAGAACTCGTACCGCGGCGCCGGAGCGCCCCCATTCCTGACGCCCTCATCGTCGCCGTTGACGTTGACGTCGTCATCGTCGAACAGCCCCATGGCGAGGACGAGGCGGCCCGGGTGCGCCCGGGAGCGGCCGACGGCGGGGGCGCCGCACGTGCCGCAGAAGGAGCGCTCGAGCGGCGCGCCGGACTCCGGGCTGCGGTCCACGTACGTGCGCAGCGCGTCGGGGGTCGCGAGCTCGAGGGTGACTTGCTGTAGTAGGGAGGGTGGGTGGTTGGTTAGTTAGTCGATGGGTTGAGAGAGGGTGTGGCGTTGGGTTGAAGGAGGTGAGATGAGATGAGGTTGAGGGTGAGAGAGGAAGAGGGAAGGGGGAAGGTGAAAGGGGGAAGGTGAAGGAATAAGAGGAAGGGGAGGCTCAACAACTCACCTCGTCCTTATAGGAGACAAACGACCCAAACACGACGCCGGTAATTTTTCGGCACGACACGCAGTGGCACAGGTTGGCGAGGAGGGGCTCGCCCTCGGCGCGGAACTTGAAGTTGCCGCAGAGGCATGAGCCGGTCTTGACGGAGGGCGTGGTGGTGGCGGTGGTGGTGGACATGGTGGGTACTAGGTAGGTACTACCAGCGCGCTCTTCTCGGGGCGAGGGCGGATTTTCTAGTATAAGTAATGAATGAATGACAATCTAGACGGCATGGAGATGGGTGGGAGGCGAGGGTGGCAGTTCGGCGGAGGGTGTCCAGGAGTTGCCTCTTCCACTTCTAGTCGATAGAGTTGCATCCTGAGGAGGCTCTCCATTTTATATTAGGAGTACTCCGTATCGTTGATGTTCTTAGTCATCGTGGCTTGGGGTCCCGCGGGTTCACTGACCGCGACTTTGAAGAATGGATACGCCAAGTAACACTGCATCAGGCGCATGCAGTCAGCGCTAAAGCAATCTAAGAATGAAATAGAATGCACAGGAGTGTTCCTGCATATTCGGGTAAAATTCTACGGCGCACCCCGTCTTGGCTTCTGTGTTTCAATCTGAGAAATGATACGAGGATTTGGGGATGCCCGATGACCTGATACCTTTACCCGCCTGTTGTTCTGTTCAGCTCAATTGCTCGATCAGGCCACCCGTACCAACACTAAGACGCGCAAAGCACAGCACAGCAGGACATAGACACGTCGATGGTTGTATATATTTTCATTACTGCATGTAGATATATTTATGTCTTGTGCGCCCTCTTCAGCACCTAGTAGTATGCGACGAGGACCTTCTGTGTACCGCAGGCTTCTTCTGCCCACTTATCCATCATCGTAGAGCAAATCAACAGCTTCGCCCGCTTTATGTCCCATCCCGACCCTGAACGAGAGTTCGTCAGCCCGTATCGAGCCCGTCCATCTATTCTAGAGTTTCTTATCGGGGCTTTTGGACGTGAGCGCGTCGAGGAGCCGGTGGTGAGAGCCTGGATGGTTTCACAACGAATGAAGGCGGTGAGCGACTCGTGTCCTTCCTGCCGGCTGATCGACTCCGGTATGCTCTCGCCTTCTAGCCGTGTAGTCTCCTTCGCTTCTCGAGATGCTTCTAGTTTACACAGCCATATGCTAAAAGAAGCCCCTTGAACGCCGGGTCCCATGCTCTGTCATCTGTAGCGAAGAGAATTCTTTGGGGGAATGCCGAAATCGACTGGCGTGATTTTCCGGTTGGCCCAAAACAACTACCTGCCCACGGCGCTGGCTCTTTCGATAGCCGCGGGGCTTTTCGCCTTCTCTGCTGCGCTTGTCATGGCCAGGCCAACGGGGGTCATTGCGCCATTGGCCGAGGGTGCCGGCGTGGTGGCACGAGTGGGCGGTTGCGAGCGGTTATGAGCCATGTGCGCCCGGACCAGGTGACCGGCAGCCAAGGCGCTACACAGCGACAGCTCGCCAGCCAGGACAGCCGCACCGATAATCCGGGCAAGCCGGCGCGCATTGTCGCCGGGGTTGGTTGGGTGAGAGCCCCGGACACCCAGCATATCCAGCATGGAAGCCTGGGGGTCGAGAATGGTACCACCTCCCAGAGTGCCCACCTCGATGGAAGGCATCGAGACGGATATCTGGAGCGAGCCCCGGAGACTGTATAGTAATTAGCATCAGCTCCGACTTCCACGTGCGACGGGGTCTACTCACTTCTTCATGGTGGTGATACAGTTGGCACTCTCGACCACCTGCGCCGGGTCCTGGCCCGTGGCGAGGAAGACGGCCGCGACGATGTTGGCAGCATGTGCGTTGAAGCCACCGACCGAGGCGGCCATGGCAGAGCCGATGAGGTTCTTGGATATGTTGAGCTCCACGAGGCTGTCGACGTCGCTCTTCAGCACCGACTTGACAACCTCGCCGGGTATGATCGCCTCGGCGACGACGCCCTTCCCGCGCCCGTCGATCCAGTTGAGCGCCGCCGCCTTCTTGTCGATACAGTAGTTGCCCGAGACGGAGATGATCTGCATGTCCTCGAAGCCGGCCTCCGTAGCCATGACGTTCATGGCGTGCTCCACGCCCTTCGAGATCATGTTCATGCCCATGGCGTCGCCCGTCGTCGTCTTGAAGCGGATGTAGAGGTTGGTGCCCGCGAGCGCCGTCCTCATGTTCTGCAGGCGGGCGAAGCGGGAGGTCGAGTTGAAGGCCTTCTTCATCGTGGCCTGGCCCTCCTCCGAGTCGAGCCACGACTTGGCAGCACCGGCACGCTCGAGCGTCTCGAAAGTGACGCAGGGCCCACGCGTCATGCCGTCGCCGGTCAGAACCGTCACGGCACCACCACCCGAGTTGATAGCCTTACAGCCGCGGCTGGCACTTGCGACGAGCACACCCTCCGTAGTCGCCATGGGTATGAAGTAGCTTTGACCGTCGATAACTAGGGGGCCTGCAACGCCGACCGGGATGGGCGTGTAGCCGATGACATTCTCACAGCAAGCGCCTAGAACCTGCTCCCAAGCATAGTTCTCGTAAGGGAGCTTGGACCGGTCCAGACCCCCAGTGATCTCCGAGGTGGCCCGCGTCCTTGAGATGATGGATCGCCGGATCTTGACCGCGCGAGTGTAGTCTTTCAGGCTCTTTTCCAGAGCGTAGCCAGGAATCTTCCCCTTCAACGATAGCGCGATCACCTCTTCGTCGCTCATTTCGGGTACCTTCTTGTCTTTCAGCATCTGCTCCAGCTCAGTCTGGCTCCTCATGACAGTAGACGAGTGGGACAGAGGGGACACCGGCAGGTCGACTGGCCTGGGCTTTGGCGCCGGAGGCGGGATGCTCTCGTCGTCGGTGGAGGCCGGTGTAAGAGGCATCGACGGCTTCTTCTTGGAGCTGGCACCACCGGGGGCCAATGCCGAAGCCCTCGAGTCGGTGAACTGCTCGGCCTCGGCGAGTTCCTGCGGGTTGACAGGGCGATGCGGGACGTTTGGGTCCTTAATGCCCCATCGGGCCACGTTGAACAGGTACCCGTTGAGTGCTACGCTCATGGCCAGCGCGACTACGATCCATTTAGACAGGATCGGGTCCTCCAGGCTCGTGAGGATGCTGCCCACCATGCGACCGCCCATGCCGTACCCATCGAGATGGGAGTAGCCCTCTCCAGAATAATCATCCTCGCCCGTACCTTCTGGAGATACAGCATAGTGTATAGAGGGGTATTCGAGCTCGTATTTGATCGGGGTCAGCACAGTGACGACAGTAGGCCTGGAGCGGCTCTTGGCGTCTAAGAGAATCTCGTCGAGCCCGCTAGAGGCGACCTTGAACGGATCCAGAGGTGGCGTGCTCACGACACCCCCGAGGCCCCCGGACCAGGACGACAGGCTGGACACTCCGGTGGTCCGGAAAGGGATCGTTACGAGGTTGGCAAAGTTGACGGCGAGGAATCCACCAACCATCCAGAGCTTGAACTTGGGGACACTGCTGCCCCTCGTGTCCTTCCCGAAGATGGCCTCGCTCGCCCTGTCCATGCCATCCCGCCTCGGCCAGTCGTTGCTGGAGGCGACGTTCTCGGCCACCCGGCGACTGACGCCGTCGTCCTCCAGCGCGCGGCGCATCTCGACGTGGCGCCTGATGCGGTTGATCTCCAGCTTGATGCACAGAATTGCCGTGTAAAAGGTGAAGAGCAGGATGCAGTCAAACAGGAGGATCCAGGCAGCCAGGAAGCAGAATTGCTGCAGGCCACCCTGTACTCCCGAGGCAGCTCCGGCAACCAGGATCAGGATCTCGATGACGTAGTCACGCACAATCTCGTAGCCCTTGTCTTTGATGGCGCGCTGGACGGCATATTGGATGACGCCGAGCTTGTAGCCGCTGGGGGACTTGCCTGCCGCAGAGGGAGCCTCATCTGGCTTGCGGTGCTCCAGCGCGTGTGACAGGACAGCTCGGGTGAGAACAATATTCTTCTCGAAGCCGATCGTCACGACCAGGAACGGCAGGCCCTCGGACAGCAGGACCATGGTGACGGGGACGCCGAGCTTATGGGTGACATTCAAGCCGAACAGGAAGGCGAAGGTGGAGGAGAAGAGGACGCTGATGCCCAGCCAGACATTGGAGCCGAGCTTCCTCATCGATAGGAAGAGCGAGACAAAAGTCAGGTGCATGGACAGGTAGCCGAGGACCATGATGATGATATCGAGGGTCTCGGCGTTCTTGACCAGGTCAATGAACTCGGTCCACCCGTTGAGCACCCAGCGCACCATACTGCTCTGCGAGTGACCCCTGGCGACTTTCATGATCCACATCTTCTCTTCCTTGTGGCCCAGCTCATTCTCGCGCACCTCCTGGACGGGGGCGCTGTTGGCGATCTCCCTCGCGGCGGCGAGGAATTCGGGGGCCTCGGCGTACTTGGCAGCGAACGCCAGAGCGCTGTCTTGGGAGTAGGCGGTCAGGGGATTCGAGGTCGGCGGGAGGTGCGAGACGGAGAGGTTCTTGGGCAGTGACATGGCGTCGGGCAAGGGGGCGGTCTGGGGCGCATCCTCGGTGGATTCGGGGAAGACCAGTGTCACCAGAGCCAGGTGGTCGGTGTCCTTGGGGACCTTGGATGTTGGATCGAAGCTCTGCCACCTCCATTGCGTCTCGGGGCCGGTGGACAAGCTGCGGCTGCCCTCGACCAGGGAGGACCATTCGGCGTTTCTGTCTTTCCTCGTCACGTCCAGCAGGCTCTCCTTCACGACGCCCACATAGGTGGTGCTCACCAGCAGAGCGACGATGACGAGCGTATGTATGGGGTGAATACTAGATATCTTGGCGACGAACTGAAGGATCGGCGTGGCGGCCTTCTTCAGCCTGGAGGGTGGGAGCTGGGCGTCGCCCGGCGTCTCGCCGCGAAAGCGGGAGGGTAGAAACGAAGCGGCGGCGATCATGGTTGTTCTAATGCGACAGCATCGGTAGAAGGGTATCCCTGGCAGCAGCAAGACGAATCAGCCATATAGTCCATGGTAGGCAATAAATATATAGTAAGCAATATCAAGGTCGAGATCCGGCGTCCAGGCATAATAACGAATTGTGGTGGCGCATGCAGGACAATAGGTCAACAGCCATTCACGTACCTACTAGGCACCTTATTCAGTACTGAAAGCGCAAATAGCCCTCGGACACTCCGTGACACCTGTTGTACCTGGCGACTGGCTGGAGCTAAACGGCCGAAGGAGGCAACGGGCGTAGGCTGTTCCTTGCCTCGCCGTCGAGCCGAGATTACTGCGAGCAGGAGTGGTCGGTTGGTCGGTCGTCTGGTCGGCGAAGGTTGAAGAGCCGGCCGCTTTTCGGGGGCGAGGTGACGGGTCGCGATGACCTCCTTTCTCAGCAACGGTTGACGTTGAGGAAGCGCAGGTCCGGTCAATTGACAAGATAGGCTGGCCGTCGAGCCGTGCTAGAGGCGGACGGAGGTGTCTGACGGAGAGGGGGAGAGGGAGAGAGGAAGTGGGTGAGGCCGAGCAGGAAACATCAGGGTAATCATAGACCAAAGGGGGCTGCAGGCTGCAGCAATCTACGGTGAAGGAGAAATTTCCATAACGGCAGGATATGGCGGTACTACCTTGCTCGCAAGGTCTGCAGGTCAATCGCAGTGGAGATTGGGAAAGTCCCCCACCAGAGCCCCACCGACCGCTCTTCAGATGATGGATCAGTACCGCGACAGTACCTCTTGATGGCGCGATACTTGAGCGGACAGCGCCGTCTCTTTCCTTTGAGGGGAAAGTACCTCTTCGGTATACTGGGCTCATCCCTCAAAGGCTCGCCAAGACAGGTTCCCTCAACCAGCCCCCCAAGGCGCCCCAATCAGATTCTGTGCCTCCTGGTCGGAATACCGCTGGCCCCACACCGGCTTGTCACTTTTCCTGAAGAAGAGAAGACGCTTCGACGCCGTCGCGTTACAGAGCACCGTTGCGGATAGTGACTTCACGGATACACCTACGGTAAAAGTTACCTAACACCAGCCGACGAGCATATCTCGTACGAATTCCAGGTTTCCGATGTTCTACCAGCGATAGTTCCTTTTCAAGGTAGAAACCCCGATGTGACAGGTGTGATTTGCATCTCTACCGGTACTTGACAGGTTCCAGAGTTGCGTCCCACTTGGCACTTGTCACTTCGGGGGCAACCCGGGCTCCGGCCAACGCCGTGGCGATCGAAATATCCAAAGGCCCAAGGTTCACGTCGCAGAGGTCGCGTAAGTACTCGCGTTACTCATCGTCCTGGCTCGCGCGACGTGATTCGGAGGTGCTGGCTAGCGGACGATGTCATAGGTACACAGAAAGTGGTATCAAGGGCGTCGTCACAGGCTTCGCTGGGTGAGCCCCTAATAACGGTTACTAAGATAGGATCGAAAGGTGCGTATCACTGAGCACTTGACTCAGACCTGAAGTCTGCCGTTCAAGCAGACCGGATCTACGGAGTATGGGAATCTTCTACGTGCGAAATCAGTTAAGTACCGTGCACGAATTACCCCGTGATTCACGCTGCGCCGTCCACAAGCAACTCGATGCGATACACGCATACCTGGCGCATCTTGCCCCCCTGTGCCCCTACGAGCTGGCCCTTCTAATTCGGTATCATGCCTGCGGTCATGCTGATGAGCCGCAGTAATGCTGATGATGATGGTGACAACTGTGGGGGCACAACTACTAGGAGGCCTGTGCCTTTGGACGAGAGCTGTACAACGCAACCGGCCAACATTACATCTGGACACTCACCCCCCCTTCCGTGTGTGACATGCCTACAGCCATTGATCGGGGCGGTATGCCCCGTGCTACCCCGCCGTCATCAGGCGCCTCACCTCGGCGTCCTCCATGCTCACGACCCTGACCCCCTTGGCCTCGATCTCCCTCCGGCAGTCGGGCCACCCGTCGGCGTCGACGGGCCGCGTGCCCTCCTCGACCAGGAAGGTCCGGAAGCCCTCCGCGACGGCGTCGACGGCGGCGGCCCGGACGCAGTAGTCGGCGGCCAGCCCGACGACGTAGACGTCGGTGGCGCCGCTCCCGCGCAGCAGCTCGGCGAGCCCGCTGTCGCACACGCGCGACGCCGCGAACGGGTCGTGGAAGGGGCTGTACATCTCGACGCGCGCGTCCGTGCCCTTGTCCAGCACAACGTCGACGCGCGCCTCCGCGTCCAGCCCCGCGACCAGCTCCGCGCCCGCCGTCCCCTGCACGCAGTGCACCGGCCACAGCCGCGTCTCGTAGCTCTCGGCGTTGTTGAGCGGGTTGACGACCGTGGCCGTGTCGACGAACGGCCGCCGGCCGCCGGGGTGGTTCGCGGCGAACGAGACGTGGTCGGCAGGGTGCCAGTCCCTGGTCGCTACCTTGACCACGAACGGCAGCGCGAGCAGTTGGTTCACCACCGGGACTACGTCGCGGCCGCCCGGCACCGCGAGCGAGCCGTCCTGTGCGCCCCCAAAACGTCAGCAAGAGTGGCCGTGGTGTCGCTGCCCGCGCCGCGGGACGTTACGCACGGGAGGGCAGAAGTCCTCTTGCATGTCCACTACGATCAGAGCGGGCCTGAAGTCCCCGGCCATCTCCTGTCTCCAGGTGGGGAGTATCGGTAACTTAGTTGAGTACTGATGGTGACGGAGTCTCTGTGACCCAACTGGGGACGGTTTCGACGGATTATATCCTGTGGACTTTGCGCTTTCTCAGGTGCTTGAATCACTGAGCGGAGATGTTCAGAGGGCTGCTGCAGGACGACGACATTTGGTCGCATGCACATCTGCGGGAGCTTGTGCGGGGCCAACCTTTTTCTTTTGACGAAATCTAGCTCAGTGTCACTGTGCTTGCGTCACTGATAATCAACTTGATTCACCTTCGTATTCAAGATTACACCGTAACGTCGACGGTTGATTTCAACGTGAAGTCGGTTAGTGGCAGGTAGTCCCAAGTATTTTACGCCACTGACAACATACTTAATGGTACCTTACTTCCTGTTACTGTTATCAGCGAATGAGAAGCTGCAGTCTAGGTATCTTGGGCTGTATGCTGGGGGTTTTGTTTGAATGATCCTTCAGAGATCATTTATCGAAACCGGGTAATAAACTGACAAGTCGAACACATCGATCGTTATAGTTATCTGAGGGGGTACATTCAGCCATCACTATCTGCATGTTAGCTTCAAGTTGGGAGGACTTCCGCGCGTCTACCCTGCGCTAACATATAACACTTATCAACAAGCGCGCCTCGCATATATTCATACTCCGCACCGTTCCGGTATGTAACAGTATCGGGACTACAAATGACGCGAGATACACCTCCGTCCTCCGTCCACCTCACAACCTGCATCGCAGCCTCGCCTCACTTCGACTTGCGGCCCGGCGCGGCGTGCCTCCGGACGAACGCGCCGGCTTGCCTCGCGACGCCGGCGGCGCTCTCCTCGAAGCCGATCTGGTAGCCGCACAGCAGCGTGTCGTGGGGCGCGTGCGGCTCCCAGCTCAGCTCGCACGCGTTGCCGGGCACGGCGGCCATCTCGCGCGCCCAGCGCGCGCCGTCGACGGCCAGGACCTCGGCGGCGCCGAAGCTGGCGAGCAGCGGCACGGGCGTGGCGAAGGCGTGCCCCAGCGGCGACGCGTACGGGTCCGCCGCCCGCGACAGCAGCCGCCCGCCGTCGGAGCCGTCGGCGCCGCGCAGGTACTCCTTGGCGCCCCAGCGCGTGAAGGCCGTGCCCAGGTAGTCGGTCGCGTAGTGCGGGTTGTTGCTGTCCTGCGCGCGCAGGACGGACGCCGGCCACTGCGGGGGTCGGGGTCGGGGTCCTGGATGTCAGTACAGTCGGTAAACGGTAGGTACGTAGGTAGGTACACACACTACTTGGGCAGTACCTCGCTAGGGGATGGATGGATAGATGGAAGGATGCCACAGAAGAAGAAGAAGTTCACATACCAGGGACCGCGCGGGCGCGACCCACGGCGCGACCAGCACGGCGCAGGCCGGCGGCTCGACGCCGAGCTCGGCGCCGAACTCGGCCAGGTAGCGCAGCAGCGCGATGGCGAGGTTGCCGCCGGCGCTGTCGCCGCTGAGCACGACGCGGCGCGGCGGCACGCCGTGCGCGCCGCCGCGCGTCGTCAGGTGCAGGTAGCTGGTCAGGGCGTCCTGCAGCGCGGCCGGGAAGCGCGCCGGCGCCGGCCGGCAGGCCAGCCGGTACTGCGGCACGAAGACGAAGGCGTCGGCGAAGCCGGCGCCCGCGCCCGCGTGCCGCGCCAGCGTCGACGCCATGAACTGGCAGAAGCCCGTGCGGCCGTCGCCGAAGACGAAGGCGCCGCCGTGCAGGTGCAGGAAGTAGACGGCGTCATCATCGTCGTCGTCATTGTCGTTACCGGTCGTCGACGTCGACGTCGGCGGCTTGCGCGGGTACCAGGTGCCCCCGATGGTGGCGGGCCTGACGTCGGCGTCGTCCAGCGGGCCGCGGTACATCTGCGCGGGAGCGGGCTCGATGGTCTCCCAGCGGTCGCCCTCGCGCCCCGGCTCGAGGCTGAGCCGCGTCGGCGTCTCGGCGTTGCTCGTCATGTCCAGCAGGGCGCCCGCGACGCGGGTCATCAGGCACTGCCGCAGCGTCCAGGCCGGGTGCTGCCGCCAGCGGCGCGCGAGCGCGTACTTGAGCAGCCAGAAGGGCAGCCGCGCGGCGACGCTGCCGAGGCACAGCAGCTTGTACACCGCGCTCAGCGGCTGGTACGACAGCAGCGGGCGGCCCGGGTAGGCCGCTTCGGTGTAGGCCATGGCTGTGGCTGTAGATGCGGAGGAGATGGTTCGCGGCGCTGCTGCTGCTCGGGCAGCTTCCCAGCGGTCGCGATCAGCGTCGTATGAAGAAGACCTGGAAGTGGGGGATCTGGGTCGCGGTATTTCCCCGTCGTGTCAAGTGCGCGCGGCCCAATCGATCGTTGTTCGGCTCGACTTATCGTGGAATGGCCGTCGAGTGTCGAAATGAATCTTCCCTCCGTCGCTCCGAACCTGACTGAGCTTTCCTGCTATACCCTCGCAGAGGTCGAGAATTGAAATCGAAGCAGAAAAGCGCGGATAGTTTTTCCAAGTTGGAAGCTCGGCAGCAATCATATCAGCCTATTGTCGCGAACTTGCGGTAATTCGACAGGAGTTATCCGGACTCTCCGCACCGATCCCTGACGGCAACCCTGGCGCCGCATGTGCCGAGGCGGAGTGGTCAGGCAGGATGTGAAATCGTGCTTGGCTGATAAGCGAATCCCTTCTTCGCCACGAAAATAATTGGCAAAACAACGTCGAAAGACGATCTTGGCATGATCATCGCTTTTTGGTAGATCCAGAGGAGGAACCAAGCAAAGTCAAATCGAGACTGGCAGCCGAAGCACAGCAACACAATGAGTAGAACGGTCAGGAACTCCACATTCGTATCATGGATGCTTGCTTCGTTGGTTACCTGGCCGTTTTGTTGTTGCTTCCTTCGAATCTGCGCGGCGCATTTTGCGGCGTGGGGAAATTCAAGCCGACCATCCTCCAACATGCCCAAGTTGACGAAGAACACACACACAGGAACCCTTGTCCTGATTCCGCGCAACGTCTCCTTTTCGCCTCAACTCATAGAACAGAAGTCGTCACTCGTATAGGATGACTCGTTAGCGAGGCCGGACCCACGAAACGAGGATCGGTATCCAAGAAAGGCCACTGATGATTACATACATACTCACTACAGCCCGTTGAGGAATGCATACAAGTTGGTAAGCTAAGTTGAATACCTAATGAAGCAGTTATGATACCGGGTCATAACGTCCTCCCTGGATCCTGGACGAGTGAGATGAATCCAGGCGTCTGTCTATCCGGCGAACGGTGAACCCAGATCGTACATGCATCATGTGTCAGTCTGCTTATAGACTCCGTAACCTCGCTTTGGTTACCGTGTGCCGCCCGACGGATTTGACTGCGACTCCATACCCGAAGCTCCCGGGTCCCTGTCCCGCATGCGACAGCCGGCCCGAGGTCGCCGTCTCATCGCGGAGGTGGCTGCAGATCCCGTACGCTCGCAACTCAACGCCCGAGATGCTGATGCTGATGCTGAGCGGCGCATCCTGGGTGAGCGGGAAAGCTCCCCGGCGCAGCTCCTCCCGGACCAGCATATGGTTTACCATACCACCGCCCCATTCAGCGTTTACGCGCGGCCGAGATCCGCACAGGTCGGCGGGTACTGCACGGCGTGCATGATCATCTCCTTGACGCGCTCGCCGTCGAGCTCGTGCGGGTAGCGGACCTCGACGAGGCGCTGGGCGGCGGGCGCCAGCGCCTCCTGGTAGGCGTGGATGTTGCCGTAGCTGGGCGAGGCGTAGCTCGTGTCGACGTCGAGGTAGAAGCGCGTGGCGTTGGTCACAATTTCGGGCTCTACCAGCACGGCGACGCTGGCCGGGTCCCAGAAGGGGAACTCGAGCGTGTACGTGCGGTTCAGCAGGGCCGTGTAGGCGCCCGCGACGCCCGCCGCCTCGTCCAGCCAGGCGCGCGTCGGGAAGACCTGGTTGGCCGCGTTGCCGACGACGGTGATGTTGGGGAAGGCGGCCGTGAGGGCGATCTTGGCGGCCTCCGGGTCGATCATCAGGTTGATGTCGCTGCTGATGTCGGCCTGCGTCACGCTGCCCGTCGTCTGCAGCAGGTTGTCGTCGATGTAGCCGCCCATGATGACGAGCTGGCGCGCGTTGCGCGCGAACGAGGCGTCCATGCGCACCGCCAGCGCCACGTTGGTCAGCGCGCCCGCCGCCCAGATGCTGACCTCGCCCGGGTGGCGCCGCACCTGCGCGACCATGAACTCGGCCGCCGACGTCGCGCCGTCGTCGCCCGCGAACGTGGTGTTGGGGACGCCCTCGGGGAAGGCGGCGCGCACGACGCGGTCCGGGTCGCCGCTGGTCGGGTCGCTGCCCTCGGCCTCGGCCGTCGCGTTCTCGGCCGCGAAGGCGCCCTCCCACGCCAGCTTGCCGTGCACCGCCTCCCAAGCCTGGAACAGCTCCGGCGTGTTGAGCAGCGGGTAGTCGGCCCCGCGGTACACGGGCACGCAGCCCGCGAGCCCGCCGACGTCGAGCGTCGCCAGCGCGTGCAGGCCCGACTGCAGCGCCCACGTGTCGGCCGTGCACGACGTCAGCCCCAGCACGTCCCAGCCCGCGTCCATCGCCACCAGGTACTCCAGGAAGCTGTCCGTGTTCCAGTCGTTGTCCATGATCACCTTGGGCCGCGCCGAGGACGAGCCATTCCGTCGCTGGTGCACGGGCGACGCGAGCGCCCCGGCCGTCAGCAGCGCCGTGGCGCCGAGGAGGAGAGTAGAGAGCTGCATGGCGAGGCGGGCGAGGGGCCGGACGGACAGACGGTAACTCGGTCGTTCAGGGGCTAAGGATCAGCCGTACAGTCAGACGGGTCACGGATGGTCTCTTTCTCTTCCTCCGCGTAACGTATCTGAATGGTCCATGGCCGCTACTTATACTCGGCCGCTTTCCCCAGAACTCGAGCGTCTTATCACGGGCCGGCGGGCCCGTGATAATAGCGTGAGGTCATCGGCAAACGATACGCAGCGCTCGGGTTGGCGCGTCGGTGGGGGCCGGAAGTGGCCGACGTGGATCAGCAGCCCCATCTCATCTGCGTGGCCCCCCGGGTGCCGAGGAGGTTGGGGCTGAAGCCTGGAGCCGATGGTGAGGGATCCGGAGCTGAGCGGTGAGTGCAGTAGAACCGGGACTACGAGCGTGGGGTGGCCTCGTGTACCGTAAAAACAGCCAGTTACGGCCGATAGCATGTGACTGTCGAGCGTGGCAGGTCAGCGGGGGGCATCTCCATGGCAGAGGAGCATCCACGTGGCATCCTGGCACCGCGTTGAGTTGCAGCTGTTGGACCTGCATGCAACACACTCCACCACCTCCACAGTCTGCCGTTACTTGGCAAGATATCCTGCAGCTGCCGGTATCCAACGGTGGTGATAAATGAGTCAGCCAGACTCCGCTATGATAGGTAATAGGTAGTGACAAGTGTGTTCTGGGCATGCCGCTCGGACCCCGATGTACAACAGGAACTCGGTGTAAGGTGTGCCCATTTCTGCCTCCCACCAGTACGGCAGGTTATTAGATCCGTTACACGTCGAAGACAGCCTAGGTGTCAACGGCGAGAAGTCTCCGTATAGATAATACCTGCTTACTTATGGAACCATAATGCTTGCCTGCCTTAACAAGATACTAGTTAGCCCAGCACTATTCAGCTCCCAAGACAGGTTGGTGGCAGATCACACTGGGTTAGCAATTACACCTACAGTGTAGATCAAGCACATTGATATCATCTTGCCAAGTTTTTGGGGTCATTCGCAAACGATAAGGAACTGCTCCAGGGAGTTAAGCCAGTGAAAAAAGGGGGGCGGACTTCAAGTAAGGTATCTTGGTCTCGCAGGTTACCTGAGGTGGAGTCTCATCGATCCTACACTTCGTCCTTGTAACTAACTCATCTAATGACCCGTCTACAGTCAAAGGAGCCTGACCTGACCAAGTGATACATACCGGCAGGACAGATCAACGACCAGATGTATCACCGGCTCAGCCCCAAGAGTGATTATGGCGACGGAAACCCCTCCTTGTAGGAGCCGTGAGCAGCATACTACCCACCCTGACCCAATGTAAATGTCTTCAGTAGAGTTCGTCTCAGAAGTAACTTTCATGCCAGCTGCTCCGGGGGTCTAGGACAGGGGCCCAGGAAATTGACACGATACCATAGCTACCGATTCAGCCCTTCATATTGATCACCAATGGAAACATACCGTCGACGATCGTCTCATTTGGTCATGGTGGCACTTCATTCGAGCCGAGTGGACTACAGGGCTGTGAGAACTGTCTTTACTTGTCTGATAGGTGAGGCAGCCTCACCTGCATGCATGGCTTCATCATCACGTGTGATCTTTCTTACATCCCGCGATTTGAGGGCAACCTCAGTACCCTCGATTCGACAGCGATCCTCCAAAGGACTTTGGGGACTTTGAGACGACTGGTCTATTTTGGTTCTTACTTATCGTCGCTCGGCGCCTAGTGTTCTATCTTATATCTGACGACGTGTTGGCCCCTCTCTTGCTCTCTCGCTACCGTAAGTCGATCCTCTCCTCTTTTGCCTTCTTGTGACATATGAGACATCTGTGAGAAACCTTCAAGGGGCAATAACCCCATGGACAAAGTCGACACCAACATCAAGATGACGAAGGCCGAAAAGGCATCCTGAGGACTTCCTCGCGGCCGCCCAAAGCGTCCTCGCCAGCAACGACGACGAGACGCGCAAGAGCATGTTCGGCACCGCCATGCGGGCGGTCGCCATGCTCGAGTCCCCCCTGGACACAGTCTGGAGGGTTATCATGTCCATGAGTTTCGGGCGAGGGGCCAAGGCGACCCCTTTTCCCTTCCCTTTCCCTTTCCCTTTCCCTTTCCCTTTCCCTTTCCCTTTCCCTTTCCCTTTCCCTTTCCCTTTCCCTTTCCCTTTCCCTTTCCCTTTCCCTTCCCTTCCCTTCCACAGGCCGCTTTCACTTCCCGTGCTCAAGTCAGAACTGACACGACAGCTAGCCGCACGCCCCAGCAGCGCTCATGACGCTCATGAAGGCCGGCGTCATCCAGGAGATCGCCCGGGCGGAGACACCGTTGATGGCGGACGAGTTGGCCCGATCCTCGGGCGCGAACCGGCTCCTCATCGGTGGGTTAAGACAAACACATCGCCATGCTCCATCCATACATCCCATTCACACATAGCGCTGAACGAGTCAGGAAGGGAATGCAAAGGAAGAAAGAAAAAAAGGCTGACAGAGAGACACGCGCGCCGCGCCGCTCAAAAGTCCGCTTCCTGCAGCCGCTCAACGCCGTGGGCATCGTAATGGAGACCAGCCCGGAGACGTACGGCACCACGCACGTTACGAAGATGCTGCAGGACCGGGCGCTGTTGGGGGGATCCCAGTTCATGTATGCCGAGCGCCGACTCCCTTTTCTTCCTTCCTTCCTTCCTTCCTCCTCCCCACCATCATGCGCAACGCGCGAGATACGACGACGAGACATCTACCGATCCCCAACGCACGCGGTGTTGTGCTTGCTGCCGACACGCGCATGTTTCTGACGTTGGGAACCACTGAGAAAAACAGGTTCTCGGCCGCGACGCGCTCGCTGGCCAATATGCCCTTCTAGGTACCTGGAGCGGACGGGGGTTCCGGGACGTTTCGGGCGCGCCGGGCCGTTCGAGGACACGCACGGCACCGCGGGCATCGGCACCACCGGCGGCGGCGGCGGCGGCGGCGGCGGCGGGTTGTTCGCCTGGCTGGCGCGCGACCCGGCCATGCTGGCCAACTTCCAGGCTCTCATGTCCGGCCAGCGCGCGGACCGGCAGCAGTGGTTCGATTTCTTTCGAACGTCGACGGCGTGCTGCTTTCAGGGTAATGCGCGCGCGGCAGACGACGACGACGACGAAGACGGGGACGACGACGACGACGTGCTCGCGGTCGACGTTGGTCGGCGGCGGTGAGGGGTCACGACCTCGCCGAGTTCGCGAGGCAGTTGCCGGCCGCGCGCAGCGAGCGGCAGAAGCACGACTGTCTTCACGCCGCAGCCGATCCGAGGTGAGCTGATCTGGCCGTCCTTCGCCAGAGTTACTCGCTTGTAAGAGGGGAGGGGAGAGGTGCTAACTGTAGGCGCCAGGCGCCAGGTGCTGGCTACTACTTCCGGCCCATCTTCCACGGCCCGCCCGACGCCGACTGCGTCCGGATCCGCGAGAACGTGGCGTTGGCCATGACGGCCGGGCTACTCGCAGCTGCTCATGTCCGAGTTCGTGCTGCCGGCGAGCGACACGCCGCTGTATCCCGCGCTGCTGGGTATCAACATGATGGGGAAGGGAGCCGATTGTACCTCTCCACTTCTTCTTCTTCTTCTTCTTCCTCTCCTATCTTCATTAGGTTCGTGCAGACTGTCGCCCGGCCCAGCTGTGCTCAACAGCACAAAGAAGACGGAGGCCCAGTTGAGCCGCCTCCGAGACGCCGCCGGGCTCAAGGTCGTCAAGTTCTGATCGGTCGGCCCCGAGGTGGAAGGCCTGGTGGACGCGGTCCTGAAAGATCGAGTCCAAGTCCGCGAGTCGACACTACCTATAAGATCGACGGCGTCTGGGTTCACGTAGTAGTTGCAGCGAAATCCCTAAGACTTTTCCGTTTAAGCCAACGAATCCGTGGGGGAGACACGGGTGAGCTAGCTTCAAGCAGCCTCAACATAGCAGTGTCAGAAAAGGCAAAGGTAGAGGCAGACCACGATGGTTGACACTCTGGGCGGCTCGTTACCCACGAAATAACTCGCAGTCCAAGAACCAGGGACCCGCCAGATGCGAGTGCGCCTTGCGTCCAGCAGGTCTCTTGATCTCCATGGGCTATAGCCCAAAGTCTTGCACACTCAAGTCGTATTTGGATGCTGGGCCTATCGAAACCAGCACGGCTATCTATAATCCCCGGTAGCGCAAGACCGAGGTGCGGATGTCTGGAGCTGCTCTGCCGCTCCGAGGGAGGCGAGTGTAATGCAACTGTTCAGAGACTCGGCTGTGCGCTCGTAGCATAGTACAACGCGAACATACCTGCCTCCCTTACTTAGGTAGGTAAGTATTCACGATTCCAATATCCTGCCGATGTATCCTGCGACCCAGTTCCATGGTATCTCTCTATCAGACTCGCAATGCCGAATCTCGCTCGCTCATGTCCTGCCGCAAAGCAAATCCGGTCAGTAGCCACAACGCCTCGAGATAATCGCAGAAAAGCTTCCCATGCCTGGCCCTAGACGCTTCGGGATATGTGTGTGAGTAAGACCGCTCCCAGGTCGCCCTAGCATCCACGAGGTCGGCTTGCACATCATGTCCCGGCCCCAACGCCTATGCTATGATATTCTTCAGGCGGCCGGTGGTTGCCGTCTGAGAGAGACGTTCCTCAGTATCAGGGTTATCGTTCTCCTATCAAACTCTTTCGTCTTTGGATCCCACCAGCCATGAGCGTCAATGGTCAAGCTGGCCTTGCCTCCCCGTAGCTGCACCAGTCCACTCACGTAGATCGACCCCCGTGCAGGGTGACTCCTCAGTGGCCGCCACTCCTTTGCGAAAGTCTGCTTCAGAGCTTGCAATGGCTCCCTGATGTGCTCTTGCGTGTCCTTGATGGGTTGTAAGTCCTGGGGCCTGGGGAGATCGGGGAATAGCCGCTCCTCGCGATCTTGATCGTGTGCACTATCTGACGACGAGTTCGAGCCTGATGGCTTGTCAACGGCAGACATCGGATGCGTTGTGGTTCCGTCCGCCGCCTGGCCTTTGGCATGGGGCAGGGACGGTGGCGACTGGGGACTCGACTGCCCCATCGAGGGTTTCCCTATCCGGCTCAGTCGTTCCAACGGATGCAAGGGGGGGGCAGAGTCGGTCTTGTTATTCGACTCGTATCCGAACATGCGAGCAATTCCGAGGGCGTTCTGCTTGATCAAAGCGCCCGAGAAGCTGAGCAGCGACGAGGCCATGACGTCGGGCCAGAGCACCCGCCGCGTCCTCAGCACATCGATAGAGTCGACAGGCCTCGACGTCCAATATACGGCGTCGTCGTCGATCGCTATCCTAGAAGGCGGTTAGCTGCCGTGTTCGAGCCAAGGTCATTGCGTAGGCGTACCCCTTTCGCACGAATGTCGGCGGCGGCTTAGACGGATACCGGATGTCGAGCCAATATTTATCCACCTCCAAGGCCGGGCCGAAGCTTTGAGCCGTCCTTGGATCAGCCTGGGTGGCCGCGAGGACGATTTGGGCAAGGCTATCTGTGACGCGAATAAGCATGGTGCCAAATGGTGCTCGTGCGACTGGTGAACCCACTCCGGATCGACTTGACGAGTTTCGCGTCCCTGCTGATTTCGATAAAAGCCTGCCACTCGGGCTCGAAGCCTTTGTACGGCCGCGACTCGACCATCTCTGTAAAGCCCGGAAAGGGGAGGAAGAGAATAGGTTCGGAATCTTCCTCTTTCTCGAGCTCGTCTACGTCCACGCCCGAATCCTGCAGGACCTTCGTCATCCCGTTGCTAAGGGTGTCGAAAACAACTTGGTCGTAGATTGACCAACAGGTGTAGTAGACAGCGAAAGCCATAAACCAGTTACTAAGCCGGCGCAGTCAGTCGGTCGTGCCTCAAACGACATGGCACAGGCGCCGCGTACCTGGGCTTGAACCAGCGCCTCCGGAACTTGACATGCTGCACGCGAAGGACTTGAGGCTGGGGATATTGTGTCCTGTTGGCCTTGGCGCCGAAGGACAGCAGCTTCTTCTGCTGTCGAAGCAAGCGCCACATGGCGGGCGAGGGGTGATGGCGCGCCAACAGTCGGCGGCCGGGACGAAGTCGGTTGAAGCGAGATAGGGACGGCACCGAAGCTGGCGAAGCTGGGGTAGCTGGCGGAGCTGGCGAGTAGGTAGCCGTCGGGAGGACTGAGATGGGAGGGCGGCGCAACTTGAACAGTACTGCTGCCTCGAATCATGAAGTCCGGGGGCGACGGATATATCAACAAATGTATTAGGTAGAGAAGGGAATACCTAGTAAAGAGGTAGCGAAAGGAGAAGACGCAGACGTAGTGGTCCGTTGTCCGTTGGAGGACCAGCAGGCCGGGTCCGACTTTGGCTGATCTCGAATGACAGAAGCAGAGGCAACTTCCCGAGCCACCGCATGGCACTTTCTGGAAGAGGTCACTGGCCGTGTCGGCGCAAACTAGTAACACAGTGCTAGCGGGCGCCACACAGCCTGCATATTGCCGGCAGATCCGCGTACAGAAAAGACATCACTGTGCAAAGAGCTTATCACATACTGTCCTTTGTGCTCCGTGATCCGATCGCTATCAGGCGGCCGCCCTTTCGCTATCACGTGCTGATTGCTACACCTCAGCTTAGCCCGTCGCTCGTCTCGTCTAGACAGCACCGTTGGAAGCCACCTTCATCTCCCATGCCCCCCTCCCGACACTATCTCGGGGCACCGCAACGCTCGACATCATGAAGCTGTATGGCTTCCTCCTATCGGCTCTGGCTGGCTTCGCCACCGCCGCCGCGACCGAGCCCCAGCACGCAGAGGCCTACATCCTGAAGCAGACCACGACTGCCCGCAACAACGACGATGCTTCTCCCTCCATACCCGCCAGTCTCGCCCAAGCCATCCTGCTCCAACGCCTCAGCGCCCCCGGCCGGTCCTATGCGCTGGGCCCGCTGCCCGAGTCCCTGACCGATGATGAGGCCGTCTCTTACATCAACCAGTTCGGGAAGGCGTCCCGGCCCCTATTCCAGGCTGTCGACGCTTCCGAGCCGCAACAGCTCGTCATCGCGATATCCGGCCTGACCTCCAAGAAGCGCGATGGGCTGGATGCTTTCAGGAACAACGTGCCGCTTGCCTTTACAGCCCCTGGCCTGAGGCAGCTGCCCGCTCAGAAGACCTCGCGCTGCTCGTTCCAGCAGGCCATCGTGCCTGGAAACAGCAAGTGCTGGGACGGCAAGCCGCAATATCTACACTACGACATGGCCAAGGTATGTCTACGACCTTCCCGTCAGACAGACTCGGCTCTTCTCTCGGTCGCTAACCTAACACTGCGGTAGGACGGCAAGGTGATTTCCCAGCTTGTCAGCAGCCTCGAGACGCTCCGACGTCTGGCCACCGACGGCAGCATGGAGACAACCGTTGTCTTCCTGGACCCAAGTGCCCCCGCGGTGGTCGAGGCGGACGAACTGCGCCGCCGCGAATCCGGCTTCCAAGAGAAGGTCATGTCCGAGCAAGAGGCCGAGGAGCCCTTCGTCGACATGGCGACCGCCGACGCGGGCAGCAGCAGCCCAGCCCACGCCTTCGCCGCGTCGGCCCGGCCGACGGTGATCCCCGGCTGCTTCACGAGCCAGAACGCGTGCACGACGGCGACGGACGCGTGCTCGGGCCACGGCGAGTGCGTCGACAAGTGGCGGGACAGCGCCGGCAGCTGCTTCTTCTGCCGCTGCGAGCAGACCAAGGAGTACGACGCCCGGGAGGGGCGCACGCACGTCTACCACTGGGGCGGCGCCGCGTGCCAGAAGCGCGACGTCAGCACCCCCTTCTGGCTCTTCGCCGGCGTCACCATCGCCCTCGCCGCCACCGTCGCCTTCTCCATCAGCCTGCTCTTCGGCATCGGCGAGGAGAAGCTGCCGGGCGTCATCGGGGCCGGCGTGTCGCGGTCAAAGTAGAAGAAGGGCCTCTGTCTTCTTCATCTTGTGCAAGTAGGAGGTGGGAAGATTCGGGTAGCAAGCAAGCAAGCAAGCATCAGCAGGAGGGAGGGATGACGGCACAGAGACTGTCTGCGGCTGTCGCCGCTAGGTACTTTATTAGCCTGGCCTGGTAATACCGGTGTATTATACATGTATCGACTCCGACTCGGGGCGGCTGGGGGGCGGGCGCTGGGTAGCATACTGTCCTGCGCGGGGGACCGCAGGACGGACATTCCACATCATCATCTAGGTCTAGAACGTCTCCGTCACAACGCACTCTCGAGTCCCGTGACTCCTCGTCGTGACGCGTGTGATCTTTTTGACTCGTCTCTCGCGCTCTCTCTCTCTCTTTGGTAGTATTCCACGCAGCTAGGTACTATCCGGGGGTATCATCACACATCAATCCGCGGCTGCCTCACGGGCGTCGTGCCCAGACTGTCCAGCCCCCTCTCGCCCGGCGTGCCGGGGCCGCCGCCACCGCCGCCACCGCCGCTGCCAGCCTGCTCGAGCAGCGACCGGGCCGCGGCGACAGCTCCCATCCCCGGGCCATTTGCGTCTGCGCTGGCAGCATCCGCATCCCCGTCCCCGTCCCCACTCGCGTCCGCGTTCCCGGCCGCCGCCCCCCCGCCCATCGTCAGCGCGCGGCGGTACCTCTCGCCGGCCTCGTCCAGCAGCCTCTGGACCTCGGGCTCGCGTGCGCGCACCTCCTCTCGCTCGGCGCGCAGCTCGGCGAGCCTTTGCCGCAGCGCCGCCGCGTCGCCCGCCCGCCGCGCCACGCGCGCCCGGAACGACGCCACCAGCACGCTGAGGTCCGGCAGGGGCGCGATGCGCGGCGGCACCGCGACGGCCCCAGCATTGCCATTGCGGCCGCCGTTGTTGAGCCCGAGGCCGAGGCCGAGGCGTCGCCGCTGCTGCTGCTGTTTCTCGCGCTCGGCGGCGAGTCCGTCCATGCCGGCGCGCGTCTGCGTGGCCTCGTACGCGGCGAGGCGCTCGGCTTCGCTGTCGTCGTCGTCGTCTTCGTCTTGGTCGTCGAGGCCCGTGGCAGCGGCGCCGGCGGCGGCGGCCGAGGAGTTATCGCCGCCGCCGCCCCCCTCGGCCGTCTGGATAAGGGCCTCCATGTCGCGGCGGCGGCGGCGGCGGGCCTCGCGCTCGGCGCGGCGACCGAGGCTGAGCCCGCCGTCCTCGACGAAGGCGTCGAAGCCCTCGCCCAGGTCCTCGTCCTCGGCCACGAGGCGCGTCGTCGCCGGCTTCTCCTTCTTATTATTAGAGGAGGAGAGCACGGTGAGATACGACTCCCCGGCACCGCGGCGATCGTCGTCCTCCGACAGCGAGATGAAGTCGTCCCCCTGTTGCTGCTGCTGCTGCTGCGCGAGGCGCGCGCGTCGCGCCTTCTTCTCCTGGATCTCGGCCTCGGTGAGCACGGCCGTCCGAGGGGGCGCGGCTGATGTGCTGGCACCCGTGTCGACGATCATGGCGCCCTCGAGCTCCGAGGGGTCGAGCGACATGTCGTCCTCGTCGGACGGCGGGTGCAGCTTCGACAGGTCCTGCGGCGTGTTGGGGGTCGACGACTGTAGCTCCGACAGGTACTCCTTGCTGTAGCGTGGCCGGTCGTCGTCGTTGTCCATCGACCGCACGGGCAGTCGGTTCAGCGGCAGGTTCTTCGCGATGCCCCTCCTGAGCGCGCTGTTCTCGGTCGCCGCGGCCGCGAGGCCGGGCTTCCGGGGCGTCGTGAAGGGCTCCGCGCCCACGACCATGGAGTCGTCGTCGTCGCCATGGTAATCGTTGTCCTCGGCAGCCTCGCCAGGCCCGAACGAGAGGCGGGAGCTCGACTGCCGCTTCTTGGACTTGGTGGATGCTATCCTTCCGATCGGCGGACGCATGCGCAGGGGCGCGCCCCCTTCTTCGGTGTCTTCTGTTGCCGTCTGGGTCGGTGCGTTTCTGCCGCCCTCGGGTTCCGCGTCGTCGTGAATGTTGATGCTCTTGCGCAGAGACGATTGCTTGAACGGCTTCCGGCTCTTGAAGGAAGCTTGTAATGCCGGCCCCTGGGGCTCCGGGCCCGGGTTGAGAGAGTCGTCTGAAGGAGACGGATCATTATCGTCATGTACTGTGATCTTGCGTGCTTTTCGCTTGGCCCCGAAGGCGCTCATCGTACTGGTCTGGCAGGATGTCCAAGGTGCGGTGCTCTTCGCTGTATTTTGTGTATTTCGTAACGGGGTACATATGACGGAGTATAAAGGTACCTTTCCTACGTTGAAGTTGCGCTCGCTCAGCTGGGCTAAGGTGACTTTTGACATTTATCGATAAGCATCCGTAGCCCGTTTATCTTATCGGAGCACTGCGGCCCACTAGATCATTAGACATTACGAGGAGCTAGTCGGTACAGCCTCCAGCCTTGCGCATTGCTTCACTGTTCTGGCGCATCGCGAACTTGTCAAGCCCACTTCCTCGTCACCTCCAGTTCGCCCAAGATGGCTCCCGCGCAGCCCGAGTTGAAGAAGGTGTGTCTGCTGCATTCTCCGCATTCCACTCTACCCTGCTGACCCGACCTAGTACCTCGACAAGAGATTGTTCGTCCAGCTGAACGGCAGTCGCAAGGTCCTCGGCGTTCTTCGCGGTTATGATGTGAGTTCTCTTTTGGCCACAACACTCTATCAGTAGCATGACCGGACTCACATGCTCCCTAGGTCTTCCTGAATATTGTTCTGGACGATGCCGTGGAGGAGAAGGATGGTGGCGAGAAGGTCAGGCTAGGCATGGTCGTATGTTTCCTTCCTTTGCGCCCCAGGTTTGCGGCTACGTACTGACAAACGCGCCGTAGGTCATTCGAGGCAATTCCGTCGTCATGTTGGAAGCCCTTGAGCGGATTGGTGGGGACCGTGACAAATGAGAAAACATGGCACTCTGACGAAGCCTCTTCCCAACGTTCGATCATTGGCCGGACGATGAGACCGAAGTGACGATTATTCCAAGATACCTCTCGTGTTGGCGTTCAGGCGAATGGCAAAGCTCTATCGCGGCTCGCGGCAGTATCCAACCCGCGTTGACCTCCCGGGATCTACAGGGCACGAGGTGGTCACGCACGGTCCTGTATTCAACTCGATGGCACTTTCTTGACTCCTTCGGAGCTCCTATAAAGGAGAGTTGACTGGGGGCGCCAGAATGTGCGTTGCCGACCAGGTGCGTATTGGCAGAAAGATGTTCATAGCACCGCCGCTGTTGATAGCAGAGCACTCTTGCGTGTACACTTTGCCAGCGGACTTGACCCGTGAGACTTAAAACTCGTACTCTGTGAACAGCATCTCTGAACAACCCATGTGGATTTTGCCGTGGTCGCAGTCGTCCCTTTCCGCCCTTCCTTTTTCTCCATGAGTGCTACAGCGATAAAGGGATTTCCAGCCCTGCGTCTTTCTTATTTCTCGCCATGGTTGCCTCGTCTCCTGAAGACGGGAATGTACAGCAAATAGAGACGTCCAGACTGACTGTGTCACCAGGACACGCGCCTTGTCCAAATATGTACCGTGTTTTCTTCAGCCTTGAACGAGATCCCCGAGGTCCTTCCTAGAAGGCGTCTGGGCAGGCCTCATATGGGATGAGATAGTCCACAGTACAGGTCCCGGTGTCCTGACAATTGAGGCTAACGGCCCCATCTCCGTTCCATTTGCATGCCTTTCGAGTTGACGGGACCATGCTTTAAATGTTGGGGGCCAAGCCGAGAAAAACTAGGTCATCGAGGAGCATCCTCGTACATGCAGGGCCCGTCCTTCATGAGCCTAACGACCAATACTTTACTGATGCCTCACCGGGGCCCCCGTTTGCATGCTATGTCTCACCCAATTATCTGCCTTGTCAGGTGCTTGATATCGACTATCTATGGCGATGTCGAAATTACCATCATGGTCCGCCAGATTCGGCTGGCTTCCAGCATGCGAGCTCGGAGTTGCAGATATAAAGGCACAAGACCTGTTCTCTCTTCGGGAATGGGATCTGTCGAGATCACACAGAAATCACGTTTACCAGCAGTCCAACATTGTCCAAGATGATCGACATCCTCATTGCCCTGCTTGCCCTGCTTGTCCTCTATAGCCTATGCCGCTATCTCAGATCCAGGAGGGCCCAAAAGCCTACCGATATCCTACTCGACATCGACTCCCATCAGCTCATTGTCGACTTCTCGGCTTACAGCCCAACCACTCTAGAGGGGCGCCTTCAGCTCCGGGGCGAGACCGAGACCGAACCGGCGGGTATCCGACACATTCGGTATCGTGTCCTCCTTCACCACCGACGACCGACACGTCGAGGACGGCTGAGGGCCCGACGCCAAGGCCGTTCCGTCCCGGCACGCTAAACACGAGCCTCGGGGCGAACCGCATGACCTTGTACAACTCGTGGGGCGGACGTCTTCATCATCGGGAGAGGGCCTACATGCCCCTTCGGAATAGGCTGGGCATGTCTGCCCGGGCCGCGTTGGGGTTCGGGGAGCGAGCGGCATGGCCACACTGCTGGGCTCGGCATCTGCCCTGACGGCCTGTCGGTCCCCTTTGTAGATCCGAGGCAGGCTGGACGCCGACGGCCGCCACGGGAAGGGGAGCCGCTGCCGTCCGGATGGGGGAGACATGGAGGCGTGGACGGTGGAGCTGCGATCGGAGTGACGACTTGGACTGTGCTGGCGTTTGGGGTGGAAGGAGGGGCATGTTTGGTCAGTGTATCCTCCGCAGTGATGAGCGTCGCGGCACTGTCTGTAGGGTGGAAGGAAGTAGGGGCGCCCTCAGGGGTTTGGGGTAGAGAGGAGTAGGAGTGTATTTTATGATCCCGCATACTAACTTGACCTCCATGTCGAGATACTTGGTCCACTATCCACAAGGCATCCATTCGATGACTAGGTACCAATTGGTTTGACTTTCTAACAGGGAGCCAGAATTGTTTTCGCAATTTCATCTCAAGCGCGGAGATATGGCATCCCATCCCCCCACGCCCTGATCCTATGTTTTGACAACCCCTTCTATGTTCGTCAAAGGTAAATCGGAGTGTACATCGAGTGTATATGGAGTGTATGTCGAGTGTATGCCGAGTGTATGTCGAGTGTGACTGGATTGGGAAGGCCAGACTCGGCGTAGACTATGCTTCCATAACTGAAGGCTATGGCGGAGCCAACAAAGCAGCAATCTAGGTGCTCTTCTCCATTGACCTAAAAGAATATTAGAATATGTCTTGTCTTGAACTGGATGCAGTCGAGGGATTTCAACGAGCCATGTGTAATCGATGTTAGGTTCCATTATCCTCGACAGCTTATGTATAGCTTCGTCCTGTTTATATAGGGTCCTTGCTTGCGGTCTCGGTTGGTAGGCTCGTAGTTCCTGCCAGATGTATCGTGCCGGGCCGGCGAGCACCCTAAGATCAGTTGAGTATTTGTTGATGGTTGTAGACAATGTCCTTGATTATACTTAACGCACCTAGAGATTCCACCGCAACAGAGATGCCTGGCTGCCCGCAGAGCATACTTAGTGCCCCATCCGTCATACTAATAAACGTTAGTTGTCTGTAGGTCGGCCGCAGGAGGAAGAGAAGGTCGATTGGGTCTTGGAAATGCTATGCTGTGATGCGATGGAATTATGGCTGGGAAGATGTTAGTGAACTGTAGACACAGGTCAACAACTGAAGAATAGATTTCTACCTGCGAGCCGGCAAGATGTTCTTTTGCTCTGCAAGCTATGGGAAGAACAGAACTGTGAAATTCGGAGATCAGAAGTAGAAACCCGCGCTGGGTGATACTCCTGTCCTCTAAGACAGCCTGAGATGGAAAGGAGTATGCCGAGAGAATTTGGCGGGCCTACAGTCCAATCCCATATGATCTAAAGAATAGCGGTAACTCACCACCCACCCACCGCCGAGACGTAGGCAACCCTAGCTTGCCTGAAAATGAGACTATGCAGAAGCATGAACCATATCGCTAAACGCCCGAATTGCATGGGCAAGTCACCTTGCCGACGTTCGCTTCGTGTGTATCGCCATGCTAGCCTTCGCTTTGGGCACGGAGGTGGCAGTGCTAACCTGAACTCCCGTCGAGTTCAGACCAGCTCGATGCTGATCCGACAAGTGTCATCCGCGATGGAGGGCCAGCCCAACTTGATACAGAGCACGGGACAGAAGCCTGATCAAGGTGTCCCGGCATAGTACCATCACCCCTCTGGCCTTAGGCACGCATCACTGTCGAGCTTACTACTACTGAGTCCTTGGCCTACGCTGTGATCGAGCTTCATTATTTTAACGTCTAGATAGGTAGTGCCCTGGGTCGTCGTGTTCGGAATTCAGTAGTTGGATACGGGACGCCAGGCCACTGGGTTAACCCGTGCCAAGGACTGATTCTCTTTCGCAGCTTGCACCTTTTTCCCAAGCAAAAGCAGCCAAGTAGGCCGGCCTCACTATCCAATCCCAATATCAGTGCTGTAGCGCGTAACGGCATTATTGTCAAATACTCGTGAGTCTATTTGCCCAAACTTGTCTCAGAATCATCGCAACTACCAGGCCTCCCCCGAGCGCGTCGAAGAGACGCCTGTTCATATGCGGGACATCATATCGCTTGCTCCTAAGAGCCCGGGTGGGCCCATTGAGGATTGATGGTGGTGTTCTGTCGAGTCTCTGTGCCTCCAGCTGGGCACTTACTCAGACCACCCGCGGCCATCCAGACAGGTCGTGCAGTACCCTCAAACCCGCTGGTGTAAGAGAGGAGGGCGAGCCAGGGCCATTTGTAACTACACAGCCACGAACAACGGACGACAAGTCGCACAAAGCGGATCAGCGATCGTCGGATCGCCCGCATCGAGGGGGGAGGATAAGCGCATAAGGCGCGCTGCCCCAGAACTCGTCCCAAGTCCCAACATCGGCCGAGCGTGGCATCCCTGGGAAATCGACATATGATGGCCCCCCATCGCTATATATCTATGCACAGACATCTCATGACGTCGAATTCCATGAGTGAGTGACCTCGCAGTGGTGGACCGTAGGGCTGTACAATGGGTCCCCACGGGTACCCAAGCGCGACCCATGGCAAGTCCTCGGGTACCCGTGGGTACCCGAGGATTTTTGAGCAAGACCCGTGGGTACCCATGGGTTGCTAGTTTTTTTCCTCGGGTACCCATGGGTACCCGAGTAAAAGTCTTGGCAACCCACGAGAAGACCCGAGAAAAAAATTATTACTTAAAAACGCAGAATTAAAAGAAATAAGAAGAAATAAGAAGACTAGTTCAGGACTAGTTAAAAGTTTTCGGACCCGTGGGTACCCATGGGTTATTAAGTAGGACCCATGGGTACCCACGGGTTTCGCTAAAAAGTATTCGGGAACCCGTGGGTACCCATGGGTCCTACTTGGCGACCCATGGGTGCCCACGGGTCCATGGGTTGCTCGGGTCGGGTCCTGAATGTACAGCCCTAGTGGACCGTGGTGGGCCTATCGGACTCCTGCGTCGTTGTCGGGAGCACGAGTTGCCGTTCGAGTCGAGACCCAGAGCGGGACATGGAACATTCACAGACAACTCCAGCAAATACTGCTAACATACTTTGCCTTCAAACTTGACAGGCTCTTCAGCGCGAATTCGGGCCTCTCGCAAGGCTCACTGCGACGTTCAGCAGAAAGCCCAGAAAGCTTGACGTTCGGGGAGTTGCCAAGACCCCTGGAACCCGGTTCCGAGATCTGGCAGTGATCTGAAACCGTCGCGAGGGGGAGCCCTGGCTCCGATCATTCCGGAATGAAACTATAGCAGTTCTGGCTCGCGCTTCGTGGAGTCGGTCTTCTATGTGCCTTCCCTGTGCCTTCTGCTGCTGCTGACTCAATAATTCCCCGACGCACACGGCGCGCTGTGCAGGGGGAGAGATCTCTTCTCCTGATCGATGGTATACTCCGTAGTACTGGTAGTAGCTTCTCAAGCGGGCTCGCGGCTCCACGCGCGACGCTGAAACTCCCTCTTTGTCACGACCACTTGGGCTCGAGGGCTCTCACGAGTCACTATACACTGGAGTCCCCATGTTACGGGCCACCACCCGACATGTCCGGGGTCCGACCAGCATCTGGAAGATCTGGGACGTCTTCCTTGCCAGGCGGCAGAGTTTCTGGCGCTCGCCGGTACTTCCCATACAAGGTAACTCACCGCCTGGCAAGAGGGTTCTCGGTCTTGGCTCTGGTATCAAGTCGCGTCTGGCCTGGATGCTTGACGTATGGGTCTAGAAGATATGGTAAAAGAGAACAACGAGACGAACAACCCGGTGCCAATCACGCTGCTCAGCCACCGGTAATGGGAAAGCCAAGTCCATGGTTCCCTGCTCGGGAGGGAGCAGCAGCATCGTGCCACGGTACTCGGTAGTTCAGCCGAAGGAGTTTATAAAGAAGACGACATGTTGTCGACTTCCCATCCATCTAGACCAGCACCGGTCCATCTCCATCAGGCAGGCAGCAGAGCATACATTCATTCCGGGAGCAGGGCATCCTCCACACACAGTCTTGACGACTTGTTTTCTCTTCATTCCTTCCATTCTTTCTTCCATCGCTGGTCGTTCCTTGCTTGTACTTTCTCCCCCCGTCTTAGGTTTTCTTCGCTTCTTCATTACCATGTCGTTCAATCTTTCCCTGCGGCAGGCCGCCGTGTCCGTCCTTCTTCTCTTCGGCTCGATCGCCACGGCCCATGACGAGGTCCCCGCCGCCGCCCGCAGATCGAGCCTGCACGCCAGGCGGAGCCTGAGCCAGATCCAGGCGCTGGTCGATTCCCTCGCCAACGGCGACGCCGTAGACGCGGCCGTCATCGTGGAAGCGGTGGTACAGGCCGCGGGCTCGAACGCAGTTGTATCTGCTGCTCCAGCGGCCTCCGCAGCCCCTCTTCTGGGTAAGCCATACGCCGTCAGCTGATACAGGCGGCAGTGACTGACGTGACCAAGCAGCTTCGGCAGCACCTCCGGCACCTCCGGCGGCATCCGGAGCCGCCGCCGCGCCTCCAGCCCCACCGGCTGTGGCCGCCAACGTGACCGCCGCCGCACCCCCTGCCCCCGATGCATTGCTCAACGGTAAGTCACCCGCACCCTTCCCCCCCGATGGGAACCCCCAGGCTGATCTAGGGTGATGACAGCAACCGCTCCTGCGCCACCGGCCGACCCCCTCGCTGCCGCCGCGGCCGTGAATGCGTCAGCCGCTGCGGTGGCGGCCCCGCCTGTGCCTCCGGCTGTGAACGGCACCCTCGCTGCTGCGGCCAACGTCACCGCCGCTGCTGCCAACGTCACTGCTGCCGCCGCCAACGCCACGGCGGCGGCAGCGGCCGCTCCGCCGCCACCTCCGGTCGCTAATGCCAGCGCGGCCGCCGCGTCCCTTGCCCCTCCTGCTCCTCCTCCTGCTCCGCCGGCCGCGTCTGGCGCTGCAGCCCTGGTGGCACCTCCGGCGCCGCCTGCCGTGTCTGGCGCTGCTGCTGCTGCTGCTGCTGTTCTTGCCGCACCGCCAGCACCCCTTGCGGCGGCGTCCGGGCTTGCCGCACCGCCGGCCCCTCCCGCTGCCTCCGGCGCTGTCGTCGCTGCTGCTGCCGTCGCTGCGCCGCCTGCGCCCCCGGCTGCTGTATCCGGGGCCGCTGCTCCGCCCGCACCGCCCGCTGTCTCTGGAGTAGCAGCAGCAGCCCCGCCAGCGCCGCCGGCCGTGTCTGGCGCTGCTGCTGCTGCTTTGCCGCCGGCGCCCCCCGCCGTCTCGGACGTCGCCGTCGCAGCGGCCGTGGCGCCTCCCGCGCCACCGGCGGCTGTCTCTGGAGCCGCTGCTCCGCCCGCGCCACCGGCTGCCTCGGGGGTTGCTGCTCCACCAGCCCCTCCCGCTGCCTCCGACGCTGTCGTCGCTGCCGTCGCCGCCGCGCCCCCAGCACTTCCAGCCGTATCCGGTGCTGCGGCGCCCCCAGCCCCTCCGGCTGTCTCTGGAGCGGCTGCTGCCCTCCCAGCACCTCCCACTGTTTCGGGGGCCGCCGCTGCTCCGCCGGCACCACCTGCCGTCTCCGATGCTGCGGTCGCCGCTGCCGTTGCCCCTCCCGCACCGCCAGCTGTCTCCGGTGCTGCTGCCCCTCCCGCCCCGCCGGCCGTGTCCGGTACTGCTGCTGCGCCTCCCGCCCCGCCAGCCGTCTCGGGGGCTGCTGCGGCGCCCCCGGCACCGCCCGCCGTGTCTGGAACAGCAGCTCCGCTGCCCGCGCCACCCGCCGTCTCGGGAGCCGCTGCCGCCGCCCCGCCCGCACCGCCCGCCGCATCAGATGCTCCTGCTGCTCCTGCCGATCCCGCAGCCGCTGCTGCTGCGACGGCCACCGGCGCCGGCCTCGGTGCGGCTGCGACGGCTGCGACGGCTGCGACGGCGGTGGCGGACACCGCGGGCGCGGCGGCGACGGCCATCAACGCGGTGCCGCTGGTCAGTGGGGCTACGAGGCGGTCGCGCATCGGGAGGCTGGTTTACTGAGGTGAACCGGGCCGTTCTTCGCACTCCCTGTGCTTGTCTGGGCATGATGTCGCCTTATACAGGGGGAAAACGAAGGGGGTGAAAGATAAAGAAAAAGAAAAAGATAAAACGGAGGCTCAACGGAGAGAGAGGTCGCAGAGCGAGCTCCTGAGGAGACGAGAAGGAGGCTAACGATGAAAATGACTAAGAGAAGATGACAGGGGAAAAGGAGGAAGAAAAGGCCTAACTACATTGTTATATACCCTCCCACACGCTCGTTTGGTGGCTGCTTGGTGGGATGTCCGGGTCGGCTGGGGAGTTCGGGATACGTCCGGAATCGCATCCTCTTAAGGGCTGGCTTCTTGGGCTTCATGATGGAGGAGGTCTGCAGACCATGGGAATGCAGGAATATAAGGTAGATAGGTTAGGAAATGGTCGAAAGATTGGCCCCTCACCGGGCCTTGTCCATTCCTCTTACTCATTCATATTGGCAACATCGCCGGTGGACGAGAACACATTTCTTGTATGAACCCTGTTTGGGCCTTCCTCGTGACGGATCTGGGGTTCTTGAGCTCTCTTGTCGTCGACTTGCTACAACGATACCTCTGCCAGCCGTCTAACAGTAGGCGGATCAGCGACCTAGCTGTATCGAGGACGACGTCCGTGTATAAATTCGCCCACGGATCCCACTGCCTTCTTCGCCATCCAGCTTGTCATCGAGAAGGCGAGACACCAAGACAAGACACCTGACACAGGCCGGAGCGCGTCACCTCCGTGTGCGCGTGCACTCCCCAGCTCGACGCCTCTCACTTGGTGTAGTGCTGCGTAAAGTCGTACCTGAGGTCGAAGCCGGCGCGGAACATCTCGCGCTGGGCGTCCTCGTCGCCCTCGGCCCGGAGGCAGGCCTGCAGGACCGGGTCGCGGTCCAGCAGGGTCTCGGGGTGGTCGCCGGCGACGCGGGCGAAGTTGGCCTGCGACACGGGGTCGATGAGGTCGCGCCACTTGGCCACGCGCACGTCGCTGTAGCGCTCGAGGATGTCCTCGCCGCCGCCGCCGTCGGCGGCGACGCGCCCGTCCCACAGCCCCGCGAGGCAGTCGTACAGGCCGCCGGCGTCGACGAAGCCGCCCGTTATGCCCATGCCGCCCCACGGGTTGCACAGGTGCGCGGCGTCGGCGGCCAGCAGCACGCGGCCCACGCGGAACCGGGGCGCGCACCGCTGGTGCATCCGGTACGGCGACATGCTGACCATGCGGTAGTCGCCCGGCTTCGGGCTGCCCGGCAGCATGAGCTCGAACTTCCACGCCTGCCGCGCCTGCATCTCCTCCCAGCTCAGCCCGGGCGTCTCGCCGTACGTGACGCGGTACAGGCCGTCGCGCGTGATCCGCGCCGCCATCTAGGGGTTTCGGATCAGCGCGGTTCCTCTCGTCTCTGTCCCGTCTCTCCGCGTCAGGCGAGACGACTCACGAAGAAGTGCTCCGGGTGCAGGATGAAGCTCGAGTCCTTCCAGCCGAACTTGGAAAAATCGTAGTATACCTGCCGTGTGGGTCAGCGGTGTCGTCAGGGGCTGGCTCTGGGTTTCTCCAGTCGTACGTTGGTCGCGACGATCTGCTTCTCATAGGTGAAGCCCGGGTACTCGTCACCAAACAACGACTTCCGAACCTGGCTGGTGGCGCCGTCGCAGCCGACGACGTAGTCGGCCTCCATCCGGGACCGGCCATCGGGCGTCTCGACGTCGACCCAGGCCTTCGCCTCGTCCTGGCCTACGTCGACGACGCGGTGGCGCCAGCGCACGCTGCCTCCGTACTTGTTCACGAACTCGTCCAGCATCAGCTCGTCGAGCTGGTCGAGCGGCAGACCGGCCATGCGCAGGTCCTCGCCGTCGAGGTCCTCCAGACAGTCGGCGTTCATGGAGCAGAGGGGCGCGTGGCCGGCGGCCTTATCGCGCCGCCAGGTCACGGTGGTCGGGCTGAAGCCGCGGCGCCGCACCTCGTCCATGATGCCGGCGCGCTGCAGGTCCGGGATGGCGGCTGACCCGTAGATGGCGGCGCGTGGCTGCTTGTCCAGCTCGTCTGACGCCTCGAGTATCTCGACGGGGATGCCGTGCTTGGAGAGCAGAAGCGCCAATAGCAGGCCCGAGGGCCCGGCGCCGACGATGAGGACCTGGCTGGTGTGAGCGCTTCTACCGGTAGGGGGATATCTCTATGATCACGAGTACTCGTACCTTTTTGAACGGACGCTCCATAGCTTCGATCGATGTCAAGGGAGCGTTGTTCTCAAGTCGGAGACAAGAGCACTGAAAGAATACCTCGACAGAAGTCCTCCAACGTTATTTGGGGCAAACACTTTCTATATGCCGACTTCCCCGCAGGAGACCGGGATAGAATCTGATCAAGCAACGGCTCCTTCAGTACAGCGGCACTGCCTTAGAGCACTGTAACCCAAGACAATGGATGGCCTCGGGAACTGACGCGGCCCCGCCCTGATGTCACGGTCTAATGGTGCGCCGAGATTCCGAGTCCACCGGCGACGGCATCGGCAGTGTGAGATGCCAGATTCCTGTCCGGCCCGAGGCCGCGTCGGACTACATGTCGGACGATCGGAGGGACGGCACTCGCGGCGTGTATTTCGTCCGGCGCCCAACGATCCGCCAAGCTATCATGGCTGGACTCTGACCGTATCAAGCTGGCATAAAATGACACAGCTCCGGCCGTTTCTATAAGGGTGCCGTACGGGTAGAAGCTAGAATGAATGGCTGGATACCTCTGGAGGTCGAGGGTTCACGTGATACTGGTTTTATCGTAGCACAAATACCGATCTCGCCGGTATGTGAATACTGACGTGGACCTCATTGAAGTATCGCAAGGTGTCAGTCAGGATCGTTCTTACATTTGGCACATGGCGCGACTCCATCTGCACGGAGTTGAGCTATGCCACTGGCCAGCAGCCATGCCAGACCGAGAGACCTTGAGATATCGACGATAGAAGCGGAACCTGGAAGATTGGAGGTTGATGTACGCGTCACCTCCTAGATTTTCATCATCATTGAGAGGTTCACGTTAGCGATCGTAGCCACGTGTGGTTTCACGCGTGTTGTCTTCAGGAGCACGGCGCTTTCTTGTATACACACCCGGGGAAACGCACCCGCTAGATAGAGAACGCTTGGACCACCACAGACACGCTGCCCCGCGGCCGATTTGAAATCGGCAGCCCCTAGCCCGCCGCTAGCCAAGTGACAGGGAGCCACGGAGCTTGGACTGACCCCTGAGCCGAGCCCTGAGGCCGCAATTCAAGTCCCTGACGTCGTCTTGTCGCGCGGGGCAAAAAGACCAGCCGAGGGGGTCCAGTCGTGTGGCGCGGGACAATTTGTCAGAGACGTCAACGTCAACGACTTCTGCGGCCGCATTGAATGTGGAATCAAATCATTCCGATAACCTATAAAGCAACTACCTAGATACGATTCCTTCCGGGGCCTTGCTCTCCCATCGCCTCACGCTGTGTACTTTAAACTTCTAATTGCCTTTAAGAAGTCTAGATAACCGGACTGTATCAAAGTGCCGACACGACATCTCATCGACCCATCTACCACGCCTCCTGCGCCTCCTCCGTCCGTCCCGAGCCGAGACCCCCGCCGCAGCGCATGCCCGCGCACCTCCCCGCCTGGCTCAAGCACCCGCTCGTCCTCGCCGCGCTCACCACCCTGATCATGGCCTTCGCGCTGCCGCAGTTCATGTCGCGGCTCTTCCGGCCGCTGACGTCGAGCGCGTCGCTCGGCATCTCGGCCGCGAACGGCGGCGGAAGCGCCGTTCAAATACCGGAGGGCGCGGAGAAGGCCACCATCGCCGCCGGCTGCTTCTGGGGCGTCGAGCACATGTTCCGCAAGCACTTTGGCGGCAAGGGGCTGTACGACGCGCGCGTCGGCTATGTCGGCGGCGACACGAGCAACCCGACGTACCGGGCCGTGTGCTCGGGGACAACGGGGCGTGAGTTTCCACCCCTTGGGCCTTCCTACAGAAAATTTCGTTGAGCTGATCCTTCTCATCCCCCCATCTCCAGACACCGAGGGCCTGCAGATCCACTACGACCCGTCGCGCCTCACGTACCGGCAGCTCCTCGAGTTCTTCTACCGGATGCACGACCCGACGACGGCGAACCGCCAAGGGCCCGACGTCGGCACCCAATACCGCAGCGGCATCTACTTCCACGACGCCGAGCAGGAGCGCGTCGCCCGCGACGTCACCCGCCAGGCCGCCGAGCAGTGGTACGGCGGATCCGGCAAGGTCGTGACCGAGATCGTGCCCGCGGGGCCCTGGTGGGACGCCGAGGACTACCACCAGCTCTACCTCGACAAGAACCCCTGGGGCTACGAGTGCCCCAGCCACTTCTTGCGCCAGTTCCCGCCGCTGAAGTAAGGTGGTGGTAGATCGGTGCACATTCGTACGGTCGGTCGGCGCCCCGAAGGGGACGGAGATATATGCAGAGAGGCAGGGAGGGAGAGGAACAGGGATAGTCGCGTGCTTTCAGCCTTGAACGGCTCGCTAGGCCACGAAGAGAATCCGAAAGGCTGCTGATTCATGTGGAGTGGACGCGCTGGTGCAAGAGGCTGGGCCGGTCGAAATGCAAGATAGTACGGTAGACCAGAGATATCGAGGAGATGCTCGAGTAATTTTTGTATGATAGCTATTGCATGTCTTAAGCTAGCTGGCTGCCATTTGCTACGAGAACGTTGTGCTGCTCTGCTGTAGCATTCTCATACGCTAATCCCAACAAAAAGAAGCATTTCCCTTCTTCAAGGCTGCGTTCCAGCCTCGTTCTCGTGCCGTGCCCGCTTCTCCTGTAAAGGACGATGGAACGCCAGATGATGCCCTACTGTGGCCACCTGCTCGAGGCACCATAACGCCTCCTTGCACCAAACGCCTGGGCTATGACAGACTCTTTGTGAAAAAGCAATCCCAAGCCCTCACGCCGTGTCCTCTAAAATCAGTTGCCGCCCACTTCTTCAGCCGGCAGAGGGGCGAGAATTATTTAATCCCTTCTGCAGTCGGTAGAAAGCTCGTCCATCCTCTTAGCCAAGAGTAAATAGGCAGCCGCGTATTCGGCCGGCAAATCACCCTTTCGCCCTGCCAGATCAGTAGTCCGCATCCTCCAGCGGATCCGGGTCGCGCAGCAAGCCCGTGGCCGGGTCGCAGTGGTGTCCGTTCCGCCAGGCGACGTATCGGTCCTGGCCGGCGACCGCCCGCTCAGCCCACTTCGGCCTCTGTCAGTGACCAGTCATTCCAAAGGGGGGGCGGGGGGGGGGGGGGCTCAGACTTGGTTAGGAGGGTCGAAGGAAGGGGAGGGAGGGACCATTCCTGGGTCTAGAGACCACTGACGAGCACAGATGGCGCAGATGGAAAGGGACGAGGAGAGAAATCCAGAAGGTACATACGCCGTAGTTGCCCATGCGCTTCAGATCCAATTCGCCGATATGGGGGCGGTAGTCGAGCCAGGGAGCGCCGCTGTTCGGGTCGTTATTCGCATCTGCCGCACTCGCATCACCACTGCTGCTGCTACTACTGCTGCCGCCGCTGTATTCGTTGAGGAGCGAGCTATCTTCGCTGTCGTAGCTGTCGCTGCCTTCGCTGCCAGCACTGTTACTCTGCTTATCGCCGCCATCAGGACCATTATCATCATCACCGCGGCCTGCGAGGTCCTCGAAGCGCGCGCAGATGTCGCCGGGCAGGGAGGCCGTCAGGCCCTTGCCGCGGGGCCGGCGCCACTCGCGGCCGGGGCGGAGGTCGCGGTGGCTGTCCCACTTGCGGCAGAAGTCGATGCTGCCAAGGTCGAGCCAGGTGGTGAGCACGAAGCCCCAGTGGAAGGGCGCCGGCAGCGGCGCCACGTCGAGACTGAAGTCGGTCGTGCACCGGTCGCAGCCTTGCACGCAGCCCAGCAGCGGCGGCACATCTGTCGGCCGTCGTCGTCTTGTCTGTTCAGACGACGATGACGCGATTTCGGCGAGCCGCTCAGCGACGGCGTGGCCCTCCTGCTTCGCTAGGTCTACTGGCGCGCGCTCGGTGTGAAAGGAGCTCATGAAGCAGCGTACCGAGTGGGACGGGTCCCAATGGTCGCTCGGGTACAGAGAGGGGGAGCGTCCCGAGGACAGCACGGCATTGTGCTGTCCCTCTTCCACATAGCACAGCTTGTCGGACCAGCGGTCCACCATGGCAGCGTACCTCTTCATGGCATCAAGCGTCAGTCATTGCCTCTCTTGACGGAGGGGGCAGGGAGATATCCGAAAGTCGTAGTGGTGATGTCCCAGGGGGTATCATCCCTGAGGTAGACGAACAGACTCCCGGAAATGGTTGAGAGGAGGAACAAGGACAACAAGTAGGTGCTCACCTCGTGCCACGACAGGTGATTGCAAATGCGGTAGACCTTGGGCGTCGAGCTCGCGCCGACGAACGAGCGCGGCGGGTCGACGAGCTGCATCCGGAACATGGCCAGGGCCAACGCGTTCTTGTCCACGGAGGAAACGACCTGGCGGCGCCGCAGCAGCAGCGCGTCGCCGCGATAGCGCAGCCGCAGCGACGCCTGGGCCAGGCTGCCGGCCTGGTACACGGTGACGGTGTTGTTGACCTGCTGCAGCAGAGGGCGGTAGTCGGCGCCCTGCATGCGATACTTGGTGATGGAGCGCAGCAGCTTGCGCGTCGCGCGGGGCGGCACTGATTCGCTGCGTCAGCTTGGGTGATTCATTACAAGTCAGGCATGCACCAATGACGGGGCTCTTGCCTCGTCCGGGGCAGAACGCACTGTGGTGGTCGGGCGCCCAGTCGATGCAGCGCGTCGACTTGCGCGGCTCGAAGGCGCGGTCCCGGAAGGTCACGAAAGGGTTGTGCAGCCGCTTGCACTTGTAGCAGTACACGAGGTCCAGCAGGTCGTAGTCGAGCAGGCTGAGGAAGCCGCCGAGTACCTTGTTCCGCGAAGAGCCCAGGGCGTTGATGTAGGTGCTAAGGGCCTTCCACCGCATCTGGGGGACCGCGTCGCCCGCGCCCACCACGGTCCCATTGTTGGTACCGGGCTCAATGGTGTTCAGAAAGCGCTTCATGACCTCCTTGTTGATCATGGCCACTTGGATTCTCCCAAGTCAGCAGCGGCTCATCTTACCTAGCAAGACACAAAGTTACTCACATGCTAGGATATTGGCCGGCGGCAGATAGCTGGTAATCTCGTCCAGCAGCTCCTGCGGCAACAGCAGCAGTCCGCAGACCTTCCGGACGGTTGGCTTACTGGTAGCCGTGGCGCCCTCATCCGTGTCAGCGACGGCGGTAGCAGGGCTGTCTGGACTGCTTAGCGACAACTGGAGGTCAGGGTTAACAACAGCAGCCGCCGTTGCGGCAGCGGTGCCGGTGGATAAGCCCTTAGGGTGTCCGGCATTGGCTTCGGGGTTCGGTTCGCCGGCCTCGGCAGCGCCGGGCACGGGAGTCACATTATTGTGGTCGGTCAGCCGCATGGCGGCGAGTTACCTGACGAGGCTGCACAGTCGTCGTCGGGCAATGCTGCGCCTGCTGCGGGGACAGCCGCTGGTAGTCAGCCGGATGCGATGTGATGGTAACCGGTACCGGCACGTATATCGATTTCCTGGGGATGACTCAGTTGCGAGCGACGGCTGGGAGTCGGGACGACCAGGGCGTGTTGACGAAGAATGTAGGTAGGTAGGTACCTGGTACCGGTATGGAGCACAGAGCACCTACTGTACCTCTCTGAGGGAACCCGGGGGTGTTTGGAGATGAAGGCGTGGAGACGTCGGGGTCCCGTGTGCCGGACCGATCGAGGATGAATGGAATGAGGTTGCCCAGGTGGCGGATGGATGGGATAGAGTTGCGGCGTACGGATTAGCAATGGGGCGGGTTGGACTATTCCTAAAGTATTACGGTGCGTTTACAGGAAGGTGCCACCACTCGAGGCGCGAAATTGAACAACACAAGGAACGAGACAGTTTGTAGTAGGAAGTGCTTGCCCAGTACCTCAGACATTGGTTCCTTCATTTACTGCGATGATTTATAGCACTGGAGGCAGGCTGGGATCTCACAACCTGAGTCATCGCTGGTTTGGATGAGTGAATGCTAGGCTCAATGGAAACGACTTCCAACTTTTCCTATTCTGGGCAACTCCGTCTCCCAACCTGCACTTGCATACCATTCAACCCTTCCTACCTGGGTCCAGCCGCCATTATACCTACCTCTTACGAGCCTGACCAAAGCTAGGAGAATCTCAGTCGTACCAACGCGTGCACGCTCATACCTTACGGGACATAGCCTAGGCAAGCCGCGGGCATATGCGGAGTTGTAATTCTACAAGTACGGAGTAGTGCGCTGTCTATATCCTGTGGGTGGAAAGGCAGCTGAAGAGGGGGAAAGACAACTCAAGCTTAGTCAAATCATCAGTTTTTTTTTTTTTTAGCTATTCTAATAGGGACATCAATAGTACACGCCCTCGGCACAGCTACCGACGAGCCTTTTGAGGACGCAAGGAGAGGAGTTGCACCGAATCAGGTTCATAATATTGTCAATCAAGAAATAGTATGTGTGTCCCTGTTGCGTCTATTCATCATGGTAGAAAGGCAGCATGCAGACGGCATCCCAGACCACCTAGTCACTCAAGTGCTTTACTTCCTGCGCTGCTGCATCATCAGGATCTGGACCATGCGGATGAAGATGTTGGCAAAGTCCAGCTCCAGCGAGATGGCCTCGTTGATCGGGTCCTTCTTGATGACGCCCGCCTCGGCCAGGCGAGCGTGGTGCAGCACCTTCTGGACATCGTACAGCGTGAAGCCGCCAAACACCGCCAGGCCACCCCACAGCCACATGTTCTCCGTGAAGGCCAGCGTGCGTACGGCCGTTGCCGGGAGGATGAGAGGTGCGAATCCGGAAGCGGCGACCAGCGCGGCACCAGCCAGGAGAGGACCGCCGATGTACATGTACTTCTCCTGCTTGGCCGTGGCGCCCACAAACGAGATGGATCCCATCATGGCCACCGTGTACAGGCCAGCGCGGGCGATCAGGGCAGGGGGGGCAAAGGCGATAAGCGGCGCGATGAACAGGGCCTGCGTGGCGTTGAATGCGGTCCACATGGCGTACTTGGGCACGTAGCTGTGTAGAAAGTTAGTTGGAGCTCTGAAAGACACAGGGGGGGAGGGGGAGGGGGAGACTGACTTCTCAGGCTCGATGGCTCTGGTTCCGAGCATGGTGCCGAAGCTGAGGGCGAGGCCACCGATGATCATAACCCACGGGTTGGTCTGCATGATTCGCCAGACGAAGCCAGTCTGGACGATCTGTCGAGCAGTGAGGCCGATGATGCCGACGCCCAGGCCGGTGTGCAGGAAGGTCTGGTTGAGATAGGCGCGTTCATAGGGGGGCATGCCGCCGTCCTCGCGGGTCTCGCGGTTGAACATGACGTTGACGGCGAGCAGCGTGCCGCCGAAGATGGCACCGCCCGTCAACAGCTTGCGCATCATCGAGGGGTCGCGGGACACGGCGGGCTCCTGCGGCTGGATGTAGCCTCTCGTTTGCTTGAAGCCATTGCGGGCTGTCGTGCGCAGGATGGTCGATGCCACAACCGGTCTCGAGGGGAGGTGGCCAAACGACTTGGCCGTCGACTGGTGGAAAGCTCGGGCGGGAGCTGCGGTGCTTCGGAACGACTTGGCGAGTTCGGGCAGTCTCGACGCCAGGCGCGCGGGGCCCTGGCGAACCGTGATGGTGAACGACATGGTCAGTTGACCTGCGCAGTGGAAGAGTGTAGTGATGATGGTGTACCAAGTTGGATGTGGTGGACAGAGAGGGTTTTTGTTGGTCTGTTGCGACCGCGCGGGTAGAGGCAAAAGAAGAATGACGAGTTATTACCGCCTCAGTTCGTAGTGGCTGATGTAATGACTTTTAGGGTGGTCTGTGCTGAGGCGGAATGCACTGGAACCGCATCCGACATTCTACTTGCGACCGGCTACGCCCTAAATCCGAGATGCTCCGAGGCGAACAAGTCACTGGTCAGTGCTTTTGGCGGATACTCGTCGGGGCTAAAGGCGCCCTTCGATTAGAAGTTGGTCGGGGTAACCCACTTCTAGTCGGGACCATTGATTAGACAAAAGACCATTGATTGAACAATTTTTGTCGGTACGCAGCTTTGCTAGCATATCTCTCACAAATGCAAGTAGCGGGAAAAAGTGGATTTTTATGGGTTTTTCGCAGTACTTGGATTTGTGAGGGATATGCTAGCAAAGCTCCGTACCGTCACTTTTTATTGAATCAATGGTCTTTTGTCTAATCAATGGTCCCGACTAGAAGTGGGTTACCCCGACCAACTTTTCTAGTCGAAGGGCGCCTTTAGCCCCGACGAGTAGGGACTACAAACTCCGTACCGCGCTTCCACTCAGGTCCACGGGTATCATGCATTCAGCGGTATCCGTATGTGGTCACGAGAAGGGATTAGCAAAGAATCGAGCAGGTCAGAAATCTAGAGACCATCCAGCGCCACCTACTTGATTCTCTGGCAGTGTCTGTTATTCCCGCTTCTTCTCCTAACCTGCATGGATAACTTATAGAAGCAAGGCGATACATCACTTGTGACCCCATCCTGACATTGACCTTGATATTGACCTTAATTACTACAGTGACACATCAAGTTATCTTGTACGCTCTTCTACCCTTCTAGCCTACGACGACGCCGTCGAGCTGCTCAAAGTCTGGTCAAACGCCTTCGCAGCACTCGTCGGCTTCCCGCTGTCGTCCGTCGGCAACTCTTGGCTCGCAAAGGCCAGGAAGACGGCCTCCCAGTGGCCGTCGGCAAAGTTGACGAGGAAGCTGCCGTCGCTGTAGGTCGCGTTCTCAAAGTCGCCCGTGTTGCCCTGGTTCATGTGCACGTCGTGGATGCCCGACGAGCCGTCCGAGTCCTGGTAGCTCTGCCCGTAGACGTAGATGGTGGCCTTCTCCTTGATGGCCTGGTCCAGGATCGGCTCCAGCAGATCGAGGATGTCGTTGTTGGGCCCGGACTCGTAGGGCTCGACGATGGTGCCCGCGGCCAGGTCCATCAGCGCCGGCGTGGTCCGCTGGAAGTCCAGCGCCAGCGCCGAGCTCGCGCTGCTCTCCACCGAGTGCAGGCCCAGCTTCAGGCCCGACAGCTGCTCGGTGATGGGGTGCGAGAAGCTCTTGTTCACCCAGTACACGAGGCGCGAGTCCGAGTCGGTCGACTTGACGTTGATGGCCGCCGACGCCTCCTTGTTGGAGCCGCCTTCGAAGTAGAGGGTGATGTGTGGGGACTTGGAGTCTTGTTGCGGGGTTTGGGCCGTGTATTTCGAGGCGTGGGCGGCCCAGACGCCGTAGGAGGAGGACGACGACATTTTGATTCGAGGCTCGAGAGTTTGAAGGTATTTTCAAGTCAGGCCGCGTAGGTGATTCAAAGTCAAGTTTTAATGTGAATCGATTGAAGCTGAAAGATCCAGGAAATAGATCGAACCGAGCGCAACTCCCTAAGATGCTTCTTTAGTTGCAATTAAGTACAGGTCGGTGCCTGTCGTGCCTGTTTCACCCCTTTCTCTGCGTACGACGCTCGACGTCATCCCAGGGCTGTGTCCAACCTGTATTTGACCACCCACCCATGTTTACCCGCCAGACACATGGACGAGGCGTGCCACGATGTTTGGCGATTGGTTTTCGATGCCTCCTCCGTACCTAAAGTACCTTTGCTTGAAATCCAGGTTTCGGTATGGAATACGTACCCAGGTTCCTCCACAAGTGGGCACCCACCCGCCTTTCGCGGCCCGCTGCCGTACAGATTAAATTGCGTTGTAGTGTAGATCACCCCGTACTTATCTTCAACGAAAGACCTATCTTTCAGTCCGCAACCTCTTGGAATACTGAAGGTAGGCATCATGTCAGTACTTAAGATACTTTCAATACGGAGTATGTAAGCGCCAGCATGCGTTTCGTAAACATCGCGTGCTCCCGCACGTGGTGTCCTGTATCGGCTCGAAGGGTTCGATTCCTGCTGTTCTCCAATCTCGCAATGAAATGGGGCGCTTCGGGACACCTAACCTGGGGTAACTCCACCTGGCGCAAGTGGTTAAACTGCACCCCCGATATAAGCTCGTATCCACCCGTCGACCACCTGGGTCGGCGACGAGCCACCAGAAACAAATTGGGGGCTACCCCCTCCCCAACCAACCCCCCGCCGCTAATACGCCGCCCACCACCCGGCCCGATAATACGCCGCCCACCGCACGGCTACCAGAACGTCGCCTGATTTACCGCTACCCCTAAGAAGGCCTCGCAAACACATAAGACTCGGCAGTCCTAAAAGGAGTGGACGCGAGCCATAAATCGACGCCATAATACTGGCTTGAAACCTGCACTTCGGCACGCCGGCGGTGCAACGTGTTATACCCTTCGGGAGGTCTGGCGATAGTGAACCCTGTACCTAGCATATAGATGTAGTTATCTCCCTCACACGTTAAAATTTATCAATCAATCAATCAATTAATAACCTGGGGTAACTCGAACAACAGTAATGATGAAAGAGCCGGTGCTGGAACCGATAAGAGTGTTTACGACGCTTCATGAATCTTGAAAGACTCGATGAATGTCGATATCAAGTGCTGACTTGGACTCACACATTGGTTGTCGTAGTACCAGGCACTCTGAGCCAGTCACATAAGAACCCTGGAGATCCCTGTCATTGACATTTCCATCTATTGGTACGAAGTACGGATATTTTGACGGCGAATACGCGAAAGCAGGTGGGCATGTCATCGAGAGATCTCGCTCTATCTGGGTAACCAAGGGCTTCCTCCAGATCACCGGCTACGGGATCAGCCCAGAGCTTCTGTAAAGCCACTCCTATGCCATGGCGGGGTTTTTGGTTATGCACAAGGGTGGTGCGTGGCTGGCTTTGCGGGACATCAGACTAAGGCTCGAAAGATGCTGGTCACTGTTGTGCTCACTGACGTCTCATCAAACCTGAAGAAGGGTGAGAAGAGAGGGCATGCCGGCCAGTATGGTCCTTCTCCCGTGGATGGTTTCGGGAGGCTGCTATGACATCTCGCTACTCCGCCTGCCTCTTCATCATGGCCTCTCGCGCCAGCTTGGGGATACCGTCTCTACAGAATCGAGCAACACAAAGGCTACGGAGGCAAGGAACAAGAAGATCATGTCCGGAGGTTATTTCTTAAAGTTAGGTAATGTTCGTCTGCCCCTTGTTAAAACTATGTCGTTATTGGCTGGTGTGGCCGTTCTCGCTTTCGCTTCACGGGGAGCTCTGGGCACGACGATTCGAAACGATACCGGATGAGCCGGGAGAAAAATGGTTTAGAGTCTTCCGGCAACCTCGGACTCAACAATTACTTTGCTCCAGAGAAGGAAAAGTACATACCTAGTCTATCGTTGTGGTACGCGTGGGATAGAACCTCCCCAGTCACTATGACAGGCCATCAAAGACTGAGGACATCCTCATCCTCGGCCACCTCATCCTGCTCAGAAGCAGCAATGATTCTGCAACATTCGTATTGCGCATGGGTGAGCAGCTCAAACTGATTTTTCAATAGCTTGATCCGGGTGTAAGAGGCCGGCGGCGCTGTGATCCGGCGTAACAGGGCGTCGGAGGGCCGACGTCCGCGGGCCGATGCCGGAACAAATTGCACTTTCCTGATGAACAATGGAAGAGAAAAGCCCAGACCTCAGACGACTAGGTATCTGCCCTTGCCTAGAGAGAAAGCTCGTTGAGGGCACTTTCCCTGCTGGTTAGCCTTGACTTTGAGGTCGACGCGGCATGACTCAACCATAATCCCCGGGAGGAAGGCCCCTTGATACAGCATCTATACACCGCCGGCTGAGGGGAATGGACGACATAGATGAGTCCCGGTGTAGGCGTGATCTCCAAAGCTTCGAGCCGCGCAGACGCAACACCAGTTGACGTCGAGATTCCACTGCTCCAAGAACCGACTCCCTCAAACATGTCCTGACGGTCTCATCTCCATACCGTAGACACCATCAATATTGAGAAGGCAGGACTGCTAACGAGTTCCTGGGCCATCTGGTGAATTGCTTCTGGGCGAGTGTTCTCGATAGGACCCGCCGCATACATCCCGTATGATAGCAGATGTCATATAGCTGGTCGACCAGCATCGAGCCCTGGAGCCAGCTGGTCAACATGTCTGGTGACAAACCTGACAGATCATCCACTCTTGTCCAGACTCTGCCGGGATAGGGATAACGACGGGGCTGCCATTCTCTGCCGCGCCGCATCGGTAACACGGGTAACGCTGTTACCCGCCCCGCGCACGAGCAGAAGAAGACTTCCTCACGACCTCGCGAGACTTCAAGTCCACCGTAGGGGGCACTGTGCTGAGCTCACAGCGCGCAGCGGTGCGTTGGATAGCGTCGAGTGCCTACTATCCCGGCGGATCATCGACGTAGGTATGGCGTGCGTGTGCGCGTGCCCAGGGCGAGACTCGGAATCGGCAGAGTGTCCCAAAAGGACCGGGGACGCAACTCGAGCCTGCTACCCTCAGGGTCGATCCATTGCCAGTATCCGGGCAGATCATCAGCCAGAGCAGGCCAGAGGTGGGTGGCATGGAGGGCGCATGCATGCGGACAGGGCGACGGGGTTGCTTGGGAGCTGCTGTTACGAGTTAGATGCCCGACCTCGCATCGCAGCACTTGGACTGCGGGCTGGCGTGGGGGAAAGGTAGGAGGGACGGGGTACTCACTGGTACTGCATACTGCTCACGTACGTATCTCGACCCTTGCTTGCCAGTGTTGATGGCTTCAGATCGCGAGACCCTGCCGGCAGGGCATGCGTTGGCCCACTGGCAGGCCCGGGGTGCCGGCAGCAGTCGGCGGGGGCGATCACGGCAGCAGGCATCATCGGGATATAGTGGTTGGTGGCGTTCTCGGGATAAACGATCTCCATCTCACGGTGGGGTTCTCGGTAGAGGTGCTGGTCGTTGGTTGTGTACAGCAAGGCCGTATAGGTACCAGCAGAGCGGGTGTTGCAGGAGCAGGCTCAAGGAGAGGTTATTGTGAAATAAGGGATGGTGAGGATTGAGAGGACCAAGACTTCCTACCTAGCTGATAGCGATGCTTAGGACGCAAAATCTTAGCACTCAGACGGGGAATGCGGCGAAGGCATGAAACAATGGAAGATGGTGTCTGGGTGTGTCGGTAGACCAAAATGCCCGACCTCGCCGACCCGGTTCCATACCGTATGCATACCAAAGTGAGGTTCTCGCCCTCAAGCCTTGCCCAGACCGGTCTCCGTCAGAGAGAAGTCGGCCTTACACGAAGACGTCGGCCGTTCTCGAATAACAGAGCTCATGGATCAGTCGCGATGGCCTCCCACATCCCGCAGCGGCCATCCGCAGGATGACGTCTGGCTCCTGGCTTCCTTACGCTGCACTTGCAGACAAGGCCGGCTAGCAATTCCCAGGTCTCGCAGGAAACAAGGGCCAAGCTGCGGAAAATCGAAGTTCGATGCGGGGACCCAACCCGGAGACAAGATAGCCGACCCGACAGGTGATATATCACCTTCCCTTGGGCTCGAACGCGGCAGTCCACACGGCTCGTGGGATGCGGTATACGAGCCACTCCAGCTTGTGGCCGGTGCCGGGCGTCTGGCGGCCGGCGGCCTGGTAGAACTCGTGCCGTGGCATGTATGTAAGGTATGTACAGAAATCAGTCTGTAGTTGGGAGAGGGAAAACTCTCTCTCCACCTTCCTGTTCAGGTCCAGCAGGCCCGATATCACCACAGCCTCAGGCGAGGCCGGCTGATAAGCAGAGGGGGGTAACGGTGCCTGAAGATCCTGTGGAGTGAGAGGAAAAGGTAGGGTAGGACCACCGCAGCGCGAACATGCAGCTCTGGCTCCAGCTCCGATGGCACGGGGCCGGAGGCTGGCTGGACCAGGAAGCAAATCATGTCATCAATCAGGGCGTCGCGAAAGCGAGCGCGGGCGAGCTGGCCGGTCGGGGCGAACGAAGCGGCTCCTCAAGTACTGTAGCGTCGACGGGACTGCCTTCTAGAAGAAGTGGACGGAAGGCGGGCACGGTAGGGCTTCGATCCGGAAAGAGAGGTATAAGACCGGGCACTATTGCCGTCGGATATGAGGCTGGGCGGCCCTGGCCTGCCACTCGGCCTCCCCTTCGCTCCACCTCCTGCCGGTCAGCTCTCAATTGTCCGGCGAGTCGGCGTCGGCCGGATCGGCACAGCGCACGACCTGAGCGATACTCGAGCTTCTAGACGGTTCGGCGAAGTGAACATGGCGGCCGATGCCTCGAGGAGCGGAGATAACAAGACGACCGACCTCACCATCGCCACGGCCATCATCGAAGTGACGGCCCAGCCTGCAGCACATACATGCAGGCAGGTCGTAAGCGGCAGGAGAAGGCGGGCCGGCAGGTAACGGTATGACATCCAGACAGGCCAGCGCAGCTTGGCTCTCTGCTTGGGGTGGATGGTACACGGAGTACGGCCACGGGACACGAAGTAGTGTGATGCACGACCTGAGTCGACTCCCGACTTTCCGGCAGCTTTTCACTTTCAGCTTGGGCTGGTGGTGCTTGGGGTGGAGCAGACAAGACGCACGCAGACGCACGCTAGAATACTTCTCGAAGCGTCGAATGCTTCTCGAAGCCCGACCATGTCTCGGGCGCGGCTGCGACGTCTGCACGGCACAAAACCCCCGAGCGGCAGCTTCGCCGACGCCGACGTCGACCGTGGACGACAGACGCGGTAGACAGCGCAAGACGTCGAACGTCACTCTGGCGCATCGAGAGGTTGCCTGGTCGGCCGGGCTTCTCCCATCTCGCCTTTCCGCCTTCCCCCCTTTTCTCCGTGCTGGGCCTTCTGTGTATCTCGCTCTCGGTCAGCAAGCAGGCAGATGCCACCTCGTCGACTTGGCGCCAGACCTGTCAGCCGGACTGCTATGGCGGCGCTAGCATCGTGACACCCTCCTTCCCATCCGCGGTCATTACTCGGGCGCAGAATTGTCCGTAGCGGCAGGTGGCTGTCTGTAGAGCTGAGACCTCTCCCCCGGGAGAGGGCTTGACTGGGATACCGGGCTTTACACTGTCTCTCTCTCTCTCTCTCTCTTCGAACCATGATTGGCGTCATCGTGCAGCCGGCACGTGGCTTGCTGGAGATGGGAACGCGAGCCGCAAACCTACCGAACCAGACACAGCCTGTCGAGCCAGGAGGGGGAGAGGAGCCAAGGGATGAGCCGACTTTGCTATTCGTTGGCCGACCTGCCGATATCTTGGTCACTCGTGTTCAACTCGGTCGCTTCGAGAAGGTTTCTTCTACGGTAAGCTAATCGACCAGTGCAATGTTCGGAGGATCGCCGGGATTTGCTTGCACGTGTTCCGTAGACCGAAGCAGCTTTCCTGGCGGGCGGATGCCAGAGAGAAGTGTTGCGTGGACAGTATGAGGAACTGATGTTGAATGACCCGTTACTCGACTTGAATCCCATTGTTCTCTCTTCTTGCTCGCGAAGGTAAGTAGCTTGTCGAGGCTGAAGCCTTGGCCGGAAAAAACACGACGGTTATATTTAACAACAGACGGAAGAAGCAGAGGATCAGGGTCCCTGTAATCGTGGAACTCGATGCCGGTGAAACAACAGGCTACCTCGTACGCTCATGCAGTCGGTAGGATCGATAGCATGTTCTGGGCAGGGCAGCCAGTCTATTCTCATCGGCCTGTGTGTGACCTGTCGGCCTCACCGTTGCAGCGCCAAAGTGTGTTCCTGATCGTCCCGGCCCGTGCCACACAATGGGATTGTTCGGGGGTCCAACTCAGCTGTGGCCCTGTGGAATGGTGAGGACTTACGTAGTACCTTACCTAACAGCCTTACAGAGTGAGTGATGATAACACTACTTCTACCCCTTTTACTAGAATTTGCAGCAAAGGAAAGGGAAAAAAGAGAAGAAAAAATGGACAGAGAGGTAGGCAACTTGCCTGGTAACTCATTACGTTCGTATGTACCTCCTATCAGCAGCAGCTCATCGTCATCATCACCATCATCATCACCATCATCATCACTGCCATGGCCGTCAGGGGTATCCCTGAAGCACCTTTGCTGCATAAACTGCAGCGTTACCCGGAAAGGCCTAGCGGCTGGCGGCGGCCCCTCGCGTCAGACACATCGGTGCGCCGTCAGATTTGGGCCTTGAGCCTTGGGGCTGTGGACACGGCCAGATGGCGCTCCGTGCTGAAGCTCCCCCCCCGTGGCAGCCCGTGGCTGTCCCGTGCCGTTCCCACCGCAGCGGCGGAACAGCTTCTTCTTCATCATCGCGGCGCCCCAAGCAGCCTGGCAGCCCAAGGGCCTCATCTCATTTGCTCAACGCGCCGCCCCGCCCGCCCCTCCACGCCGTTCCCCTGATAATTATAACAATTACCACGACAGCCGGCCGACGACGACGCGAATGCCACGGCGCCTTCACCAAGACAGTCAGCTGCCTATCATCCGCTACTACCTCGACTGCTGTACCGCAACTGCACGGCAGCATCGAATGAACACACCAGACTACTGCCATTCCTAGCCTCTGCCGCCGCTGCTCCACCATCCACCCGAGCGAGATCTGCACCAGCTCGGCCTGTGTCTCATCAGAGCATGCTCGCCCCGTCTCGGCAGCTGAGCTGAGCCTCTTCTCTCCCACACTCACACATACACCACACACATACACCACACACTCTCGTGACTCTCTCTTTTCTCTTGGATCTACTTGCCTCTCGCCCTCTCTCTATTTCTCGTCGCGTATCATTAGGTACATCAGGTACTTAGGCACCTTACCAAGTGCTTGCTTGCTTGCTTACTACTTGCGTACGTACTTATCCCTGGAGCTATCCTACCCGGCCCGTCCCACGATTCTGTCCGTACCCATCCCGTCCCGCTGTCTTGGGTGCCTGCATTCGCGCACGCGACGGCTGCATCTGACAAAGAGGCGCCATACAGAGAGAACCTTTTTATCTACTACCTGCTATTTACTTGCTTACCTACCAATCGCCAGCTATATCTATCTCACCACCCTACGCTGGCGCTGCCATGGTCCAGCGGGGCTGTCTTCTTTCATGAGTGCTTGCTGCTGCTGCGAGTACTCCTGTTTGCCGCAAGGCAGAATAGGTAGCAGGTACGTACTATTCGAAAACATCGAAACGTGAGCGTCAGACGGCCCGTTTTGCTTCCCTCCTTCCACCCCTCCTCTCTCCCCTGTGCCTGGCGCTCGACTCTGCAGTCAACATCACATCGCCCGTGGGAGACAGGCCTCGACGTGCCTTATCGATTTTCGCGTTGGTACTGTAGTGTCGCAGATAGTGCTGATCCTTCGTCCCACTCCAGGAGCCCATCCCCTTCCCGAGGCCTTTCCCGGCAGCACGGCCTGACCTGCTCACCTGCCTCTGCTTGACCTTGTTCATCGCCTCTGGTAAGTGCGCCCTGGTTTGTGTCTGGCTCAGCGTCGCATGGCACAGCAGCTGATCGGTACTTCTGTGCGTCCAGAACTCATCTCCATCGCGACTTCAACCGTCCCGAAGCTGTCCTCCGTGCTGCCCCGCCATATGCTCTTGTGCCTGGCTGTGTCAGTCCCTCCAGCACCACCGAAGAAGTCGCTGGAAACGTTTATCGGGCTTCGAAACGACGACGCTGCGCCAGACTTGCGCCAGCTTCTGGCCTACCGACTGCGCCGGTCCCCTGCCTACTCTGTTTCGACCGCCGCCCCCTTGGCAGACTGCTTAGCGCAGCCGAGGAGCTTTCCATCGGTGCCCACGCACCTGCTCCCTCCGCGCGACGATTTCGCGATATCGGCAGCGGCTGTAGCATGAGCTGCTTTCAAGCCCGAGTCTCAGAGTACCTCTTGCGCCGCATCAGGAGCGAATAAGTACACGACTACGAAACAACTTTTTGCGGCGGGCCAGAGGCGGAAGCTCTTGCGCGAGAAGTGCCGTTGGTGATATTGGAATCCAACAAGTCAGCTTGCCCGGCTGGGGGGCTCGCGAGCAGTCATGAGGCGGAGTAGAGGTCCTCGCTCCCCGCCGTCGCCCTACAGGGCCTTGGCCCACCACCCGGCAGCCCAGATTCCCGACTCGGCGTCCCTGATCCGGTCTTTCAATGTCGAGACGAACCCGGCACGTCCGGTACGCCCCTCCCCGCTCACCGCATCCACCATCCCAGACATGCCGTTGGACATGCTCGACCGCATGCGATCCTTTCCGCTGTTCATGAGCGCACCCGAGGAGTTTCTCGTGGCCATTGGCAAGCACCTGAGGCCCCAGATCCACTCGGCGCACGATCATGTCCTGACCGAGGGCGACGAGGCGAAGGCCATGTACTGGCTGGTCCGTGGCGTTGTGGCTGTGACGTCCCGTGACGGCGAGGCTGTCTACGCCGAGCTCAAGCCTGGCTCCTTCTTCGGCGAGATTGGCGTCCTCATGAACATGCCGCGGACGGCCACCATCGTTGCGAGGACAAAGTGTCTCCTGCTGGTCCTTAAGAAGGAGGATCTCCACCAGGAGCTGCCCGGCTTTCCCGACATGGAAAAAGCCATCCGTCACGAGGCTCACGAACGCCTCACCATCCTCAGCAAGAAGCGCCAGGAAGGCGCGCACGCCATGAAGGCCTCCAAGGGCTCGGGGATCGCTCGCGAGGCTGCACCCGGCGAAGTCTCGACGGGCGAGGTCGGTGTCATCAAGGAAGGAATCGCGGTGAACACCAAGAAGAGGAAGTCGCCCAGTCCGGGCGCCATCGAAGACGCCGCCACCGGCAGCGCATTAGGGAGCGGTCTGGTAAATGTGCGGCAGACGCTCAAAGAACTGCCGCTGTTTTCCACTCTGCCTCCGGACATCCTCCACTTTCTCGGCATGAGCGCGCAGCCCAAGACGTATCCCCCTTTTACCGATATCGTCCGGCAGGGCCAGCCGGGCAATGAGATATTCTTCATCGTGCGAGGCGAGGCCGAAGTCATACGCCAGAAACCCGACGAGCCGCAGCCGAGGAGGATAACGCGCTCATCCCTGATCAGGCCTCGGCTGCGGCAGGGGCAGTATTTTGGCGAAGTTGCCAGTCTCGGCCTTGCCCTCCGTCGGACGGCGACGGTCCGGTCCATCACGACGGTCGAGTGCCTCATGATCGGCGGGGAGGCTCTGGACGAACTCTGGAAACGGTGCCCGCCCGGCATCAGGAAACAGGTCGAGGACACGGCGAGAACCCGGATCATGCCGACCGATGAGGACACCGAGATGACCGATGCGGATGGCACAGATGAGGGCGGTTCGCCATCGACGCCCATAAGAACGGCGCCGCAGGTCACTTTCACGACGCCGTCCATACCTGCCTCTCCCGTCAAAGACGAGTCGGACCAGCTGGAGCCGAAGGATCCCGACCCGTACCTCAGTGTCGACATGGAAAACCTGAGGAATCGACGGAGAGGGTCTCTTGCTCCGCCGACGCCGCCGGCCGACTCGCCTGGCACGCCGACTTCGAACGGCATCCGGCCTCGCATCATCGACACGATAACGCCCACGATAACGCCCATCAAGTTCTGCGTGCCGTCCATGTCGTCGCCCGACTCGGAAGGTCCGACGAAGAAGGCCAGGCTGCTCCCCAGGCGGCTGCAGCCCAGCCAGGAGCCGACTCTACCCGAGGACATCCTGCTGTCGATATTCCAGAACCTCGACGTCGTGGAGCTGCTACGCCTGCGGCAGCTTTCGTCTCACTGGTGCAAGGTCCTGACCAAGTCGCCCAGGGTCTGCCTGGACGTCGACTTCACGCCCTATAACCGCAGGCTCACGGACGAGGCGCTCAAGACGGTCGTTGCGCCCTTCCTCGGATCGCGGCCGCAGTCGGTGAACCTGAGCAACTGCTTCCACCTTACTGACGAGGGTTTCTCAGCGCTGTGGAAGACGTGCGGCAAGAATGTGAAGACGTGGAAGATGAAGTCGGTCTGGGACGTATCGGCCAACCAGATCCTGGACATGAGCGACAACGCCAAGGGCCTGGAGGAGGTGGACTGGAGCAACTGTCGAAAGGTGGGCGACAACCTGCTGGCTCGCGTCGTGGGCTGGGTGGTCCCAGACCATCAACCGCAGAAACAGGTGGTCATCGCAAGCTCGTCGGGCCGCCACCGGGGTCAGCCGCCACAGATGCAGACGGTGATGCTGCCGCCGCCGGGCACCGTCATCGGCTGTCCCAAGCTGAAGCGCCTCAACCTATCGTACTGCAAGCACATCACGGATCGCTCCATGGCGCACATGGCGGCCCACGCATCGAACCGGCTCCAGTCGCTCTCCCTCACCCGCTGCACGTCGATCAGCGACGCCGGCTTCCAGGCGTGGACGCCCTTCCGCTTCACCAAGCTGTCGCACCTGTGCCTGGCCGACTGCACCTACCTCTCGGACAACGCGATCGTGGCGCTGGTCAGCTCGGCCAAGACGCTGACCCATCTGGACCTCTCCTTCTGCTGCGCGCTGTCGGACACGGCCACGGAGGTGGTGGCGCTCGGCCTGCCGCAGCTGCGCGAGCTCAAGATGGCCTTCTGCGGCAGCGCCGTCAGCGACAACAGCCTCGCGTGCATCGCCCTGCACCTCAACGACCTCGAGCGCCTGAGCGTGCGGGGCTGCGTGCGCGTGACGGCCGCGGGCATGGAGAGCGTCCTCGACGGCTGCGGCCGGCTGGCCTGGGTCGACATCAGCCAGTGTCGAAACTTAGAGAGCTGGGTCCAGGCGGGCGGCGTCGCGCGATGGGGCCACGACGAGCGCCCTGGCCGCCAGGGACAGGGACGGGGACAGCAGGCGGCGGCGGCTCTGGAGGCCAGCAGCGTCCCCGCCGCTCCCCAGGGGGGATCCCGCGACAGCAGACGGGCAAAACGGCCGGTCGCCTTCGTGGTGGAAAAGGGGCCCGGAGGGCTACGATAGACGAACGACGGCATGTCATGTACAGGAAAATGTCGGGGGCGGGCCTTCTTCTGCTTTTTGCATAATTCGTGGACGCATCGGTCGGCGGCCGGGTGTGGCCCTGCAACGATGGCACGATCTGATCTGGATTTCACGTTTTGATATACCCATCACGCGCATTGGGGACAACGGTCTGGTGGCTTGGGACGGAGGGAGAGGGAGGAGGAGGCGCTTGCGTCCGCCCACCAACCCAACCATGAGGTTTTTACATAGGTAACTACATACAATACAAGAAGGGGCTCTAGAACCATGGATGATGGTGATGGACACGAGCCGGTCACCAGAAAGCGGACGGACGGACGTCTGGAAAAGGAATTAGACCAGAGCAGTTGCGGATGACCGTAGATGAACGCATATATGAAATACATCTCAGGTCTCGAACGAGGGGGCCTGGGGATAAGCGATGGTTACCTATGCCGGAGGCTCAGTGGACAGTAAAAAGCCGAGGGAGAATATGGGATAAGCATGGCATGTCTGAAGTAGTTGTTGACCTGTCTAGCCCATGGCTATACGAAGGGGGAAAGGTAGTCCGGGTAACTTTACTGTACGACTGCCTACCTACTCCAAATGTTACACCTCGGAGGGATCCAGCACGCACCTGTACTCCGGCATCGTCTTCGGAGCCCTTCCGAAGCTGCTTGGGCCCCGGCGGGCGACCCGTGCCGTCCGTCGACTGAGGGCCGAGTTGTTACCAAATCAATAGATGTCACCTACGGTAGGACCTAGGTAAGTAATAATTCCACTTTTTCCACACATGTGGGCTGCGACCTAAATGACGTTTTCACGGCCAAGCAGCCAGCCCCTCGGTGGATGGACACGATAGCTACCGCGCTTATTTATACCTAGCCGAGTACGGAGCTTCTACGACTACTTCTACGACTACTACTAGTTTTGACGAGTTATTCACGAGACAGCCGAGACAGCCGAAGACAGCAGCAAGACGCGAAAAATCATCCCGACCACTCACACATTCATAAACACAACAAGAAGCCCCCCGGCCGTCCCCCAAGCATCGAAAAAGAGACCCGGCCAGCCAGCCAGCCAGCAACGAGCCAAGCAGATACGGTAGATATGAAGCAGTGGGTCAGCAACCAGGACGGCCTGGACAAGCTCCGGCTGGTCGACGACGCGCCGGGGCCGCCCGCGCCCGGCGACGGCGAGGTCCTCGTCAAGGTGCACCGCGTCTCGCTGAACTACCGCGACACGGAAGGTGAGTGAGTGAGTGAGCAGTAACTAAGAATGCTCGAGCCCCCTTGCTGGTCAGCAGCGACCGTCTTCGTCGTCGTCGTCGTTGTCGTCGTTTCAGCTTGAGGCAGCATGATATCGCATATTCTACTGGTTTTTTTTTGCGCTCTTTTTTATTTTATTCTTGTTTTTTTCACGGATTGCGCTAAGACCGTAAAAACAGTCGTCATGGGCCTATACGGGCATCACAAGACCCTAGGGCAGGACAGCCATGACAGCGACAACACGCTCGTGCCCTGCTCCGACATGTGCGGCTCCGTCGTGGCCGTCGGCTCCGGCGACGTCGACGGCCTTCGCCCAGGCGACCGCGTCGCCGCCATCTTCAACCAGACGCACCTGACGGGCCAGGTGACGGAGGTTGACATGGCCAGCGGGCTGGGCCTCCCGCTGCCCGGCGTGCTGGCGCAGGAGCGCGTCTTCCCCGCCGCAGGCCTGGTGCGCGTGCCGGACTACCTGGCCGACGAGGAGGCCGCCTGCCTGCCGATCGCGGCCGTCACGGCCTGGATGAGTTTGAATAGTTTTCAGCCCGTGGGAAAGCCGATGAGCGGTGCGGATAAGGTCGTGCTGCTGCAGGGTACGGGGGGCGTGAGCGTGGCGGGGCTGCAGATCGCGAAGGCGCTGGGCATGACGGGTGAGTTGAGAGTGGTGAATGGGCAAAAGGGGGGGTTCGGTAGTTCTGAATTCTTGCCCTTGTTTCTTCCTCCTCTTTTTCTCCCTCCCTTCCTTCTTCTTCCTCTTACCCCTCCCCAGCCCCCTTTTCCTGCCTCCGCCAGGAACCAAGTATGCACCTAGCCAATCTACCCCATTGACCGCCTCTCTCTCCTCTCTCTAGTCATCATCACGTCCTCGTCGGACGCCAAGCTCGAGCGCGCGCGCGCCCTCGGCGCCGACCACACCATCAACTACCGCACCGCACCGGCGTGGCAGGACGAGGTGCTGCGGCTGACGGGCGGGCGCGGCGCCGACGTGGTGTTCGAGACGGGCGGCGCGCAGACGCTCGGCAAGTCGTTCGACTGCGTCGCCTTTGGCGGGCTCATCAGCTGCATCGGCTACCTCTCGGGCAAGGGGCAAGGAGGCGATGACGAGGGGGCGACGATGATGAACACCAACGTGCTGGCCCTCAAGCGCAACGTCACGCTCAAGGGCATCCTCAACGGCCCGCGCGACCGCTTCGAGGAGATGCTCAACCTGTACCGCGACCAGCGCATCCGGCCCGTCGTCGATAGGGTCTTCGAGTTCGAGCAGGCCGACGAGGCGCTCAAGTACTTGTTCAGCGGGGGCCACTTTGGCAAGGTTGTCGTTAAGGTGCCCTGATGGGATGAGATGTAAATGGATGGATGGATGGGCAGCAGACGTGCGGGCTGGAGATAGATGAGTGCCCGGTATTTACCTAGTCACTGGCTGGCAACGGAGTAGGGATGTCTCTCTTGCTGGTTTGGGATGTCCAACCTAACCCCAGCGTAGGTCCTCCGTTCAGGTTGCCTCCGCTGCGACCGCCGGAAGAGTGCTCTCCCCCTCCAGTCACCCTCAGAGCCTCATTCGTCACTTCAGCGCTACCGCTGGGGTTGATGGATGGTGACACGGATTCAGGCACCAAAACTCATCGATCCCATGCTCTGCATTTGAATGTCTGAAGTCTGGTCCCGGTTCTATCTATTGATGAGAGTAATTATGTGCTGGAAATAAAGCAACCCGTGAAGCCAAGCCTGGGAACTCCCGCAATCGGCTCCAGCCCCCCTTTCCCAAGATAGAGGGGCCCGCGAGCACAAGTGCGTCCTGATGGAACCAACCGTCTAATGATGCAGAACTCCGCCCATGATACCGTAGCAACCAACGCCTAACAACCCTCCCTCCCGTTTTCCCCGAGAATCCCAATTTCCAGTACTCCTAATAGCGCATGGGGTATTCCGCGAAACCGGTGGACGAGGCGTCAGACACATGCTCGTCCGGACGCCCTTCAAACAAAATTTCCTCCCAAGCAGACCCTCGAGGGCTCCTTATTATTATTACTTTTTCGCCGCCGCCGCCACAGCGGGGCGGGATAACAGCGTGTCGGCCTCGTCGCAAGGGTCGGGCGGATGGCGTGCGTGGTCGATGCCATCTCGGCACACTTATTGATAGATGTATAGATAGATAGATAGGTCGGTAGGCCAGAACCATGGCCCGGTGCCTCTGTCGTCTAGTGCTGGGGGTGGCAGTACCAGCAGCTCCCGGAGGAGTACTCGGTGCCGCAGTTTCCGCACGTGTGATGCATCTTGCCGACGGGGACGGATTGGATGATGAGAAGACAATAATGAAGAGACAGGTGGCGGTGGCTTCGGCCTGAACGTCGACGAGGGGGATCTGTGTGACGCGAGTCAGGACACCTGCCAGAAGTTGGAAGAGTAAAAGGGGGCACTTACAGATGCGGCTGTGTAGCTTTGGCGCTTTCACAACAATAATATCAACAATAACAGTAGTCACCAGCGGAAACAATGACAACAGCAGCAACAATAACAGGAACAGCAGCAGCAGCAGCTTGATAGCTCTGAAAAGGTTGAACGATTTCAGAGATATGCTACTATGCCTTTGAGGATGGCGGTGTTGATATTCGTGGTGGTAGTGAAGTAGCTTATAGCTGTCTTAGATATGAGGATGTTGTTTTGTCTTTTTCTCCTCCTCGATCTCGAATGGGATGAGACGACGTTATTATCTTCATCTCGAGCAGCGGGTCGGGCAGAGACGGCGGCGGCAGCGGCGGCGGGTCGGTCGTTGGTGCTTAGTGCCCCCTAATGCAGCATCTGGCATCCAATAGTCTGATGATAGCAGCTGCACACGATCCGGATTCGGGATGTGTGCTATGATGGAGGGGTGGAGGGGGGAAGAGATGCTCCACCGACACCATCTGCCTTGTCAGGACTCGGTCCGGTCCTGCGCTTGCTTCCTTACCGGTATTACGCTTCCGTCTTCGATATTCCTGCTATTCTGGCAAATCGGTGGCTCCTCTACCCCTCCTCGTCAGGAAGAAGAATCCCACATGCGTTGGTGCGGCCGACTCTCTCCGCGTCGGAGATGTACAAATCTGCGGCAGACGGCAGCAAGCAGTATTCCCATTGCCCGACCAACACGGTCGTCTCCCTCCCCCTCCCCGCCCGGCTCAGTCGGGCTGGAGACGCAGCCAAGACGACTACGGGCCCACTACGGGCCCGCCTGGGCCGAGTTCTGGGTCCGGCGCCACAGGGGTCGGCGCTGCAGACGCGGTGACGGGTCACGGCCGTTCGTTTCCTCCCCGTGACGATGACGACGGAGAGAATATCTGCCGGGAATAACGACGAAACGGCAAGAATAGATTTCTAATGCTGGTAAGAATCATGAGTCCACCCTCTGTCGTCCAGGTTTTGGGGGGCAACCTGCTTATGCCCTGCATCATTCGTAACTTCAAGTTACCTCATTATCATACGGCAAATACCGAGCCTATCTGACTTACATATGTACGAGCAAACCCTTATTCCTTGGCACAGGAAACCAGAAGGGAACCAAGACGAAGCAGCGCGAAATGAGATAAGGTACCGGCCGGCAAGTCGTCCCCTCCGTCGGCAGCCGACCACGGCCAGCAATCAACCACATCTCCTCCCTGCTTATTAAGTACCTAAGTCATCGTCGTCTGACCGGTCCTTTACTAAGTGCAGCGCGAGCGGGCTCTGTATTATATCGCACCTCACGAAACGGTCCTTTCCACCCACTGCCGGAGTTTGCTCCGAGGGAAGCACTCGTAAGGTAGCTGATTCCTAGCCCCCAGCCAGGGTCCAGCATACCCGCTCTCTGGCCCGCGCTGCCAGCGCGACCGCTACCGGTGTCTACTCCTGACCGGTATGGACCCTACGGTAAGTAGGCACTTGAGATAGGGGCCCAACGATGCAGCACCCTGCATAGGTGCCTTAGGTGTGCATCCCCTAGGCGAGCAGCCGACCTCGCTGCCATACCTGACCTTCGTCGGCAGCCGCTCTGTTTCGGCCCAGACATGGACGCGACGAGCACCGCGGCTCTGGGGGGCAGCGTCGAGCGGCCACCCGACAATGATGGATTGTCGACCATCATCCCATCATGGGGCTTGAACTACACCTCCGATACGGTACTAAACATGCACTCCTTGCCGGTAGTAACCGAGCCACTGTACTTTGGAAGCGAGCGTCTCGAGTCGAAGCCCGTCCAGCAATTATCCAGCTGACCGGCAAAGCCTCTGTGACTTATTATACAGCCGACAGGCCCAACCCGGCTATGACCATACCCAGCTTACCGCATGAAGCAGACTGCACAAGGCGCCGACGATGACGACGACGGGCAACCGCGCGCAACAGTAGTGTGCAACAGTAGCCCCGGGCGCTTGTGCCCACCCAGGCAAAGCAGGCAGGCCGCTGCTTACTTGGCGCCACGGGGAGCGACGGCGCGTGTTCTCGAACAATGCCATGCCTTCCATCATGGCATTGTGCCATGGAAAATCGCATTTTTTGGCGTCCTTCGTCGGCGCTTGCATGGTTTGGGCAAAGATACCTACCCAACCAACTCCGCTTCGTCGTCCTGCCAACGACGACTTAGTTGTTTAGTTGCCACAGAGAGAGAGAGCACGGGATCGACCCCGGAGAAGACCGAGACAAATGAGGTCACCGACCGGTGAGCACTCGTGACGTGACGCGGGGAGAGCGCTCCTTCAATACTTGGTAGCACCTCACCTCCGGGAAGACGTCATGAGTTATTATGCGGCGAGTCTGGTCTGTCCCATAAGTCTTGACCCGGCCCGCGCGCTTGGCCCTTTTCTCGGGAACGTCTGACTGAAGAAGTAGTGACATATATACCGCTGCCTGCGCTTGATGACTCGGAGCAGATCTGCCTTGGAATTCCATTAGCCGAAATAGGGAACAAGGCAGCCTATGCTCGCCTTTGGACTACTCCTCGAGAGTGTCGAGTGCAATATGATGAGAAAGTGGACCGGCCGCCCTGGTGTGCAACTAACTGACTTCCTGCCAAAGAGCAGCAACATGTCAGACCCAAAGCCGCTGGGACTGCCTGCCGATGCGGCCGGCAAGTTCTCTTGCTGCCAGGCACTCTGCCCGTCAGCGGCGCCGTGGCTGCTGCACCCCAGACGTGGGTCCTGTCAAATCCGAGTGTCGGTCAAGTCTCCTTACCTCCGAGGGGACTGCGAGCCGGCCGCCGGCCGCCGTGGAGAGGGAGGAAGTGGTGGAGGAAAAGTAGGAGGAGAAGGAGGATGGGAAGGAGCAGGAGCACGCACAGCGGCGGGCAGGAAAAGACGCCCGCGGAGGTGGCGCACACCCTCCCCGCCCGAAAAGCTGAAGAAAAAAAAAGAAAAAAAAAAGACTGAATACATACAACACCGAGGATTCGCTGGTCGTCACCGACCCAACTACTAATTCAGCGGTATCTAACATGTCTAGGGCAGAGCGGACGGGATGCCGAATTCTCTAGATCCTATGGTCGTATGTGAAAGCTTTTAGCCGTATACTACACCATAGTTCCTGTTGTTGCCCTGTCGATCGCTGTCCATTGGAGACAGAAAGGGAAAGGGAGTGTGTCCCGGCCGCCCAGACCTTGAAAAGGGAAACCCACAAGAACCCACGTGGCGCTAAGGTAAGAGCCGGTCGCCGTGGGGGATGGGGAACGGGCACATGCCCGGCACGACCACAACGGCTCTTGCCATGGTCGTCATACTCATGTATGTAGGCAAGGTAGGTATGCAGTAAGGGTCCTCCGGGATCATTAGGGTCACACTCAGCTCTGGGCCCTGATCCGTGCTTACTACTGCTACTACTACTCCGTAAGTTACTGTGGCCGGTTGTGTATTTCTCACTATGATGCACGCGCAGCTCACCCCGACCACTGCCAGCGGAGAAGCGTGATGCTGGATTAATCCGCGGACATGTGGCGTTCAGTGGTGTTCCGGCGGGTTTCCCATCATGCTCGAATCGGCTTTCTGTTGCATGGGGATTTAGTTGGCCGTAGATTGCTGCTAGGTAAGTGATATTTCCGGGGTCGAGCCCCTATCACGTCTGTAAGTACTTTTTTGCTGATTGAAAGTGAGGCGCCTGTTTATCCTTCCACTTACAAGTCGTGTGTGTAGACGTAGTAGAGATATCCGGGAGTTGAGATGGGTGAACAAGTCCCGAGTGAAGCTCCGGAAAGCACCAATACATCGCCGGAAGAGAACAGCGATTCGGACCGGTGATTGTCCATCCCCCTGTCTTTACACGACTACCCAACGGGTCGTCTTCGAAAAGCGAAGACAGAAAAGCTCGCGTCTTATAGCCGGCCTGTAGTGTTTCAAGAGTTGTGAGGTAGCTGGAACTAGCGTTCTCATGCTAGAGATTAGATGATTATAAACTTATTACTTATTAAGGTTATTTTACATCATTAATCTGGGGTCTTATCAGGTACAGCTGACCAGAACACCCTTGGAAGAGACTTTGACAGTTTAAAGACAGAGACCGAGTATATAGACTAAGTTCTCGAATAAGCCCAATCAGGCCCAGCGGGGTTAATTATAAGACGAAAGCATTTATCTACCTACTATAGCTATACGTGGGGTTTTACAAGTATAAGTAATAGCTACGGCTGAATATAGAGTTTTTGCTAAAGAATCTTGGAAGCATAGTGGTAAGTTTTGAGAACTCTTAAGCAACTCTATCGGCTTTCTCTTTCTATCTTATAAGTCAGGTTTGCTGTATTTCATTTTGATTTGGGTTCAACCAATTTACCCAATAATCTAGTCATTCCAGATAGGTTTAGCGTCCCTTTTGAATCGAAAGTGGCTTATATTAAGATAACAGAAACACATTGGAAGTGATGACTTATGTATGAGAAACGATCAGGACAGAAACAAGTGGCAGGTAGCTATGGTGGTGGCTAACAAGTGGTACTGGTCGTAACATTAAATTTATACGAGCGTATCCATCATACCAAACCAGACATACGCACTTTTCCGCAACCGAGATGCTAATGGAACCCCTAACATGCCTCCCATGCAGGTACCGACTGACTGCCATCTCGCCACAGCTCATATGCGTCACGTCCAACCCCTTAGGAAACTGCCACAGTCATAACCATTTACTGTCAAATAAGTTACAATCGACGAGACCGATATATGCTGCTGCTGCGACGGCAATGGTGACCACGGACAATAGTTAGAGCGCGGAGCTCGGAACCCGGGATGGCACGGTAGGATCCAGGTCGTGTCATGCCACCACCACCATCCTCTCTCTCTTCACCGACTCCGTACCAGGAGTGATGACCGATCGAATGCCTACTGGCCATCATCATCATCATCTTCGTGCTCGGCTCCTTTTCGGTGGCCAGCTACACCTGATTCAGACGTCATTGGCCTCGCATGGGTGGTGCTGAGGTGTTGGTGCTACGGGCTGTGCGTCTGTCCTTCCTCCTTGTAGCTCATCGCACGATCGCTGGTGTCATGTTCCTGCTTTGTGTCTCTCTATTCGGCTCTATGTTCCCAAAGTATATCCCTAAGCAGACCAATCGATCCATATACCAGTAAATTACAGACAACGTCGATGAGACGCGTACGACAGAACCCGAGCCCCCAGTGGTCCCCGGCTGGGATGCTACCGGTAATTTACAGGCCTGGGCCCCGTGCAATCTAAGCTCTTGTTCTCGAGGATTACGCACGTCTTCGGCCCAGGCGACAGGCACACCAAAGTGCCATTACTCCCCCGGCATGTCTGCCTCGGTGGTGCAAGACCGTCCCATGCCGTCCCATATCGTTCGTTCCATCCCATCCCCGTCTCAGCGCCGCAGCAGCCCCCCCAGCCAGTAGTCGGGCCTTCCAGCAAGCCCATACCTATAGTACACGCCCAGGCCCAACGCGGCGCCGAGGCCGAGCGCCGCGCCGACGACTAAGCGCACGGCGGCGCGGCGGTTCCCCTGCGCGAGCGGTCCCGCGGCGGCGTTGCTGTTGCCGCGGAAGCTCTTGGTGTCGTTGCCGCGCGGGTACGGCGTCTCCGGGCCGGGCACGTCGACGCCCAGGAAGGGGCAGATCTGCTCCCAGCCCAGCCCGTCCTCTAGCTTGACCACGAGCAGCCGGTCCGCGGGCACCATCTGGCGGACCTTGGCGTTGCTGGAGGAAAAGGGAAAGGGGGGAGGAGGAGGGAGGGAGAGGGGGTTAGCTATGTGTGTGACTGATAAAAGGGGTTACTGGTACGACGGGGCCGGCGTCTGCACACCCTAGTCGTGCAACTTTCGATCCGGCGCCAGCCGACCAGGACGGGACGGGCAGGTGGTGCAACCGATTCGGCAAGTTCAAATTCAGTGAGGCAAGCAAGTGAGAGAAAACGTATTTAACTCACTACTCCCGGTACTCCTCCAGGGCCGCGCGCCAGCCGGCGTCGGTCCGGCCGTGGCCGCGCGTGAGGATGTCGTGGAAGATGCGGCCGACGAGCGCCGAGAACCAGTAGTTGGCGGGGTCGAAGTAGCGGAGGACGGACATGGGGAAGGCGCGCATGCGTGCGTGCAGCGCGCCGATGGTGTTCCAGACGGACGTGGCCCAGGCCTCGGGCTCCCGCACCGTCAGGATGTACTTGGCGTCGGGGTACGCGGCCACGACCTCGGATGTCAGGTAGCACGGCACGATGCTGAGGGCCTGGGGAGGAGGTTTGAGTCAGTTGGTCAGTTAACGTACATAGATACCTATGTAAGTCCGCTGCTGGGGACGGAAAGGGGTACGGGGGCGGGGACGGGAACGGGGACGGGCCAACCGACATCGTAGTTCCACAGCCACTTGTCCAGATCGGCGCGGTCGTACGGCTTGCCCCGGCCGGACCGCTTGATCTTCATGGCCTCGTTGAACATCCTGAGGTGGGAGACGCCATTCTTCATGGCCTGTGGCATGCTGTAGCTATAGGTGTGCCGTTCAGTCAGCGCATGGTCTCAGCCGTGAACTCGTCTCCGCCAGATAGACAGAGAGAGAGACAGAGACGGACCGACAGGGAAGATGCCACTTACGGAGTGTAACCAAGCATCTCAAGGGCCTTGCATAGTCCCAGCGTGCCGGATCTGCCATTCTCACGGTCAGCACGCGGTCCGACCCCTGAAGGAGAGGAAGACAAGATCACCTACCGGCTGTAGCTGAGGATTATGACCTTCTTGTCCCGCACCTTCTCGGGGACGGGCACCGTGTCCACGTAGCGAGAGCCCATATTGTTGACGCGGCCGTAGGCTGCGTTGTCGGTTCAAGTTTTCTGTGGTATACCACTGGTATGGTCATAGGAGATCAGGTCTAATGCGGCGAGTAAGTACCTTAGCTAGGTAAGTAAGTATTTTGGTACTTACAGTCAAGTAGATAAGCTGCAGGCCGGACAGGTAGACAAAGAGAAAAGCCCCCAACTCTCAACTTATAACAAAGCGAAGAGCCGTCAGGAGCCAAGAGGAATCGAACATGGCATGACTAAGGATTGCGTCGCTTCGGGTGGACAAAGGGCACACCGGCGGCAACTACCGTAGTCACCGAGCCCACCTTCCTTCCATTCTGGTTGCAGCGCGACGGGACGGGAGCGCACTCTACCGGCGTTGACTTTAGTCCGCGACCGAAGCGGCGTGGGCGAACTCAGGAAGCAGCAGTGGCCAGCAGGTACCTACGGCGTACCGTAGTTATCAGGCAATTACCATATCGGTACGATATTAGACACGAAGTACAGTACATGCTTACTTGGTAGTTATCGCCAGTAACAAACACGAAACGTGGGATCAAGTGTGGGCCGCCTCGAACCATGACTAGTCGCGAGCCATCATTGCAATTTTCTGGCGGCTGGCCCGGGACCGAACGATGCCCGAGCTGCCGGGTCTGGTTGTCGGCAGTCTGCGAAATCCCGGAGCTGGATACAGTTCGGGGCCGAACCCGGAGGCCGGGACGAGCCAATGAATGCATGTTGACCGACCGAAGTTTGTAAGGTTCAACTTGCCTCCCTTAACTTAAGTTGTCGGGTTTGCCAGCTTCAAAGTGAACCAAATGTACACGGTAGTATTAGTATTACAACATCGAGTCTAACCAGCACGCCATAGTAAAGTGCTTAAGAGGTAGGGACGTTGGACAGGGGTGTACTAGTATCGAGTAGTTGGATCCGACCAATAAGACTTGAGCCGTACACCCCTTCAAGATAGGAAAGACTTCCACGGTACTCGTGTCCTGAGAACATTGCAAGCAACTCGCTTCAGAAGGTGTTCTAGCGCGCTCGCACGGTACGCAGTGGCAGAGCGTAGTAGGTCAGTGGGAGTAGAGGTGACCTGACAGAGTTTACCGTACTTTGACTGTCTGAGACCGCTGTGCTATATGAGAATGCTGAAGAAGAAGGCCGATAGTCCCGCCGGTCTTACGAGTTTCACTGTACGAGGCCAGACGGCATGGAGTCCATCGTACCACCCGGCATGTCACCACCGGTCGTTACCACTTGCTGCAAATCGTCCTGGGTGTACAGGGACTGTGTAGTATCAACAACAAGCCTCCATTAACTTCGGCGTACCTTTGCCCACGAAGAAGCAGTCAACTCGTTCAGACAGTCCACAGGCAACGCGATGGCCGAGAACCAGCTGATACCGATCGCCGACAACGCAACGACCCCAGCACCGCCAACCCTGTCCACTTCCTCATACATGGCCGGTGCTGCCGGGCTGCTGCTCTTCGACCTCGACCTTGGAGACCTCGCGCTTCTCGTCGTCGTGGACGTTCTTGACCTCCTCGGGCACGCCGAAGAGCTGGTCCATGTGCTCGAGGGAGACGCCTGTGCGGTGAAGAAGAGTGTCAGCTGACTTCTAGCGGGCCGGCGACGGAAAAATTCGGAAAGGGGAGAGGAGAAGCCCACATACCCTTGGTCTCGGGGATGAAGAACCAGACGAAGAAGAACATGATGACGCCGAAGCTGCCAAAGATGAGGTACGTCCTGTGAGAGTGAAGAACAGACGTGTCAGCAAAGCCAGCCAGCCAGCCAAGAGGCGGCCGAGCAAAGAAGAAAAAATCGGGAGACTGCCTGCGGCGAGGTGACTCACCCGTATCCGGCCTCGCCGACGGTGGCGAGCATGGTGGGCACGGCCATGGCGACGACGAAGTTGAAGAGCCACTGGGTGGCGGCGCCGAGGGCGACGTTGAGCGGGCGCAGGCGGGCGGTGGGGATCTCGGAGATGAGGATCCAGCAGGCCGGGCCCCAGCCGAACTGGAAGAAGGCGGCGAAGAGGAAGATGCAGACGAGGGCGACGTAGCCGGCGGGCGGCACGCTGGCGCCCGCGACGGGCGGCGCGATGCGCACGTATAAGCCGATGTAGAACATGCACAGCGACTGGCCCACCGACGAGACGAGCAGCGAGCGCCGGCGGCCGAGCGAGTCGGCCATGAAGAGCAGGAAGAGCACGCACGAGACGACCTTGACGACGCCGTAGACGCCCGTGCTCAGCAGCGAGGCCGTCGTGCCGCCGACGCCGAGGTCCTTGAAGATGGTGGGCGCGTACACGTTGATGGCGTTGGTGCCCGTCATCTGCTGCCAGACCATGAGGAAGATGCTCAGCAGCGCGCGGCGCCGGTTGTTGCGCACCGTCCACATCTCCCGCTGCAGCGTCCAGAAGGTGGCGTCGCCGACCAGCCGCCGCTCGTACTCGAGCTGGTCGGCGATCTCGCGGAACTCGTCCTGCAGGTACGGGTGCTCGGCCGGCAGCGCGCGCACCCGCACCAGCACCGCCCGCGCCTCCTCCCACCGGTCCTTGCGCGCCAGCCAGCGCGGCGACTCGTTGCAGAGCAGCATCAGCCCGAACAGCAGCACCGCCGGCAGCCCCTGCACCGCCAGCGGGATCACGTACTGCTTCGGCCCCGTCACCGAGATGGACACGCCGTAGTTGATCCAGAATGCGATCAGGCTGCCCGTCACGATGAAGAGCTGGTACATGCCCGTCAGGAGGCCGCGGATCGCCCGCGGCGCGTTCTCCGTCACGTAGATCGGGTTGACGACGCTGGAGCAGCCGACACCGAGACCTGGATTCCGTACAAAACCCCCCAACAACGGTCAGTCTCCGGGCCAGCTCGGGCAGAGAAGCGAAGACTCGTGCTCACCAGCGATGAAGCGGCCAATGTACAGGGGCTGGAGATAGCCCGACGCCGCGGCTTGCATGATGACGCCGCTGAGCGTGAACATGGCGGCACCCACGAGGCATCGCCTCCGGCCCCAGGCGTCCGTCATCGGGTAGGCCGCCAGCGCGCCGACGAAGCAGCCGGCCTGCAGGACCGAGACGATGTTCCCCTGCAGGTTGGCCGAGGCCACACTGTCCTCGTTACCTAGGCCGTAGGACCTTTTGTCGGGGGCCCCGGGCGTCAGCAGTCGAACGCGCGTCAGAGGGAGGAGATGGGGGGTTTCGAGCAGACGAACTTGATAAACGCGTCGAGTTCGATCACGCCTCCGATCACACCGTTGTCCCAACCAAAAGACATTGCGCCGAAACACGCCTGGACAGGCTTGTCAGCTCCTGACGAGACCATCTCGCCGAATCAGGCCCCCAGGCTACTCACGGAGCATGCCAGCATATAGACTCTCCAGCCATAGATCTCCTTGGGATCCGTCAACATGGCCTCATTCTTGACGATCTTCCGAAGTAGGGACGTCATGGTCGCGACGGGTGGGGATCGCCCCGGGCTCGCTGCGGGAGTGTGCTGTATCGGTCTGACCCTCGACGTCCGCGCAGAGACCGAGTGAGTCGATGTTTTGGCAGTGCTTCGGAGCTTTCACGATCTCTCTCTCCAGGGATGGGAGAAGTTGGTCGCAGACGACGTGTAATCCCCCCCCGGTGCGGAGACGCGCCCTTTAAGAGATGCTCGCCTTTCGGCTCGAACAGCCAGCCAGCCAGCCAGCCAGCCAGCCCTAGGACCGTTGGACGGCCCGAGCGAGAGCTGATCCTCGCCGCGCCCGCAGGCCCGGCTACAACGCAGCGCCATCGAGGCGGGTGTCATTGGCGCGGGAGGAGGCCACCACCCTCGCCCTCGGCCCTGGCCAGAACCCTGTACCTCAGGCAAGACGCCGACGCAGACGAGCGAAAGGGTCGGCCAGCGCCCACCACCAGGAGCTCTCACAGCTACAGCCACGGGGCCTGGGCTTGGCAGCAGGCAGATCCCCAACCCCCATATCCCCTCCCCCCTTTCAGGGCCTGTCGCGCTGATGGGCGGGAAAGTCATTCCACCAAACAGAACTGGCCAGTCCCTCGCCCAGATAGGGCCGGGGGCCCCACGATCCAGTCTTCAGAGCTGTGCGGAGGGTCCGGTCGAGCGAATCACGCACGCGATAATAGATCCATGGACGTCTGCCCCGGTTGCAGGCCCCGAGTCTGGGCACCGCTTATTATTATTACCCCATGGGCGGCCGGCTTACCCCAACCCAGGGTCCCTGCGAGGCTGCGTGGCTTGCGTGGGGAGGACAGGGCCGAGGCAGAAGTTCTAGCGGCCGTGGAGGTGACGATACCCGGCTTCCCGGCGCGGCAGGGGTGGTCCGTCCATGGCGGTATCTGCTCGCTAGCTAGGTATGCTGGTGGGATCTTCGCCCTCCATCAGTATACGCAGAATACCTACTTATTGTATGTGCCCGCATATACTGTGACCGACGGCACAACAAGCGAAGCAGAGGCCAGACGCGGCATGCCGTTGCGACAAAGGGCCGACTCGTCGAGAGTGTTCCGGGCCTCGAGCGGTCGTCAGCCGACCACCTGAGCTGTGCGTATGGCTCACTGACGAGAAACGCGTCCGGTGCGGAGGTGGTCGTCTGCCGGTGACTTTAGGCTCAATGCGGAGAGCGGCGGCAAGGCGGGGATGGTGGCCTCGAAGACCCTGGTTGCATTCTCACTCTCCCAGGGTCTTAGCCACGTATCTACATCTGCAGATCGGGGAAGTTCGTGATCTGTACTCCGTGCTCATCTGTATGCTCCATACAGATGAGCACTATCATGTTATACGTCCAAAGATATCTGGATGCTTTCTGTGTCGTGGCCAGCGGCTGAGTTCCGGCTTATTTCTGGGGATCAAAAGGCGGCGACCGAGGGGTGTACCGTACTTGATATCTCATCATGCGGTCTCACCCCCTCCTTGTGGCACTGCGATGAAAGTGCTGCGTTACTTTCGACGACGATAAACTTCAGACTTGCTCGCCGACTTCACATCAACATCGGGTGGTTCTGATGGACATCTGGGGCTTGAACCGGCAAGTAAGCAGCATGTTCTAGAATGTTTGTTTAGCACTTTTATGCCTCATGCCAGGGATCAACTGAGGGATGACCAGCAAGGCTTAAAAGCGCCGACTCTGCTGGCAGGCTGATTGCGCGACCATGACCACTGTTGTAGGGACAATGTCGTAGGGGTCAACAGTCAACTCAAGGCGTAGGCCGTGCGGTGTGAGAGCCGAGCTCGGAGTGTCTAAGGTCACGGTGTCAGCGGCTAAGATAACGGTATCCTCTCCAATCTATCCGTTTTCGGGCATCGTACCGGGCATCAGCCTGAAGTCCAGCCAGGAACGAACCACTCTGTATCCACGCCAACTGTCCATCTCGACTCAAACCTTCTTAGAGTGGGCAACTATAGATCTGTTTCAGTCGTTCGGTAACCACTTGATATACTCGCAAGCCGATCAATGTGGAGTTGCCCAGAGTAGAGTATGATGAGATCAATTAGTGGCTACGTGTACCAACGACCACAGCATCATGCCATTGACTTTCCAGCCACCTAGCTAGCCTAGGTAGTTGTAGTGAAATAAAGGGCTTGAAGTCTGCTGGTTGGGTAACTCCAGGCCAATAGCAATATGCCTTCTCGCAGACAGTAGACAGTCCAGCGAGTCCAGCTTATTATTTACAACGAAATTACTTTCTTAGTTGCTAGCAAGCTAATGCTTCGAAAGACACCCGAATCCAATCCACTTAAGCGTTGTTCCTTTGCATGTATAGTCATTACGGGCCATCTACTCAAACCATCTAAATTAAGCCCAGCTAAAGGTTCTATGAATGAAAGACATGCGTTACGGATTACGGAGTATCAAGATGATTCAAATTGGCATGTGGAGTGTGTAGGGGGTGGGAGTACCCTAACCCAGCTACGGTATCCACAATTCTGTTGCTACTGTTGACTGGCGTCCCATCTTTTTTTTTTCTACCCGTACCTTACGCTCGGCTTACGCTTCGGATGGTGGATGTTGCTACGGCGCCGGTCCAGCGAAAACGGCTTAGACGCTCCCGCCGGGGTCACTTCACCTGTTGTCCTCTCGCGATTTCGGCGGCGGTCGTCTCCCCCGCCGACGCAAGCATGCGATGGGTGCTCTTGGAAGCCAATCGCCAGGTGCGGCGGATATACCCACCGCGCCGGGCCTCACGCGCGCCGAGCCCGATCGCGAGCGCCGGACCGCCCACTTCGTGCTTTCACACTTCGCAGGTCGCGACGGCGATCCTCTACCGGAGCACCGGGCAGTCGAGGATTTCGTCGGGAAAGAGTCGTCTGGCAGAACTGCGAGCCTCAGGCAAAAGCACAACTGAGATCGGACTCGAGCTGCGAAGATCTCCCGCTGCTATACCGGTAGAGGCCGAACTGGCAGCCGACGCGTCTCGCCTCGCGTCGGAGGAGGAACATCACCCTAAGCTTTTATCGAGGCATGGAAAACGTTGGACGCCAGAAGAGAAGAGCCATCTGGCCAGAATGAGAGCCTTAGGCATGAGTTATAAAGAGATTGCACAAGTGCTGCGGAGGTCGGCCGATGCTGTCCGCGCTACGATAGAAACAGACCCAACTCGCTACCCAAGAAAATCCATACACACCCGACTACACTGGCGACCTGAGAAAACCGGCCGCCCTTGGACTACTAGAGACAAGGCTCGCCTGGCCGAGCTGTATAGCCAGGGCACAAAGCGAGTCGATATAGCCCGCAAGCTGGACAGAACCGTTAAATCCGTCGACCAGAAGCTGACAAGGCAAGGCAACGGGAAGGAGAGAAAACCGCCGTGGACTGCGGCGGAGAAGACGAGCCTCGTCGAGCTATATAACCAGGGCATGGAGAAAGTCGACATTGCACGCAAGCTGGGCAGGACCGCTTATGCCATCAAATCAATCCTCCACATACTAAGGAAGCAAGTCTATGTGAAGGTGAGAGTCAGGTTCTGGACTGCGGCGGAGGAGACTCGCCTGGCTGAATTGCAAGGCCGAGGTATGCGGCTGACCGACATCGCACGGGAGCTGGGACGGACTTATACGTCCGTCAAGCGAAAAGCCTCCAAAATGAAGCAAGAACGGGAGCGCCCCTGAAGTACGGATTCTTCCCAAGACACAACTACAGCTGTTGGGCAAACGGTGAGATCCTCGTCTGTCGCCAGAGCGGCTGGTGAGCTGCTCCAGAAAGAAGGACCAGCGGGGCAATATCACGAGCAGTCCAGCGCCCCCCGCGCGCCCACCACACGTCCAATCATTGATCATGGACCGACCCTCCTGAAAACACGCCGAGGGCTCTGTGGCAACAGCCGCTTGCCAAGAGAAATCCACCCCTGAATCTGCAGAGAAACCTCCAGATGCCCCCCACGCGAATCCAGCTCCAAGGGAACAACAACAGCGAGGAAGGATCCCTTCTTCTTCTTCTGGCCCGCGTGGACCTGGCACCATTGTCGAGTTCAGGCACGCCGCACGCGCCGCTGTCGGCAGCCGGAAAAGGCGCGGGCCTGGGCCGCCGAGATAATAGGTACGACGCAATGGCGGCAGCTCCTCGGCAGCCACACAGGGAGTCCCCGACTTACTTCTTGATGGTCGTCGAAGGAATTGCCATTCGGCTTCGCTCGGGGTGTTGTGCCTACATCGGGGGGCAAGGGCAACGGCAACGGCAGCAGAGCATCCATCCTCCGACTGGAGGGGCCGGCTGGCCGGTGCGGAGGGGCGGGCATGCGCACGGGGTGATCGGCTCCGCATGCCCATCCGACATTCTCCATGTCGTAGCGGCTATATATATATATCTACCCATCGACGGGCTGTCCCAATCCCCATTCCCCAGCGTCAAGTTCGTGCGATGAGGGTCGAGAGTAGAGGCCAGGAGGGCGTGACGGACAAGCTATGACACCTGGAGATCGGAACTTGAAATAACCACCACCACCAGTCTAGGTGACAGTCTGAGAATACTGCTCCGTGTAAGACGAACGAAAGTAAACCATGACTCCACTTTCTATTAACCACGTGGATCTGGGCTGTAAGAACCGTAAGTTAACGATCACATACTAGCAGCAGGAGAAGCAGTCGGCGACTACATACTTGACATTAGCCATCCTCAGGCCGCTCGCTACTATAATGGATTTCCGCCATGGGCAATGGGGTGGCAAGCACGGGAACCCGCTAGCTAGAACATCGATTCGGCGATGAGCGATATCGGTGAGTGGGAGCCGCATCATAGTCAAACAGAATCCAATGCCTAGGCGTTAGGTAGCTACGCCAGTGTCTATAACCTGATAATGCTACATGGGTTCGGTAGTAGGTGCTAAAAGTATGCGGGTGGGTAATATGCCAATAGTAGTACACGAGGATCATAACGTCGTCAGGACTCAGATGGTGCAGTGGTAGTAATGTCTCCCCCCTCCCCCCGAGCTGGAATAGCCTCGCTAGCTCGTTCACAGCTTCTTGATGCCGCCGCCGCCACCAGCATTCGCCACGTTACTCTTCCCGGAGCGAGCCCCCACCGTCGTCCGCGCGGAGGATGACTCGGCAGCCGTCGTGGCGGGCTTGGGCTCGTGCGTGGGCTTGGGCTTGTCTGCGCCGGACCACCACCCGTCCACGCCGAGCCCGGCGGCGGTCGCGGCGGTCACGGCGCCGTGCGCCGCGAGGAGGAGCAGGGCGACGAGGTCGAAGACGTGGACGAACCACCAGAAGTACTGGCGGCCGAGGGGGCAGGTCGCGAACTCGAAGCGCCAGTCCCAGGCGGCCTCGTCGAACCAGACGCTGAGCAGGCCGGCGTTGCCGCCGAACTCGCCCATCATGCTGCGCACCGTGATCTCGCGCAGGCCGGGCGGCGAGTCGTCGTCGTCGCGCCCCCCGGGCCCCCCAGCCCCCCCGGGGAGCTGCCGCCCGAGGAGGTCGTCCCGGGCCGCCGCCTCCTCCCAGCGGACGACCTGCCACCCCTCCTTCTCGCCCGGGGCGGCCGGGGTCGTCTGGTTGATGTAGTGGTACGTGTCGCAGCCCTCGTGGTCGTGGCCGTTGAGGACGACGCCGCGGCGGCCCCGCCCGCGGCCGGGCGCGCCCGGGTCGCCGCTCAGGCCAAAGATGCCCTCGAGGAAGCCGCGCGAGGCGTCGGCCGAGAGCTGGTTCTGCTCTTTCACCCCGCCGCCGCTGCCGGAGTGGAAGCTGAAGAGGGGCCCGTCGACGCAGACGCCGTCGGGCTTGTACAGCGGGATGTGGGTCAGCACGAGGGTGAAGTGGCCCCGGTACTCGACCGACGAGGCCGTGTTGATGACGTCGTTGACGAAGGCGTACGTCTGGTCCTGCAGGCCCTGGTCGACGGCGGGCGTGTCGAGGTTCATGTTGTTGACGTTGACGACGCGCAGCTCGGGCACGAGGCGGTCCGAGTCCGGGTTCCGCTCCGCGTCGAACACGGTCGCGTTCGCGGCCGGGTCCGTGACGGGCAGCTCGAAGCGCAGCTCGTACGCGGCCTTGCCGAAGCTGCGCTCGAACCGCGCGAGGCGCTCCCGCGTCAGGTCGCCCGCGTACCCGATGTCGTGGTTGCCGGCGACGTTGATGACGCGCCGCCGCCAGGCCGCCGCGTCGCCGTCGTCGTCGTCGGCGCCCAGTATCCCGGCGAGGTCGTACTCCTCCGACGGGTAGGCGGCGACGTCGTCGGGCACGCGCGCGCCGCCGCGGAAGGACCGCTCCCAGAAGCGCGCGCTCCGCCGCTCGAACTCGGGGTCCCCGATCCACTGGCTGCCGAGCAGGTCGCCCAGGACGGCGACGTGCGTCGGCCGGGCCCACCAGCGCAGGGTGCGGTAGATGTGGGCGAGGTAGAAGTCGTTGCCGAACAGGTCGACGCGCTTGCGCACCGACTCGGCCGTGTCCGGGATGTCGTCGAAGACGAAGTCGACGAGGTCGTGGACGGCCTGGCGCAGGCGGCGGCGCAGCGACGCGTGGCTCGTGCGGAAGGCGAGGTGGCCGACCGCCTCCGTCAGGTGCGGGAAGGACGCGCGGTTGTAGTTGCGGATCGACGTGTCGCCCTCGAGCTGCGGGTCGCCCAGCGCCAGGAGCCGGAAGGGCGCGGCGTCGAGCGGGCGCGCGGCCACGTGCTGGCGCAGCGTCGACCGGAAGGCGGCGGCGGCGGCGGCGTGGCCATTGTCGGTGCCGCGCACGGGCAGGGGAAAAGCACAGCCTAGGAAGACGGGATAGAGGTACAGATACAGGGTAAGCGCTACCGCGAGAGGGCTGATAACTCGCAAAGCATTGCGAAGGAGGGTCGCGGGGGACATGTAGACGACGACATAGGGCGCGGGGCCGCGGACGATGCAGAGCAAAAGAAGGTGGAGGGTGGTGGTTGCAAAACCGTACGAAGCTCCCCCTGCGCGACGCAAGCTTTCAAGGTTGAGGTTGCCTGAGCTGAACGGTCGGGCGTAGAGAAGAAAAGGGGTTCAGGCACTAACGACACAGTACGAACAGTCTAAAGAGGTACTGTACGAACTATCAGAACAGCACCCGTGCCGAGCCGCCCGCCCGCAAGCATCCCTCGGTGCACCCGCGTACCTCCGATTGGACAAGTTGCAGCATGCAAGGGCACTCATGCTTGAAAGCCGTGAGATGTGGATTCTAATGAGGGAGGCTTCGTCTGTATTGAGTGCGTGTATCCTGGGACTAGCCAGCTCATTGGTACTAAACACGCCGAACACCACCGCCCGAGGCCCATGTTCACCTGGCTTGCTTCATCAGCTCTGGTCATGATCAAAGCGTATCTACACCGATCTGAAGCTGCGGCGTGTTGGGTACCTCGTACTCAGTAAGCGACCTCTCTTAAGCCCGCTCTCGCTGCCCTATTGAACTCTGCGTGTCCGGGTGCCCGGGTGTCCAAGCCCGCTGCCCAGAACGCAGCCGAGCGCGGCCAGAGGCCTTGTCTTGGTTACGAGGCCTATCCTGGAGACCGCTACCCTCAGGAGTGAGTGTTGCGTGGGTTTCAGATGGACAATCGGAGTACTCCAGACGCTTCCTGCCAGGTGCGTCCCATGGAAGTATCGTTATGAACTGTTGTTCCTTATGGTGCTTTTGGGACCATCTCTCATTGCTCCTCTGCGTCGTCATAGTCGTATTTGGGAAAGTCGACCTCGAAGACCACCTGGTCCTCGTCCTCGTCCTCTTCCTTGACAGCATCATCTGGAGTGATGGCAAAGGCCACCATCATGTTATCCTTGAGGCCCTGGCTGGCAGGAGAGTCGCCTTTGCTGATCTTGAGGGGTACCCATCCCTGAGACGTGTCTACTGCAGACTTGGGCACGGCAAAGCTGAGCTGCGAGGCGCTGCTGGGGAGCTTTGTCGTCTTCTTGCGGGGAAAGACAGCCGTTGTCAGCCCTTGAGGGTATCTCTCTCTCAGAGTCTCCAGCAGCTCCTCCTGCACGTGGCTGAAGGACTTGTTCGGGTCCACAAACAGGCAGATGGTGTGGATGCCATGCTTGAACCGGATTGACAAGTCAATGTCGACAACCTCGGCGCGCCGGGGCTGCATGCGGTATCACATTAGTAAGGAGTCCTTACAGAGAAATGGGCAGGTAGCAGAGATGTCTCTGTCGCCTTGTAGCAGCTTGGCGGCTTGGTCCAGGGCGAGTGACAATAACGCTGGATTCGAAGGATATGGTAGGCGTTTGCCAGGTCACTTACCATCCTATATTTCTACCCTTTGTTTGCTAAAAGAGTCTTCAAGGGTCATGGGTGTGGCCACGTTGAAAGTCTAGAGTCGTAAGGCGTTTACTTCACTTGACTGTGTTGTTGGTGCGCTTCTTACCCGTGCGATTAGGTAAGAGTGCTTAAGCATCCAAGTACGTGGAGAATCGAGACGCGAAAGCACGTGCGTCTCTGCAAGCAATTGAGCGTTCAGGCTGCTGTAGACGCCAACAGAGGTGGTCTGAGCGTCGAGCTACAGGGGATCAGCTGCACTGTATTTGTATTTGCGGGACTCTCTGCCAGCTGAATTGGATTGGCGTGACTGGTTGGGCTCTTGGGGTAACACCTCTGAAAAACTGCAATCGTCCTCCAACTTCTACTGCGAGCTGCCACCGAGCTGCCATCGAGCTTCTCCTCCGCCGATACACACGCTGCCCATACTCGAGACGGAGCCATGGAGCCGATTCAGCCTGAGGAGCCGCCCCTGCCAGCGAGGACGCCGTGGTGGAGGGCGACAAAGAATAGCGTGTCCCCCGAGGTTTACGAGCAGTACGAGCGGCTCAGAGCCGAGTCTCGCCTGTCCATGCCGGCCGTTCTTCGCATCCCACTGGCTGCCTTCGCCGCCTTCGGCGTGGGCATGTCCATTGGCCTGGCCCAGGGCAGCAAGATGAGCGGCCTGCGCTTCCGTGCCGAGCATGCCCACCGGCTCCCCACGAACGTCACGGGCTGGTACCTGTACCACAAGAGCAAGAACTACCATATGGCTCTGGGAGGCATCAAGCAAGGCTTCCGGACCGGCGCCAAGCTCAGCGCGCTCAGCACCGCCATGTTCTGCGTCGAAAACATGATGGACCTGCACCGGGGCACCAGGGACTTTGCCAACACGGTCGTGGCCACCATGGCCATCGCCGGCTGCTTCAGCGTGTGGAGTAAGCTGGCAGAGCTCCCGGCCACCGTAAATTGGCATCTTGAAGCTGACCGACTGGCCCAGACGGATTCTCCGCGGTAGAGACGGCGCGGACGGCCAGGAAAGGACTCACGTTCGGCTTGTTCTATGGCGTCGCGCAAGACCTCCTCGCCCTGGCCAGGGGGCGACCGGTCAGCTATGTCGAATTCATCAAGAAACAGATCGGCAAGCGCTCGCAACTGCAGGAGGAGGCCGTATGACCCAGCCACGCCAGCCCGAGCCGTATGATCCGGTGGCCGCTGGGCCGGTGCCGTCTGACCCGGCCGGCCTCGAGGCTTTTGGTCCGCGCAGCTCCGCGGCGAATAACCGAGCGGCTCTCTGCTGCAAGGCCTGCCACTTTCATGCTTGGTACTTGACATATATGCAGGGCTGACCCGCGCAGCCGCGGATGATAGAACAGCAATCCTCAGTTACGTTATCGCATCTCGCCAGCATCCCATGATTCGGACGACGGCCGACCGACACAACGGCGGCCCCACGCTTTTCCGCCATGAGCCGTGGTGGCCCTAATTTTGACGCCGCCTACGCCGCCCACATTATGGGACGGCGCCGTAGCTCGTCGAGGCTAACTATGGCTGGGCAAGGCGCCCTTTCGAAACTCGTCGCCTCCGTTCTCGGTCGCTCCTCGTGTCGGTCAAAACCCACGATGTCTGCCCTGATTGGACAATGGCTTCGCTCTGGTAAAGCCTACCCGACGGCTACAGGCGGCATTCCCAGGTATTGGAGTCACTAGACCGTCACTGGGCCCACCGTCATTACCTACTACCGCCTCCCCCGCGGCTCCCGATGTTAGTCGCATGGACTCGCATGGCAGCTCACAGATAAGGCATCTCGGTCTGGGCTGGACACGAGCACACCACATTCGCTGGCGATGGCAGGCGATGGCGGCTCTCAATGGGCACCGTTCGCCTTGGCTGCCCCTATGCGAGGTACTTGCCCCTGGTCCCCCGCCCGCAGCTCAGGGGTCCCGGTCGTGAACTCACCTGACTGGCGACAGGCAGAGTGCGATGGTCGGAGATAGAGCGAAGCATCAGTAGAACCTAAACAGACAAGGACCGGACAGGTGCATCATGCAGTTGCAGTTAAAACCATGCATCTCCCGCCGCCTGAAGCTGGCCGGCAGCACTTCGATTCGCTGTGCGCTGTGGCTTAGTATCTCCTCGGCGAGACCGTACACGCATCCTACTCGGCAGTCTTGGGGGTATAGCTTCCGTCACTTTACTCCTCTCTCTCCACCATCTGCTCTGTCCCCAGATTCCGACCACCTTCCTCGCTGTTGTTGAGAGGCGTGACGAGCTACCAACTGATCATGATCAAGGCTCCGGTCATCCCAAGGCCACAGCTCCTGCCTGTGTGCCTCAATGTGACAAAGAATACATCATCCGTTTGTCATGTGGTGGCAAGACACAATGCCCAAACCCGCAGCCTCAGCGTCAAAACCAAGGAGAGAAGGGGCATACACGCCTCGCCCAACCGGCCCTCACCTCCTCCTACAGAACCCTACGTCGTGGCTGCTGCACCCTCGGCACCTCTCCAGAACCTCGACGCGGACGTGCCGACAGAAGAGCCGCCCCCCATGGCCAAAGTCCCTCCGCTGTCCGTCCTCCCGCTGTCGACGGTTCTGCGGAACCTGTCCACCACGACCATCTCGTCGTCTCCGGCGCTGCTGCCGCCCTCCCTCGCCATCATGAACACGCTCGCTTACTCGGAGCGCGCCATCCTCAACCCCGACAGAAACCCGGCTCTCCGCTGGGCCCTCAAGAAGACATTCTACGCCCAGTTCTGCGCGGGGGAGAACGCGGGCGAGGTCCGCCGCACCGTCGACGGCCTGAAGAAGATCGGCTTCACCGGCGTCATCCTGGGCTATGCCCGAGAGGTGGTTCTGACCGAGACGCAGACGCGCACCCTGGCATCCGCCGCCGCCGCCGACGGCGCAGAGGCCGAGGCTCGCATCCGCGCCGAGGTCGACCCCTGGAAGGCGGGCACGCTGGAGACGGTGCAGATCGCCAAGCGCGGCGACTTTGTGGCCCTCAAGTTCAGCGGCGCCGGCACGCAGGCACTGTACGCGCTCCAGAACCGGCAGCCGGCGTCCCGACACCTGGCGGCGGCCATCGAGGAGATCTGCGACCTGGCGGCGGCGCGGGACGTGCCGCTGCTCTTCGACGCCGAGCAGACGGCCATCCAGGCCGGCATCGACGACTGGACCATGCACTACCAGCGCCGGTACAACACGACGCCCGGCCACGCCATCATCTACGGCACCTACCAGGCCTACCTCAAGTCGACGCCGGCGACGCTGGGCGCGCACCTCGCGGCCGCCGCGCGGCACGGCTTCACCCTGGGCGTCAAGCTGGTGCGCGGCGCCTACCTCGGCACGGACCCGCGTCACGTCATACACGACACCAAGGCCGAGACGGACGCCGCGTACGACGACATCGCCGCCGGCCTCATCCGCGGCCGCTGGAACGCGACGCTGCGGCCGCCGCCGCCCGCGCACAAGAAGGGACAGGAGGGAGACGCCGCCGCCGCCGCCGCCGCCGCCGTCGCCTTCCCGCGCGTCAGCGTGCTCATGGGCTCCCACAACCTCGCGTCGGTGCGTAAGGCGCGCGCGCTGCGCGATCAGGAGGCCAGCGCCAGGGCCCTCCTGTCCTCTCCGTCATCGTCGTCCTCTACCTCTACCTCGTCGTCGTCGTCGTCGTCGTCGCCCTCCTCCTCCTCATCCTCATCCTCCTCGCCACCCAGCGCCGGTCCCACGACGGAGCTCGCGATCGCGCAGCTGCAGGGCATGGCGGACGAGGTCAGCTGCGAGCTGGTGTGCGCGGCGCGCGATGGGCTCGCGGGTCACGTAAGTGCCGGCGAGGTGCCCCGCGCCTACAAGTACATCGTCTGGGGCACCACCAAGGAGTGCATGAAGTACCTGCTGCGGCGGGCGCACGAGAACCGCGACGCCGTCGCGCGCACCCGCGACGGCCGCGACGCGCTGTGGGCAGAGCTCAAGCGCCGCGTCCGCGTCGCTGTGGGCTGGGCGTGAGAGTGAAGGTTGGGGAGGTCGCGATCGGGGTCGGGGAGGTAGAGAGGGTGTTCCTGTTTCTGTTTTCTCCTGAGGTCGTTTCTCCCGGCGGTATACTGTTTGCCGCTGCTCGGTAAGGTGAGGCTTACCTTGAGTGGCTTGACTGGCTGGCTGGCGTATGGCATGGCGGATTCATGTGTCACGGGCTCACGACATTGCACGAGGAGGGGAGGGGTCGGGGTCTGAGATCGAAGGATGGATCGCGGCGGTGCTTGAGATTTTCATTCACAGTCCGGCAAAAATTACCTGGTATTATGCGGCGGTTTGACTGTTTATTACCATCATGGCCAGGCGTCGCATTAGAACGAGAGCGAGATTAATATTTATTTATCTACAAGCCCTGCATCCATCCATCCAGACCAGACCAGACTTTACTGCCTCCCTCTCCCGTCCCACCATCATCATCATCATCATCATCATAACCCCCGCAGCGCCATGCTGCCGAGTATGAGCGTCTCCATCTCGCGAGTCCGCGCGGCGTCGTCGTCCTTGCCGGCCGCCATGCCGTCCAGCCAGCCGATGCCGTTGAGCTTGTAGTACCTGCGCACCCGCGGCCAGTCGGTGCACCGCGCCAGCGCCGCGTCGCTGAAGGGGCACGGCCGCCCGCGCACGTGCGACTGCAGGTGTCGCTCGATCTCGTCGGCGGCGCGGGACGGGGATGCGGTGGACGGGGACGGGTCGTTATCGTTGTTGTTGTTGGCTTCGGGGGTTTCGTCGGAGGAGGAGGAGGAGGAGACGAGCACCTTGATCGCGACGATGTGTCGTGACGCCGGCGTGATGCCGTATCGCCGGTAGGCCTCGGATATCTGGCATGGGTTAGCGGCAATCGCACGCGCGCGCGCGTGCGTCAGGTGAATAAGTGAGGACGGATTTGCGCGCCGCAAGCCAAAGAGGGAGGGGGGGACGGATGGAGGCAGGGAGGGAGGGATGCTCACGTTGTTGGCCGGGCTCAGCGAGCACACGATCTCCGAGTGCACGTTGGGCGTCCGCAGCGCCCCGCCCAGCGAGACCGTGATGGCCTTGAAGACGGCCGACAGCACGTGCAGGCGCGAGACGACCTAGACGGACGGGGGCGGCGTAGTAGTGTGTGTGAGTGAGTGAGCCTTGTTTCTTCTCATCCGGCCACTTTCTCTCTCGACTTATTGACATATCCAGAGGAGAGGAGGTAGGTAGGAAGAGGTGCCTGCCTAGGTGCCTCCAGGGCGGTAGGCCGGCCGGCCGGCCACCTGGGGCATAAATGGCATCCCTCCAACCTCCTCCCACCAGAAAACAACACGGACGGACGGAACAGACAGACGAGACGTACCGAGGCGGCGTCGATCAGGGCGTACTCGAAGGCGGCGTTGCGGTCCAGCAGCTGCCGGTGCAGGAAGTCGGCGTTCTCGACGTCCCGGAAGACGGCGACGTGGACCGAGTGCGTCGCCGGCACGTGCTCCAGCCGGACCGTCTCCAGCAGCGAGCCGGGGCCCCGGGGCAGGTCGGCGTCGGCGTCGTTGCTCTTGTCGTCGTTTTCGTCGTGGTGCTGGGCCGCGGTATTCGACATGGCAAGGAAGAAGGCGGTTGGTAGGTGGGTGGTACGGGCAAGTACGTGCTCGTTGTCGCAGGCAAGTCAGGTCGCAGAGCGGCGCATGGCGCGAGACAGGATGGCGATGGCGGGGTTATTTTCAGTCATGGAGGGGCACGGCGGCCAGCTGGCTGGCAGATGGCAGCGGCGAGCGGTGCGATAAAAACGGTCGGGCTATCAGGATGCCTCGATGCTTTGACGGGCTCGACCGGACTCTCCAACCAACCACCTCGACCGTTTCTTCTTTTTCTATTTCTTTCTTTGGGGCCTGGGACCTGAGTCGGGCCCTCAGAGCACCCGGAACCCCATTGATTCATTACGGCTCAGCCGTGCTGCCATTTTGTCTGGTCTTTGGGAACACCGTACAGCCGAACGGACCTTGGCATGGGGCAGCAGCAGATGGCAGGCAGCACATCATCCCCAGAGGTGTCGAATCTGTGCAACTTCATCTTTGCTTCCATCCTGTAAGAAGGCGTTACGGCAGGGCTGCACTAAGCGGTGAACTACCTACCTACTACCGCAGTACCTGCCTATGTGCCACGACGAGTCAGTTCGCCCGGCAGAGAGGGTAACACCCGGTCCGTCCTGCGAACCGGACGACCGAAGCAAAGAGCGGTCAATTCGGGACTGGCTGGCTGGGTGGCTGCTCCTCGTCGGCAGTGGCTTGCGTGAGGATACGAGGGGGACGAGCGTGTCTAACCCCCAGTGACCTTGCGTGGTTCGCGTCCTTCCCCGGATGCCTACATCGACTGCTCGAAGGAGCCGTCGTGTAGACCCGACAGCCGGGAACAGGGCGCATATATAACAGCCATCGCTATCAACAAGAGCTTGGCCCGGCTGGTGGTGGCTGGACAGAAGACCTGCGACAACGACGAGTGTGATTCATCACAGGCACAGAGTAGTTGGTTCCAACACTGCCGGTATTTCGGCCTCTTCCTACCTATCTCCTTATTACTCTGGGCAGTCTGCTCGAAGAGGTAGGCGCAGAAGGTCGGCCGCGTCATGGAGTCCGTACATCGAATTCCATCGTGCTGTCTCGATAGTATCTGGTAGTCTGCACGGATGAGGGAGCATAGGATGTGGACAGCCCCAGGACAGCCTCATCATATACCGGCATTCAGGGACTGAGGTGTTCGGAGATCGGTTGTGCAGGTTGTACTACCTCGGGTGCATATCAGGCCATCCATCATCACCTCGATCCCGGACCTACAAAGTACCTTGCTGGGCATGATCTACAGGAAGCTCTTCCCGACCTCGTCAACCTCGCTGGCCATGCCATCTTGGGCAGAGATCTTGTTCTTGGGCACTTCTTGAGAGCAGAGCACTTCAAGTCGAATGCACGTCCCTGCCAGGGTCGATGCACTGCCGGATGCCTAGTTCTTTGCCGGACTGGGACGGTGCTGGTGCTATCCGGTAGGACCGTGGAGATGATGAGCGGTGCTTCCCCAGCGTGGCCTGGGCGACTCGCAAGTGGAAGCTTGGATTCGTCTCTTCTGCAAAGCCGTTATCAGTCAGGGCGACAAGCGTCCCCGTAGTCCCCGTCCGTCCTCCTCCCCTAACGAGAAGAACGAGCGCAAGACCAAAAGCAGCTTCTAAATAGTAAAGCTGATGACGCGTTACAACCAGCCCTGCCCGTCCAGGGTTCGTTCCTATCGTATGAATCCAGCGCGGTTGCTGTACCATACATTTCGCGTTATCGAGCATTTTCCTGCAACAAATACCTGCTGCAGGTGTACCGAGAAGTGTTCAGCTCCAGTTGCTGGCCAGTGACTTATACACCTATAGCAGGAGCAGCGGCAGGAGCAGCAGCAGCAGCAGCGGGGAAGGAAGCCCTGGACCTGTGGCCTGCACCGCCGCAAGAAAAAAAGGACCCTGGGCCCTGGCGGCTACTTATCATCCTGGACTGCTGATCCTGGATGGATCCTGGACCATGACAGACCATGCTGGACCGACCTGGACCACGCCCCATGTCTCAGCCGACCCCAGCAGCAGCCCCAGCGACAGAGCCAGCACTCGCAGCACTCGCAGCACTCGTCCCGTCTCCCGATCCTCTTCGGCAAACTCCATCTCTCCCTGCAGTCAATACTGGTAGCGGTACTAAAAGACGAGACAAGACAGGCTCGAGGCCCGGCCGACCGACCTCGCGCGCCATCCACGGCCACTGCCACTGCCACGGCCACTGCCACAACCCGAAGCAGCAGCCGTCGCCATGGCTCCCGGCCGGCCGCCCAAACGGCCTGGCGAGTCCGACGGCGACTCTCCCGAGGGCCCGCAGTCTGGTCCAGCAGCAGCAGCCGCCAAGTGCAAGCTGCCTCGCCTGGACCGCCACGGCCCGAGCGACTTCTCGAGCGTCGTCAAGACCAAGCTCCAGTCCTACACCCGCACCGGCCAGGCCTGCGACCGCTGCAAGGTGCGATCTGCCTCGAGCTCTCATCCCCGTTGTTGCCGGCGTCTGGTGTCTTCTTGATGGATTCGGGGTTGGCGACCGTCGGTAACTGTGGTTTGCTGTCTGGATGCATGCGTGCGTGTGTGCATGCGCGCGCGCGCGTGGCTCTGGCGCCGCGCCGGGTCGAGCTGGCCACCTGTTGCGCTGTCTGCCCGAATGATGTGTGCGTGTGTGCGTGTCTATCACTCAGTATGTCTAACGCGCGCCTCGCCAGGTCCGCAAGATCCGGTGCGACGCCCTGCCCGAGGGCTGCTCCCACTGCGTCAACCAGAACCTCGAGTGCTACGTGACCGACCGGGTCACCGGCCGCCCCAAGCGCCGGGGCTATATGGAGGAGCTGGAGCGCGAGAAGTCGGACATGATCAACCACATACGCGATCTAGAGAAGCTGCTGCACACTAAGGGCGTCGAGGTGCCGCCATGGCACTCGACCTCCTTCCCGGCTGTCGAAGTCACGTCCGGCGCCGCCCCCGATGCGGCGCCGAAGCACACTCACGGCTCCGGGGACCGGGAATCGTGGCCGCAGTCACAGCCGCAGCCGGCGCCATCGGTCTGGACCCGGGAGCATCCGTCCGGGCTGCCCGTGGCCACCGGCGCCACGCCGCGCGGCCTCGACGAGCTGCGGCCGGTCGATAGCTATCTGGGCGTCAGCACTGACCAGGCGCCCCTGAGCTCCATCAAGGGCACCACGCTCTCCATCCTGGGCAACACCATCGACATCGGCTCCTTCGACGCGCCCGACATGGACGAACCGCCGCCTGCCGCCCAGGCCCGCACCCCCCTCTACAACAAATCCGTCCAGGCTCTCCGCCAGTCCATCATGAATATCAACCCGCCGCTCCACGTCGAGTATCCCCAGCGGGACGACGCCTTCACCTACGCCGAGTGGTACTTTCTCATGATCCACTCCTTCCACCCCATCCTCCACAAGCCTACCTTCATGGCGTCCGTGAGTGTCTCTCTGCGCGGCGGCGCCGAGCTCCATCTCCCCCCGTCTGCCATGCTCGTGTGCTGACCCGTCGCATCAGTTGGCATCCCTCTACGATGATCCCAGCTACACGCCGACGACGGCCGAGACCGTTATGACGCATATGGTCTTTGCCTCGATATATCTGCAGTACGGCATCCGGAATCGGGAGCAGCCTGAGAAGAAGGCCCACCTGAACGAGCTGTCGAACAAGCACTACCACTTCGCCCTGAGCAAGGTCTTCGACCTGGCCACGTCCCGAACGCTGCAGGATCTGCAGGCGCTGGCCATGATGTGCACCCACACGATGCGCTTCCCCAAGCCCGATCCCAGCAGCATCCTCTGCACGTATGCGCTGGGCATGGCCATCGAGCTGGGCCTGCACCGCGCCTGGAGGCGGCCGGGAGAGGGTACTAACATAGAGAACGAGCTCCGCAAGCGGACCTGGTGGACGCTCTTCGCCATCGCCATCACCCTGAACGGGCGCATGGGGCGGCCGATGCCTTTCCGCATGGCCGACGTCGACGTCGAGTTTCCCGACCCGATCGCCGACGAACTCTTGACCAAGGATGGCGTGGACACGACCAGGTCAGCTCGGTGCAGCTTCGAAATTGGTGTCATAGGCGTCAAGATGTCGTCCCTGTTCCTGGAGATGTACGCCAACATCTACAGCGCGCGGAGAGATCCGAGCCGCTATCTCGCCGTCGTCGAGGCTCTAGAGGAGCAGCTTCAGGTCTGGCAGGACAACCTACCCGAGGGCCTGAAGATAGGCGATGCCGAGGTTCCCGAGAACGAGAAGCGGGTGTTCGCGCTGTACGCAGAGTGGATGGCGCTCGAGTTCCGGCTATGCCTGCGGCATCCCTCGGTGGCCATCTTGAACGATCCGCAGGTAATGGCCACCAACACGAGAATCTGCGAGGAGACGGCCAAGAAGATGCTCAAGAACGTGCACCAGCTGTACCAGCTCAAGTCGCTCGACACGACGTGGTACTGTCTCGCCGTCTACGTGGCCGCCATATTCTCCGAGCTGGTCGCGCACTGGGAGAGGCGACACGAGACGGACGCGGCCGAGGTCCAGACTCTGCGCGAGGACATGAACATCTGGCTCGTCATCCTGGCCGAGACGGGGAGTCTGATGGGTGAGTTGTTGTGCAAAACGATGTCGAGACGCAGTCCATCTAACCGCAGCTCTACCAGGTTCCGGCACGGCCCTGTGCGAAGCCGTAAGCTCCATCATCGAACGGACCATAGCCTGGATCGAGAACGACCGGCTGCGCAAGGCGAGCGAAACGGTGTCTCATCCACAACAAGCACCACCACTACCCCCACCACCACTACCCCCACCACCACCACAGCAGCAACAGCAACAGCAACAGCAGCAAGTCACGCAGGAGCTGCTCAAGCATTCCCCCCATACACCGCCCTACACCAACATGCCTGCTAACATCAACCCGGCCATGGGCCACAACGACCACGAAGCCGCCAACGGGTCCAAGAATCACGGCCTGCCGACGCCCCGCAACACCTACTATCCCGAGACCACGCCAGAGTCGGCCACCTACCCGCCGTCTCTGCCGTACGGCGAGTCGAGCGGCATAGGGTACAGCACCGACAGCTCGTATCTCTATCCACAAACACCTGAGCAAGTTGCCGCAGCGCAAGCCCAAGCCCACGCGCAGGCTCAGGCTCAGGCACACGCTCACGCCCAGGCACAGGCACAGGCACAAGCACAGGCACATGCTCAGGCGCAGGCTCAGGCGCAGGCTCATGCCCAGGCTCAGGCTCAGGCTCAGGCGCAGGCTCAAGCCGCAGATAACAACCCTCTGACGGCATTTGCGGCGCAGGCCACGCAAATGGCGCAACCAGATATGATGTGGCGACAACAGCAGCAGCAACAACAACAACAACACCAATCACAACAACAACAAACATCACAACCGCCGCCGCCGCCGCCCCCACCGCAAGAGCAGCAGCAGCAACAGCACGCCGGGGGAAACACGTGGCACGACTGGACGGCGGCCATCATCGACAACCAGGACCGATACAGCGCCAGCGCACTCATGTCGCTGGGCGCAGCAGGCGCCGGCGCCGGCGCCGGAGGGCCGAGGCCCGCGGCGGCTCACGACGGCAGCACGGCGCATCACGCGCACGCGCACGCGCACGATATGGGCATGGGCGTGAACATGGCCAATCCGCCCGGCCCTACGACGGCGCAGATGCAGTGGCCGCTGCTGTTGTTCTCGGACGGCGTTCACGGCGCCTAGGTAGTTGATGTTGCCGCCTACTTACTCACTTACTTAAGTGCCTGATTACTTAGGTACTTAGGTGCCTACCTCTTGCTTATATAAAAAGTACTCGGAGAACTCGGCCTCGAGTAAAGCATTTTGCTATTTTTTCCCGACCACCTCCTATCCATCTGGTCCCGGCGTCTCGTTGCGGGTTGGCGACTCGGCGTTCCACAGACAGAAAAAGGATCTTTCGGCTATTTTCATCTCGTTTACCCCCTTTCTCGGCCAGAAAGCGCGGGCAACTCGCACGGGTCGGTAGTTATTTATCTAGAAAAGGCTGGCGGCGGCGGCAGCCCGTCCTTGGAGTTATTCGAGCAAGGCATCGGAAAAATCTCCGTCTTCCTGGACCTGGACCTGGACCCTGGCCTGGGTGGTTGGGCTCTGTCTGCCCATTTATTCATGTCGAGAGAGATATATATCACCTGTAACATACTTACCTGTGTAGTACGACGAGATATGACTGACGTGTGAGGAGGTAGAGGGGTGGGTTCGCGGTGTACGTGAGAGAGAGGCACGTGGGGAGATAGGGGGAAGAAGCAGAGGGACTGGGCGGGCTCGGCTGAGCGCGGAAGAGGAAGACAGACAGACAGACAGACAGACGGTCCTACGGTCAGGGCCTCCGAGCTCGAAGATGGACTGGCTGGCGCGTTATGGTCGTGCCGTGCTGCCTGCCTGCCTTCCTTCCTGCCTCCCTGCTCTGCGTGGTTGACGGGGGTGGTGTAGTGAGCTCTGAACAAAAGCATTGCTGCGCGTATCACAAGTATTACTCATCAGACCTGGAAGCTCTAGAAGCGTGTTCGATACCTATGCTTAGTATCTCCTCAGGAACAAACAGCTGTTCAAGGCAAAAGCTTTCTATAGCTACCGTACCTACTGTTTCGAGTTATGCTGATGGATGCAAGGGGTGTCTCGTCTCCTTTTGACAGCCAGCCTCTTGCGTATAGTACCCCAGCAGCGAGGTTTCCCGAAGGAATGTTGTGATGAGTGCTGTGCTGCCTGCATCTTCCACTTCAACGGGGCTCGGATTTTTTCTCGAACGCCAACCACGCGGCCTCTAGGTAGCTTACGCAGGAACTTTGCTTCCCGAGATCGGGCCCGTTGCTTACTTACAGCGAACATCCACCGGTCCTACCGCTGCTACCTATGCCATGACCCAGATGGCTCACTCGAGCACCATCCTCAGGATCTCCAGGACAGCCTCCTTGTCCAGAGGAGCCGGGTTCGTCTTGACCCACCTGTCGTGCAGGCTGTGCTCCGCGATCCCGTCCAGCTTGTCCTCGCCGATGCCAAACTCCTTCAGCGTCCTCGGCATGCCCAGCTCGCGCACGAACGCGTCCATCAGGTCCCCGAGCTGTGCATGATCATCTGCAGCATCGCCATCCTCCTCCTCCTCCTCCTTCTTCTCCTTCAGGCCCCTCCGCTCGAACACGGCCGCGACGGCGGCCTCGGGCGATGGCATCTCGCGCCAGAGGACGCGGCAGACGGCGTCCTGGCGGCGCGCGACGTCGGCCCCGCCGCGCCCGTAGTTGTACCGGCACACGGCCGGCAGGAGGACGCAGCTCGTCTCGCCGTGGCCCACGCCCGCGGGGCCCAGCTGGTGCCCGATGCCGTGGCTCGCGCCGAGCGGCACGCCGCGGCTGCACGCGGCCATGGCGTCGCGGACGCCGAGCATGCAGTCGAGCCGCGCTGCTGCGTCTCGGGCGACGTCGACGTCGGGGTCCTCGTGGTACTCGTCCTTGCGAGCGCCGGCCGCGGCGGCACAGCGCAGCAGGCCCGGCACGAGCCGCCGCAGCCCGGACCGGGCGTCGGCGTCGGCTTCGGCGTCGACAGTGGCGGAACCGTCGCCGCCGCGCAGCGAGCAGAGCGTCTCGACGCAGTGGTCGACGGCCTTGACGCCCGTGCTGAGCCAGACGCGCGCCGGCGTCGTCGCGGCCAGCGCCGGGTCGAGGATCACCAGCGCGGGCGGCGGCATGGTCGTCCCGCTGAACGAGTACTTGCGGCCGTCGGCGTCGCGCGTCGCGCCCGCGAAGGCCGAGTACTCGCCGCCGGACAGCGAGGTCGGGATACTAGGGTAGGCAGAATAAATTATTAGGGATGTGGACAATTACGATTGACTCCTGAAGAAGAACATTCCCACGTAGAAGCATATGACTCCTGGAGTAGCAGTACCGTAGCAGGAGCAGTAGCTTACCAGACCACCGGGACCTGGGCTGGGCGGAGGTCGGCGCGCCTGCGCGGGCTCGTGGGACACAGCGTCTCGAGATCCTCGGGCGTCTCGACGTCGTTCGCGAGGGCCTGCGCAACCTGTGTGTGAGCACGCAGCTACCTATCGATCGCTTCTGCTTGCCCTGCTACCGGTAGCCATCCGAGCGTCCATCCCCGCGCGGACCTCGAGGCAGAACGGATCATGGTTCATGATTCATGGTTCATGGGGAAGGAAGAAGGGACGACGACGCACAAACGACACGATCTTGGCCGCGTCCGTCAGGCTCCCGGCGCCGAGCGTGACGAGCAGGTCGGCGCGGGCGCGCCTCGCATCGGCGACGACCTCGAGGATCTCGGACCAGAGCGAGTGCGGGCGCATGCCCACGCGCGTGCCCGCGACGACGACCCGGTCCCGGAGCTCGTCCAGGGCGCGCGTGTTCGCCGCGAGCGAGCGCGAGCAGATGACGTAGACTCGGGAGGCGCCGCCGAAGGTCGCGGTGTTGGCACAGTGCCGGCCCAGCGCCTCGGCGAACCCGAGGCCGTGGCTCAGGAGCGGGCGGGGCCGGTCCGCGAATGCTGGGCCGAAGGTCTCGGTCTCGGACATGGTATCGTCGTGGGCCTCTCGGCCTCTTGGCTGGTCGGCTTCTTCTTCCTTTTCCTCTTGTCTTTCGGCGATTCGTATGGCGGCGTGCCGTGTACCTCTGACAGATGCGTCTCCTGTGCTTATATCGCGGCTACCGGTAAAGAACGGACCATCTTCGAGAAGCACCTGACTTGGCAAGTGAGCCCTGAGGCATGCCAAAAGAGGGGCATTTGACATCGGTCACATCATATCGAACCTATCCGTTTGTTAGGTACAAAACATAGGCTTTAGCGATGCCGATTTCCGTAGAAAGCCGTACGTGCCGAGACAAAGTAGAAAACGGCCGTCATGTCCCCCTCAACTACATCTTCCAGGTATCTTATCGTATCATTGTCAATAATCCTCCCTTTACTCTATGACCATGGCTACAACATGAATTCCGTTACTCACGAAGCACCTCCCCGGAAGATCCTGTGCTTTCGGGACGAGGAGGGTTCTGAATCTGCAAGACGGATGTCAAGCCATGTTCAATACCGCGTACCGGTAGTCCATCTATATCTCAGTCTTATTCCCAGCGAACATGATATTTCGTGCTGTGAGAAGAAGCCGTCCAAGATGTCTCAGCGTCAACCTCGGCTAAGTCATCATGAGACATCCAGCACGCTACCACTCCAGCCTCCTCTGTGAGCAGCCCAACAGCGCGCGCCCCCCGTCCTTTGTCACTCGAGGGTGGCCACCCACCCCCTCCCGCGCCCGACGCCGCCGCGGGACAAAGGGCGATGGATTCGGATATCTGGACACGGCCGCAGCAGCAGCAGCAGCAGGCCCGCCCGGCCGTCCTTTGCGATCCCAGCAACCCTTCCTGCTCACCCATCTACATCGGGGGCTTCCACAACAGCAGCCAGGATGAACTCCATGGCGACGACGATGACCATGGCGATGGCGGCGACGGCGACGACGACGGCCGGTGGCGGCAGCATGGTGCAGTCGGCCGCGACGCCCACGCCCACGCACATGCACATGGGGATGGGCAGCTGCAAGACGCAGGTGAGTCGAGCACACACACACACACGTCCCCCATTTCCCCTTCCCCCTTTCCCCCTCATCCCTCCCCCCCGTGGGCATCTCGACCAAACCAACCGAACCAACCGACTGACTAACACCACCCCCTCCCTCCCTCCCTGACAGATGCTCTGGAACTGGCACACGATCGGCGCGTGCTTCCTGTCCTCGACGTGGCAGATCCAGTCGCGCGGCGCCTTCGCCGGCCTGTGCATCGGCGTCGTGCTGCTCGCCGTGCTGCTCGAGGTCCTGCGCCGCGCGCCCAAGGCCTTCGACGGCTATCTCGTGCGCCGGCGTCGCCGATACAGCCGCGGTAGTAGTCTCTCCGCCGCTGTGGCGGCGGTGCCGTCCGAGGCCGAGTCCATCGCCACCAAGGCCGGGCTCCTCCTCGACAACGCCAACGCCGACGCTGCCGCCTCCGCCTCGGCACAGCAGCCGCTGCTGTTACGGCCGACCGTGTGGGAGCAGCTGGTGCGCGCGCTCCTGCACACGGCGCACTTCGCCGTGGCGTACTGGCTCATGCTGTTCGCCATGTACTACAACGGCTACATCATCGTCTGCATCTTCACCGGTGCCTTCTTGGGCTACTTCATGTGCCAGTGGGACTTGCTCGAGCCTCGGTGAGTGTTTTAGATTGCGTTCCTAACCTGTCATGACACTCGAGTTTAGAGACGAGCACACAGGCTGACTGACGTCTTCTTCTTCTGCTTCTTCTCAGCGCTGGAAGTGCCACCAGCGCAGGATCGCAAGGGGAGTCCATGGGTTGTTGCGGATAGGCGCGGCGCACTTGATTTTGGCCATGTGCCTGGAGGACATCTTGCGGCGGCGTATTGGTATCTATCGATCGTGTCCGGGGCCGGTTATTGTAAGTAAGTGTATTGGTATAATAATTTCACTTCCTAGGTCCAGGCAAGCGGGCTTCACCTGCGAGTATTCAGTTTTCCAGCTTCGGCACACTTCATAGTGACAGGTCACGTCGTCGAACTCATCTCTTTGGTGTCAACCCCATCACATTTTTTGCTTCATGCTACATGCTGGGAGTAGTCGTATCCTCATCATTACACGGGTTGTCCAGGCCGGACAACCTCTCCTCGCGTCCTCAGCTGCTGCTGCTACTCACCGACTCCTGCTCCTGCTACCCTATGCCACTGCTGCTCATCTGCCATAGCGGATGACGCCCGCGGCCACCAGCTTCTTGATGTTGCTCGCCACGCCCGGGTTGCGCATGTGCTCCTGCAGCGCCGCCGGGTCCGACTGTGCCTGCTGGAGGATCGTCTGCATGACGGGGTCTTGCATGATGCCCACAATCTGTCGTCCAGGTTAGCCAAGATCCGTCACCCGCGGCGGACCGCAGGCCGCCGTCGGCCTCAACTCACCTCGGGGTCCTTCATCAGCCGCTCGCGCGTCTGCTCCTCCGACTCGTTCTCCCGCGCCGAGTACATGGCCTGAAGCGCCTTCTGCTCCTGGTTGTCAATCTCGCGGGCGTTGGCGCCGCCGTGGTGCTCGCGGTCCACCGTGCTGGCCTCGTGGCACGCGTCGATGCACTTGGAGTACTCGCGCATACCAAAGTAGATCTGCGCCTTGCGGATGTAGGCCCGGATGAACTTGGGGTCCTTCTTGATGGCCACGTTGCAGTCGTCCATGGCGCTCGGAAACTCGAAGAGCTTGACGAAGGCCGCCGCACGGTTGCTGTAGCCGCGCGGGTCGTCAGGCGCACGTTTGACCATCTCCGAGTAGGCCGCCACCGCGCCGGGGAAGTCTTGCTCCTTGAATTTCTTGTTGCCCTCCTCGCGCGCCTCCTCGGCCTTGGCCGGATCAACGTAGGCCTTCTTGGCCTCGTCCGTCTTCCGGCGCTCGGCCGCGCGCAGCTTGTTGACCGTGTCGGGCGTGCGGTGCTCGGTGAGCGACTTCTTGTAGTTGTCGACAGCAGACTCCATGTTGCCCAGCTTCTCGTAGGCCGTGCCGATGCGGGCGTACGACTTGGCGATCGTCTTGAAATCGGCATAGACCATACGGCCCTCCTCGACGGCCGTGGTGCACGCCTCGATGCACTTCTCGTAGTCGCCCTTCTCGAAGTAGGCCGCGCCCAGGTTGTTGAGGTAGGTGATGTCCTTGTGCGTGTCCCAGGCCTTGCTGTAGTGCTTGATGGCCTCGTCAAAGTTGCGCTTCTTGTAGTTCTCCGTGCCGAGCGCTTTCTCCTTGTCGGCCTCCTCCTTGGCCTTCTTCTTGGCTGCGGCCTCCTCGTCCTCGGGCTCAGGCTCGGGCTCGGGCGCCGGAGCCTTGGCGGGCTCGGGCTTGGAGGTGCTCTTGGGGCGTGACGGGGCGTCAGGCATCGGGACGTCCTCCTCGGCCTCCCTGGCGCCGGGGGCAGCGCCGGCTTCGTCGGGCATGCGCATATCCATGTCAATGCCCATGGCGACGCCGAGGACCTGGATCATGCGGGGATCGCTGAATATGTCTTGCGTGTTCTGCGGGTTGTTCTGTATCGCCTGGACCTTGGCGATGAAGGAGGGATCGGCGAGGAAGCCGCTCGTCTTGGGATTTTTGGCCAGCTTGTCGAGCAGGTTCGGGTCGCTGAACATCTTGCCGATTCCGTCGGCTGGGTTCGCACCACCGCCAAAGCCACCACCTAGAGACGACCGCAAGTCAGCAGGGCAGGTCGATTGGCAAGCTCTCACACTTCCAAGTTCTCCCACGCGCTCACGCTCTCGCCTCGCGCTCGCCAGTCGGCTTTACGTACCGGCTTCCTGCTCCATGGCTCGCTGAACCGAAGCCAGCGAGCTCTTCAGGCCGGCGTTGTTGGGTTCCAACTTCAGACCCTCCTCGTAGGCGTCGCTGGCGCCAAGCAGGTCGTTGGATCCGTGGAGGGCGGCGCCCTTGCGTCCCCATCCGCGCGGCCAGTCGGGCTTGATCTCGGTGGTCTTCTCGGCATCTTTCAGAGCGTTCGGCCAGTCCTTCTTGGAGGCGTAGGCGGCGGATCGGTTGCTGTAGAGGACGTGGTTTGTCGGGGCCATGGCAATGGCTTGGGTGAAGGCGTCGCTGTCCATGATTCAGCACGGCGCGCAGAGGGTCGGAGGCTGCAGGTCTGCGCAGACGGGGCAAACATGTAATGATGGTAGGGCGGGCACTCACATGGCCTCGTCAAAGTTCTTGGCAGACATGGCACTGTTGCCCTTGGCCTTGAGCTCGTCGGCAGACGCCATGTTGACGGGTGCGTTGCAGTTTACGCAGCAGCGGAGAGAGCAGTGAGAAAGGACCAGGGATGACAGTGTATGGGCTGGTGAGTAAATCGGGGCTTGAAAGACAGTGGTGAGCAGTGTCTTGAGCAGAGAAGTTGAAGCTGCTTCAAGCGTGATCGGGTCTCTTTAGAAGAGGCAGCTTGGGCAGGGCTGGAGATGTTCGAGAGCTTTCTACGGCGCCGCAGTGTGAAAAGGTGGAGATGAGCTCGGAAAAGTTTAGTGGAGCCCAGAAGTGTTCGTAGGGGAAGTACTGGTATGTCACTCTCTGTCTTGATACAGTTTGCGGTCAGACTGCAGTACTGTCCTGAAGTACTGGATACCGAGCGATTTAGCGCAAAAGAACCTAGGCCGTACAGTGTGAGAAAGAGAGACCACCTGGTTGAGCTGAAAGTGATATGAAGGGACCCTGTAGCCGTTACCACCGATAAGATAAGACAAGGCCCTGGCTTCCATACTGGGGCGCCATCTAAGTCATATTCTCTCCCATATCAGAGTGTGGTCTTGTCGCGGGGCAGATCTGAGGGGACCGACCATTCAATCTGTACGCTCTCACCACGGCCTCACATTCGGACATCTAGCACTGCACCGACAGCATCCTCATATCTACTACCATTCCAGCGCTAGCATCGACTCACCACGAACGAACCGCGGCCGCGCGCGCCGTCCAACCGCGCCCCCCGCCCTCTTCCGCACCGCCCAAGATGGACGAGCAGACGCAGCTGCTCAAGACGCAGCTCTACTCCGCCTGCGAGGATGCCAGCGCCGGCGACCCCGACAAGCTGTTCACGCAGGAGGACCTCGTGGCCCTGGACGTGGTGCCGCCCAAGGAGCTCAAGAAGCTCCTGCTGGTGGTCACGCTCCTCACCAACGAGAAGCTCTTCGCGCCCGTGCACCTGCAGAGCGGTCTGGCATGGCGGCTGCGCCCGGAGGCCGAGGCGGCCAAGTGAGCAGCGTCCTGTCCTCTCTCTGTTCTTCCCGGCGGCGGCTCCGTCCCCGATTCCCGGCCCCGCGTCCGTCCCGTCCGTCCGTGGCCCGACTGACAACGTCCCTCGCAGGTACAAGCAGCTCACGAGCCACGACCAGGTGCTGGTGTACGAGATCATCGACGCGGCGGGGGCCGAGGGCGCGTGGCAGCAGGACATCAAGCGGCGGCTGAACCTGCAGGACAATGCGCTGCGCAAGGCGCTGCGGGACCTCGAGTCCAAGCGGCTCGTCGCCCAGTTCGCCACGGTCGAGAACATGTCCAAGAAGATGTGGATCAAGACCAACGTCAAGCCGTCGTCGCGCGCCACCGGCGGGCCCTGGTACACGGACCAGTTCCTCGACGAGGCCTTCATCGACGCCCTGCAGGGCGTCGTCATGAGCTTCATCAAGGACCGCGGCAGCTACCGCAGCAGCAGCAGCAAGGGCGACCTTCACCACCACCGCCGGCCCGGCAGCGCCAGCCCCGTGCTGCCCAAGAAGGTCATCAGCGGTGGCGCCTCCCAGGCCGCCCTCAAGAGCCGGAAGCGCTCGGCCGACGCCATGTCCCGGGACGACACCTCGGCGGGGACCACCCCAGCCAAGGCGACGACGACGACGACGAACCGCCGCGCGGCCGCGGTGCGCCTACCCCTGCCAGCGGGCTACACGGAGTACCCGACGACGGAGGACATCACGGCCGGCCTGCAGGCGGCCGAGGTGGCCAAGGGCCAGCCGCTGAAGCGGGAGCACGTGCAAGAGCTGATCAACGTGCTGCTGTGGGACAACCGGATCGAGGAGGTGCGCCTGGGGGGGCCCGGCGGCGACCCCGGCTCCCCCGCCCGCGTCGGCTACCGCGCCGCCCGCGTCACCAAGCAGAACGTCTCGCTCAACGCCAAGCCGGGCAGCGACGACTTCTGGGAGCCCCGCACCAACGGCCTCACCACCGTGCCCTGCGGCCGCTGCCCCGTCTTCGAGCTCTGCGAGGAGGGCGGCCCCGTCTGGGCCGGCGGCTGCGAGTACTTTGACCAGTGGCTCGCCTAGGTACCTAACCTAGTAGGCACGAACACCAGGGCCGGCCCGGTCCACGGCGAAAGGGGGAAGAAGAAAGACGTGATGGACGAGGAGGAGGAGTTTCTTAAGACAACAGACAGACTTGCATGGCTGCGGCGTTCTAGGGAAGCAGGCGAGGGGCGTCCTCCCTCGAGAGGCTCGGGTATAGCATGGCGGCGTAGGTCCAGATCATCTACCCGACAGCTTACAGGCAACAGCTAGGCTAAAGTTGGGCCACCCAGCTGTTGCAGATGATTCCAGGTACTTTTGATATGATTCCTTTTTCACCATCTGCCTCCGTCTCGTGGAATTCCAAGTGTCTACCTAGTTTGACATGGCAGATATCGGCACATGATATGGCCTTGTACGTATTACTACAGCCGGGAACAACAGTTTGAATCATGTCACGACAGTAAAGAGGACAAGGAATAGCGCTGCCGGGTCTAGATGGTGATGTTATTGGCAGCTACCTAGCTCAAACGCATTCCATGCTCGCACCCTACCGAACCGATCGGCTTGTTGGTCGAGGCATCTCACCGCACTTTTCTCGTTCCTATATGCCTATATAACCTTGATCCACGTCGCCGACGACACAGTACTTAGGAAAGGGTGAGGTGACAGGCTTAGGCCTCGCCGCAGTCGACGATGGTGGGTCGCTTGCCATACTTGATGGTGCCACTCTGGGAGCCGGTGGCCTCGAGGGCCTTCACGACATCCATACCCTCGAGGACCTCGCCGAAGACGACGTGGCGCTTGTTGAGCCACGAGGTCTTGACGGTGGTGACGAAGAACTGGGATCCGTTGCTGTCGAACGCGTTGTCAGCCGTTGGCCCGCCCATGCGTGGGGTCTGGGGGTGGACGAGGGCGGAGACTACTTACGTGTTAGGGCCGGCGTTGGCCATCGACAGGTAGCCCGGCTCGCGGTGCTCCAGGTCGAAGTTCTCGTCGGCAAACTTCTCTCCGTAGATGGACTTGCCACCAGTGCCCTGAGGGGCGTCAGCTCGGCTGTCCCAGACTGACAGCCATCGGTGGGGAGGAACTTACGTTACCACGGGTGAAGTCACCACCCTGGAGCATGAACTCGGGGATGATACGGTGGAAGGAGGAACCCTTGTATCCGAAGCCCTTCTCGCCGGTGCAGAGGGCGCGGAAGTTCTCGGCGGTCTTGGGGACCTTCTTGCCGTAGAGACCGAAGACGATCTTGCCAGACTGGGCTGTACGGGACGAGGCAGGTCAGCTTTGAACAGCCAATGGCACAGGTCGACGCGGGTGCAGGCAACGCCTGGAGCTGCTGCAGAGACGGCAGAGGCAGGGCAATGGGCAAAAGCTGACTTACGCTTTACGGCGCCGGAGGCGTCCGGGCCCTCCCACTCGACGTTGAAGAAGACCTTCTTGTCTCCGTAGGTCTGGAAGTAGTCGCCGCCAGCCATGTTGACTTTGGATGCGTGGAAGAAACGGGTTTGGGATTGAATGTGTGATGGAAGACGGGTCGTTGACTTGGGATGCAGAGCAAAGGGGTGGACGGGAGAAGATGTAGAAGGAAGTGTTCTGGAGGCAAGGCCGCGGGGCACTGCCAGGTTGAAGAGGGGTCGAAGGCTCATCTTGTCAAAACCTGAAGAGGGGTCAGCTCAGGAGCTCTCGGCCAATGATCTCATCAAACAAGCTGTGCTGTGGCGGGGGATGGGGCGCCTGGGGCAGGTAGAGCAGTGGTACCCCCGAGGGGAAGGGGCACCGGGGAGATACATGGGAGGAACGACGGGCTACAGAGCAGGCACAGTCTGGGTGGGGTCGGCCCCCTCCCCCCTTAGGTATTGCTGATGAAGGTACCCGCTACTGCAGTCTCTTCCATCATGTTGTCCTCTCTTTCCATGCAGTTCCTTTCCGCTCTGTCTCTCACTTGCCCCTACCAACCAAGCAGAGCTGAAGGGAGGACTTGTAACATCCTCGGGCCCCAGGGCAAGTGCACAGACAGAGAAGATGACAGCCCATGAGGTAGAGAACAAGGTGATCTGGCAAGAGACAGGAGGTGTGTGTAATGCACGTATAAGTGACCGAATAAGTCCACTTGATAACGCTGACGGGGAACTGAGGCAGGCTGGCGTGGGCAGGATGCGGTAGGTACCTCGGATGATTAGGTACCCCTATTCGCTGTCCCTGGCCCGGTAGCTGTACTGGGCTGTGGTGTGCTGTGTTGTCTGATGTTTGGATGGGAGAGTTGTGTAGGAGATTGAGGGCATTGCTCGATCCTGCAGACTGCTGCCAGGCATGACAGAACAAGCTCGTGTTCCTCGTATCTACTTGATGACACGGGATATATGTCACAGCTTTGGGGAGCCATTGGCTAAAGCAGCAGCTGCCCGTAGCTTTGTGGTGCAGGCGACCTGGAAATGACATACAAGCAGGAAGTTCCCACGTACCTTTATGAGAAGGAAGCTGAATTACAGACTCAAAGGAGGCAAAGACAATCGTTACAGTCAGGAGTATCGTACAATCTTACACGGCTGGCAAAGAATGGTTGAGGCGATGAGAGAGAATGAACAAGTTCGATGAAGTCAAATTTTCGAGCTCTCGTCCCGGTAATCAGCTCCAGGAGATGCTTCTCGGCTGGTCTGAGCTTGCTCGCCATCGGAATACCTGATAGGCCAATATCCTCTTCTCCCGGCATTTCGCTCTTGCTGCATATAGGTATTTCCGGGCACTTGTTATCGTGGAGGTTAGACTTGGATAAGGAGTCATGTGATCAGCTGGCGCATCCCCTGTCTACTCTTCCAACCGCCCAATCTCCGATACATCTTGCGAGGCCAAGTCGCCATAAAAGGAGCTGGATGCATCCCAGGACAGGCTGCCATTGAAGACTGTTGCGTCTGCGGTCTGCATTTGTTGTTCGGCGTTCGTCATCCTGCATTATTCCTTTCCTCTTCCCTGCTTCAACCGTCGAGCTCGATCTCAGCCTCTACCGCCCAACGCCGTCGCGATGGACTTCAACAGCCTGAAAGACCAGGTGTCCAACCTGACCCTATACGACCTGAAAGCCGGCGTACGCAAGGTCCAGAATGGTACGTACGCCGACTGAGATATGTGCTTCTCTGCCGGCTTATACTGACCAGTCTGTCGCCTGCAGCCGTTATGAACTTCACCGAGATGGAGGCCAAGGTCAGTCAACGCACCACAGATGCGAGAAGCACGCACGGGACGGGATGACTGATGCTCCTGCGCGGCATTACAGGTACGAGAGGCCACCAATAACGAGCCGTGGGGTGCCTCTTCCTCCCTCATGCAAGAGATCGCCAATGGCACGTTCAACTAGTACGTCTACGTCTACGTCTGCGTCTACCACCGCCCCTTCGAGGCCGCACCTCGCTGACACACATACCCCGACCCCAGCCAAACACTCAACGAGATCATGCCCATGATATATCGCCGCTTCACCGAGAAGGCGGCCGAGGAGTGGCGCCAGATCTACAAGTCCCTCCAGCTTCTTGAGTTTCTCATCAAGCACGGCTCGGAGCGAGTCATCGACGACGCCCGGGGCCACATCACCCTGCTCAAGATGTTGCGCCAGTTCCACTACATCGATCAGAACGGCAAGGACCAGGGTATCAACGTGCGCAACCGCGCTAAAGAGCTGGCCGAGCTGCTGGGCGACGTCGAGCGGATCCGGGCCGAGCGCAAGAAGGCCCGGGTCAACAAGGCCAAGTACACGGGGGTCGAGGGCGGCACCATGGGTGGTTTCTCCGGCAGCAGCAGCCGATATGGCGGGTTTGGGAGCGAGTCGGCCGCGTACGGAGGCGGTCCCGCAGCCGGGTATGGCGGCTACTCGGGCGGCGTCTACGGGGACGGCGGTGGCTTCGGCGGGCAGTCGGACGACTGGAGGGGCGGCTCCGGCTCCGGCAGCCGGGCCGACAAGTTCGAGGAGTACGATGAGTTCGACGAGGGCCCGTCGCACGCGTCTTCTTCGCGGACCAGGAGGGCCGACAAAACCGAGAGGATGGGTGTCAAGAAGACCACGCCGGCCGCCTCGCCGCCCAAGAAGAAGGGACCTGAGGTCGACTTATTCTCGTTTGACGATCCCGAACCGAGCGCCGCCGCCTCGTCCTCGTCGGCTGCACCGTTATCTGCACCGTCGGGCGGTTCTGCGCTGGCGTCTCTGTCGGGCCCCGCCGCCAACGACGACGACGACTTTGACGACTTCCAATCAGCGGCGCAGCCCTCGGCGCAGCCCTCGGCCCCATCCCACAGCTTTTCGATGCAGCCGCCTCCGATGGTGACATCGAGCGCGCAGTCAACGGCGCAGTTTGCGGCGCCGAAGCCCGTGTCGGGTCCCCAGCAGGCCAACCTCACAGACATGATGTCGGCCGTGTCTCCGCCCCCGGCTAGCTCCGCCAGCGGCACCCCTGCGGCCAACTACTCGTCCTTCAGCCTTCCCGGCGCCGGCGCCATGTCGGCGCAGCCACCCAAGCCCAGCGGGTACCAGGCGGCTACTCCCAACTACTACACGTCGGTGGCGGTACCGCAGCAGACGGGCTCGTCCACGACGGGCATGTCGACCATGTCGTCGACCTCGACCCCCTCGGGCATGTCGGCGCACAACCGACCGGCAGCACCGGCAACGGCGAAGCCCAGCGCGGGCGGCGACCCCTTTGCCAACCTGTGGGGTCAGGCCGGTTCGGGGCTCAAGAAGACGGCGACGCCCACGGCGGGCCCCAAGATGGGCCAGCTGGCGAAGGAGCAGACGAGCGCCTCACTCTGGGGAGCGCCGGCGGCTGGGAACTCGTTCGGCTCCGCGCCTGCGAAGCCCTCGGGCACCACGGGGAGCAGTGGTCTGGACGACCTGCTGGGCTAAGGAAGCCGTGGGACGCCTGGTCCGCGGGTCAGGGATGGACCGCCGGAATGTCGCAAGCGACCAGCGCTGCGTTTTTCGAGTCATTATTGGTCTACTAGGTTTCGTCCTGCGTTGAAGCGTGCAGGCAGGGCTAGCATTGGGGGAAGAGAGGTCTGGTACGCATGCGCCACGGACCCATGAAGGTGCTGGGTACGAAAAGGACGGCGGTCGCAGAGCTAGATCGGCGTCACGGCGCACAAAACTGAACACCATGTAGTAGGTAGGTATCTATGGCGACTTGGGCAGCTGTCTCACTCGGTCGCGCAAAAATGAGCTTCATCTGGTCTACACCAGGATCTATTCCCTACGTCCCTGCCACCAGAAGCCGTGGGCGGCCTCCGTGTACACGAAGCTCAACGCGGCAGCACATGTGAGGTTGTGAGATGACAACAACGTCAGCAGCAGCAGCAGCAGCAGTCGCCTTGTGTTGATTACGTTTATGCGCATCGTTTCAGAAGAGGCTCCCGTCGGCGGTGGAGGAGGTAGGTCAGGCCAGGCTCCCACAGCTACGGACTGCCAGGGCGGCTTGATAGGCACGGACACATTCGTCGTCGGCCGCCGCGGCCTGCGCGAGCCGCTGCGACGGATCCAGGACCTGGCCTCGCCTCGTCCGTCAATCTCGCGTGTGGTGTGTGGTACTGGTATGGTAGGACGTGGTGTGAGGCTCTTGACCGGGACCAGGGCTGGGACCGCGGCTGTGGTCGCGACCCTGGCCGTCCGTCTGGCCGCGCTCAAGCAGAGCCTCCCCGAAGGCAACCAGGTACTTATTTGCTGTAGTGTTCCGAGAGCGTTCTGGGTTGGTAGGTAGGTAGGTATGGTACCCGGTACCGTGGGAACCTTGCACACACATACACATACGTCGTAGCCGCGGGCCGCGCTTAAAGCAGCCGCACTGGCGCAACTGACCCACCCGACTCATCTCCCCCGAGCCTGGCTGCCACCCAATCAAAAATCTCCGACGACCCCGGACCGGGCGACAACAACCGCCGGCCGCGCTGTCGAGACGCCGAGACCAGCCGCCGCATCCAATCGGCCGACGACTGTTTGTTGACCTTCGTTCAAACATGGACGACCCCATACGGGCGGCTGCGGCTACGGGAGGCTTGTTTAACATAAGCTGGAGCAAGCAAGGGTCTAAGTTACTTACCTAAGTCGCTCACCTTCGATACGGAGGCACAGCGAACGCCCTTGGCCTGCGGCCCGCGCGGCGGCCCACACAAGGGCACGACGACGTCGATGCGATGGGCGTCTGGCGTCTGCCATTGGGCCGGCCGGCGCCTTGTGATTCCGCCGTCTTGTGTCGACGGCCTGCGCGGGCAGGACGGAAATAGCCAGCCACACACGTCTGGACTCTGGACACCCTTGGCCGCGAAGGGTTGGCTGTGGATGATGTCGCTGCTGCTGCCCGTGGATACGGGCACGCGTAGAACGCGTACGGTAGAGAGCAGACGCTGCTGGCTCGAGACGGACGAGTTGATAGATATTTAAGGTGAGGTCTCGCAGACCCCAAAGTCCCGTTCGTGTTCCATCCCACACACAGACACACACACCTCACAGCTCTTCTTCGTTTCCTAGAGTCTTTCCTAGAGTCTTTCCTTCTGTCAAGGTCTCATTCGGTCTCATTCGGTCTCTTTCATCACTCGGCAGTCGACTTGCATCAGCCTCGGTCTCTTCCCGTTCGCGTCTCCTTCGTTTTCCTGCGGAACATTACCTTCTTTCGACGGAGTTGCACGGTCGAGAGGCAGTCGAGCTGCTAGCATCGCGTACCTATCCGATCTACTCGTCTCTCTCTTCTCGGACGTCCTTTTTCCTTTTCCTTCTCTTTCGTTTCTCTCGCGCGGTAGTGGCTGTCGAAAGTCACGCCGTCCCCCACACCCCGCACACCATTCCCCGTCCCACTCCGGCGCCGTCCGCCGCCGCCGCCGCCGCCGCCATCCCGCATCCCCGCCCGCGTCTGCCCCGCCGCACCGCGAATCGGCTGCTCCGGCCCCGCCCCCGTCTCTCGCTCATCACCACCGACCTCGAAACGAGCGGCGGCATACCCCTGAAGATGCGCTTCCAGGCTCCGCAGCTGGGCGCGCTCGGCGTCACCTTCACCGCCCTGCGCGCCATGCAGTTCGTCGCGCTGCTGGGCGTCGTCGGCCTGACGGCCAATTTCATCAACGACTTCGTCACCTCGCAGCGCGAGGTCCCCGACGTCCTTGTCGGCACCATCGCCGTGGTACGTAGCCCGCATCCCGTCGCATAACCCCCTCGCGCCCCCTTTTCCCCCAAAACCCCGGCTGACACAGAGACTGCTGCACTGCCAGACCAGCATCGCCTCGCTCTACGTGACCATCTCGTACATCCTCTACTACGACGGGCTGCTGCCCCTCCTCGTGGCCGGCGGCATGGACCTCGCCCTGCTCGTCGCCTCCATCGTGGTCGCCGTCACCGTCGGCAAGCCACTGTCGATGCTCAACTGCTCGCTTCTGCCCAATCCCCACTCCTCTTCTTCCTCGTCCTCTTCCTCTTCCTCCTACTCCCCCTACACCTCCACCGGTACCTCCTCCTACTCCTCTACCGGCACCTCCTCCTCGTCGGGCTCCTCCTCCACGCTAGGCGCCGACCTATCCGTGTCCATCTCGACGCGCGACGCCCAGCACGAGTCCGCCGCCGAGCGGTACGCGAGCTACGTCGCCCTCGTCGCCGCCGACCAGGCCAACTGCTACGAGATCAAGGCCGTGTGGGGCCTCGGCATCGCCCTGTGCGTGCTCTTCGCCTTCACCGCCCTCGTCTGCGTCGGCCTGTGGCACCGCGTCCGCAGCAGCACCTCCGGCCCCAACAAGGGCGACGATTTTGGCGACTTCGAGGCCTAGGGGCGCGCGGGCGCGCGTGGGGGTTACTGGGGGGACGCCGCGCCTCGCGGTGGCGGGATGATGATGGCCCCGGACTCGGCGCTCGGCACCCGAACCCTGGTGGCCGCCGGTCGTCGGGGCGGTGGTCCTCCCGCCGAGTTCGGGTCGCGCTTCCCGCCCCCGCTAGCCGCGCCCGAGACGGCCCGGCGCCGGCCGGTGCTGCGGTCCATCGACGACGAGGACATCGGGCCGGCGTCGGACGTGGTGTACGACAGCGCCACGCCCGCCGTGGCGGCCTCGACCCGGTTCCCGTTCACCTCTGCCTCCACCACGCCCATTTCTAGATTCAACAATAACAACAACGACTACAATAAAAACCAGAATGACGACAATGACAACAACAACAGTAACACCACCATCTTCGGCCGGTCCCTCACCGGCCACGTTGCCCGCCCCCCTCCCCCTCCTCCTCCCCCCGCGCCCGCGCTGGCACCCCTGCCGCCAGCGGTGATGCCCGCGGAGGAGGACTTTATACCGATCGTGCACCAGACGGAGCCCGCCCGGTCCCGCGCGCTCCCGGTCGTCCCGGCGGTGGTGATGCCGCCCATCCCGCCGACCCCGCCGACGCCCAGCGACGATGACGGCTTCACGCCCGTGACGCCCGTCTCGTCACCGCAGCGCCGGGGTTTTGTCAGCCGCGCGTCCCAGCTGCTGCTGCCGCGGGATGCGCTCGGTGTCGCCGTGGGGCTGCTCAGAGGGGGCGGCAGTGGAAATAGGGCCGTCGATCCTCTGGGAGGAGCTGGGGGGCGCGGCGATGATGATGACGGGTTCGGCGACACAGCGCCGCTGAGTCCGACTGGTGGTGGCATGTGGGGAAGCACCGGGGGAGAAAAGGAGAAGCAGCAGCAGCAGTCGCAGCCGCCGAAGCGAAAGACGTTGTTCGGGGTGCTGGAGGGCTGGTGGGACTTGGGATTGCTGGAGAGGGGCAAGAGCCTCAAGAGGAGGAGGTATTAACTGGCCCATCGGCTGGTGGGTGTATGGTAATGTGCGGGCAAGATAATGGGGCTGGTTTGTCTGTGTTCTTTTTTTTCTAGCTGCGCTCGCTGGGTATATGGTAATGTTGGGCATGGAAACGAACGGGGGGGCGGAGTTTTTGATTTCTTCTGGATTTCTGTTCTGGACTTCTCATCAAGATTGGGCTCGAGGCAAAACCGAACACGCTGAAAAAAGGGCGGGGGGTAACCTAATATCTCTCTATAGAAGAAGTTATACAACATGGTCTGTTCAACTTAGATCCCGTAATCAATGCAACACGCTGGGTAAAGAGAGGTTGGCTTAGTGAGTGACCATATTGAAGATAAGACATATATGACACTATGCCGAACATGTTGCGGGATCGCTGGTCACCGCTAAGTCGTCAAGTCATCAGTCAACCAGTGTCGTATACTGCCGGTCCGCCCCCGACTATCTCCTCCCTACCTAGGTACCTAGACAGGTAGACCGCGCGCGCTGCACCCGGCCCAGACGAGGACTTCCCGAAATAGCAAACATCACGTCTCACGTCTCGCGCCTCCGCCATCCCCCCTCGGCCTCGAAGATCTTGCCCACCGCCTCGGCGACGACGAGCAGGTGGCGGTCGTAGTAGCGCGGCGCGACCAGGGACAGTCCTACCGGCATGTCGTCCTCGCCCTTGAAGCCCGGGATGTTGACGACGGGCGTGTGGAAGGCCTGGGGAGTAATAACAATATGTAAACGTCAGCACAGAACCCCCCTCATCGCAGGTGATTTGCCCCATATAGTAGCAAGGTTGCTGGAGAGACAACGGAGGGGAATAGGAAAGGGGGCCACACGCACCGTCCAGATACTATTGAACGCAGCACTGCCCGTGCTCTCCGTGCCCCTGGGCGCGACGTCCGTGGCGCTCGGCGTGATCAGCGCCGCGTAGCCCTTCGCGATCTCGTCGATGCGCGGCCGCAGCGCCGCGAGGCGGTCGAAGGCCTCGAGCTGCTGCGCGCGCGAGATGCGCCCCACGTTCTCCACGTGGCCCGCGAGGAAGGGCGACAGCTGATTCCGGCCAATGCGGTACTCGGGCAGGAAGGCCGTGCGGCCGTCGGCGTTGAGCACGACCCGGTGCCACTCGGGCGCCCCGTCGAACTCGGCGGGGAGGTCGATCTCGTCCACCTCGGCGCCGTGCGCCCGCAGCAGCGCCGCGCCGTGCTCCATGGCCGCGCGCGTGCCCGGCCCGGCCTGCGGCCACACGCTCGTCCGCACCAGGGCGAAGCGGGCGCCCCTCACCTCGAACCCCCCGGACCCGGACCCGGACCCGGCGTGGGGCATCGGGTCGTCGTCGGCGAGGGCGAAGACGTCGGCGAGCAGGTCGAGGTCGGCGACGCAGCGGGCGTACAGGCCCAGCGTGTCGAGCGCGAGCGAGTAGATCTTCTGGCCCTCGCGGCTGACGGCGCCCCACGTCGGCTTGAGCGCGTACACGCCGTTGAAGCTCCCCGGGCGGATGGTGCTGCCGCCCGTCTGCGTGCCGAGCGCCAGGCAGGCCTGCAGGTCCGCCACGGCCGCGCCCGAGCCCGAGGACGAGCCGCCCGGGCTGCGGCCCGGGTCGTGCGCGTTGGACGTGCCGGGGCCGGCCGTCGTGGACGCGAACTCGGTCGTCGTCGTCTTGCCTGCGCGTGAGGGGGGAGGAGAGAGTAAGCTTCCGGCAGATAGATGTCGGCGTGTCGGACGGGGACGCGGCTCACCGAGGATCAGGGCTCCGGCGTGGCGCAGGATGATGATAGACGCCGCGTCGACTTGCGGGGCGTCGTCCTTGTATAGCGGCGAGTTGTGCTGCGTCGGCATGTCTGGGAAATGGTCAGCCACTCCTCGTCCCCCCTTCCTCCCCCCTCCGGTTCCTCCTCCTTCTCCTCCTACTAGCAGCTGCGGGATGGATGGAGGACACGCACCCTTGGTGTAGATGACATCCTTGACGGCGACGCCGACGCCGTGCAGCGGGCCGCGCTGCTCCGGCGGCACCTGGTCCAGCCGCTTGGCCTGCTCGATGACATAGGCGGGATCCAGGTAGGCCCAGGCGCGGACGGCGGCGTCGCGCTGCTCGATGCGGGCGAGGAGCGAGCGCGCGTACGCCTCGACGGTCAGGGAGCCGTCTCTGAACCTGGCCAGGGCCTCGGTCGCCGTCAACTTGTAGGGCTCCATCGCGACGTGTGGGATGGCGGGTGTGCGTGCAGGGCGTCCCTCTTTCGTGATACGGTTACCATTAAACGGGACGATACCGGCTTTTGAAGGATGTTGAGGGGCTCCGTCGCTGGCCCCGCGCCCCCCGGTCGGGGATGCCGCTACGAGATAGGGCGCATCCGGTAGCCGAGGTGGGTTTCCGCGCCGCCGGGATCGGAGGCCCGGAGACCTCCGCCCTCCACGGCCCCTCCCTGCCTCTGCCGGCGAACGTGGCTCGTTTGCAGGCCGCGTCTCAGGCTCGGCGAGGCTATCGTCATCCTCTGGCTCCCTCATAATCCGGTAGGCGGTAGCTCTGCTCGTCTCGAGATAATCGATGACTTTGGTGGTTGGGATTTGGCCGGCTCCTGCGCCAAGAAGGCCAAAGTGACGCATTGTATCTATCGCGCCGCGTACGCGGGCGCGCTTGGCCTTATTCATATGGGGTTTGCCTTTGGTTACCGTCATGATCGCAGTTCGAGGGATTCAAGATAACGTATGTACAACGCACTGCAAGTGCCTTCAAACGAGTCACTTGGTGATCAATCAGCTCTTCGTGGTGTTGAGCAAAAGGGGAGTGTCAATGGTGTTTATCTTGCTTGGGAAAAGGTGATACGATTGAAAGGCGGCCCCCTTATCAATACCTTGAATTGGCCGGGCATTAGGTGGGTTCTCAAGTATCCGAGATAAGATAAGCAGAAAGACCCGCAGCAAAGTCTCATCAATTCGCGGCACCTGGAGCTGGGCTCTCCTGAGCTCTATCCGTTATTGGCACCAGCAATTTGACCCCTGAACCCCTATTGGCTGACTTAGCCGCAGTAACTATGGGACATCAAGACCGTCTCATATTTTCATCTGCGCCTGGAGCTTGGCTCGGGCCGCAATGGGAGATTCCCTCACGGGACTTGATAAGCATATCACGTGGCAAATACACGCCCAAGTACTTGCTCAACGAAGGACTGTTCGCTGGCGGAATTATCTGAGAGTTGGTCACATGGACGCGTACGTCATAAAACGTACCACTGGTGTCTGGGACGCGGCAAAGATATACGAGGGCTGATCCCAAGGGACCTGGGCGTGACCAATTCACCAGGGGACACAGTAAAAACTTAGAGTGGCGAGTTCATGGACGGTGTATTGTTTGCAGCATTATCGAAACCTTTCCGTGCTGTGCTCGTATCAAGCACGAGCCGGATGCCCTCGCGAATTGGGTGTCATCTCTATCACGTTCTCCTCCATACTTAAGCCTGCCGGTTCCTTCGGGTGTTCTGGCCCCCCATTTATTAAGACAGCATGTCGATGTGGTCCAGAGACACCAAATTGTTTCGGTATCTCGGTGAAGCTCTCCACGTAGTCGTATGCTTGCTCTGGGGAATTATAGATTGCCTCGGAAGGACAGCAGACAGAACAGGCGGTACGGCTAGCAGACATACGACGGAGGGGACTCAAGCAACTGCCCTTATCGCTGAGGCTTTCGAAGGTCGTACGTGTCTGATACAAGTCCATACAGGCATCAGACCCCTGTGGGCATCTGGATTCTAAATACATGTAGATCACTGGGCAGTACTGTCAGCTCAGTCCGCACATGCCAAACGAGAATGGACAACTCACTTGCAGATGACCCTATGTTGTTCTTGACCGCGTATGTTCGAAAATTAATACATTCGACTCGGGCGGTGTACGCAAGCAACAGTAACGGCGCCCATAGCCGTTCGCTTTGCGGCTTTTCTAGCGCGTGCTATATATAGCTTCGGCCAGCAGATGAGACAGCCCAGCAGGTGTGTTAGAGGCGCTCCTGGGGAGGTCAAGTCTGACCTGGGCCCTTGAGCGTGTGCGCAGGCCATAAGGTTCGACGCAGTGGCTGGCATGCGCCAAAGCTGCTGGCGGACGTGGCGTCTGCCAGCCAGCTCGTAGCAGATGAAAGATGTTCAAAGTGACACGTCGACGATCACTTGCCGGCAGCAGGCCCATTTTCCTTTGCCAGCTCGCTTAGGACCTTCGCCATGGTAATGCGCTGGGCCGGGCGAGGCGAGAGCATCTGATAGACGAGCAGCTCGAGCCGGTCCCGTGGGTTGAGCCGGGCTTTGGCCTCGTTGACCTCGCTGAGCCACTGTTGCATTTGCGCCACGGCCGAGGAAGCGCGGGTCGAGTGGCCTTGTCTTCTGTTGAGATCGGCTATCATCCAGTATAGCTGCTTCGGGTGGCCCTGGCGGCCCCGCGCGTCCGGGAAAGCGACTTTGCGGAGGACGTACAGCATGGTCACGCCGAGCGCCCACACGTCCGACGCCGCACCTCGGAGCCCCTGACCGATGAATTCGGGCGGGATGTAGAAGGGCGTGCCCCCGGAAGTGGGGCGGTCGACGGTGCGGGTGGACAGGCCAAAGTCGCAGAGGACTGCGCCGCGGTCTCGCGAGTACAGTATGTTGGCCGGCTTGATGTCGTTGTGAATGCGTAGCTTCTGGTGGACGTAGTGCAGCGCGCCTGAGATGTCCCCGAGTATGCGGAGGGCATCCTGTCGGTCGCCGACGAATAGGTCGCTGGTGGCGTCGCGCCAGACCCCGCGCGCGGCCAGGTCCTTCCCGTCGACGTGCTCCATGTAAAGGGACAGGTAGCGCGCGTCGCCGCCGTACAGCTTGACGATGGACTCGTGCTTCAGGTCTTCCTGGCTCTGATACTCCCTCAGCCACACGTCGGCCTGGCGTATGACGTTCCGGTGAATCTCCTGCGGCCGTGCGTCCGAGCGAGGACCGCGGGTCTTGAGCACCTTGACGGTGATGACCCCGTCGGACACCTGCGAGTGCTCGGCCGTATATACCGAGGAGGCGCCCGTGGAGGCAATGTGCTCACGCTTCGTCAGCTGGTACTGGTCGAGATCGTAGCCCCCGGGAACGGCAACTGCCTGGTCCCTCTTGATCTCCAGCAGCGCGTGGCCGCTCGCGATCGCGACCTCCTTGGTCTGGGCGGCGTTGGGCAGCGGAACCACGAGAGACTCATCCCGCGGGCCCATGAAGATGATGACCCCGTCATCTGCGCGACGGGGCTTCTTTTCGGTTCCGCCGTGGGCTATCTCGCCGTCGTGTGGGGAGAGAGACCTCTTGCCTGAGGAGGTGCGAGTCAAAGTGCGGCCGGCTGCGGGGAGACTCGAACTTCCACCAGCCAGCGACAGCGTAGCCTGGCGCTTCTCGAGGATCCGAAAGTCGAGTACGGGGACCCCGACACTGATCCTCCACGTGTTGGGCGACAGCTCCCTCGTCGTGCCCGGCACGATCTCCTGCTCGAGGTTGGCGCCAGCTAGGCCGGCGGGGGACACCCTGGCGAGGGCGACGGGGACGTCTGATTTGTTCAGCAGGATCAAACTGTCGCTGGCTGGGTCGTAGTAGAGTTCGCACCAGACGGGCGGGCGATCGCCGTCCTCGGCCTGCGGGATCCGAATGGAGAAGTTGATGTCCTTGGAGGTCTGAGTCACCGCGAGAACCTTGGATGTGGGCGGCCCGGCGTCGCCCACCTCGGCGCGCAGGGCGAGCCAGCGGCAGTTGTCATTGCCCGGGCTTACTGAGCGGCTCCGGGTCAGCGGGCGCACGAGGATGCGGATGCCCTGCTCCTGGTGGCCCTCATCGACGATCAGGTTGTCGAGCGGGGTGCTGTCGAGGCGAGCAACGTCGAGGTCGTCGAGCTCGACGGTCTGGTGCAGCCTCTGATGAAGCTCCTCGGCCGTGAACGGCTCTGTCCTCTCCTCGGACGGGAAAACGTCTTCCATGGCGAAGACCAGACTACTGACGGCGGGGGCGGCATATAACGGCAGACAGATGCGGACAAGCTAGATACGTGTACGTAGTAGTGCGACGACGTGGTCCGATGCATGCAAGACGACAGACGGAACGCATAGGCAACAACAAATAAGAGATTCGGAGAAGAGAGAAGACGCGATGTAATAGCTCGGAAGCGAAGAGAAATAGCAGATGTGCCTCCTCTCGCTGACCCTCTTTTGCGAATGCTACGGAGGAGAACGGGACTCGGGTCTTGTGTAGAGCTCCCGTGTCAGATGAGCTGGCCTCGAGACCCGAACTTCGAGGGCTTCGACCGCAAGTGCGGCGCGGTCGGAGTCATAGAACAGGTCAGACGTGCTTGACCTCGTAGAATGTAATTGAAAAGAAAAGACGAGGTGCTGTGTGTGGCTGATGTTGCTGTCAGTTTCTGCTCTCGGGCTGCCGGCTGCCTCTGGTCTGCCCCATGTCTGCCTGGCAGATGCAGCGGGAGGCGGGTTGGGGGCCGGCCGCCTTTTCCCCGTCCCAGTCGAGCTCGAAATAGGGTGAGGCTGTGAAACTGTGCGACCAGTCGTATGCCTCAGCGGCTCAGCCCGCTTCCTACTGAGCCTCGCCTCCCATAGACTTGAGAATCCTACCTATCAGTTGTGGTCTTATCACCGACTTGGCCTCGGGCGTCGGCGCTGGGCACTTCAATCTGCCTCAAACCAGCCAGCCATGTCTTGTGCGTGGTGCCCCGAGGAACCCGTCGCACGGTTTACGCCCAACAGCCTCGGCCACGACTCTCGGCCACGACTCTCGACCACGACCATGCTCCCGAGTCCCATGTTGCAGGTGCGAACCCGCACAATGAGTCGAGACGATGGCAGGCAGCATGGCTAATATAATCGTGCTGGGTCGTACTCGGCGGTGAGGGAAGCGTGAGCTTGGAAGAGTGACGTAAGAAGACTGCGGTCCAGAGTGTGGTTCCAGTGATCATTCCAAAAAGGCTTTGCGACATCTCGGCTGACCAAGGCCCCAGTCTAGGCGCAGCCGACAGCGACGCCACCGGAAGGAGCAACAGGCAGCTGGAGGATGCTGGCCGGTATTCCATCCGCACTGATCAAGCCTTTTACTTACATCGCATCGCACCGATTGTAGTTAATAAACACCTCCCAGAGGTATCAATCGTGATGATATGGGACGGCGAGAAAGACGAGATCGCTCAACAGCAAAGGCCAGCGAGCGAGGCAAGACGGTGAGACTACAAGGTATGTGCTCCGCAATGCCACAGCCGCCCCCAAAAAAATAACCACTTCCGGCCCTCAGTGACCAATCAATCTCCCTACCTCCTTGGATCCTGGTTAGCTACAAGGTGATTGGGCAGCTGCTACCCACCGATCCTCTCCGATTGGCTGGGCATGTAGCATTGCAGTTTCCGGGTGGCTCACGCTGACACGAAATTTGATGCCTGGTCTATGGCGGTGGCGGCCTAAGGCAACAAGTCTGACGTTTCGGGTAGTCAGGTGGTCCCACGCACTGCAAAGCAGCCACTACCGCTGGCGCCGACGCAAGAAGACAGTGTGTACGAGCCACCACGGCCCTCACTCTGCCAACTACAAACACCGCGTTCAGCAAGCCCTGCACACTCTTTCCCCCCGCCAAGTCGACGAAGACGCCTTACATACCGAATACCGCCAGAATGTTGGTCATCAACTGCATCTAGATGTCTCGATCTGCTCCCGCTGGCTCTCACGACACAGTCCACCGCTCGTTTTCCCCGGCGCACCAAGGCCCGTTGGCCCCTGTGCGCGACTGCCCCAACACACGTCTCCCCGCCCGTCAAGAGGATGGACGAGCTCGACTGCTCATGGCCCGCCTGGAAGTTTGGTATGAAGCGGGAGGACCTCGCAACCAAGCTGCACGACCAGTATAACACCATCGCCTTCTCCATCCAGGACCCCGACGCTTTCCATCATGACGTTGTCGAGATCTCACACGCCGCCTGCACCACCGACGAGTTCCACCGCCTGCTGGACGAGCGCAAACAACTGCGCCTCCGCGAGCTGAACGACTCGCTCGAGTCGGCCTCACTCGAGATCATCTCGAACCCCAAGCTCATCGGCACCCAGCAGTGGCAGCTCGCCGTGCAGCTATTCCGCACCCGCTCCTTCGACTCGCTCGTGCGCTACTTCTCCTCCTACCTCCCCGACGACCAGGGCTGGCAACTATGCAGCGTCGATCCCGACTGCGAGCCCATCCTGGACAGGCTCGATGAGGATATTCCCGTCTTCATCCGGGAACCCGAAACGCTCGCCATGCCTACGGCCACGTCGATGCACGATAAATACCTCCCCCCGTCCCCCCGCTCCCTGACCATGTGCTCCGACTCCTCTTCTACCTCGTGCTCCGACGCATCCTCGGCCTCGAGCCCTGCCCGGACTTCGTCTCCGTCTGCGTCCGAAGCCGACAGCGACATGATGCTGTCGTCGCAGATCCTGCTACATCACTACGAGGATGACGTCTCGCAGCCGCATGACCTCGACACCCCGAGGACTTCCATATCGGACATCTCGATACCTGCCTCCGAGCACTGGAGGACAGGTGAGGACCACGAGACGGATAGTGTACCCAATTCAATGGATTCATGGTACGTTACTTGCGAGTTCAACTTACTCGCCTGGTACTGCTTCTTGGCTTGGAGACTTCCATTCCTCAGAGGAGGCATAGAGTCCTGGATGGGAGATAAGTTTGCCTACAGACCCTTGCTGACTAGATATTGAAGTGGTGTTGATGAACTACACGACTCTGCGACACCAAAGCCTCGATCAGGCCTGTCGTCACGGGCGAATACAGCAGAGGAGAGCGACGGAGCTACATCGTCGTCGGCAAAGTTGGCATCGACGTCAGCGCCGGCGTCGGGCAAGTACAGCTATTTGCAGGAGTGTATTCGCGATCGCAGTCCAGGTCTCTCGAGATCACGGCGGACGAGTCCCGACGTCGGGCGCATACTCAAACCACCATCACCAGACAGCAGCCGGGCGAGGCCCAACGGCCGGAGACGCCATGGCGCTTGAGAGGTGGTGGGCAGTCTTGAGGCTGTACATATGTCCAGATACTGTAAAAAGTTTTCGTGTTTCTTCTACGGGGTGTTTTGGCGTATTCTTGGTTTGCGGCGTTATCATTGCTCTCACTCAGGCGCTCGCTCTTGTGTGCGTCTAGGCGCTCGCTTCTGTGTGCGTCTCTGAACTGAACTATCGTGAACATTGCTAACCTCCCTCGGTTCCACTCGTGACCACAACCTTGCTGTCGCCTGTCCCGACACTCATATCTTAACCGATCAGTACCTTGGTAAGTATTCTCTTGATCCAACCCCTTGGACTACTTTTGCCGTTACAACTGTGAAGGATACTGCTAGACCATATTCGTACTGCGAGTTGCGAGCTGCGAAATGATGAAAATCAAACGCATTACCGCTTAAACCAAACCACGAATTTGTAGCAGGCAGGCCTATGTCCAGCTTTGCTACTTCGTCAAGAGGTCTATGGAATTCCAGGTGCGAGTCTTTCTTCTCTCCTGCCCTCCTGCCCTCCTATGGCCCGCCCCATGGGGGAGTGCGGGGAGCTACTAGCTACTAGAGGCACAGTAGCTCACGGGGGAGGGGGCAAGGCACATCCCGCTGAAAGGGCGAATAGTAGGTCTCGGCCTACGGGACATCTCTAGCGCAGTCTCGCGCAGTCTTCTTCTTCAGAGGCCTGCCGTGGTTTGGTTTCCTGCACCGGCCGATTGAGAAGCCAAAGGACCGCTAGGTCAGTAAGTACCTCCTAAGGACGCGCTTTTGGCTCAGCCTCGGCTGCCCTACTGCGGCGGCCCTCGATCATGGTCTCAGGTCTCGGCTCGGGTGGTTCAGAGTCCATGAGGTCATGGACTGTTCGCGGTGATGCTTCCAAGAAGCATCGGGAACGTGTAGTCTACCTAGTTCAGCATTTAATAACTTGATATATTGTTTCGACTGCCTCATTTCGCAAAGATACAGCTCGTGCAGCCCGTGAGCCCACTTGTGCACATTGTAACCCGTGGACGGCTATCCTGCGCGCAAACAAAACCCGTTTCTTCCGGCACGCCCTGCAATCCGAGCGTTCCCGTCTTCGAAAAGCCTCTCTCTCATCCGGCCCTCTCATAGTTGATACATCCGTCCCCGTCCGTCCCCCGCCATCCATCCATCCATCCGTCCCAACCATGGGCGAGACGCTGCGCGAGAAGGCGAGCAAGAAGCTCAAGGGCCCCGACGCGAACCCGAGCCAGCTCGGCGACCCCGTCAGCCTCGAGGCCGAGACCAGCGACCGGCGGCCGGCCGAGTCGGAGCAGGGCGCGGCCCAGGCCCGCCTCGGTGAATCGGAATCGTCTTTGTCCTCGTCCTCTTCATCCCCATCCCCGTCCTCGTCAGGGGGGAGCGGGAGTGGGAGCAAGAGTAGCAACAAGAGCAAGAGCAACGACAAAGGCCCGGGACCGGGGAAGATCGGGGCGGGAGAGGGCAAGGAGGAGACGCTGAGGGAGAAGGCGGTCAAGAAGCTGCACGGCGACGACGCCAACCCGACCCAGCTTGGCGACCCCGTCAGCCTCGAGGCCGAGACGAGCGCTACGCGGCCGGCTGTGTCGGAGGAGGGGGCGGCTAGCAGCAGGGATTCGAAGTTGTGATGGAGGATAAATAATTACGTCCTATCGACCTTTGGGATGAGTGGGAGGTGCGTGATGTGTGCGTTCGTGTTGTACAATTCGTGGTGCGTCGCCAGTGGCGATTGTCCGTGTCGGGGGGGACTCAGTACCGGTACAGGGCAGCGAGGCCTTTGGGCTTGGTTGGATACGAGAACGTTACCCCGGAACGGCGGACTTGAGGGAGATGTTTTTTAAGTCACCTATTTTTGGAATGTAATTTATTGTAATGTTTCTTGAGGCTGTTGACATCTCGCAATACGTGTCAAGTGCGTCGTCATAGTCCTGACCCTCAATGTCAAAAGGAATTGAAAGGCAATCTTCCAACCGTCTCAGAACAGTTCTATAAACTGTAAAAAGGTTTCCTGGCTATTCCCTATGGAAACCCCGCGTACTAGATCATGAACGTTAAACTTCAAGTTAGCCATATAGGAAAACATGGGTCTGTCCGCAGTGTTGATAAAACCCGAGTTACACACAATAAGCTGGGAAAGGATTACAATATCTAATGTATGTACATCGCGCTAGTCTGCCTGTGAGTGGTAAGAAAATAGTTAAGCCATGTTTAGAACTGCCTACGTACTGTAAAATCTGAAATGTAGTCTGAGGTTCACGAGGTTGTATTATAGTTATAGGGCAACCCTGCTATCAACTAGAATAATAGTCGGTGATTCGCTCTAGCTCATCAGAGTAACAGTCTTGATTTGCTAAGATAACTAGTGGACAGAGCCGAGTAACCCGTCTACTCAGGTTACTGGACAGGTAATTATATTATATGCATTAAGACTAAGCTTCTTCTCTCTCTTGCTACCGGTGGCATCTTAACCGCAGCAATGTTTGTCGTTTACCTGATGCTATGGATACTTAGGTAGGCATGGGCCACACTGTCCAATTACCTCGAGTGTTTTATTGTCAGAGTTAAACACTCATAATGCTCTTGGTGGTGTTATACGGTAGTAGTTGATACCGTATTCTTAGAAAGAACATACCTGAGTACTTACATAATGAAACTCGATCTCAAGGGAGAGGCGCCATAGTTGAGGAAACAAAACAGCAGAAGCAGCACAGCTCACATCTAGCAGCTTACCCGCGGGATGTCATAACAGCAGCAAGAAAGTCGCACAAAAAAGCCATCGAACCGAGGCAGCATCGAGGGCAGAGACCAAGCAAAAGTCCATTGCTGAAATTAGCGCCTATAGCTAACCCACTGCACCGAAAATGTGAGCAAATGCCGACCTCCCGGCGGGATGCCTCATCCCCTCCTCCCTTCAGAGCCATGCCTGAGCCACGAGTCCTGACCACTTACCTACGGACATCGGGCGAGCGTGGCCACTCACCGCCGGTTTGCTGTAGGGTAGGATAGGATAGGAGGGGACCTTCTTGTTCTGTGCCTACCTTACCTAGGCGGCTGGGGTCCCGCCACGGGCTTGCTTCCCCTATCCCCCTATCCCCCCTATCCCCCCTTTGGCCGCTCTTCTCGGTGGCCGGTCGATAGCTTCCTTCTATAGGGAGGTTTTCTCCACTATACCTCCCAGATCTGCCTAGCTAGGTAGGTAACTGGCTAGCTACAGCATGGCCCGAGTTCCCCCTTTGCATGGCACCAGTTCCATCGTCGTCTCACCGTGCTACTTGAAGTGGTGAAAACGAACGGCCTCGCCGAGCCCTCTCGCTCATGACGCCAATGCAGGGCTTGGCCTGGTCTGGCTTGGCCTGGCCTGAGGCGTAGCCGTCTCGCCCGCCGCCTGACCACTTATTGTGCAAATGTACCGAGTCCTGACTTGATCTGTTGACTACTAACAGTGAGCGCAACCAATTTATCTGTCCCTGGCGCCCTTATTTCCAGACTATAAGGCCCAGCCTTATCGTCCGTGAGGACACGTGCGGAGCGTGCAGGGGGAAAATGAGGTGAGATACCCCCCGCCGGCCGCGGCGGTCTGTCAGCGGGAGTCGTGCAACTCCGCGGAGGACATGGTTCTCGGACTCGGACGGGTCCCGGCCCCAGCAAGAAGGCTCTGTGCCGAGACGCTCCCCGGTAATATAAGTACCTACTTGCCGGCTACCACGCTGGCATGGGGGGGTGAGTACACGCCCCAGCCGGCGTCGTTACACAGAACCGCCGTTGCAGTCTGCCAGGAACTGCAGCGGTCCAGGGGGGCACCACCCTGGCATGGAAGGATGCTGCACAGGAAATGGTCGGGATCAGAGAAGGAAGGCTCGGCCCTCTGATGCGGCAGCGGGATAATACATCAGCCGAGCCATGCGAGTGCAGGCTTCAGGCGGTGTGCTGCAGCCACCGTTTGATGAGTGGGACGGTCGACAGGGCTGTATCGAGTCAGTCAGGGAGATGAGGTGGAAAGGATTGAGAATAGAACGACTATACTCTCGGTTGTCCTCGGCTGAGCCTGAGGCTGCTCAAACCTGGCTCGGCTGGGATTTTTCTGGCAAGCCCCCCTGTATACTATACCCGACGTCAAAAATATACCAACTATCCGTAGCTGTGCCGTATGTTCATATGCACCCTTTTACCGTAGTCGGCAAGAATAGCGGTGGGGTCCACTGGTCCCTACAAGGTACGCTCGAAAGGTTCAACTTCCCTTGGCTCTGAAACGGCGGCATCCTGCGAACTTGGCAATGCTACTTGGAGTAGAGACCATGCAAGAGAGGGCCGGATCTATCTAGACTTGCGTCAATATCCGCCGGTCACCGATGAGTGAGCGTCATAATTCGTGCGTGGCCAGGCGGGCCACTCACGGCTGCTCGCTGGGTAGAATCGCCGAGCCTCGACCCAAAAGCCGATCCAAGGCGCTCGCGGTGTGAGAATGACGATGCAGCCTCGGGACACATGGGACACATGTAAGGGATATAGCTGCAATACCTTACCGGTGTGTATTGGGCTGACGCCCCGCCGTTGTAATATTGGGCGAATCCCCCCCCGTTGGTACGGTCTCGGCAGTCATCACGGGAGGTCGGCCATCACGGCGGTGCGTAACAAACGTCACCTCACAGGCTCGAGGCGTGAGAGTATGTACCGGCAACCTCGCGTTCGAGCCCAAGAGGGCTAGTCACCAACAGCCACTGATCGCTGGTAAGCCCGGGCAAGCCGCAAGAGGCTGAGGGCACCGTTCACCAGATGGTATGCGGCAGCACGGTTGGAGTTGTTGTAACACGTGGGCCGCAGGCGACGGTTGAGTAGCCTCGCAGCTGGCCTTCCTCCACCAAGCCATGACGCGAACATATTTGTTTCGCCGTGGAGACGTCCCAACTACCTGGGCATTTCGTAGATAAGGTAGCCCCTTGACCGGTAAGGTGCGGCACAGCACCCGACTTCTGGAACGTCACGCAGTCAGCCGTGAGGCTGTGCCGCCGCGGCGCTGTGCCCTTGCCCATGCCCATCTCCCAGGGGACGGGAAGGACCCGCCGCAGCTTCCTGGCGCCGGCGATCGATGGAACCCCAGTCGTGGGCTGAAGTCGCATCGCACGATCATGAAGTTTTGGGAAGACGTGAGAGGTAGGAGGGTGGTAGTGGGATGGGAGGACGGACGCCCGGTACCGTTACGCGGCCGGCACACGGGGCTGGCCGGAAGCCGGCGTGGACGGGCCGCGTGGAAAAGGCTCACGCTAGAGGCGGGTGGCGGCGGGAGGTGGTCACTGATCGATCCCACGACTTCGTTCCTCCGTCTCATCGCCTTGCTCTGCATCGTGCTCTGCGTCGGGCCCATGCCCGTGCCCATGTCCATGTCCATGTCCACGACAGCAGGCGGCGGCGGCGGCTCGGGCGGCAGGCACGCGGGCTCATGGTTCATGGTCCATGGGTGGACGAAAATAATATTAAGCTTGTCTCTTGGGGTGTGACCGGGTGTGACTGTGAGGGATCCCCGTCTCCCCGTGGCACGGCATCATTTCTGCCATGTGGCTCGGCGGGGCCCAGGACCCTGATCGTCCGGGGAGGGGGGGCGTGTGCTTTTGCGTTTTGTTTTGGTCAGGATCGATCAATCCCTGGGGAGGGAAGTCGGTGACGAAGGATTGGCACGCACAGCGCCGTCGCCGTCACGCAGCCGAGCGAGCTCATAGGGACAGAAGGGGGAGAAAGGTCGGAGAAAGGGGGACTGGGCAGGACTTCCGACTGGGGGAGCGAGAGGATTCGCATCCCCGTCGTCACCTGTGCAAAATTTTGACTGTGATGGAAAAGTCTGCCGCACGCGTGCAAGCGGTAGGCTCTGATAGTGAGGGCTGTGAGGGGGCATCTGACGGGTAAGGTCCCGAGGAAGCTTGTGACGGAAAAAGCTCTGCATTGAAGTCTTCTACTTACACGGGTACGTATTGCAACTGGCGAGCCACAGTGCATTGCGGCGTGGGACGTGATGGTTGTGGCTGGCTGCCCCTGCGGTTTCTAGTACCGCCAAGTGCCAAGGCCCAGACCTTTCAGGCAGGCGGGGTACTGTAGCTTCATGAACGACTCCTGATGGTGTTTTCCCATTGGCTCGTATTCAGCAGCCTTATGGGCTGTGACCCAGCACAGGTGAGCGTCTGGCCCTTTTTCCTCTTTTTTCTCTGCCTTAGCCTTGAGGTAAGCGCAAGGACTTTGCAGCCTTTCTGGGAATGGCATCTCCGGATACAGGATACAGCTCCATAGCGTATTCCGTATCGTACTTCCAATCTTCACTCGTACAGTGCTCCGGCTGGCTGTTACCTTTGTGTTACCTACTTCCCGGTTCGCCGCGTTAGATCGTGACAGGACTATCCGGTCTCCCGAACCCCCCGATCCCTTCACCGAGTCGGTGTCTGATGGTGTTCGGTGGCTGCGGCCGGTATCTGCTTGGTGCGTGCCCCGCCTCACCGCGGAAAAACCGACACTTCACCCACGACCTGCTATCGTCACAGCTGGTAATACTGATAACTCACTTATATTCGCATGCGGCACAGCTTAGGCTTCCCCCACGGATCAGACCGGGATTCGATTCTGGTACGCCAATGATACACACAACAGCGCAAGCGAACCTTACCCATTACCTATTCACTAGGCAGCGGTGAGAGCTGGTACGTGTTATTAATCTTAGGTCTGCAGTCTGCTTATGTAGGCACCGGGGGGCATCTGGCATTCCTGTCCCGGGGTCGCAAGCTATAGCGCCGGCATAGCTCGACGCTCCCATCGGGACCGACGCACGCATCGCGCGCCGCTTCTACCACCATCGGGACCGACGCACGCATCGCCGCCGCTACTACCACTACCGCCACCGGAGCACCTCTCCGGATCGCGCCTCTTGCCCCGGCCCTTGGCGGCCTGTGGTCCTGGGCCGTGGGTCACGGCTCCGCGGCTCCGTTCAACATGGCGCGCCGCCAGGGTGTGTACTCCGTCCGAAATGAGGAAGTTTCTGCGAGAGCGCAAAAGTACCGCCCAGACGCGAGAATGAGTGAGATACTCGAGTCAGGCAATCCTTCCCAGCTACTGCTGCTGACACGGCCCCCTGGGCTCTGGGCAACTCTCCCGGCCGCGGAGACAGCATCGTGTCAAGCTATTACGGTAGCTAGCTGGTCTTGAATGAGGAGATTTGTACGCAGGTAGGAACCGAGGCACACGAGGATGCATACCCACAGTACGGATCTGTACCCCCGTGCCGGTCCGTAACTGCGATCAGGACAACCCTGTCGCACATCTGTTTTGCGGGGGTCACACCCGGGTCACACCGGCTTTCGCGGAGATCTTCTCACCTTCGCTCCGGGTCTGCTGCCGTGCTGCGGTACTGTACTGCTGTACTACCAGTCAAATTTGCTGCTCTCTAGACTGCTGAGAGTCCTGCGAGGCGAGATCCCGGCGCAGCAGCTCGCCGTCTCTCCTCTGGGCCTCCGGCTTTCCTGGTAACTAACTCGTAGCTCGTTACGCGCTGCCGAGGCTCGACGGCCCCATGGCAAAGGGGGCCTGCCTGTTTGGGTCGAGCAAAGGTCCCACGCGTGGATTCATAACGGGCCAATCCAGCTGTCAGTGCTATGGGCGTGGTCCACGTACTCCGGGACTCCGGCCATAGCCACTTCTCTCTTGCGACGAGTGTCTCCGGTCGCTGGTAGCTGTCTCTGGCGCTGGTGATCAAGAATGCGCCGCTTCACCACAGCCTAAGGAGGAGGGGGGAAAAGCGTGAAGAGAAAAAAATTTCTGTTAAGAAGAAAATTTCGGCCGCATCCGAGCTGGTCTTACATACTTACCCGAGCTGCTTGTACATACATACCTGCTGGCTGCGAGGTCGGCAGCTATCAAGCTGCGCCGATACCTCTGCTCAGCCACCCCTGTCTTGAGACCAGGGCTCGACTGGAGGGGGAGGGGCGTGAAGGAGGGCCGTGGGGCTACCTACAACAAGACGTTATCATTACCGTAGTTTTGACTGGCCGGTATGGTATTTCCTAACCCAGGCGTGCCATGCCGTGCGAGAAAACTCTCTGGGGCCGGCCGGCCCTCTCGGCAGATCATCACGCAGACGCAGTATGTCCAGACAGACAGGCAGACAGAAAGCCATACTGAGGTAGTGTGCAGTGTAGCGTATCCCGGTGACGCTGTTTCCTCCCTCGCACGGGCTTGGCGGGCTCGCAGCCCCCGTCCCGGACACGACCTCAGCCAGCTAGCTGATAGAGACACGGACCAGTGATACGGACTGTGAAGGTAAGTAAAGTAGGTAGGTCACGGTGAGTAGGTAATGTATCAGGCCGAGATACTGTAGGTAGATAGCACACTCTTGCTCGATCAGGAAGGCCCTGATCTCCGGGGGGTGGGCGCGGGCGGCAGCTGACGTGCAGGTCGACCCGCGGCCTGCTCGATTTGATTTTTTCTTTCTTTCTCGAACAGCACAAGGACTGCTTCTGCCGTATCATGTTACCCTACCCGCCCTCTTGCTTCTTCCCCCCCGTCCCCCCTCCCCGGGGGTTACCATGCGTTGCCATGCGTTGCCATGCTACACCAAAACAGGGCTGGCTGTCTGCCTGCCAGCCCGCACGTTTCCTGTCACTGCCTTGCCTTGTCAGGACAGCTCGGCCGAGCGAAAGTGACCGTGGCAGCGGCGGCGGCGGCGACGGCCGCCGTAGCAGCAGAGCAGCGTCTTCCACTCCCCTCCCCTTATTATGTAAGGTATAAGGGCGTCTCGGGGCGTTCTCGCGCCATGACCTGACCTGACATAACGAACGTGGCGGGCCGCTCGCCGATCCGGAGAGGTCTCGACGTCCGTCCCCCAGACTGCTCTGGGCCGCGTCTCGCCCGTCCGTCCGTCACCGGCACGAACCTCATGCAATCCGATGCAGTCCACGGTGCAGAATCTTGCTGGCTGGCTGGCTTTTGGCTGCTGGATACCCCGGATGGACAGGCGGGCGGCAAGCCACGGGACGGGCAGCGTCTTGCAGCAGCGTTTCCCGTGGGCGGCGTGCGCGTAGGATCGACGCCAAGAAAAGGTACCCTTGATGAGCTTGCCGTGGTGGCAGGGACGTTTTGCTGCTGGACGTGGGCGACGCCGGCCGGCCGGCCAGCCAGCGCGTGCTCTTTATTGGCGCTTCGCTTGTACGGTATGTAGTCCGCAGGTGTATGTACGCGATCCCACACTCCTCGTGAGTCTTGCGTCTGCCACCCCCCTCCCCCCCGGTCCGTCCCCCCCCCCCTCCATGCCCGCCCCCCCCCCCCTTGACGTCGGTTGGCAGCCAGGGTTCGCGGAGCAGCAGCCCAAGCGACACTGTCTGAAAGGTGTAGACTTCATGTACTCGCTCGCGCACGGAGGGTCCGCAGCGTTACCTGGCACCGGCTGCCGCATTTCCCATCAGTGAATCACGGTCCAGCGGTAACAATCCTGTTCGCTGCCGCCCCGGTCACACCCCCCCTCTTCCCTCCTCTCCCCTCCCTCCCATCTTGTTCTGGGCTGTGACGAGCTGCGGGCAACCCCCCCCAGCAGACCCCAGCTGGGCCAGTGAACCGGCCTGCCTAAGGTAAGCAAAAAAGAGTCCTGCTTGCTGCAAGAGACCAGGACCCCCAACACAAATCACGCCGCCGTCCCGGCGTCGTCTTCCTATGGGCTGATCAGCTACCAGGATCTCGGAGAGTTGGACTGCGAGGTCACCACTCTATCGAGTTACCTCGCCCACATTTGACGGGTCTCGTAACCAGATCCTCACACCCCAGGCCAGATCTGGTCGTGTCTGTAACCGTTCAATGGCAAGGGCTACCTTTTCTTAAGTAACCCAACGTCTGCCCGTGTCTGCCCGTCCATGTCACGCTACATATTGATGCTCCCGCGACCTTCGTATTCTCTCTCACCACTGGCTCCCCATTGCTGTCACGACTATCCACCACCAGCGCCGCCCACGACCCAGCATGTCGGGAACCACCTCGCCCCGCAGCGGCCGTCCGCTGACCACGTCGTACGTGGACCTGATGAAGCCGGACGAGGACTGGAGAAACCTGCCGGACGCGGCAGAGCGGAGGAAGATACAGAACCGCCTCGCCCAGCGAGCATATCGTGAGTTGCTTCCCCGGTGTCGTTGTCTGTTGCTTTCCCAGAGCAGCAGAAGCAGCAGAAGCAGCAGCAGCAGCAGCAGCACAGCCAGAGGCAGGTACTGATCTTCCCCCCTCGCAGGCCGCAACATGCGGGACCGGACCAAGGAGGTCGAGAGGTTAAAGAAGCAGCTACAGCAGCTGCAGGAGACCATAAGCACCGACTCGTCGACCACGCCGCCACCCGAGCACGAGCTCCAGCTCCAACAGCTCCAGGTCCAGGCGGGAGGCCGGAGCCCGTCGAGCCTGGCCAGCGACGTCGCCTACGCGCAGCAACAGCAGCAGCAGCACAGCGCCGAGGCGGCGGCGCCGCCGAGCAGCACGGGCGGAGGAGCGTCGGCCTCGGCCTCGGCGTCGGCCCAGCGGATGAGCGAGTACATGCAGCAGGCGTGGCCGACTCACACCACCTCGGGCGGCGGTCCAGAACAGCAGCAGCAGATGCACGGGCTCCCCGTGGTGCCGGCGGACGCGGACGGCGGCCCGCTCAAGTTCGATGCGTCCTCCTTCTTCGCGGCACAGGTTCCCACCACCAACGACGTCGTGCCGGGCCTGCCGGCGAGCTCGGGAGCGCCGGACCACCACCAGCACCACCACCACCACCGTAGCCGTCGCAGCACGACAAGCACCATGGGTTCCGGCCCGACACAACAACAACAGCAACAGCAACAACATCAACCACAGTCCCATCCACATCACCTACGGAGTAGCAGCATCCCCACCGTCTTTGCTGCGTCGACCTGCTCCAGCCCGCTTCCATGGGGGTCGACCAGCACCGCCGAGGGCTCCGAAGCGCTCAGCGTGTCCACAAAGTAAGTGATTTGCACGCCACCGCGCGCCCGCGGCTCTGCTCTGGCTTGGCTTCCCTTGCTGACAGACCCCGGCTCGAAAACAGCTTCGACATGTTCAAGTACCCCGAGGACATGGGCCTCTACCACCAGGAGCCGGCGTACCAGCTCGACAGCGGCCACGTGACGGCGCACACCAGCAGCAGCGTATACGGCACCACGTCGGCGGCGGGCCACGACTCCTCGCTAGACAGCCCCGCCAGTCACTGCTGGTCGCCGCTGGAAGCCGGGGGCACGGCGGGCGGCAAGCCCGTGGTGCCGCGGGGTGCGGCGGCGGCGGCGAGCGGCGTGTCGTCATCGGCGCTCGGGCCGGCGGCGTCTGCGGCGGCGGCCTTCCCGGCGGGCGCGGGCATGGGGAGCCTGCCGCCCAACCTGGGCGTCGACCTGCCGGCCGAGCTGCTGCCCGAGACGACGGCGCCGCTGCTGCACTTCGCCGTCGCGAGCGGCCACGTCGACACGCTGCGCCTGCTGCTGCGGCGCTACGACGTCAACGTCAACGGGCGCGACGGCACGGGTTACACGGCGCTGCAGCGCGCCGTCATGGGCGGTCGCACCGACATGGCCGCCATGCTGCTCGAGCGCGGCGCCGTCGTCGACGGCGACGACGGCGGCTGGGCCGCCGAGGTCATGGGCGGCGGCGTCGGCGGCGTCGGCGGCGGCTCGCGGTCACGGCCGACACCGCCGTGCCGCCAGGAGCGAGGCTCGATGAGGTGACAACGAGCCGGCGTCTCGTGCACTGACTGGGGTGAACCTCGTACACTGACACGATGGCTTGCTTGAGCCGAGTCGTGTCCGCATGTCTTGTCCTGCGTGTATTTCCCACACGCTTGTTTCCGGGTTGCGAGGAGTCTAGGGGGGTCGGCCGGCCGGGGCTTTGCATGAGCAGCCCCTGGACCCATCTTGGTTTTGGGCGGGTTTCTGTCACTTGGGCTGGATCAGTACAGCGGGCGCACAAGGAGGACAAGATGGTCGGCCCATACCCTAGAGGACGGCGTACAGTGGTTCGCAGCACAAGAAGCGCGCGGAAGACCACGGTGTACGCTACTGTGCGAGTATCCGGGCATAGAGGCTTTAGACCTTGCACGGGCGATCGGTCCTAGGCGGAAGATAGAACCGAACGATCCTCATATCGACCTCCATAGTCAGAAACTGACTTGCTTGCTCTCGTCCCTTCCCCGCACGTCTTGAAGCGCCAGCCGGGGTTTCATCATTGTCGTTGTAGACCACCGAGGATAGGTCGTCCCGCGCCATAGAGCAGTTGGCCTGCGCCATGGGGAAGTCGTCCTGCTCCTAATCGAGAGCTTTCATGACATATCGAGGGGCCTCTATTCTTTGCGATGTCAAGGGCCGAGCTGGTAGAACCTCCAGTCGGTGTCTTTGGAGAGAATGCCATTCCGTTCCCAGTAGTAGTGCCCCGTGGCCTATGCCCCAGGTACACATGCCATGAATGCCTACCCTAGAGGGCAGAAACGCGGTCTGAGCCTTGTCGAGGGGTACTTCTGCTTCGACACAGGCCTATTCGGCATATCCCCGGAACCGCATCTGGGACACCCTTCGGTGGCACTTTCCTGAATCCTCTCGTCGTCGGTCCACGATGTCAGCCATAGCCGTAGACGAGGAAATCGGAGAGTGGCGATATGACCAGTCTATGTCATTGGCAAGCATGGGCGGCCATTGAACGGTGCCGTAGGATCATTTGATGGGGAAGAGGGAGCGATGAACCTTAGGCTCAACTTCTCGGTCGTCGTCGCCCGTCGAGTCCTGGAAATAATGCCAAAACCATCCTCAGCGTCGTGAGGCTTGACGAAGATACCCGAGTCGGCCACGGGAGAGGCATACGCTGCTGGTTAATGCGCCATCACCGTCGGTCTATCGGGCAAGAGGGCAGATGTCCCAGGCCACACACATATATATACTTTATTTACGGAAGGACGTGGGCCTGGATGGAAAAGCGGCAGAGCGGCAAAGCTCGGCCAGCCGGGACAAATAGACGAGCGGCGAGCGGCAATTCTGCCGACTGGGCGGCGTCCGCGTGCTCGAGATCCGGGAAAGGCTGGACGCGCGTATAGTGCCAGCGCATCTTGGATCGTCTCAGATCGTGCAGCCCGGCCGGGACATGCCGGGCCAGTAAGGTCCACAGATGCCGCGAGAACTGTTGCAACTTAGGCGTAAAGCACAAGGCAGAATGGGACTGGAGGGGGGAGGGTAGGGGGGGTGGACCACGGTTATTAATGTCCGATTGCGACTCTACCGGTACACGACTGGACTAGAAGCATGCTGCCGGCCGGGCCATCTGGAAGACTCTCTTTCTGGATCATGTAGAGTGTAGGATTTCTTATTGCTGAGCTGCCACGAGATAGGAGAAGGGCCCCCCTGATGGGTCTCGGCGCCACGCGAAAAGGGGAGGTTGCTTTCGCCTTGCGGTGTGGAATTTGCGGTCTTTTTCCTCGAACCGAGAACGCGTGGCTGCTGAAGCGGTTGGAGTGAGTGCTGTGGCATGGCTCTCATCCCGGGCCGACGCCGAGTGGGAACGCGATAGTAATGTAACTGCCTACTTGGTACAACAGCGGGTAGGGCGGCCCAGGAGACACGAGAACGGCAGAGGCGTTGAGAGAGAAGAGTCTCGAAAGCTGCGGCCAAAGGGTGAGTAATGAGTTGTTTGCCGGTGCTCTGATGCCTTCGACCCTTTGCTTAGCGTCGACGGTTTTCGGATGCCGGCCGTGACTGCTACTGAGCAGTTAAAATAAGAATGAGTGTGGGTGGTATTGATGTTGTAGGTAGGAGTCTATTATGTGAGAGGCGGCGCGGTAGGACCGAGTATAGCCGTACTGGCTGTAACACAAGGTGACAAGTTCCAGGCCCCACCTTGCGCCCAGAGAATGATGCTGGCTTTTCACCATCGACCATATTAACCCGACGGAATGCCACATGTACGAGATGGGAATCTCAGAATAATAGTAAGGCGACTTGTATATGTGAGAAGTGGTCTCGGTCTTCCGGCACTTACTCTTAGAGAAGTCCCCGACAGGAGCCCATGCAATGCTTACCTGTTCACACACGCGAGAGGAACCAGGATCGGGCGAGGTTTACTGCGACGGACCGAAGCGGCTACCATGCCTGGTACTTCGTACTTTACGGAGATACGCACGGCGCGTGTCATTCCAGCGCGCACTGCCCCTGACACGGGTCACGAGATCTGTCGCGTGCCTCGACCTCTCCCTGTCCCATGCCTCAGACCAACGTCATTCCTGAGCCGACGACGTGCCCTGGCGCCGCATTGCCGGCGCCGTCCAAGCGGCCAAGCGCATGTATACGAGGCGGAACGCGACGAACACCACCGCTTGAGTCTCCCCTTGAGTCGCGATACGGATTCGTGCGGGGATGGGCTTGCGGGGTAGCTCGAGCTGTCGCTGTCCGGACTGATCAGCAGGCCGATCAGCAATGTTTTTTGATGAGAAGGATGCCGTGGTCAGCACGTCTCGCACCTCGGTGCGGAGATGGGAACGGGAGATGGCTGGCCGAAGGCAGTGAGGAGCCATACATATGCCTGCAGCCTGCCTACCTTACTTTACATACCTGTAAGTAAGGTAGGTACCGGTATATAAAGTATCGTCATGCCAGGTCCCGCGGCGACGGCTCGGGCCCTCCCTACATTCCCCCTCCTTACACTTCCCGCTCTGCACAACCCGGTGATCCCGCAGAGTTCAGGACCGCATCTGGCCGTGCCCGTGCCTGTGCCAGTGCCAGGATGAGGTTATCCTTCTTCTCCGACTCTCTGCTGCTGGCGGCGGCCGCCGCCTCGTCGAGCCTCTTCTGGCCTTCAGCCCGCGCGCAGAGCTTCGACCCCAACACGGGCTCGTCGCCGACGTGGGACCCGGCCGCCGTCGGGACCAACAAGACGACCAACGCGACGTACTCGAACCCGGTCATGACGGTCAACGCGGGCGACCCGTTCATGACGCGGTACTACGCGAGCGCGACTGGCGGCGGTGAGGAGGAGGCAGAGGAGGCCTGGTACCTGCTCACCTACTCGACCAACGACAACGTGACGCTGAAGCGCTCGCGCTACCTCACCGACAACTGGGACGAGGCCGAGAGCCGCGTCGTCTTCAACCCGGACCCGGCGTCGGGCGCGCCCTGGGCCACCGACCTGTGGGCGCCCGAGATCCACAACATCTCGGGCACCTGGTACATCATCTTCTCGGCCACGCCCGACGCCGACAGCCCGCCGCCGCTGCTCGATGCCCAGTGCCCCTTTGAGTGTCCCGTAAGCCGGCCTCCCAGTGCCCAATCGGGGGAGGAGGGGGACGAGGGCTTCATGTGCGCGCCTGGCATGTCCGCTGACCTGATCGTCCCCACAGGCCGTCAACCACCGCATGTTCGTCCTCGAGTCGGACGGGCCCGACCCGTGGACGGCGAGCTTCTCGATGAAGTCCATGCTGGACACGTACGACCAGTTCGCCATTGACGGCACGTACTTCGTCTACGGCGACAAGATGTACCACATCTACTCCTGCTGGGAGCACAAGTTCTCGGCCTGGCCGGCCAACCTGTGCATCACCGACCTGTCCAACCCCTGGACGGTCAACTCGACCTTCCTGGACCGCAGGATGATCTCGGTGCCGAACAACCCGTGGGAGCAGGTGCCGGTAGGTAGCTTTCGCAACCCCCCCTCTCCATCCCCCTCTCCTGGATGGTGTGATGCCCGGACCGCGAAGAGACCGACTGACGGTACGTGACTGACGCGCGGTCACAGTACGGGCGGTCCGGCCGGCTAGCGACCAACGAGGGCCCGCAGCAGCTCACGAACCCGCACACGGGGCAGAACTTCGTCGTCTACTCGGCGGCGCGGGTCAACACGCCCTTCTACTGCCTCGGCCTGCTGGAGCTGGTGGGCAACGACCCGATGCAGTACAGCTCGTGGCGGAAGCACAACGAAGGGTGCGTCTTCCACCAGAACCCGCCGGCCGGCGTGTACGCGACGGGCCACGCGAGCTTCACCACGAGCCCCGACGGCGCCGAGAGCTACGTCGTCTACCACGCGCAGACGACGCCCGACCCGCCCGCCGACATCTACCGCACCGTCCGCGTCCAGCGCTTCGACTGGGACCCGGTCGACGGCACGCCCAGCTTCCCGCTGGCCGAGAACGGGCCCTTCCCCGTGCCGGCGGGCCAGCAGGCCCTGACGTAGGGCTCGAGCAGTCAGTCGAGTCAGGCGGCATGGTTTCAAATTAGGTAGTGTATATAGGTCTACTGTCTAGATGCCAATGGACATTCTGTGAAGCCCGTCCACGTCTACGTTCTGCGTACTTATCAGTACTTGTCCGACCCCAGCACGTTGGGCATACCGGTACAGTGTAGGACCTCAACAGGGTTCCCCGCACCTTTTCGTGCATGTCAGTAGCAATCGAGTTTTGACACAGTCACCACTGTCGACGCCCTTCTACGGTGGGCGACAGGGGTGACTGTGTCAAAACCCGATCGGCCACAGGAGTCACAGTCACAGTGTCAAACCCCGAAATTTCTGATCCAGATCTCGGCTACAACCTTTGACCTACCGGTATTGCTCTGCTTTCCTACGTCCCGGCGCCAATGTTGACGCAGCATGTAACACGCGCGCCCAAGTCTTGGTCCAGCTTTCCTCGTGTGAGACTTGAGCCGGGCTGAGGTGACTGAGGTCGGGACTACAGTGAGGTGGTCGATACCGTAATTCGTGAATAATATGTAGTACATCAAAAACGACAAAAAGTTGCTAGTTTATGACACGCTCAATACAATACCAAAATCGCTAATTGCTGAAGGCAATCCGTTGCCCTCATGGCCTCTGAATTCGTTACCATTAGGTAGTTGTGACTTGTGAGGTCCATCCTGAACTCCATCCTGTATGAACATCCCACCCCGTCTCCCAACTCCAATACCCAGCCAGCGTAGAGAGCCCTATCTATATTAACACCCACAGAGCCAGAAGCCCTATCGCGGCGGCCCAGAGCCAGCCGCCCGGCTGCCGCCCGCTCCTCGGCGCCCCCATGCTGACCTCCCTGTCGACCTCCTGCCTGAACTCTCCGACGACGTTGCCGGGGGGCCAGTACTCGCAGACGACGTACCAGCCACCACCACCACCACCACCACCACCGCCATCACCGCAGTCGCGCCGGCCGCAGCCGACGTCGGTGGTGGCCTTCCAGACGAGCTGGGTGAAGTGGCCCGTCGCCTCGGCGAAGCCGGGGGACGACCAGCGGTACTTCCCGGCCTCGTTGCCCCAGGCGTCGACGGCGGCCGCGGCGTCGAGGTAGCCTTCCGCCAGGTTCTCGCCGTAGGGGCCGCCCGAGTGCGCAAAATCGCAGGTGCCGCCGACGTAGGCGGCGGCGTAGGCGGCGAGCGTGAGGTTCCACGACACCGCCGACGCGTTGTACGCGGCGCGGTACGTGTTCGTGCTGTTGAGGATGGCTGACCGGAAGGCCGCGTCGCTGGTGTACTGCGGCGAGGAGTCGGAGCTGCTCGACGAAGATGCCGACGGCGCGGCGGCGGCGGCCGTGACTGTCACCACGGTGGTGGTGGTCCCGCAGGAGATGAGGTGCAGCAGGGAGAATGAGAGCCAGAGGAAGAATAGAGTTGCCGCCGTCGGCTCCATGGTACGGGTTCACCGGTATCGGACAGCGATGATAGATTGGACTCAAGGTTGCGGTTGAGCGACTGGGCTAGCTAGACTCGGCTGGGACCTGGTTCGTCGTCGTCTTCGTCGCAGTGGATGCCCTGGACCAATGACTGGCCACCGTACAGTACGAGTCCTACTGCACCTGGGCAAACAAAGAGCGAGATTTGTCGACTTGGCCTACGGAGTACTGCACAGCTTGCTTGCAAAGGAGAGGCCTATGAGTTATGACGTACCGTCGTATTCACAGATGGCTGGCCAGATGCACTTTCACGAACGGCGCGGGGAACTTGGGGAATCGGGCACGGAATCGGGCAGATCGGGTCAGGGCAGTCCCCTGCATTGTCCAAGCAGCCCTGCAGGAAAGCTGGGGTAAATCCCTGGTCAGCACTCAGCAGCAACCAGTGATAAAAGACGAATAGGACACTGAGACAGTCTCGGTGAGTAGAGAATCACTGATCACGGAGGCCATCGTCGAGCACGCCTGTCTTCCTCCGTTCCAGCTTCAAGGGCGTACGGTACCGGTACCGGTAGCGGTCAGACGTGAGAGCTTGCCTTGGGGTGAGTTGACGCAGTGTCGCCTTATTCGTCACCGCAAAGCCAGTAGCAACAGCAGTCTGATGGTTGCCTTGAGTGGAGGGAGATAGACGCAGGAACTCGGGATACAGGCTTATTAGACTCTCCGGCGGCAACATTGTTCGACCGCCATGTGGACCGGAGGAGAAATAAGAACGGGAGCACAACTAAGTCCGCACCTCGTCGTTCAAAAAGTTCCTTATCGCCGGCCGCTTCCTGTTGAACGTCGGGTGTAGCGTAGCAAAAAGCAGCGAGGGAGGAGTAGTATCTCATAGGGCTGTCGGCTTTATAAGAGACGAGGGAGACAAATCCGATAGCGACCCACTCGGAACTGACGATTTGCGGCTGAGGTCGGTACGGAGAACTCCGTGCTTCTTACTGTTTGCTCCATAGTAGGCCCTCAACCAACACTCAGCAATGCACTGACAAGTACCTGACCGAGCACTACTACCACATCATGGCGGATCTGTCGTCTGCCCATATCTCCGTGGGCAAAGCAGCGGTGGCACCTCGCCATGTTTCCGTCTTCCCAGCCGGCCGTCCTCCGTAGGTAAACACGTATGTGGGGAAACGGCGCCAGCCGGATTTAGGGGCCTCGCGCGCAGGGGCGGCTCCGTACGGCCGAGTCCTAGATACGCCGCCGGCTACGGCAGATGCGAGGCGTCTCCCCCCCTCCCCCTGCTCGAGCGCACGATGATGAGTACACACCTATAGAGTATATAAATTCCAGCCGCCGCCACATAACTAAATGATAGGTCGCATGGTCATCTATACTCGTCCTATCACCTCACCGAGTTACTCCTCACTACCATCATCTTCTCCTCACAGACTCTGAACCCACCTCCACAAAGTGCCCACCGGTACCAACAGGCTACTTCAAGTATTTACCTACCCGGTACTACTCGACCCCCTCGAAGATCTATAATACCATGTCTCCCTCGCTGCCCAAGACGTACAAGGCCGGCGTGCTCGAGGCCAAGGGCCAGCCCATCGTGATCAAGGAGGTCGAACTCAAACCGCCGGGCCCGGGCGAGGTGCTGATCCGGGTGCTCGCGTGCGGCGTGTGCCACTCGGACCTGTTCGAGCAGGCCGGCCACCTGTGGAACGAGTGGCCGCGCGTGCCCGGCCACGAGATCGTCGGCGACGTCGTCGCCGTCGGCAGCGGCGTCACGCGCTTCCAGGGCGGCGAGCGCGTTGGCGGGCCGTGGCACGGAGGTCAGTACTACCTAGTTTCCCGTCTCTTGTGATTCTGTCGTCCTGTACCGGTTATTCCCCCCTCTACCGCCCACCCAGCTGACTTCCCCCTTCCCCGCCCAGGCCACGACGGCGTGTGCACGCAATGCGCGCGCGGCCAGTTCCAGATGTGCGCGTCCTCGCAGGTCAACGGCGTGACGCGCGACGGCGGGTACGCCGAGTACTGCCTGCTGCGCGCCGAGGCGGTGGTGCGGGTCCCCCCCTCCGCCGACCCGGCCGAGACTGCGCCCCTCCTGTGCGCCGGCGTCACCGTCTTCAACGCCATGCGCAAGATGCACGTCGAGCAGGGCGCCGCGGTGGCCGTGCAGGGGCTCGGCGGGCTCGGCCACCTCGCCGTCCAGTACGCCCGCCGCATGGGCTACCGCGTCGTCGCGCTGAGCTCCGGCCCCTCGAAGCGCGACTTCGCCATGCAGCTCGGCGCGCACGAGTACGTCGATTCATCGCAGGAGGACGCGGCGTCCGCGCTGCAGCGGCTGGTCGGCGGCGCGGCGCTGATCGTGTGCACGGCGCCGAACCCGGCGGCCATCTCGCCGCTGGTGCGCGGGCTGTGCGCCGGCGGCAAGCTGCTGGTGCTGGCGCCCGTCGGGCCCGTGCCCTTCGACACGGGCGTGCTGGTCAACAAGGGCGCCTCGGTGCACGGCTGGCCCTCGGGCCACGCCCTCGACTCGGAGGAGGCCATCCGCTTCGCCGCCGACCACGGCGTCAGGTGCATGGTCGAGAAGTTCCCGCTGGCCGAGGCCAGGGCGGCCATGGACCACTGCGAGTCCGGCAAGGTGCGCTTCCGCGCCGTGCTCACCATGTGAGCGGGGCCAGGCGAGGGGCGCGGGCGGGCGGGCGGACACGGAAACGCCTGTCGGGGCTGGAAAGGGGGTACGGCCATCTGGACGAAAGGACTAGGGCCATGAGGGCGGCATGGTCAAAAAGGCTGTTTAGGAGGCTCATGGGTAGATATCACTCAATTATATACCTGCTTGCGCGACTAGGTATCTGACTTGGACATCATGGCTGGGTACCAACACTCGGTGCAAATTGTGGCGAGACACAGCTCCTGAGATCCAGGTCTCGTTGCATCCATGTGGCCTGTTGGTCAGCGCGCAGATGGCAGTCCACCTGAGTGCGGGAGTATCCTCGCCACAAAAGTGACGTACATATGCTACACTAGTATAGAGGTCCTTCACATCGACGCCGCTCCAGACTCACCGGGCCCCGAGAGTAGCAAGCGCGGCTTGCAGTTCCTTGACCGCCGTGGCCACGTCCTCAAAGTTGAGCGCCGATATCGCCCATTTCGCATGCTTCTGCGCCTCCATTATAGCTACGTCGTCGTCCTTGTATGGGCCCGAGGATCCGCCGTCCCCGCCATATTGCTGTGCCGGTTGCGCCAGCGGAGGCGCCGCCATGGTCGGGACGACGGGCGGCTGGGGAGTAGGCTGCTGGCGTTGGTGGTGACTCTGCGTAGACGCAGCCCGTGTCGTTGGCGGCACGTACCGTGGCTGCGGCTGCACGATGGGGGGCGACGGCGGAGCTTGTGGTTGCGGAGCCGCGCGATAAAAGTCCTGAGGTGGCGGGCCGGCATTGGGCGGCGCAGACGGGACCGCAGGCGGCATGCCGGGCTCGTGTGTACTCGGACTGGGGATGACGGGCGGTGGACCCAGAGGGTCGTGCATACCCGATCCCGGAGGTGGCATCGACGCGGTCGAAGGCAGGTCCAGCGGGGACTGGTTTGTCGGCGGCTGCGGCGCATTGGGAAAGTAGCTCCCCGGGTCCGGCGGCGCTATGGGCGACACCTGGTCCGGAACCGTAGCTGGCGGCAGGGGTGACGTCGGCTCCGACACGGGCGGCGGAGCCTTGAGCGAGTACGACGATGCTGGCGGTTGGAGAGCGCGCTCTTCATCCGGCGCGTCCTCGACGGCGGCTGGTCTCGGCCGGTCGGAGCCGATCAGCTGGACTTCGGGGTCATTGGGGTCGAGAGCGGGCAAGTCATCCTCCTCTTTCGGTTCTTCGGGTTGCGGGTTGGATTCGTTGGGGTCTTTTCCCTCCTTGATTGCCTTCAGTATGCGAGCAGCGTTCCACTTGGAGAAGGTAATGTTCTTCTGCGTCTCGGGGCCGGGGCGTCCCCAGATGTTGAGCAGCTCGAGGAAGGTGGCGGCGGCGTGGAAGGTGTCGGCGGTTTGCCTGCGGCCCGGGTCAGTCCTGGCCGTCCGCCAGCGCCGTAGGTATTAGGAGCTATCACGGAGACGTACCGTGTGACCTTGTTCGCTCGCAGTGGCCGGATCGCCCGCTCAAGGGTCTTGGAGGCGAAGTTCTCTACGTACGCCTGCCCTGCCACGTCGTCAAGTATCGCATCGTTACCCGCCTGCTCGGATTTCGTCTGCAGGAGGATGAGCAGCTGGTAAGCAAGGGGTCTGGATGACTGGGGTGAGGCCGCCGTACCTGTTCCAGCCTGTCCATGAGCATGGTGGTGAACTGGAGGCATTCGTCGTCGCCATTGTGCAGCTGCTTCGCGAGTATCTGGTTCACGATCCAGTATTGACCTGGCACGGGTCAACAGGTCAGGAATCAAGCGCGGCGCGAAGCGAATGGCAGAGAGGCATACACCAGTAGGCCATGACAGGCTCCGCGTTTGCGAGTTGGGCGGCACGCGTCATGAAGGGAGCGATGCCGGCCTGCCTCAGCTTGGCGGGGATCTGAGCCGCCATACTGAAGGGCCGCGGTGGTGTCGGTCTGGTACAATGCTATGTGCGGACAGGTATGTACCGGACTTCGTAGGGACTGTTGACGTTCGTCGTTGGGCCGGTTGATGGTTCTGAATCCTGATCAGATTAGACGTTGGAGATGTTGTAAGTTATGAGGCTGCCTGCCCGGCAGCACAGGTATCCTTACCGAGCAGCTAGATACTTCGTTAGCGCCCGTCGCAGTCAGGACCTTGAGTGGGCCTCTCCCCGCTGAGGTCACTGGGTCCAAACTGGTTCGCGAGAAAAAGAGCTCGCGCCACAATTAGAGCGGTGGCCAGCCACAGACAGTCCTGCTGTACCCCGGATCTGCCACCCATCACTAATTTTGGAGGGGTTCTGTCCTCCAAAGTTTCAATCTGTTCTTTTATTGCTGAGCTTCCTTCGTGTTGTCACTGCCACTGTGGCCTCTTCCTGACCGCTGTCCTCTCCGGCGATCGCATCATCATTTAACATACCTACCTAGCTGGCTCAGTCGCATATAGCTTCTTGTTACTCCGCTTAGCTTCCTGCCTGATCTAGTCTCTATTCTCGTCGTCATGCGACGCTGGTGATTACTTGCGCGAGCTGCCTGTTCACGGTTTGATATACTCTCTGTTTCAAGCTTCTAGCTACGAGTCTACTCTTCGGGGCCATACACTACGTGATCTGGAGTATTCCGGTGACAGCAAGCATGCACGTCCTCAACCTCCATCCTGCTCTGGCCTCCGCGGTCATGGTCTTCCTCGCCGCGTTGCCAACTGCGCACGCCGGCATGTACCTTAAGAGCTCCCCCGTGGTCCAGGTTGATGCGAAGAACTACGACAGGCTGATTGCCAAGTCCAATCACACCTCTGTGAGCTACGCCCGTCTCCGCTCCCTTATTCGCAAGGAGTGAGACAGAGACAGAGACAGAGACAGACAGACGGACAGAACAGTGGCTGACGAAGCATTGCGCCAGGTCGTCGAGTTCTATGCCCCGTGGTGCGGACACTGCCAGAACCTCAAGCCCGCCTACGAGAAGGCCGCTAAGAACCTCGAGGGCCTCGCCAAGGTCGCCGCCGTCAACTGCGACGAGGACGAGAACAAGCCGCTCTGCGGCCAGTTCGGCGTCCAGGGCTTCCCGACACTCAAGACGGTGCGCCCCGGCAAGGGCAGGACGTCCAAGCCTATCGTCGAGGACTACAACGGCCCGCGGACCGCCAAGGGCATCGTGGACACCGTCGTCAACAAAATCAACAACCACGTCGCGCGGGTGACGGACAAGGACCTCGATTCATTCCTATCGACCAAGAACGAGTCGGCCAAGGCCATCCTCTTCACCGAGAAGGGCTCCACCAGTGCCCTGCTCAAGAGCCTGGCGATCGACTTTCTGGATGTCATCTCGGTGGCGCAGGTCAGGGATAAGGAGACTAAGGCGAACGAGATGTTCGGCATCGCGTCGTACCCGACCCTGATCCTGCTTCCGGGCGGGGACCAGGAGGGTCTCGTGTACGGGGGAGAGATGAAAAAGGCCGGGATGCTCGAGTTTCTATCGCAGGCCGGCGCACCCAACCCGGACCCAGCCCCTGCCAAAGCCAAGGCTGGCAAGAAGGCCGACAAGAAGGAAAAGGCGGCCAAGGCCTCCACCTCGACCGCATCGGAGCCCAGCGCGGAACCCTCGGTCGATTCCCAACCCGACACGGCCTCACCCGCGCCGGCCATCCCAGCCATCACCTCCGCCCAGAAGCTCACCAATGAATGTCTGAACACCAAATCCCACACCTGCGTGCTGGCCTTTGTGCCGTCCACGCACGGCGAGGCGGCCGAGAAGGCCCTCCTCAGCCTCTCCGAGATCGCACACAAGCACGCCCAGGCGCAGCGCCACCTGTTCCCCTTCTACGAGGTCCACCACGACAAGGACGACGAGAGCGGCGGATCTTCCGTCTTCAAGGGCCTCGGGCTGTCGGGCGAGGTCGAGGTCGTCGCGGTCAACGGCAAGCGCGGCTGGTGGCGGCACTACGAGGGCGACATGAGCGTCGAGAGCGTCGAGGGCTGGATCGACGCCATTCGCATGAGCGAGGGTACCAGGCACAAGCTGCCGGAGGCCGTCGTCGGGGAGGTAGTAGCTGCTGCCGAGACAGAGACAGAGACAGAGGCAACAGCGGAAGCGGGGCCGGAGACGGTGGAGATCAAGGTCGAGGAGACGATTGAGGTCGAGCTGCCGCCGGACACGGAGTCTGCGTCGTTCCAGGGCGCGGAGCCGGCACCCGAGGCCACCGACGCACCTCCCAAGCACGAGGAGCTGTGAGATGGCCGCGAGCTACCTGGGCAGATAAGTAGTCAGCAACTGCAGAATGATAGCGAGCTTCCGATTTCAGCGTTCGGCCCAATCCGAGGCATGCGTACATGTGTGACAGCATCAACATCTCTCCTCTCCTATGCTATGATCCCCCGTCCGTAGTCGAGGCCCGGAAAGACAGGCGCGAGACGGCCGACCCGACCCGACCCGACGCGTCTAGCCACCCAGGCCAGGCTAGGCGTCCATGTCCAGGTCCATGTCCATAGCCACGCGCGCGCCCCTCTCGACGGCGCCCTCGCGCACCATGCGGCGGCCCTGGTCGCGCACGACGCGGTCGAGGAAGGCGCGCACGTGGCGGCAGCCGTCGGCGGCCGAGGCCATCATGCCCTCGAGGCGGGCGGCCTGGACGCGGCTCTCGCACACGAGCACGGCGACGCGGTCCGTGGCGCCCAGGGTCGCGAGCGTCAGGTGCGGCAGCTCGGCCTCCTCCTGGGAATTCAGGTCGATGAGCGGATCGGCTTGGTTGTCGACGTTGTCGTCCCCGACGCCGTGGGCCGACGTGCTGCCCGCCGTGCACGCGCACAGGTAGTCGGCCATGGGCACGCCGGCGTCGACGAGCGCGAGCGTCGACGCGTTGAGCAGCGCGGCGAGCAGGGATCCGTCTTGGGATAGGACGTGCAGGGATACGGAGATGGCGGACCGCGGGTACAGGTGCGTGTGCAGCGTGGCGGCGAGCGCTTTGCCGATGGCGGCTTGGAGCTCGAGGATGCGTCTACGGGGGGCGAGGTCAGCCAGTCAGTCAGTCAATCTGCCTCTTAGTTAGGAGGAGGAGAAGCAGAAAAAAAGATGAAAACCCTTACTTGTCGTTGCGGCCCCTCTTCTTGCGGTCCACCGTGCTGAAGCCCGCGACGACGACGCTGACGTTGATCTCGGCGTTCGAACCACCACCACCGCTACCACCACCACCACCAGTACCTCCCCCACCACCACCAGTAGTAGCAGTGCCGAGACCACCCGCGCCGCGACGCGGCTCGCTGGGGCCCGAGACGGTGCACATGACCTTGGTGTTGCCCATCTCGAGGTAGGAGGAGCCGTCGGCGGCGGCCTGCAGACGGACCTGGCCGTGCAGCTTGCGCAGCTCGTTCCACCGGCGGCCGTCGACGCGCAGGAGCGCGAGGTCGTACGTCGACGTGTCGAGCGGCATGGTTTAGGTACCTAGGTAGTTGTCTTTGCTCTTCTCTACCGCGGACTGGACGAACGGACGGACGGACGGGGAGGAGCTCGTATGTGTGGGTATGTATGTGTCTGTCGACCTGACGCCTACCTAAGGCTCTGTCAGGAGGGGATTGAGAGAGGTCGACGAGCTGTGGCGGCGGTATGAAGCTTTGAACACACAGAAAAGGTGCGGGTTGAACAGAAGGTGAACATGAGAATAAAGTGAGAATTAGAGCTTCGACCGGGTTGGTGGTTGGACGTATTTTTTGGCGGGGTTTGCGCGGGGCCAATCACCAACGTAGACCTCAGTTGCCGAAAACCAGCACCACTACGGAGTATGCCTCGGACTATTCCTCTACGCTGGTAATTGGCATCACTAAGCAAGTCGTATCGCGGTGAAGAAAGGTAGGCAATGGATGCTATTGGTATTTCATTTGCGACTGTCAGCTTTTGAGAACTTCTAGCTACAGATTCGGTGTTCACTTCCGTCAAGTACGAAGTACCACCTGCGATTTCCACACGAGTTTGAGTGGTGATAGGACTCATGCGACATGCATTGAGATGCTGATGGCGATGCAGATCCCTTTGCAACATACAACATGCAACATGCAACGTGCAATGCGTAGCAAAAATGAGGTCGTGACCAGCGTGATTCACTGAAATGACGACCAATCTCTCCGATTTTTCCAATCTGGACCCAGCTTCTCGTCTTTCCACGCCGTCTCTCAAGAACGTGCAGTCTCATGAACTTCATGCTACCACCAGAACATGGTTTCGGAAACCTCATGCCGCCACCAGGATATTCTGGTGGCCCTTGGTGTCGATGAGGAGCGGGGCGTAGTTGTTGACGACAGGCGCCGGCTCGACCTCGTCGGCATCAGTCCAGCCTCGTTCCAGGCCCCAGGTGATCCTCATTCCTCGCGCCTTGGAGAGCTCGATCAGACCGGTCATCAACGCGCCCGACTTCTTAACGCTCGGCCACGCGTCAAATTCGATACGCTCAACCCAGGGCATTTCGTCTAAGACGGCCGCCATCAGCGCCTTGGAGAAGTTCTCGTAGAAGCTGTTGGGCTGGCGGAAACCACGGAAGATGTCGTTGCCGGGGTCACACTCGGCAAAGACGGTAAGCTTCCTGACTTTGATGCACTCTCTGAGGCCCAGAGCCGGGTTCACGACCCATCCACGGGGCGGCTTGCTCCAGCCAGGGCCGAGTCGCAGCTCGAGGGAGGTGAGGTTAGCGCGCAAGGCCGGCTTCATGCGGGCGAGGAGCGGCTTCTTGGTCTTGAAGAAGCGGCCCGGATGGGTGGGGAAGATTCGGACCGTACGCGTGCTGTAGAATAGGTGTTGCGCCTCCTGGTGCATGATGCGGCAGGTTCGCATGATAGCGAGCTTCTGGTGGATGCGCTTGTAGTTGTCGGGATCGAGGTCGAGGACATCGCCAGTGTTGGCGAAGTGGTAGTCGTACACCCTGAGGCGGAGTTCGGTGGGGAGGTCGAGGAAGCGGAATGGCTTCTGCTTGATGCGTTTCAATCTAGACTTTGGCTGGAGACGGCCATCGATGCTGAGGGATTCGAAGGGCAACTTGGAGATCTCGTTGTTGAAGTCAGGTTCGGCCTCAGAGGCATAGGCCGAGGGGTAGGCCGAGCTGAGCGGGGTGGTGAGGGCCGACGAGCCCGGAGTCGGAGTTGCGGTTGCAGTAGGAACGGAAGCTGCGGTGACAGGGTGCTGGACCCGACTCGTGCCACTCTTGCGACGCATCTTGGTGGTTCCTGAAGAGGATTCCTATGTACTGTGCCGGAGTCGGCGACAAGGCACGGTCGGCGACCAGGTGATGGACGGCGACCAGGTGGTGGGGTTGACTTGGCGATGCCCCGCGATGTACTGGACGAGGGTGTTGAAGTAAGGTTGAGGGTCACGCGACTGCCGGAACAGTGGGATAGAGCGTGGCTAAGAGGAGGCTTGAGGAGGAGGAGGTGGTGGTGGCAGCGTGGATGCAACAGTGGAATTGATGGTGCTCTGCACGAGAGGCCGGTTTGTGAAAAGGTCAAGTACCTAGCGCGATGGGCTGCAGACAAGTACAGTATGGCATCATGAGGGTGGCGGGCCGTCGTGATGGTTCAGCGAAGGACAACCACCCTCTAGAATGCAGCAGCCGCAACGGCCATCTTGCAGGACCCAAAGGTAGGTGAATTACAGAGTGCGGGACAGGTCATGGGTGAGAAGCCCAGTATTTAGGTACAGAGGGTCGAGGCGAGGCCGTGTGGGAAACAAGTAACAGAGGTAGGTAGTATATAGAATGGGCAGATGCCGACTATGAGGAAGAACTAGGAAGGTGAAGAGGCGCGTGCAGATGTTGCTTGCTGCCGATTATAAGGTGAAGCTAAGAAGAACAGAGTTGAGGGGAGTCCGGTAGAGTGCCGGAGAGTCTGCTCAACGTCTGAACCGTTCAGAACAAGAGAGCTTAGCTAAGACAAGGTACCTTGGCTTAGGTTCTTAGAACAAGGGAATGTGACCAGCCAGCTGGACCATTGAAGCTGGCATGAAGTAAGCATCAACTTTGACTGCTCACTGAATACCAAGTCGTGAATATGAGGTATTGCTCACGACTGGCGATGGAGTTTCTTGAGCGTGTGGCAAGAGAAGAGGGCGGGGTCGTGATGAATCGTCCCATGACAAAACGGAGCTGGCGGGAAAATCTCGTTGGAGTTGTCTGTGGTCGGCAGTGGAACTTGGCGCCACATTTGCCCCTCAGAGGTGGCGCAGATGTGGTGGCTTGACAGGTACTTGCCTCCATGTCATGAATCGAAGCTCAGAGCTATGACCAACGGCTACGGATTCGCATCTCAGGCGGGTGGCAGAAAAAAAAAGAGGCGCCAAGAAGCCTCACTCAGAGTTTCCATCCCATCGTCGTCCTCGCCAACAGCCACGATATCGCCGCACCACACTCCGTCAGATCGTGCCAGGCACAGCGCAAAGCTCCCGAATCAACAGCCAAGGGTTGGGGCTCTCGCCCGATCAACAGATAAGTTGGTCAGGACAGCAGCAGCAGCAGCCACCGCCGCCGCTGCCGCACTTCGGCCACCATGCTGTCCAGAGCTATCGGGCGCACTGCCCGCTTGCCAGCTCTGCGCAGAACAGCTATATCAACCACATACACCCCCAGGATAGCCGCTCCTGCCTCAACGCCATGGATTCGCGGCATGGCAAACCAGAACCGGCCTCGAAAGTCCCCTACGAGTCAACCTGCAGATCAGCAACAACCGTCACGGCAAGAGCCTGCGCCGTCTCGACCTGACACTCCCAAATCCGCCGCTGAGAACCCTTTCGAGCCGACAGAGCCGTCTGGACCGACTCCTGGCACCGGCCCGCCGCTGCCTGACCTCACGCAGGGGATCCCGTCGACCCTCGAGTATGAAACGGCCGGCGCCACCAAGCAGTCGGAGCTCGCCGCGCTGGAGAAGGACGAGGAGGCTGAGACCGAGTCGGGAGGGGGCCGCGGCCGCCGGGAGCTGCCCGCGTCGGCGTACATCAGCTCGACGGAGAGGCGGAGGATGAAGTTCGCCAACCGGATGTACGCCGCGTCGGCTGCCGGCGCGCTCGTCGCGCTGCTCTACCTGGGCCGCGAATGGGACGAGGAGGAGGCGGCTGCCCACGCCGACATCCCCGGCGGGTGGAGCCCCGGCCTGTGGTGGAAGCGGCTGGCCACGCGCGCCTCCAGCTGGACCAGCTACTACCGCGAGCCGGCCTTCGAGAAGCTGCTGCCCGACCCGGACCCCATGTTCGAGCGGCCCTACACCCTCTGCATCAGCCTCGAGGACATGCTGGTGCACAGCGAGTGGACGCGCGAGCATGGCTGGCGCGTGGCCAAGCGGCCTGGCGTCGACTACTTCCTGCGCTACCTGAGCCAGTACTACGAGCTGGTCCTGTTCACGAGCGTGCCGTTCGCCATGGGCGAGCCGCTGATGAGGAAGCTCGACCCTTTCCGCTTCATCGTCTGGCCCCTGTTCAGAGAGGCCACTAAATACAAGGACGGCGAGATCGTCAAGGTGAGTCACCACTTCCCCTCCCTCTCTACGAAAGAAGGGGCAGTCGGCCCCCGCCTCCCCCCGCGACATTGCTGACGCGCGCGCTTCGCCCACCTAGGATCTCTCGTACCTGAACCGCGATCTGTCCAAGGTGATCATCCTGGACACCAAGGCGTCGCACGTGCAGAACCAGCCCGAGAACGCGATCGTGCTGCCCAAGTGGACGGGCGACGTCCGGGACAAGGACCTCGTGTCGCTCATCCCCTTCCTCGAGTACATCCACACGATGCAGTACAAGGACGTGCGCGAGGTGCTCCGCTCCTTCGAGGGCCAGCACATCCCCACCGAGTTCGCGCGGCGCGAGGCCCTCGCGCGCGCCCAGTTCAACAAGCAGGTCGAGGCCGAGCGCGGCCGCAAGCCGCGCGCCTCGCAGCGGTCCGGCCTCGGCGCCCTCGGCGCGGCGCTCGGCCTCAAGCCCGGCGCCATGGCCATGACGGTGCCGGCCGACCCCAACGAGCAGAGCCCCGCCGAGGCCTTCGCGCAGGGCAAGATGCTGCAGGACATCGCGCGCGAGCGCGGCCAGCGCAACTACGAGATGATGGAGCGCGAGATCCAGGCCAACGGCGAGAAGTGGCTCAAGGAGGAGCAGCTGGCGGCCGAGAAGATGAACGCCGAGGCCATGAGCAGCATGAAGTCCTCCTTCAAGGGCTGGTTCCTGCCCGCCTCCAAGGAGTCGCCGCCGCCCGAGAGCGAGCCCGAGGTGGCCAAGAAATAAGACCGGTTGCGGCGCGTGAGCCCGAGCCTCTTGACCCTTGACCCTTGTGGAGGGGCCTGTGGGAGGGGCTGTCATGGGAGGCCTGTGGGAGGCATGCTTCTGAAGTCCTGTTGCGAATATGTACTGATAGGAGGGGGGCAGCCAGCCTCGAAATCGCATGTCGAGGCAGGAAGGCGGCGTTGACGGTTCGCATCCTATGGCGAAACAAAAACAAGAAGAAGCCGATACCCGAACTCTACTCTTGTCGGCTGCATCTTCCCGCCTGGTTTGGTGGGGAGGGGAGGCGCTGTTCCATGTATGTGAAGGAGCATAGTCATTGTATTGTATATTAAGTACTTAATGAGTGACCTGATGAGAGGTTGTGTGTGACCCGGTGATAACGGAATCATTGTAGCAAAAACTGGACTGCGCAACGAACGCCATATGCCCTGTCTGTTCTTGTCCTTGGGAGGCCATGCATGCGATATCGTGTGCGTGCGAGTGCGAAGTATCAGTCAGTCGAAACCCCTTTCACTCACTCGAAAATTCCGCCCAGACGCCTATCCCGTTTTCCGGCCTGGTATATAATCATCATGCTACTACTCAGCGAGTGAACGTCTTGTCCGATGCCAGCCAGCCAGCCTCGACCACCAGCCCCCAAAGTCCCCCGGTGCAGTCAGTCAGTCTACTGGTCGTCGTCTCCGCCGCCGTCGCCGAACGCGCCCGTCTCCTCGCATGCCTCGCAGGCCGGGTCCGTCTCGCAGTCGAAGTCGCTGCCAGCCGCGGTGGTTAGCAGGAGGGCATGACGTGGGATGAAGCTTCTCTCTCTCTCTCTCTGTGTGTGTGTGTGTCTCCCCCATTGTGTTGTGCAATGGTATGACGGTGGGGGATAGGAAAGGAGAGGATGCGTTTCCGAGTAGCAACAGCAGGCGGAGGAGGAGGTAGAGGAAGAGGAAGCAGAAGGGAGGAGCAACAGGAGCACGGGACGACGAAGTTCAGGTACTCACCCAGGAGCGCAATTCATGCAGTACTCCTCCAGGCCGGCGCAGTCGGGGGGCTGGGCCTGTCTGAGGCCCAGGCCGCGACGGAAGGGGCTGCGCAGCGCGGGCGGCGCGGCCGCGGCGGCGGCCGCGAAGAGGAGCGTGGCGAGGGTCGAGACGCGCATCTTTGCTTGCTTGCTTGGAAGGTGGTGGTGAGGTGTGGTGTGGCGTGTCGTCGTGATGGGGTGAAGACCGAAGTGGGTGAGGGCAGCTTGTCTGTAAAAAGCTGGAAGGAAGTAGGTGTCTTAAGTAGTAGGAAGGAACTTTTCTCTTTCGTTCCTGTCCTGATTCTGGGTGTGAGAGGGGTCGAGGAAGACCGAAGAGGGAGAAAATGAGGGAAGGAGTCACTGGAATGCAGATGAGATGAATATCAGATAATGGGATGGGTCTGCGAGGAAGGTGCAGTTACTACTACGTGTCGTCCTAATGTAAGTGGGCAGGAGGCGTCGGGTCTTCATCTTATACAAGGCGGAAGGAGAGGAGGCCATGACGTCCGACAGCAGCGGCCTGCCTCATCTCCCCCAAGCCGGCAACTTGAAGCCTTCGTCGTCGGTCCGAGGGATCGTGAGTGGAAGCATCCAATGTCACCTACCCGCCTTAAGTTCCTACCGTACGACCTGCCTACCAAACGGCGGACCTCCCCTCGTGGCACGCCAGCCCCGAACCGCGTGGCCATTCTCCCTAGCGCCTCGTCTTGTCTCACCGGCGAGCGCTTCGAGAACAGGTCCTCAGGTGCCAGCCAGCATGTGCTATGTATGCTCTGTACTATAGCACGGCTCGATCCCATTTTGCTTGCTCGCTTGCTTGCCTGCTTGCTTGCCTGCTTGCTTGCTATCAAACCCCACTGGTCGAGGGCCGAGCTAGGTGTCGGTAGCACGAGGCAGGCAGACAGGCAAGCTGGACCCGGCCGGCCCAGAGGGTACACAAGAGCCCCAACGACTGCGCCTGGCGCAAGCACGTCGATGTCGCACCGGAGCCTCGAAGGCAGCCGCGAGAAGTTGGACGGACTCGGGCTTGCGGACTGGTTGACGAGGAACATCGGTTTGCTACCTATAGCTTGGCATGTATGGCCGTGAGGGAGACAGAGCAGCAGACATACGCGTCCAGTGGCATCATCCCGACGGGTCCTTCCTGGCAGCTAGATAGCTACCAGTACGCCCGTCCCATTGTTGTCCATAATGGAAGCACAATGTGCGCGGACGCGTGCCTCCCGGGCTTGGCGGTCTGCCAGTGTGTATCGGAGTGCAGCGAGGGACACGGAGAGGGCATCGTGATGAGGCCATAGGTCAGCCTTGGCACCTGAGCATACCGGTATCCAGATACCTATCGGTACCGTCACCCAGCCCGGTCCACCCTCTGGATGGACCCTCATACCGTAACCATCTTCCATGGAATAGACTACCGATCCATGAGGCACAACTCGAGGCACGAAAACACATACACGCAGCGAGCAGACAACCCGACGGGGACACAGGGAACCTGGCAGCTGACCACCTCCCGTCGACGACATCGCCCGCCACGAGGCTGGGGCTGGCCCTCGAGGCTCCGACGACTGTCTTCCATGTCGTCAGCCGTGTGCTCTGGAGGCGGGAGAGTACCCAACTTTGGGCGAGGGATCAAACAAGACGGAGAACGTGGTACTCGTACGTAAGGCCGCGGACGACGGGAAGGACTCGGTCTGGACTGCCCTTCCCCCCTCCTTGTGCCAAGGGATAGGTAGGGGGGAAAGCCATTAGGCATCGAAGCTTCCCTCTCGTGTCTGCCTGCACCACACGCGCGCCACGTCCTCGTCACGCGGCAGCAGCACAGATGGACTCCTTTCCACTGTCTTATCAGCTCGCGTCATCGCGAGCACGTGGGTGTACCTATGCGTGCAGGAGAGAGCCCACGTCAGTCCCTGCCTGCCTACGTGCTGGGCGATATCAGACTAGAGCCAGAACCAGGACTAGTCATGGGGGGTTAGTCGTTTGTTGGTCTGCTTGCTTTTCTTTGCGAGGCAGCTAGCTAGCTCCCTGCCTCTCGTCCGAGGAAGGCTGTCCTTCGTACGACCGACGAGGGCCGTGATTGCACGGGAGCGGGCTTGCTGGCCACGCATTATCTACCTACCGTACTGGCAAACGCCCTCTTTTCACTTGTTTGTACGTTGTTCTGTTGCGGGAAGGTTATGGTTGCGGTTTGTAGTCGTGATACTCCCTAGAGGTCTCTCGCAATCGCAAACTGGTGTCTACAGATACGGCAGTAAGGTATTTGGAAAGTTCTCGCGAGTCTTGCACTGCCCTTTCTGAATTTGGCATACTCTGACGCTTTCGACTGTACCCAGTGAACCAGACTCGACCATGCCAATCATGTTCTTATGGAGGGTGTGCCTTCGAGTCCTCTGTAACGTCGCAGACCATGGGTGCTCAGACTCGATGGCGGTCTCTGTTTGATCTGCCTAAGTAGCTTCAAGGGGGCACAACGCAGAGGCGCCTTGGAGGCTGTCGAACCTGAGTATTCTAAACAATGGGTATCTTCAAGAGAAGCCGTATCTCGAATAAAATCGTGGAAGAAGGGCTCAAATAGCCGTCAAGTAGGTAGGTACGTAGTATCTGTAAACTGGTAGGCCTTGTAGCATGATCGAAAAAGTTGGTATTGTTGAAACTCTATCCTTTTACTGTATCGTCTAAGATCGTAGCTCAGGTATCGAATTCTCACAGATCATACATATAACACACCCAGAACCGAGAGTCTACAACAGAAACACCGGAAGATTTAACAGCAGAGAGAGCCGCCCATGAACTCCAAACTCAGAGCCCCGAACCCGAAAACCCGAAACCTGTACACCGGGGAAAGAAGGACCCCCCCAAGAACGCAGCCCCATCCCGCCAGTCTAGTCTAGTCTAGTCTAGCCTCGCACACACACACAACACACACACACGCTCTCTCGCTCAAGACCCCGAAGGCCCCAGGCTGTTCAGCACCATGGTGCCGTAGTCGCCGGGCCCGTCGAAGAAGAAGTTCTGGTCCAGGCCGAGGCCCTCGAACAGGTCGTTGGCCCAGGACACGGTCGACGGCCAGCCCTCCTGGTGGTGGTGCTGTTGGTGGTGGGGATGGTGGTGCGGATGATGGTGCGGATGCTGCTGCTGCTGCTGCTGCTGCTGGATGCAGTTGTCGAGCTCGACGCCCTCCATCGGCCAGCCGCCGCCGCCGCTGCGATCCAGCATGCCCGGCGGCAGCGACGGCTCGCTGAGGTCCGACGAGTCCCCCGTCGTGCTCGTTGCCGTCGACTCCAGCCCGCCGCCGCCGCCGTACCGCCGCAGCCCCCCCAAGGGGCCAACGCCACCGCCGGCGGTGCTACCGCCCAGCAGGCTCTCGCCGCCGATGGAGGCCACGATCTCGGCCCACCGCTCCAGCTTCAGCCGCGTGATGCTGATCTTGCGCGCCGCCAGGTCCCAGATGTTGTTGTCCCAGCCGCCAGCAGCAGCAGCGGCGCCACCGCCGCCGTTGCCGTTGCTGCAACCACCAGTGCCGCCGCCGCCGCCGGCCTGGCCACCCTGCTGCTGCTGCTGCTGCTGCTGTTTGTTGGACACCTCGCGCCGCGCCTCCTCGAAGCGAAGTGCCATGGCCTGCAGGATGCCCAGCACGTCGATCTGCAGCTCGGGCTGGGACAGGAAGTGCGCCTTGATGGCGCTCACGGCCGCCGGCACCGACGGGTCCACGCCCCCGCGGTGGTGGTGCGGCGGCATCCGGTACAGCGGCGACGAGTCGGGCGTCGAGGTGCCGGGACCCGGACGCCTGGCGCCGCCTGCACCGCCGCCACCATTGGGGTGGTGCGAGGTGACGGGGGGGCCGACGACGGGGGGCGGCGCGGGCCCGCAGCCCGTGTCGGGGCTGGACAGCTTGGCCCAGCGCGAGAGCATGGTGACGGCGTTGATGAGCTGGGCGCAGGCCGGCATGGGCAGCACGAAGTACTCGTCGACGGGGATGGCCAGCCAGGCGTCGAACCAGGCCTTGAGCGCCGCGTTGGAGCGGTAGAAGATGTCGAGCGACGAGGCCGCGCCGGGCCCCGGCGACAGCGACGTGAAGGAGCTCGAGATCTTCTCCAGCAGCGTCATGTCGATCACCGGCGGCTCCCACAGCCGCAGCGTCGCCGTGTTGAGGTGGCAGATGATCATCTCTGTTGTCGGCCGCGGCGGGCGGACGTCAGCACACGGCCGTCACGGGCACGAGACGAGGCGAGACGAGACGAGAGGGAGGGACAAGCGAGGCGACGGGGGACATGGTGGTGAGGTGAGGAGGATTTGAACATACTGTGCGACCGCAGGTGCCGCGGCAGAGCGGCCCGGTACTTGTCGAGCTCGGTCTGGAAGGCGCCAAAGTAGGCGATCTGGGGCGCGCGGGTCAGGCCGCTCAGCTCGTCCTCGACCTGGTCCTTGGCGTGCAGCTGGGCGATGCGCTCCGAGAGGTGCTGGATGCGGACGAGGTGCACGAGCAGCGGGTCGGTGTCGTACTCGCGGGCGGCGTCGAGCTCGCGCAGGCACTGGTCGATGTAGGGCGTGTACTTGATGGGGTCCATGCGCTGGAAGGCGAGGGCGACGATGGAGGTCATGTACCAGACGCCGCACATGGCGCGGCGCTCGTCGTTGGTGCGGGCGCGCGGGGCCTCGGGGTTGAGGATCAGCAGGCGCGTGCGCTCCTGCAGCTCGGGCGGCCGGTTGAGGCCCAGGTCGGCGGCGAGGCTGAAGGCGAGGGCGGTGAGGTTGCTCATCTGCGCGTGCAGCATGCAGTGGTAGTGGTAGTAGGCGAGCACCAGCAGGACCGACTGCAGGATCTCGAGCGAGCGCTCGGACCGCATCAGCATCTGCTCCGACAGGTGGCGCATGATGAGGTAGTTCTGCGAGCGCATGGAGCGCAGGTTGCGGAACGAGGCCACCATGCGGATGGTGGCGAACAGGAAGGGCCGCGTGGCCGCCAGCTCGCACGCCGTCACGCCCGGCGGCAGCGCCACGAACGGGTACTCGGGCACCAGCCGGTCGACGAAGGTCGCCAGCAGCGCCTCGTCCGACTCGAGCGGCATGGGCACGTCGCCCGCGTCGGCGCGGCACACGCACACCGCCGGCGCGTACTCGTTGTACGTGCTGGGGATGACGCGCAGCTGGCGCTGGTGCTGGTGGTGCCGCTGGTGTTGCTCGTGCTGCTGCTGCTCGTGGGCCGCCGTGCCCGACGGCGACACGGACCCGTCCTCGCCATCGGGCGTCACGCAAGCCGTCTCGGCGAGCACGTCATGGGGATTTCGCGCCGGGCCCGCGCCGGGTGTGTCGCCCGACCCGCCCGTGGCCTTGAGCAGGTCGACGAGGCTGTTCAAGCGCTCCTCCAGCTGCGCCGTCTTGCTGCGAGCGCACAGTCGGGTCAGTCATTGATCAGGTCAGCGGCGGCGGCGCGCGGGAAGTGACCATGTCGCCCGTGAGCCCGACGGTCAGAAGAGCCAGAGGACGGCGGGGGTTATGGCCTCTCGCCCGCACCCGGCCCTCCCCCTCCTCCGGCGACTCACGGGGCGGATTTCAAATTTCAGTGTTTCACTACCCTGCAGGGCTAAAGATGAAAGAGGGACACGACGGACGGGACGGGAACGGGAATACTCACGAGGGTTTGCTCTGGCGCTTCTTCCGTGGCTTGTGGACTTGGTTCACACAGTCCTTCTCGAGCCTCTCACATCTACGGGGGGACGGCGTGCCAGCTGTCAGTAGGGTGGCAGGTAACAGGCATATCTCGGATATTACTAAGTAGGGGGGGGGAACGTCGTGACCCAATCGTGTGGCGCCGGGCGTGAGTGGTGAGAGTGTCTGGTGTGTATGTGATGTGTGTGGTGTGCGTGGTGCGTGGTGTGTGGAACGGAGCGGTGTGGTATGGTGTGGATTGTGTGCAGGGTGTGGTGTGACGCGGATAGGGATATGTGTTACGGAGGTGTGACGGAGACGGGAAGGGTCACACAGAAAAAGAAGGCTGTCGGGCCGTCAGCTCACCTGTCACACCTGGTCCCAGGCGCGTCCGTAGAGCGGAGACACTTGGCCTTCGCCAGGGCGCAGGGCGAACAAGCGGCGCCCCATTTCGCAATGCTGGCGCTCTTGGTCTTCTCCATGCGTTCCGTCCTGTCCGTCCTGTCCGTCCGTGTCTTCCGGTCCGGTCCGGTCTGGTCTGGAGTCAGCGGTCAGTGTGTTCGGCGGTCAGTGGTCACTGGTGACTGGCTACGACGACGATCGATCTCCGGCGGGCCGGCGGACTTGCTAGGGCAAGCCGTCAGGAGAACTGCGGCAGAGCTGGGGGGGTTGCGTGCGAGGTATAACGTCCGCGCTGGCCCCCATCTCGCAGCCGGACTTTAGCCATATTCTCCGCCGCCGCACGGGCAGACGCCCATGCCCAGCCCCAGGTGCTGATAGACGCTGATAGACGCTGATAGCAGAGAGCGGCAGCTCCTGTTCCCTCCTGGGGGAGGCAGCTGGGTCAGGCTTACGGGCAGTTCTCGTGTCGCTGCCGCGCTGCAACCTTCCTAAAGGCGCAGCTGGCTAGGCGAGCGGGCGAGTGGCCGAGTGGGACAGGCGACTGCCGGCCGCGACATGCCCTTGTGGTCGAGAGACCATCATCATGCCGCCGTGGTCTGCGTGGTATTTGATCTGGTACTGGTCCATGGACCGTCCATGGGGGCCATGGTCCTATGCGCGAGAATCCTCGAGTCCTATGATCGACCTGGTCGAGTGGCCATCGGCATCGTCACCGATCACACACAAGAACACACACCAGAGCACACACCGTCACTGATCACACCTGCAGGGACGCAGGACACACAGCCCTGTCCAGCTGGGGCGAGACCCGCAGGACTAGGTAGGAAGCTGAGAAAGATTTACGTCGCAGCCGCTGCCGTAGCCGCTGCCGCTGCCGGCTCTCGATACCGAGCCGAGCCTCCCCCGGACTTCGACAGGCCGCATAAAGTCCGCCAGACCCCAACCGGCGGCTGGCCGACCTCATCTGCTCGCTGGGCGATCGTCTGAGGTCTGAGAACCTGACCAGGCTGTGGCCATGAATTCGTCCGCCGGGCTTGCCTACAGCATGGCCTGTCCCCGCCGGACATGAGCTATCGCTCGTCTCGGGCAAACAAAACTCTCCATACTCTCCCTGCGCTACTGGGGTTGTCGCTCCCGCGGCCGTTCGAGATGTGCTTTATTCCACGACTGCCGCCCCAGCTTAAGGGTGGGCCATAGCCAGCAGCCCTGCCAGCGAGCAACAGTAGTAGGAGTGCCACCACCACCAGCAGCACCACCACCATCAGCAGGGAAAGTGTCAGCAGCAGCAGCAGCAGCAGTGTCAACATGGGCCTGCCATCCCAGCCCGAGAAGGGAGACCGCAAGGAGGACCAGGAGACCGAGGCTGGCTTCACCACCGACGGGTCGACCACACACCCGCCCAGCGTGGTCAACGAGAAGCGTGCCGACAAGCATGTCCAGCCGCCTCACCACAACAGCGACCCAGAGGCCGCCGCCATCGACGCCGACCCGCCGTCCCCGGCCAAGGAGCTGGGCAAGTGGTCCTTCTACACGCTCATCGCGTCCATTGTGCTGGGCGCGCTGCTCATCGCGCTGAACGCGACCGTGCTGGGTACCGTACGTGACCCGTGCTGCTGCCGCTGCTGGACCAGCTTGTGACTGAACGCATCGCAGGCCATCCCGTCCATCACGGCCGACTTTGGCTCCGTCGACGATGTCGGCTGGTACGCGTCGTCGTACCTGATCGCCAAGTGAGTGAGCCTCCAGGCCGCGTGGCGCCCACGCCGGACGAGCGTCTCTGGCTCTCCGAGTGATGAGTGATCGCGAGTGATGAGTGATGATTGAGTGAGTGAGTGACCGGCTGACCCTCACAGCTGCGCCATGTCGCCGCTGGTCGGCCGGCTGTACCGGCTATTCCCCATGAAGGCCATGTTCATCGCCTTCGTTGCCGTCTTCGAGGTCGGCTCGCTCGTCGCCGCTCGCGCCACCTCGTCCAACGTGCTCATCGTCGCGAGGGCCATCAGCGGCATCGGCGGCTCGGGCATCCTCAACGGCGGCCAGTCCATCATCGCCGCCACCGTGCCCATCGCCAAGAGGTCGCTGCTGAACGGCGCCATCCTGGGCTGCTTCGCCCTAGGCCAGGCCATCGGTCCCCTGGTCGGCGGCGTGCTGACCCAGGTGGCCTCGTGGCGCTGGTGCTTCTACATGTACGTGTCCGCCTCTGCCATGCTCTGCCGGAAGCGGCGCTGACATCCCCAGCAACCTGCCCATTGGCGGCATCGTCATCTTCATGTTCACCGCCGTCGTGCGGCTGCCCCAGAAGTCGCTGTGCCCGACCAACATGACGTTGCGGCAGAAGCTCGCGACCGTCGACTTTGTCGGCTTCGGCGTCTTCGCGGCCGCCTGCGTCATGTTCCTGACCGGCCTCGAGTGGGGCGGCACCTCGTACGCGTGGGACTCGGCCAACGTCGTCGGGCTCATCACCGGCGGCCTGGTCACCTTTGTGCTCCTGGGCTTCTGGTTCGCCCACAAGGGCGAGGGCGCCCTGATCCCGCCGCGCCTGCTGCGCAACCGCAAGTGCCTCATGATCGCCATCACCTCCTTCATCCAGAGCGGCGCCACCATCACCGCCCTCTACTGGCTGCCCGTGTGGTTCCAGGCCATCCGCGGCGCCAACCCTCTTCGCAGCGGCGAGATGATCCTGCCTTTGATCCTCTCCCAGCTCGTCGCCTCGGTCATCTGCGGCGCCCTCGTCCAGCGCACCGGCTACTACCTGCCCGAGGTCGTCGTCGGCAACGCCCTCGTCGCCGTCGGCGCCGGGCTCACATCCACCTTTGACCAGGGTTCGACCTGGCCCCAGATCATCGGCTATCAGATTCTCATGGGCGCCGGGCGCGGCCTGGTCCTGCAACTGGTGAGTGACTGCACATTCTTGGGGATTATCATGAGGCCGATACTAAATGTTGCACCTAGCTCGTGACGGCCATCCAGGCCAACGTGCCCCGGCGGGACGCGTCGATCGCGTCGGCCTATGTCATGTTCGCGCAGTACCTTGGTGGTGCCTTCTTCGCCTCGATCGCCAAGACCGTCTTCACCACGTCGCTGGAGTCAGCCGTCAAGTCGCTCGCGCCCGGCCTCGACCCCGACGCGCTCGTCAACGTCGGTGTGACCGACATCGGCACCGCCGTGCCCGCGAAGCTCCTCGAGGGGGCCCTGATGGCCTACAACCAGGCCATCGACCACGTATTCGTAAGCTTGCACGCTATCCGCCGACTCTATCGGCGGAGCCCCTCCGGATGTCTGCTGACGCGGTGCCACAGTTGCTGCAGCTCGCGGCCGCGCTGACCGCCTTCGTGACGGGGTGGGGGATGGGCTGGAAGAACCTCAAGAAGATCAAGCAGGAGAATCTCGACACGGACGAGGAGGAGGAGGAAGACTCCAACGGGACGGCCCTCACGGCGCAACACTCCGCCAACGGGTAGAGGTAGATATCGAAACATAAACATGCATGGGTTAAGGGGCAAACAATATAGAGGACCGTCACTCGGGGATAAAATCAGCTACAGGAAGACGGATAGAGAACCAATAAAACTAGGTAATCAGGACATCCTCGTGGAGTCCAGAATTGCAGATGGCTTGCTTGCTTGCGCTGTGCTATAGTGGAGATCCCGTGGAAAGACTGCGGGTTGCCGATGGCTCACGTGCGATGACTGGGCCATAGCAGCCCTCTGCCGTGGCCTTCCAGCAGCTCACCTCGCGTGGCGAGATACTGGTCTCGGCTGTTAACTGAGGTACGTACCGTTGTCAGGTGCACCGCACAGAAACTGAAAGGCTTTGTATATTTTCCCAGTTGTCACTGGGACATGAAGCAGGGAACTCTGTGCCTCCCTCCAGAAGGTATGAGACGGCTACATATAGTGAAAATACCACGAGTTCTCGGTGGTGAATGTATACTGGAACAAAGTACCTACCTACCACTATGTCTACTTACCTATGTACCTATACAAATGTACCTATACAAACGTACTTATACAAACATACCTATACAAACGTACCTATACAAACGTACCTGCCCAATTATATAAATCAAAGTGCCTGCCTGTAATATATTTACACGCGTAGTAGCGCGTCATGGACCAGGGAGCACAGTCCACCGTCAACCGCCCTGTATATAAATTCTTTTCAAGCAATAACGCGTTGGTCTTCACGCCTGCACCACCCGCACCTTTTCCAATACCTTTCTTTAACCAAGCAATTGTCCGACCGACTAATTCATACCCTGTTGTCGCTTACCCCTGACGAAGAGACCACAAACATGGACAAGAATAAGAAGCGTCCGGACTCCCACATGTCGAAGTGGTCGGACGATGACTCGATACAACTCCTGCTGCTGGTTATACAGCTTAACCCGGCCAACGGCCCAAATCACGCCCTGGCGGTCACGGACTGGGGTACTATCACCGAGGCTGCCGAGGGCGTCTTCGGGGGCCGCTTCACCCGGAATGCCCTGAAGTAAGTACTAAACCAACCGAACGACTAGAAAACCAACTGCACAAGCCCCCTTCTCCCTTTCAGAAACCACACGAGCCCCCCTCCCTTTCAGTCACCATGAGACCATCCCAGACTTTGTGCTCTTCTACCTACTCAGCCATCCCGAACAAAGGCTCTCGCTCCCGCTGACTACGTACCTACTAACGTCTCTACCTACCTACCTAACTCTAGATCAGACAGGGAACGCGCCACTCTGACCGGGGACGAAATACAGGCCATGCGGGCCTGCATGCGGCAGATCGCGGACAGCCTGGGACTGTTCGCCCAGGTGCCCGGGATGTTTGTCGAGCAAGCAAAGAAGGGGATTATCCACAACGATCAACGTCTGAAGTTGTCGTATGCCAGACCCTACCGACGAATCATGGAGCACAAACAACATCCTCCTTACTTCTACGATGTCTTTTGTGTATATGTCCTGAAATTCGGACAGGTCCACGAAAGTATCAGAGCTAGATTGGCAAGCTCCGCCGGGAGTACCTCAAGGGCAACGGAAAGGATGTGCCGGCGCCGCCCCCCTCCGCCGAGTCGTCGTCCCAGAAGGCCGCCGCCGCCAAGCCCGCGCCCAAGCCCAAGAAGCGCAAGGCTAGCAGCGGCAACGGCAATGCCAACGCCAACGCCGGCGACGACAACGAGGAGGAGACGCCGAAGAAGAAGAAGAAGTCCGTGAAGGAGGAGGGGTCAGACTAGGTCGAGACCGGGCAGCCAGGCTCGGTATGCCTGTGGGCGTGCCTTGCGTTGATGACCAGTCAGTCAGTCCGTCAGTTGGTCAGTGGTGTTGTTTTCCCGGTTGATACTAATATCTATCCTCTTCCCCGGCTGGACAGTGTTGCTAACCTAAATATCCAGTCCGCCTTTACAAAGCACTCAACAGGGTAGACATTGTCTCTCTGGGTCCCTACAACAACGATATGGGCTAGATGACCTGACCAGCAGGTCCCGGAGGCATCGGAGCGCTGGGTCTGGCGAAACGTGCTCCCGACCCGCTTCCTCCTGAGATCAAGAATTGACACTGGCTCTCCCCCCTGACCTGATCTTTCTGGATACTGCTTGCTACCTACGTGACTTGTCTCCTCTTCCAATAACCTAATACGCATTCCGGCCAGAAACTACCTACCTATTCCTCAAGTAGCAGTTCCTCACTCGGGAACCTAACTATAGTCCATCCGCCTATATAGAGTTCTAGCGAAACTTGTGTTGGAACAAACGGGCATCTCGTACGGTACTTAGAGGTAGGTATCGTACCCCTGTGGGCGCTCTGCGCAGCCCTCTCCCGCTCATTGTAACAGCGAGCATTGAACACGCGATCTGTCTGTCGGACGGAGAGGTGGGAATGCAAGGGGAGGCTTGTCGGGTTACTTCCGTTCCCTCTTTTTCCCCCTATTTTCCCCTTCTCTTTTTCTTCCTCTTCTTGCTTCTTCGGGATAAGTATGTAAGTCCGATGGGAGAGGGAGAGAGCTGCTGCCGGGCGCTTTTCCCGTGAGTCGAACATCTGCTTCTCTGCCTGCCTACTTACCGGCAAGTTACCTCTCTTGCCACTCCCTTCTTCTAATCATCGAGAGCATTCTTATATTGTTGGTTGATTCGCCACGAACAGATTCAGAAATACCCAGCCATCCACCCCAAGCGTCAACTATCAAAACACCATAAATGCCCATATTCTTCCTCATTTTCCGCAAAAACGGCCACTGCCGTCTCTCTCGTTCGAACCTGTCTATCCTACCATATCCACACCACCACAGTCGGCAGAAATCATAGCCTGTCTTCATTCGGCAGCAAGTTGGTTGGTATGTATCAAGCCCCCGGATCACTGTGCGCCGCCTGGTGGGTGTATAGTATAACTCAGGGACGTGCCTACTAGGTACTCAGTGGACTGACTCAATGTGATTTGTAGGGAAAGCGAGTTGGGAAAAATCAAAGTGACCTAGGTGCCTACTATACGGACATTACCACGAGAGGCAAAGGGAAACGCGCGTAGAATCGGTTGAAGAAGTGGGAAACAACGAATCGAACAAGATGCCTACTTTTGAGGACTTTGCGGGCAAGAAGAACCAAGCCAAGGCGTAGAAATGAATGCATGCCTCGAGAAGGAGAGTCTTATATCATACCTCCGGAGAGGATATCTAGTAGGTAATGTAACAGGGGCGCAGCTGGTGACCCGCGCGCGCAACGATACATACCTCATACCTGCGCAACGGCAACGATGACCTACGCCTCAGAACGTACCGCGGTATCCAGGAGTACTTCCCACGAGCAGACCCCGAAAGGCATCAAACATGGCAACGAGCGCGAATAGGTAGAACTCTACCATTCTCGAGCGTGAGCGTTGGGGAGCTCAAGCCATCTTATCAGGGGGCAAGCGAAGGTACGTGATGACGGATATACCTAACCGTCCCAGCACCAGACTTCCACAGGGAGTGGCGCCGGCTTTATTGGCGCCAGCGAGCTTTGGTTTGGGTTGGTTTGTTTGGTTTGTACCTAGTCATTAAACGTCCGGGGGTAGACTAGGTACTTACTTACTTAACCTACGTACGTATGTCACTCACGGAGCCTCCGCGAGCCTCCTCCCCCCGGGGGCATTAGGGACGCGCTGGGCTAGAATACCTACCTAGACCTACATGATTCCACCCAGCGAATTCAGCTTCAAAAAGCAGTAACTTAGTAACCTGACGTCCAGGAGTAGCAGCACGCCGTTTTCCCTCCAATCCACCTCTCTCCTCCCTTAGGTAGGTCTTTGGGAGTCAACACCGGCCAGTCGTATCCCATCCACCGTAACGTATCCTCGTTTGTGTAATGCACGGCCGTCGTGATTCGAGAGCTCTCGTGCCGTCCGCCGTAAAGAAGAAGGCTGACCGCTTGAACGGATCGAACGCCGACGCGCCGCCGCCGACGCCGCGGTGGTAAAGGAGGGGGGCGGGCGTAGGCTTTCGTTGTTGAATTGCCCACGAGCGGAAGAGGGAGGGGATCAACACGACACGACTTGAATCCTGCCTTTTGAGAATACTGAGACTTTTTTCATCATTTCTAACTTCTCATCGTCAACCAACCCGCAGAACGCCTTGTGCCTGCCAACAACAACACCTTTAGCCACTCCAACTCCCCGGTGCAACTCCCTCTATCCGTTCTTTTTTCCCCCATGTATGAAACCAAGACCACCACCAGCAGAAGCAGCAGCAGCAACGGCAACTCTCGCACCCCCGGAGAAGCTCTCCTTGCTCCCCCTTCCCCTTCCCCCCACCAGCTCAAGACCTCGCCGCGAAGCGCTCGTTGCATGTAAATCCAGCCCCTGGGACAGATAGCGATAGTAGTTCACAGGACGAAGAGGGGTATAAACAGATTTCAAAACAAGGCTTCGCTATCCCCGTTGTTGCATTTGTCTCCCTTTCCAGGGGCTTCTTCCTCTTCTTCCTCTTCTTCTTCTCCTTCTTCCTCTTCTTCTTCTGCCCTTTCTTGTTCTTCTTCCTCTTCTTCGTTTCTGACCAAAAAAGGGCTGAGCGACCCAGACTTTCGCATTCCACGCCGCAATGTGAACGACGTTTACCTGCAGCGTGGCCAGTAAGTAGTTTAGACACCTTACGCATCTCAAGCAAGCAAGCGACCTGTTCTCTCTCCACGTAGTCTCTCCACGTAGAAGCAATCGAACAGTTCGCGTTCCACTTCCACCCCCCTCTCTGCCCCCAGGTTTGCGTGACCGGTCAGATACCGGTCGGATGCAGATGCAGATTCAGATCCCGCCCGTGAAGCCAGCCCGGCCCATAGCCAAGCCGCTGTCCATCCAGTTCTGCCAGTTGAAGTCGTCGTCCAGGTCCATATTCACGTCCTGTGCGCCGCCGCCGCCGCCGCTGACGTCCACGGCGTCGGGGATCAGCGCCGGCTCGCCCCAGGCGTTGTCCCACAGCCACGGCGGCGGGTTGTTGTTGTCGTCGACGACAGCGGACCCCCCTACCACCATCGGCGCCTCCTTACTATTATTGCTGCTGCCGCCGCCGCCGTTCCTGCTCGTGCTCGTCAGCATCGTGGCCGTGCCCGCCGTCGTCGTCGGGAAGGCGAGGAGGCCGCCGCCCGCGCCGAAGCCGTCGGTGAAGGTGCCGAGGCTGGGCGGCGTGACGTTGGGTGGTGGCGGCTGGTCGCTGGCGGCGAGGAAGTTGCGGCGCGCCATCTCGTCGGGCGTGTCGCCGGCGAAGGCGACGGAGAAGAAGTCGGTCGAGGTGAAGTAGGGCGCCGACATGACCTGGTCGACGAACTGGTACGACGACGAGTCCTGCTGCTGCTGCTGCGCCGCCGACAGGGATTGGTGCTGCTCGCCTCCTCCTCCAGCCGGGGGTTGCTGCTGCTGCGCGGCCGAAGGCCACTCTGCACCGACCGCCGCGGTGGTGATCGCGAAGGAGGGTTTCCTCATCGTCGTCGCGGCGGCGGCGGCGGCTGCTGCGGGCCCGGCGGTGAAGCCGACGAGGTTGCGCCAGTGGTCCTGGACCATGGCGTTGCGCACCGAGTTGGGCAGGTGCTGGGCGCCGCTGTCGGGCGGCGCGCGCCCGCCCTCCATGGCGTCGAGCCCGCGCGCGGCGTCCGGGTCGGCGCGCAGGCGCGCGACCTCCTGGTCGCGGTGGTGGCGGGCCTTGACCATGAGGCGGCGCAGCGGCTGCAGCACCTGGGGGCGCGCGAACTGCTTGCTGTCGGGCCGCCGCTGCAGCGTGGCCGTGAGGGCCATCCAGCCGCGCTCGACCGACGCGCTCCACGGCCGCCGGCACACCTCCAGCATCAGGTAGGCCACCGCGTGCCACTGCGTGTAGGCCTCGAACAGCCAGCGCCAGGCCCGGCAGCGCGGGTCGCAGTTCAGCACCTGGCAGTACTCGACAACCTCGATCGACAGCATGAAGAGCCGGTCCCGGATGTCGGCCGAGAGCTCCTCGCCCGTCTCGGGCATCAGCATCGGCTGGTAGATGATGAGGCCCATCTTGGCCATGATCATGCGCGCGATCGTCGCCGCCACCCAGTGCATCACGTCGCCCTCCTTGTTCTCGCACGCCTTGAGGTACTTCTCCTCGATGTGCGCGTACATCTCGACGAGCATGGTCTCGCGCTCCGCCAGCGACAGCTGCGACTCCCCGTGGAGACAGGGGTGCATGAAGTCGGTCCCGGTGTGCATCCTCCGGTACAGCGAGCAGATCTCGTAGCGCACCAGGCAGAATGTCATCTCGGTCGCTCCTCTGCGCTCCTCGGGGAAGTCGGCCATATCGGGGTCGATGTCGGCGTCGTTGACGTTGAGCGGTTGCCTCGTGTCGAATGAGCGGTCCCCTATCGTCAGTTCTGTGCCCTGGTCTTCGGCCGATCGGAGGTCGAGGACGCAGATGGCCCACCACAGCCGGCGACGCATCTCGACGTCGAAGGGGCTCAGGTCTTGGAAGTGAGTCCCCTCCCGGTGCAGCCCCAGCGACTGCGCGATTCGGATGGCGAGCCCCGTGAGTGTCCAGGCAAACCTTGTGTCGTCGAGCCGCCGTACCACCAGAAGAAAAAGCGTAAAGGCTTGCGCGACGACCAGTTCCGACGTCGTTAGGAAATCAGCCTTTGCGAGCGCCTGCTCCGTGGCAAAGCGGTAGCGGCTCTCCATATGCGCCTTGTCGGTACCGAAGTTTACTGTTACCTGTCGGGGTGAGTGAGCACGTAACGCGTCACGGAGTGGTCGTCACATACCTCTTGCTCCTCCATGGAGGCGATGGCGGAGTAGTAGATGGCGAATATCAGAGCCTCCATGCCCGGTGTGATGCTGTCCATGTTGGACCGCAGCTCGCGGGTGACCTTGGACATGGTGGGCACGTGCAGTATCTTCACCAGAGGGTCGACGTTCTCGGTGTAGACCTGCCACATGAACGGAATCTGCGACGGCAATGGATGGAGCTTCCGCAGGTCCACGTCGGATGACCTATATCCCAAGATGAAGCTGTGGTGATCGACATGGTTCTCGGCTTGCGAGTGGACCGTGATGGGCGTGCTCCCATCGTCAGAATAGTCGGACTCCTCGTCGGTGAGCCGCTGCGTCTCGTCCCGTAGCTTGTTGAGCTGGCAAAGTTCAGCACACCGGACGCAGGCAGAAAATGGTCCTCGGCAGACATACCTCGTCGTTCACCTTGGCCCAGAACGCGCTGCTGACGTAGCGCGTTCGGCCCTTCTCGTTCAACACGAGCCTGCCCACGTCTTTGCACTCGTCACCGGCCGGGCTCCTCACCGTGCTCGAGTTGGTGTCGCCCGTCTGTGAACGGTACGGTCGAGGGGGTTCGGGCGGCGGGTAGCCGCCGGGGAGATTCTCGCTCCAAACGGTGGAAAAATTCCGCCGCGGTTCCTTCTCCTTCTCCTCGGGCGAATCTTCCCGGCTGCTAGTGGGGTGCCTCGCGGCGTCGACATCGATCTGGCCACTCAAGTCCTCCACGATGCCCTCCAGCTTCCGCAGCCGCTTCAGCAGCTCGATCTCGCGCTCGCTCGTCTGCTTCGGGGGCGCATTAGGGTCCTTGACGCGGGGTCGGCGCGGCGCGCGGCCGGGAGCGGGGAAGACGCATTGTATATGCGCTTTGCGACAATTGCCACAGGGCATGTGCTTGTCGCAGCGGACCTTGCGCCGGCGACATGTCACGCAGCTTCGCGGATTCAGGGCCGGAGAAGGGGGTGCCGAAGGATCGAGCGTGATGGGGCCCTTGGCGACGAAGACAGGTCCGGCCGGAGGAAAGTCTCGAGTGGTGGACAAGGCGGGCGAGCCTGATGTGATTGACGGGTGGTACTGCGGTGACAGGTCGACGGGCGACATCGTCGACGACGCCGCTGTGTCCTGCATCACGGACACGGGTACTGCCTACTCCTGGTGGGGGCTGCCGGGGGAGGCTGCTCCGGCCCACGGCTAAAACTCTCGCTCGTCCCCTGGCCCAAGCACCTCTCCCCCGCGGATCGTGTGCGACCGTCCAGGAGAGGAAGCGCTGCTGGAGGCTCCCCGGCGCGAGGCTGAAAATGCGAGGATCGATCGAGGGTCTTGACAGCAGAGATTACGAGACCAGAGGCGGCACGGGCAATACCTAACAAGGCTGAAAGGTCGGGAGTCAGAAAATGAGGAAAAGAAGGGGGGGATGTTGACGTGCTAGCAAGGTTGGTCAGATCCCAAAGGTGATCCTCTCAGCTGTCTGCACGATAGAGGAACGGATTCCGTAAGCAGACCCTGCAGAGTTCTCACGAGTCAGGGGTGCACCGGAAGAGTTTCGTCATGCTGCCATTCGTCGGCGATTCGGCGCTGCTTACCGCAGGATCGTAACCCCGGAAGTGGCCAGTCCTGCCGAGTGAATCTCAAACTTCAGAATATTCTTTTGCTGCGACGGCAGGATCAGTCGATCAGTCGCCGACGTCACGCTCCCGATCCCACCATCTCCGGGGGCAGCGAGGGGCTCATATCTATGATAAAAAGCCACACGCCGGCACAAGCCAACAAGGAGGGTCGGCAGGGCTCAGACGCCTTCGGCCGCCCCGCCGCGCCTATGAACCCGGTCACGGCCTCGGATTAATAAGCGACCGCGAGGTACATGGACCTTCCGGGCAATATTATGGACCTTCCGGGCAGCAACGCCGGCTTGTCAAGACTCAACTTCATCTGCGTGGCCTTCGACGCCGCCGGTTGACGAGCTTCCGGAGCCACGATATACTCATCAAGCGCCGAGAAAGGTGGCGCATAAGTTAAGACGCAAAGGGCAGGTAATTAAGTCCTTGGAAGCGAACTGTCCATAATGTTACTTGCTCGGAGGCAGCGATCGGATGTTTGCACAACTTGACAGGCGCCTCGGACGACACTATGCGGCGCAGGCGTCGAATCCCCGAGCTGATGGCCGCCAGCGTGTGCGTCGGCAAATATCGGATGACCAGGTCCGGGGCGCTGACACAACCCCTCTATCGTAGGCTCTCATCGCACGAAACTCGTACTTCTAATGCCTATTTCGCATCTGCATTCTGCTTTGAGCATCAGCAAGGCGCCCACCGTAGTACCGTGTATCGGTAACACCCTATGAACTCACCCTATTAATCCCGGATCCGCCGCGATGGCTTCGTCTCTGCCCAGCACGATGCGTGCCGTGGTCTGCACGGCCACCGGCGACGTTGGGGTCATGGAGATCCAGGATCTGCCGCTGCCCACGCCGGCCGCGGGCCAGGTCCTGCTCAAGATCCTCGGCTTCGGCATCAACAGGGCAGGTCTGGCCACCCGTGCTCCGTAGTAGACGCCGTGCGCGCAAACCATGGGAAAAGGGAGACTCATCGTCCGTCTGCACAGAGATGTACACGCGCCAGGGCCACTCGCCGGGCGTCGTCTTCCCCCGCATCGTCGGCATCGAGTGCGTCGGCGCCGTGGACGGCTACGGGGCGCCGTCCGACGACCCCGGGCCCGGCAGGCACCATCACTGGCCGCCGTTCCCGCTCGGCACGCGCGTGGCGGCCTGCATGGGCGGCCTCGGGCGCGAGATCCCCGGCTCGTACGCCGAGTACACGTGCGTGGCCGCCCGCGACGTGCGGCCCATCCCGCCGCCGACGACAACGAAAACGACGGGGGGGCTGCCGATCGGCGTGCTGGCGGCGCTGCCCGAGATGCTGCAGACAACGTGGGGGTCGCTGTTCGCCGGGCTCGACCTGCGGCCGGGCGAGAGCCTGCTCGTGCGCGGCGCCACCAGCTCCATCGGGCTCTGCGCGCTGCAGCTCGCCCGCCGGTACGGCGCCGGCCGCGTCGGGGCCACGTCGCGCGACCCGCGGCGCGAGCAGATGCTGCGCGACAGCGGCGCCGACGAGGTGTACATCGACGGCGGCGAGATCGCCGAAGACGTCGCCAGGAGCGCCGGCGGTGGATTCGACAAGGTGCTCGAACTGATAGGAACGACGACGCTGATCGACTCGGCGAAGTGGTATGTCTCGACCATCTCCCCTGAAACCACATCACTAACTCTGTCTCAGTGAGTGACTTTAATACATACACCGAAGACCTCGTCCCGTCTCGTGCCGGGCTCAGGATGCAAGGCCTTCTCGCACATGCCGACTAGATGCTGACAACCTCTCTCTCGTCGCAGGTCTAGTACCCAAGGGGACGGTGTGCATGACGGGCATCCAGGGCGGCGAGTGGGAATTGAAGAGCTTCATGCCCATGGCGGCGCTGCCCAACCGCGTACGGCTGTGCGCATACGGCGGTAGCCAGGCCGACTTGCTGGCGATGCCGTGGGACGAGATGATCCGGGATATCGAGGCCGGCAGGATCAAGATCCCGATCAGAGAGTTCAAACTGGACGACATTCACGAGGTGCACCGGATCCTCGAGTCTGGGGGTGGTGGCGCTAAGATGGTGGTCGTGTTAGCCGACGAGTAGGTCGGGGAGCGTCACATAACATGCCAAACGCGGTTGAGTAACGTGATCATACCTGAGGTTCGCGTTATAAAAAGTTGTATGAGCCATTGCAAGTCACCCTCATGTGACTGATGCTTCCCCCGCGAGATACCATGCGAGTTGGGGCAGGGTCCGCCGGCTCCGGTTGATCTGGTCAGTCTGGGCGTCTTCACTTCTCTCTTATCGACGCGGCAATACCGCTCGGATAGGGCGGAATTCGAAAGTAGCCTCCCCGAGCCAGGCTTGGTTGAACAAGTAGTCCCTCTGCCCATGTGTTTCGGACTTTTGAAGTGTTGCGTACGATAGGGATTTACTACACGCGCAAATTGAGGACTGCCCCGGTATCTTCGCTCGCGACTTCCTCTTGCCCGAGGCACGTACTGAAACGAATATTACACAATTGCAAAAGACGGCGAAACTTTGTAAGTTGCCCCTTCTACATCGATCATCTCCAAACTGCTACAACACTGAACTACCTAAGGTAGGTTAGGTACTTACCTAGGTAAGGTACAGTAATTTTCTAACCGTTGCATTCGACAAGCGAAAGCCTCACCAACTTCGATCTGCACACGACCACTACCCCCACCGCCACCTCCGGCAAGATGGCTCACAGTCTCACTTTTGTCGACATGATGCACAGTCTCGCATCAGATTTTCATGGAAAGGGAAAGCAAAAACGAGAAGAGGCCCGCAAGTTCCAGAAAACATTTTGGCTGGCCTTGCGCGTCGCCGCCACGAGGCATCACGAGGCTATCGAGACAGGCTCCATGGAGGCAAGCTTGTTCCGATGGAGTCTCTACTGCATACTCCATGAAATAAAATGTCTGTCTGCCTGCTTGCTTACCTGCCCTCACCAAATTCCACCTGTACGCGCTGACCTCGCCTGGAGATGGAATATTGCCCGCGCACGAGGCACCACCCAAACAGGAATCCCCTCAAAAGGTCACATGGCAAGCTCTCAGGGATATCGTTCTCGAGACCTACACGCAAGATGATGCAGAAGCCAAATGCACAGACCGTCTCTGGGCCCTTGGGGAGCCTCCACGTCCAGAACACCTAGTGAAGCAATTCGAGGACCGCAAAACCCTCAAAGGAAACACAAACAAATTAAAGAGGGTAAAGCAACGAATTTTGGACTTCCTTGAGGGATGTCTTTTATGGCACACGAACCTTGCAGTCAAGAAGCGACAGGAACAGCGTGGTCTGCCGCCCCAGGATCTTATCGAGCGTTTTCTGAAATGGAGCACCATCGCCGCTGACTACTTCCCCAATGTGAGTCCAGATGCGCTACAGGGAGCGCGGAAGGCGGACCTGTCTCCTGCCGGGAGCGAACCGCCCGCAACCCCAGTTGGACGCAGTATCAAGATCGAGGGAGACGAGTCCGACCACCTCATTCCCCGCCGACCGCCCGTGATCCCAGTTCGCCGAGCCGTCAAGATCGAGGAGGATGAGCCCAACAGTTCTGAACCGCTGATTTGTAATGGCGGCGGCGGAAATGGCAAGAAGCGCCGATGGAATGGCCATCAACTCATCGAGCCCAAGAAACGCAAGCAGGATAAGCAGTAAGCTGGAGTCGGGTATGAGCCCCAAAAGAGGGCGAGCAGCAGTCGGCATAGAGCAGGCGAGGCAGATACCGGCGCCAGACACGCGGTCTTCGGAAGTAGCCATTCGCACCGCCGGATTCCTCGTGTCTGCGTTGTTATCTATGGTAGCATGCTATGGTGTAGTGATGAAGTGGAAAAATACATTGCTTTCCCGACAATTGAGACTGTTCATAGTGCTGGTGCCGGGGCTCCCGTCCCAGCAGTGATAGTCCAGCAGGGTTCTCGCGGTACAAGAAAACAGTACCAAAACTGATGGTCTACAGTGAGCTGCTACTGGGCGGGGATATATCCCGGCTGTTATAGGAGCACGACATCGTAGGGCTGCTGCTCCGCACGCTCCATATGATCAACCGGCAGCCTGCTAAGAACACGGCGAGAGGTCCTTCGGTTCCCAGTAAGTCACATTGATGATTGCTTGATGACTCCTAGATTTACCGGAACGTCTGCAGTCTATTGTTTCTCTCGGTCGCACGTCATCCTACTTCATCGCAAGGATATTGGCATTCCATAAGTACCTAGGTGTCTTCTCTCTCAGCTCGCACTCGGATTCCTAGCCACTTACACGGCGCAGCCCCACGTCGCGGCATCCCAAAGGAGTCATCGGCCTCACAGTTGCAGAGACCGACCGACCCGAGAACAGAGCAGGCGCAATTTGTTACTTGAAACAGTTCTAGATAGATCACGGCGAGCCCTGGGTTCCGGTCATGACTTCACCACTCAGGTACTCGTCGCATTTCGTAACTCATGGGAGTCGTGCGAAAGGTCCGCCGCCCCCGCCGCCGCTGGGTCTCAGCTGCACCAGCGCGCCCCACAATCCCGGCGCGCAATGCATCCGAATCGGGCATAGCGTCCGGAACGGATCAGTGCTGTCGCGTGGCGCCGTCCCCGGGTCGCCCCGTCGGAGCTGTGCGGCGCAGACGGGAGCGGTGGGGCTCGGTTGTTGGTCAGGATCAGTACTACATGGGCGGGCTTACTACCAGCTGGGCAGAAGAAGCAAGGGAGAGGGAGAAGGAGGAGGAGGGCAAGCAAGCTGTGTGAATTGTAAATCTGCATATATAGACGACGGACCGCAGCTCGTGTTCTGCCCAGCTACATCCCGTCTGCCTCATCCCACACAGTTCACTTGACCGAGATTCCACGACCTGTCGTGAATACTGCCTAGTTATCCATCTTATTCCTACCTATTCATCTACTTACTTTTACATGTACCCGTCTGCCCGAGTCCTCTCTCGTGCCGCATCGTACCGCCACTGGCACCACCTGTCTTGCGCTGCACGGCGACAAGACGGCGAAAGTCGAGCACTACACTCCCTCTGACCCAGACTGAGCCAAATGACGATGTCGTCGCCTTCGAAGAAGTTCCGCGCCATCATCGTGGGCGCCGGCCCGACCGGCCTCGCGCTCGCCAACATGCTGGCCGCCGCGGGCCTCGACTTCGTGGTGCTGGAGCGGCACCACGCCATCGTGTCGGACACGGGCGCCATCATCAGTACGTGCCTCAGCACTCTCGCCCTCTCTCTCTCTCTTATTCACTTTGTGCTGTGGTGATTCCTCGCGACCTTCTTGGCATCAAGTTGGGCCCCGGATGGGGCGGAGGAGAAAGGAGCGTGGTGCAAATTACCTAGCTGTTCCAGAGATCCAATATTCCCCCTTTTCTCGTGTCCCCGGATGAAGCCGAGTGGAAGTCCCCTACCACCCATACATACACTTGCTGACTGACTGGCTCATGCGGTGGGATGAAACAGTGCTATTCCCGCACACGCACCGGCTGTTCGACCAGCTGGGCCTCGCGCGGCGCGCCGAGGGCCGCTACGAGACGGTGCACGGCCGAACGACCATGACGCTCGACGGCAAGGTGCTTTCGGACTACTTTCCCATGTTCGACATCATAAAGGAAAAGTACGTATTGATAGTACAAGGCTTGGTTTTTTTGCGCGAAGAGCCAGTCGAATTCCATTAACCTCAGACCCCCTGTGGCATCTTGGAAACGATTTCGGTCCGCTGACGCCGCGAGTAGCCATGGGTACGGGTTCATGAACTTCCCCCGGAGCCAGCTGGTCGACGTCTTATATGGTACGTGCGAGCCCTCTCTCTTGCCCAAAGCAAAGTAAAGCAGAAGCAGCTGACTATGGACTAACGGAACTTGCAGTAAGTAGAGGCATGGGGCTGGCCGCCGGGCTTACCTACCTACTCAAGTCAAGCGCCTCCCCCGTTGTGTCCCGGAATGAATGCACGCTAATAGCCACATCATCATTCACTCACCCACTCACAGGAAAATCTCGAGGAGCACAAATCCAAAGTGCGCACCGGCGCGATCATCTCGGACATCGAGACGCACGCCGACGGCGTGACGGTGCGGCTCGCCGGCGACGGGGCGACCCGAACCGTGCACGGCACCGTCGTCATCGGCGCCGACGGCGTGCACAGCCAGACGCGCGGCATCATGCGGCGGCTGATGCGGCAGGCGGCGGCGGGCGGACGGCAAAAAGAAGGAGAGAAAGAAGAGGAGGAGGAGGAGGAGGAGGAGGAGGAGGAGAACGAGGAGGAGGAGAACGAGGAGCCGCCCATGATGGAGAGCCACTTCCAGTGCCTGTACGGGCGGATGCCGAACCTGCACGGCGTGCCGCCGGGCGTCTTCTACGAGACGCACGGCACGGGCATGTCGACGCAGATGGCCGTCGGCCAGACGACGACGTACTTTGGGCTCTTCCGGCGACGCTCCCCCCCTTCCCCTTCCTCCTCCTCCTCCTCCTCCTCCTCCTCCGCCAAGCCCCACCGGTACACGCCCGCCGAGACGGCCGCGTACGCCGCCTCCTTCGCCGACGTGTGCGTGCTCCCCGGCGGGGTGCGCTTCCGCGACGTGTGGCCTGCGCGGTGCGAGTGGACGCGGCTGGCGGACCAGCACGAGGGTTGCGCCGCGGCGGCGGCGAACCCGTGGCACTGCGGCGGGGGGCGCGTCGTGCTCGTCGGCGACGCCGCCGTCCAGATGACCAGCGCCGCGGGCATGGGCTACAACGACGCGCTGCAGTCCGCCGTGGTGCTCGCCAATGGGCTGCGCGCGGCCGTGGCGGAGGCGGAGGCGGAGGGAAGTGGCTGCCCCTCCGCCGCGGCGCTGTCGGCCGTCTTCGCCAACTACGAGCGCGTGCGGCGGCCGGAGGCGCTGGCGACGTACGAGCGGTCGCGGCGCGTGATCCGCGCCAACACGTGGGACGGCTGGCTGGTCTGGCTCCTGGTCGAGCACCTGGTCCCGCTCCTGTTGCCGCCGCGGTACCTGGCCACGCGGTTCGGCCGCAGCATGGCCGGCCGCGCCCGCCTCCTGGACTTCGTCGAGAAGCCGACCAGGGCGGGCAAGATACCCTGGGTGGATTAGCGAGGATCGCGGCAGAGAAGAGGGTTGTGGGATGTTCGATGACCCTTAATAGATATCCCCTGTACATGATCGACGTAGCCAATCAACTCCCTTCTCCAAAATACAGATCAGTATACTGCTAGCAGGTCTTGTGGCCGTAGCCGCCAAAGTCGCGAAGGACAGGTCAGAGACCGAGTGAGCCCATACCTGATAATAGCAAGGTATAGCAGAGTACTTAATCATCCGGCTCCAGCAGGTTGGTACCTACCAACACAATTCGAATATATGGAACTACATTGCTTCGCTATCGGATTGGGAGGTCAAATCCCGATCGCCAACCCCAGGTGTGGGCGCGTAGGGCAGTTAGTTGCGTGTATGGCCAATGACAGGCGACCGATGGTCCCAAAGGGGCAAGAGTTCCCCCAAGATGACGTACTCGTATACTGGGGCTGTGGGTAAGGTTAAGCCCAAGTATTCGCTCACCAACTATAACCTCACTTCACCATGATGCCCTCCTCGCAATTGTAATTCTCAGGAACAACCTGAATGCGTGAAGGCGCAGACATGAATTATACCGGTACACCCCCGATGATTTCATCGCGGCAATTGTATACCTGGGTAGTCAAGTAGGTAGATGCTAAGAATTTCTGACCAGGCGTCTCGGCCTCCGCCTCTCATGAATTTCACACTGCAGAAACTACCTGAGGCAAGTCTCGTAACTAAGTAAGTACCTATAGGTATTTAAGTAAGGTACCAACCACTGTCTGTACAACCGAAGCAAGTCCAAATAAACCCCCGACCTCACGAACGCGCCCATACGAGCCATATAATCTCTTAAGTAGTCGGCTACCAAGAACGACAGCAACAACAACGACGATTTCAACTCCACAGAAAACAAGGTATCTCTTGACCAGGCCACTCGTTTTCCTTCTAGAACCCCCCAGGCCCACCCATGCATGCAGTGCCGTACTCCCATGTTAAACAGCAAAGGGAGTACCTAAGGTAGCGGGACAAACTCCTCCAGCCTGATGATGGGTAAGTACGTAATCTACCTGTATGTATGCACCGGTGACCAGCCAGCCGGGCCTCCGCTGGAACTCCGCCTTTCGAACCGCCCTTCAGGAATAAATGATCAAACCCGCCGCCGCCGCCGCCAGACTTGGGTGCCACCGACACCTCTTGACGCCAACTTGGTAAAAAATGCCTCCATGCATGTGTGATAATAGGCAGCCTAGCCGTCTTGGCGATCGATGCGGCATACGTCCTGGGAGGATACTTGCCACAAACCACCCATCCCGTGTCTCCCTCCTTCGTTGTTACGCACAGATCCTCAAGCAAGCTACCGGTCCGGCCCCGAACTTCGAGTTCACCGGCACAAGCTGCCCCTGCGAGTCGAGCTGGCGGACACCTGCCTCTCCAGCTTCTCGACGTTCTCCTCCGTGAGGGAGTCGCCCTCGGGCAGGGCGCCCTGCATCATCGTCTGTGCCGCCGACTTGGTCGCGTTTTTGGCGCCCCCCGCGGCGTCCAGGAGCTTGTCGTCGCGGAGCTGCATGGCCAGCTCGTCGCTATTGAGCTGCCGCGCCGGCGTGGCTCCGAAGGGGAAGTTGTCGGGCTCGCGCGCGCCGCCGTCCTTCGCCGCCAGCGGCCTGGGCGTCAGGAGGTTGAGGGGTATGTCCTCCTTTCGATCCGTGTCGCTCGCCGACGAGTGCTCTTCCGGCGTCTCGGCGATGATGCTGGCCGCGAGGCCGAACGTCGGTATGTCGGTGCTGTAGCAGTGCTCGGCCATCTCGGAGCAGTCTGACACCGACTGCTGGCCCAGCGGCGTGTTGGGCGGCGGCGGCCTGCGCCGATGCCTGCCCCATCTCAGCAACATCCTCTCGAGAGCCTGGCCCCGCACCGGCTTGGCAAGGTAGTCGTCCATGCCCGCTTTGGTACACTTCTCCTTGTCGCCCTGGATTGCCGAGGCCGTCATGGCCACGATGGGAATGTCGCTAGTGTAGGCCCTATATGGGATATGGTGCCGTAGAATGTGTGTACACCTGTACCCGTCAATGATGGGCATCTGCACGTCCATCAATATGATGTCGGGTTTGCTGTGTCTGCCCTCCTTGGAAGCCTCGAGATATTCGAGCGCCTCCTTCCCATTCCAGGCCGCGCTAACGCCAAACCCTAGCTTCTTGATCGTCTTGGTGGCGATCTGCTGGTTGATAGCACTGCGAAGAAAGTCAGCTCAGTGTGGCACCAGCACGTACTTTGAAAACTTACTTGTCCTCAACAACGAGGACCTGGATCTTGGAGCGGTCGGCCATTGCGATGTCCTCGTTATCCAGCACGAGCCGTGGCGGCAGATTGATCGATCTTTGCCGCCTGGGCCGCTTCGTTTTGTCAAAAGCGCCATGCAGCATCTCTCCCGGCGGCGTGCCGAGGTAGTGATCGTGCTCCGAGCTGTTGCAGGACACGCTCATCTCGGACTGCAGTCGGTCGGGCAGAAGCCCCGTCTCGACAAGCGATGACCTTTCGGTGCTCTGTGGCTTGTTGAACGTGATCCAGAAGGTCGCAGTCGTCCCGTGGCCGACTGAAGACTCCATGGTGATCCTCCCTCTCATGAGATCCAGGAGGTTTTTCGATATCGTGAGGCCAAGCCCCGTCCCGCCAAATCGCCTGGCTGTGGAGGGGTCACCTTGGCTAAAAGGTTGGAACAGCCTTTTCCGAATCTCCTCTTCGATGCCTATTCCCGTGTCCTCGACGACGAATCGAATCTCGATCGCGTCATTGGTCTCTTTCTCCTTCCACACGGAGAACTTGACATAACCGCTGGTAGTGAACTTGATGCTGTTGGTCAGGAGGTTTGTGATGATCTGCCGGACGCGGCCTGGGTCACCAAGTACCACGAGGTCGTTCTCGATGTCGGGCGCAATGTCGGAACGGAAGTCGAGATTTTTCCTCTCTGCCGCGAAGCTCAGCATCTTGGACACGTCCAGGACCACCACGGACAGCGAGAACTGCACTTCCTCAATATCCAGGCGTCCAGATTCGATTTTCGAAAAGTCCAGAATGTCGTTTATCACTGTCAGGAGCGCGTTGGCCGAACGGCTCACATTCTCGGCGTATTCTCGCTGTTCGTCGCCGAGGGACATGTCGAGAAGCAGCTCCGCCATGCCGATGACACCCGTGATAGGCGTCCGAATCTCGTGAGACATCTAGCAGGGTCAGCATTGTTCGAATTGTGTGGTTGGAAGCGCCTGGCTTACGTTAGCAAGGAACTGGCTCTTTAGCCGGCTCGCCTCTTTCGCTGCCGCCTCGTTCGCCTTCAGCAGTCGCTTCTCACGGACTTGTTGCTTCAGATCCTGTTCCCGCTCCTTCAGCTCGGTCACGTCCATTATGACACCAATCACACCCTGGATGGCAGAGTTGCTATGCTGTCCATCCTTGGACTTATTCTCTCTTAGTGGTAGAAACCGCGTGCGGAAGAAATGCTTCTCTTTGGCCTAGTCAGCATTTACTGACTTGATCAAATGCGACACAGGGGCCGTACCTATCTGGTGTTCGTGCACCGTGTCTTTCGGGTCCTCACCCGCCAGCATCTTCTTGACTGGCTTGAGAAAAGCCGGGCTCTCGCCTTGCCGCAGTCGTGGACTCAGATCATTGAAGACCTCGTAAACGTCACGCCCGATGTACCTCTCGGATCCCGGATTGGACTTGGCCTTGGCGGCGTTGCGATCCTTGTCGTCGCCATCATCCCAAGTCAGAGCGCCCTCCAACATTGTGATCTTCTGGCTGCGGTCGACGGAGAAAATGGTGGTTTGCGCGTGCTTGAGGACACTGAGAAGCTGTCCTCGGATCTGCTTAGCTGCCAGCTTCGCCTGTATGGTCTCGTGGACGTCGGTGCAGGTTCCGAACCACCTCTCGATCTTGCCGGTCTGCTTGTCTTTGAGCGGTAGAGCACGTCCCAGCATCCATCGCCACTCGCCATCCTTGCTTCGGCAGCGATACTCGGTAAAGTATTGATCACCCGTGGCTAGGCTGTGCTTCCACCCCTGGATTGTCTCTGGCATGTCGTCGGGGTGGAATGGGCGTATCCAACCCTGACCCAGAGACTCCTCGGGCGTTAGGCCTGTGTAGTCGTACCAACGGTTATTCCAAAATTCGACCTGGCCCTCAGCCGTTGCTGTCCACACCATCTGAGGCATGGTGTCGCAAATGAGCTTGAACCTCTCTTCCTCGGCCTCTTTGATCTGGGTGATCTCCTGTGCCATATGCGTCACATCTCGGCAGGTCACCACTCCACCAACAAACTCGCCGGTCTGATCGTCCGTGATGACCTCGCCCAGTATGTCGTACACGATCTTTTCCTTGGGGGTTTTCCGCTGCATGCCGACGCGCCAGCCAGAGAACGGCTCCTGCTTTTTCAGCAGTACTGAGATGGGCAGCTCAGACGGCTCGTACTTCACCGTGAAGTCCTCGTTCCACACATCCCACTTCGGCAGCAGATCGAAACCATCCAAGCTGTCTGTGCCTGTAGTAATCTCGAAGAGGGCACGCGCGGCTCTGTTGAACACAGGTGCGCTGCCATCCTTCCACATGGCCAGAATCGGCATCTCCGTGTTGTCAAGTAAGGCATCCTTAATGATAGTGATCTTCTGGAGATAAGACGGGGTGCTTGTCTGGGGCAGGCGGGATGGTGGCCCCATTGGCGGAAAGGGGCTCGACGTTACGGAGACCGACCCAGGACTCGGATAGTACGAGGGAGAATTCGAATCGTGGCTTGAGCTGGCGGAGGGGGAGTTCGTGCTGATGATGGACTTGCGCTCCACAGCCTCGAGTGTAGAAGGCCGCGCAACAGGTATGTAGGACTCGCTGCTGCGAGCAGGCGCCGAATTGGTGTTCGTAAAGGTCAGAGTGAAGTAAGTCTGGTGCACGTCGATCTTCCATATGGTGATGATCATCTTGGCATAGGTCTGGTACTCGGATTTCCGGGATTTCGGGATGGCCGCGCGGTCGACGTTCTTGAGCACAACGACCACGTCGACGGCCGAGTCGGACGCGATCTTCCCGGAGTTGGCACCGGGAGATGTGGCCCTGGACCCGTACGGACTCGGCACCGGATCGTGCAGGTAGCCGTCGGTATTCGAGCGCGAGGCTTCCTCGGCCTGCTTTTTCGACATCTCAACAACGAGCCCGTCGAGGAAGGATTCCCAGGAGACCCAGACCGGCTTCCCACGCTGAAGCATGTCGATGCCGACCTGGGACAGCGTCTGTCCCCGCAGTCTGTCGGAGACGGTGGGGCCTTCGTCCAGACCGTCGGGCGAGTCGACGGGAACCCCCAACATCCTGCCCATAGCCTCGTTGGCCAATACAACTGTCTTGAGATTGTTCAGGACGATCAGCGGTACGGGCAAGAACTGCATAGCGGAGAAAGCAAGCTGACCCGCAGAGACCATTGGCATGGACAGTCTCAGCGGGCTGGCCGAGGCGGATCGGGAGCCTCTGGGCGACATGCCGGAGGGCTCTCGGAGCATGCGGTTGATCCTGCCGAAGGACAGAGGACGGCCGTCGTCCCCGTCACTGGGGCGCGGCGTGGACGCATGGTTCTCGACCGAGACCCGGTTTGACGACGGTAGCTGCAGCGGCGACGGCTGGGGCGGCGGGGACAGCGTCTGGGTCGACGGAGGGTCCGGATTCATGGATGCGAGACGCACGGAAGGAGGGGAGGGAGCATGACTGAAGACACGAGGATGAGCTTTGGGAGATGGCATGTCGCGCGGACACAGTACATCGAGGGAGGAGATGCCGCGAAGACGCCCGGACAAGGTCGGGCGTGAGCGAGCGGACGGCTCTTTGGGGACGACGAACAAGGTTTGCTAGCCCGTCGAGGGTAACATTGGGGCTTGGTATTAGCCCACGCCGCTGGAGCTGCCTGAGCTCTTGCTGCTCGTGCTGCTGCGGCTGCTGCTACTGGAGCTGGCCAAGGCCCTGAATGTTCGGCGGTTCCTCCAGTGCACCAGACAAGAGTTCAATAATGCTAGGTAGGACAGGGTAGCAAAGCTCCTCAGGTCGTCGGTTGGCCGCGTTGACAGTTCTGCCAGTTAAGCAACGCGGGCGTTTAGGCACTCGAGGCGGGATGGCGAGATCGGAAACCCGAGAAAGAGTATCACAATATGGAGAGACAAGAAGAGTAAGGTGCGCTACCCAGGTAGACAGGCACGGGCGTTTGTACAAGCGGCTGCGGGCACCGAGTATAGTACCATGTAGCTGGGCGTCCCACAAGACGGAAGATGGCGTTTCAAGACGGTCTGTTGCCTGTGCCTGCTCAGTTGCGAACTGTCAACCTGTTTGCATGGGAAACTGCTAGGTACGGTAGCTGCCGGCGCAGGTGACCAAGAATCGTGCTTGCAAGAAGTTGTGGTAAAGTAGAGAGGTAGAGAGGAGTCCAGCAGACAGGACGGAGGAATAGGCGGCCAAGCTCGGCCAGACCACCGGCCGCCCTCTGAAGAGTGTGTCCCGGGATCCAAACGTGCCGCTGCCCTGACTGGTAGTTGGCGCGCTAGCAGGTTCTCGTCATCCAGACGCCGACGTGCTAGAACTAGAACCAGAGTCCACAGCAAGGTGCGAGTGCTTGTCTGCGGCGGGAAGCCTGGACGACCCTGGTTGGTTGGTGGGCAATTGGGAAGCAGAGATCGTCGCCGGCATCTGAGCAAAAACGGTATCAGTGGGGCGCGTTGCGGGGTCTGGCGGCCACATCTTACAGTGCTGTAATCCGAGATGTACGGTAGCTTGGCGGGTAGTACCACACAGATTGCACAGTGCTGAGATCTGAATAACCGGCGCGATTGCACCCCACTCGGGTGCGTGCCTCGCGTGCCTCAAGGTTACACCGTCTGCTGCAGCCAAACCGAATTGAAGGTTACATGGCAGCTGTTCTTTTCAGGTTCCGCCCTGCAGGTTACAGCACTTCCCCCGCCCTACATGGGAGACTGGTACTCAGTAGAGAGTATCAGTAGAAAGTACACACGTAGGGCCACAGCCAAACGTCTTGTCAAAGAAAAATGTATATCAGAACCAGCGGGCGGAACGCCAACACATTCGTCTGGACATTTACCGGCCCCAGTTGGAATCGTGTGATGCAACTCATACGATACAGTAGCGGGCGCTATAGCCAACTTTATGAGAGGTGTTACCGCCAGAGGATTAGAGCTGTCTGGTTTTGGAAGGGGTCCCCCTTCTCAACACGTGCTGGAGTGTCTGCGCCAGCGAACATCCTGGCAATATCAGGAGATGGCAAACGAAATCGCTCTTTTGTGCGCCCGAAACAGAGCCATGAGGCTGGGTGCTAGGTCATCCGAGCAGGTCTACGCAGTATCTGCAGTTCCAAGACCGGTTTGAAGCACCCAGCCACTTCACCCATACCAACATGACCGAGCCGCCCGGCCTTGAAGGGCAACCTGACTGACTCGACCAGGCGCAAGCGCATCCGGCCGGCCGACGTCCGGCGCTAGGTTGCTTCCACAGCTTGCCCTTGCCGAGGTTACGGCGAGAGCGCGCCAGCATTTCACCATCACCTATATTCCTCTTTCCTCTTTCCACTTTCCTCACCATAGTCAGCAGCTCTTCGCTTCGCGTCCGGCGCGCGACACAACCGGCTTGCTCGCAGCGCCTGGCACGCCTGCTGGGAGCAGCTCTTGTTGGTGCCTACCAACCAACACCCGCCGGCCGGACTAGGCGCAACAACGGCCTCGGCTGGGAGCGCGCCAAGATGACGTCGCGGCCCAGCGGATCTGGCGCTATCCTCATTGGCGCGGTCGGATGGTGAGGCTGTATTGCCAGTAGCGCCTGCAAGGTACCTATAGGTACGTGTGAGTGGGTAGGCGCAGGTGGTTTCGAGACCGCCGGCCGGTGGGCTAGGAACGCAGATGTTCCGTGGGCGGCAGAGATGGAAGTCGGGATGTGGGTGCTTGTGCTTCATCAGCCAGAGGTATTGCTGCACGGCCAGATTCGTCAGGCTCCCATCATCGGCCATCACTCCTTCGGGGTATCTCCCGTCCTGTCTATTTAGAATCCGACTTCATGTTGCCGCACAGATCGCACGTCCACCACATCCTCTCCCTGACCCGCCCGCAGAACTGGCACGTCCAGGTCTTTGGTCTGGCAGCAGCCGCCTGGGACTCCGACGGGCCGGGCGACGATACCGTGCCTGCGCTCCTCGTGGCGATTTTCGTGGACTCTGGCCTCTTGAGGTCGGCCGTCTTGCGTTGGCGCTTGTGCGACATTTCGGCTAGATCCTGGGTGGCATCGCCGCTTCTCTCAACGCCGCATGCATCGCAGCACAAGAAGTTGAGGGGGTTGATCAGCGTGCAGACGCTACACGTCCATGTATCCAGAGACCCCTCAGCCGGTTTTGAGCTTTGGGCTGGTGCTGTATTGGGGTTTGAACCGCCTTTGATGTTCTCCTTCTTGGGAGCAATAACATCTCGTACATCATCAGGAAGTGTTGCGGAGGGAGAGATGTACGCATCGCCTTTCTTGGCCTTTTCATCCTCCTGCACCAGCTCCCACAACGCCTGGGCTATTGCCGCCTCGTTTGCCGCGTCTTCCTCGGCTTGCGTCCTGAAGCCATTCCTAGTGGCCGTGTCGGCAATCTCGATGATCTCGGCTTGCGGCCGATTGTCGTTCGCACACCCTTGCAGCGTCCTGTTGCGGCGCTCCACCGCGTTGACGATGACATTCCGGATGTCCTGCCCGGGACGAGGGGCCGCGCCGCCGAGACGCTGGCCAGAGCCCGCGGCGAGGGTGCGTCGCTTCTCCGCCGCGGCCCGCGCGACCCTCCGCGCCTCTTCCATGGGGAGTCTGCGGCCGCCAAGCTTGTGTCCCGTGGAAAGAAACCCCTCGCCCGTGTATCCCTTCATGACCAAGGACTCATGTTCGTCTCGTAGCTGGTTCCACAGCGCATGGAACTTGGCGTCGTGAGGGCCGTGTACGTTATGGCAAAGCTCGTGAAGCATCGTGTCCGTGACTTGCTCGATAGGAAGGAACTGGTTGCGGTCGCCAGGGTACCGTAGCCGCAGGCAGATCTTCTGGCCGGCGCCGACATTGAGACCTGTTATCGGACTTGCGGTTAACATGACCCAGCCACGGCGGCGAGGGTGGGTATGTGTCGGACCGTACCTAATAGATTGTGCTCGGGTGGATAGAACTCGGTGAGCTGCCTCACAGTCCATCCTCTGGCCCTCATAAGAGGCTTCACCACGGAAGCTATCTTCTTGAGGGTATGTAGAGCATCCGCCGCCCGTGGGAATTTCGCCAAATGCGAGTAGCTCTGGACCAGAGGGTCGACTTCCACCATCTTGCAGAATCACGTTGCCGGGGAGCGTACGGGATGCAGGGCAGAAACGACAATGTTGAATGCACCGGAGGACACCACACGAAGTCCGCCGTTGGTCAATGTGGCGCGTAAGAAGATGATTCACCATGTACGGTCCTTATTCGGGACGCAACTTAGATGGCTTCGGCTGGATCGGGGTCGCTGAAAGGAGGCAAAACGGTGTCGAGACGCTAAGGTCGTGCTGAAGAAAGTAAATGTTAAACAAGAGCCAGCTCAACCATTCCAAAAGAGCCGGCAAGGTTCCAGGGCCATCACGTAATCTGTGCGGGTGCCAGAAGTTGCCTCTCAGCACTATGAGAGCGCGCCGCGCTGCGGACGCGAAGTTGGTGGTTGCCTCAAGCGTGCCTTGTAAATTTCCAAACGACGCCTCGGGGTCTCGCTGCCCCACATATTCTGCCCATAGTGATATTGATTTAAGCCTAAACTTTCTCCTCGCGAGTTTACAACTCAAGTCAGATAGTTTCACCGTTCACGATGTCCGAAGTCTCTAGGTAGGTACAAATCTAACCTGCCTAACTTAACCAAGCCAAAGTACTACTACCACTGTTCAATGCTTTTTAGGTGCCCTATAACATCTATAAACCCATGGATTCCCCCGCAAGATCCCAGCTTCTGGCCTGTTCTTTTGAGAAGAGTAAGAGTCTTAGCTGTAAGACTTGGCCCAGGCGCTGTAAAACCAGAAGGGGTTGTCCGCAAGGCCGGGGGCTTTTGGCGGCCTCGTTGTATAATAAGATGGCTGACTTCCTTGTCTTAATAAGCTCGTCCGCAAGGACACGGGCGGGTTGTTTCCCACATCTCCAGTAATCACACTTATACGGGAGGCCCGAGATGATAGTTGGTCGTTGGAGTGAAAATGAGTACTTAGGTACTTATATATTCGGCTTCTCCAAGCTTAAATGGGATAACAGTCGACCACGTCCATCAACACGGGACGTCCTATGATAGCATGATTAGTCTGCGTGAATAGCAAATGCCAGCAGCGTCCCTACGAGAATTCGTCCAGAAGACGGATTATAGGATTCCTTGTGTTCAATCCACGACCATGCATCAATTTTGACGAACTTCCAGAAGCATGGGTTCGCTAGAAGCATCTTGGGCTCCGCATCTTTGGTGGCAACGCTGACTTATTTAATCACTGTGTACATCTATCTGTCTATCCAAAGCCCTCTTTGCGAACCCGCTGCTGATGAGCGGTCTCGATACGCGACCGGACTAGGTAAGGTACCTAGGTAGATAACCCCAAGATGCCATGCATGTTATGTGCTACCATATGCCTTCAATGCCAGTGTCCGTATTATTCATGGGCTATCAAGCAAAACGAATAGTCGACGATGTTGCGCTCCCAATATCGTCCGTAGCCCTCCGTGAAATTCTCGATATAATATTATTCCGACTCTGTCTTCTCCGACTCAGGCTGAGTTCGTTTTTCGGCTGATGTACTCTCTCCTTGCTCAGCAGCCTTTTCTTGGTTGCCCAGGCCAGTCTTGTACTCCGTGTGTTCCTTGCTGAGCTTGCGCTGGCCGATCAGGGGACTGATGATGAGACCCAATCCGGCAAAAGCCGTGTACTGTAATAGATGATTAGCACTTTGCTCGACTTGACAGCTTACCCACACAGCAGAGCCGCAGGGCTTAAAAACCAAAAGGTTCCTCGGGCGACTCACCATGATCCACAAATTGCGCAGACTGTTGTTGTAAGCAGTTCTGGCCACCACTCCCTGGTGCCCCGTCAGAGATGCAGCGAGCTCCACGCTGCCCCCCGCACTAGCACCGGACAGCTGGTTCGCGATCTCGGGGCCAAGCTCCGCCAAGAGATGTGGGTACTGGCTCTGCATCCCGTTCTGGAAGACGACCCCGCCAATCACGATGGAGATGGCCGTCGCGAGCTGACGGATGAACTGGAAGGTCGCGGTCGCCTGGCCGGCCTGGCGCGGCTCGAGGCCCGACTGCAGCGCGACCAGGGGCGACTGGAAGTTCGGTCCCACGCCGATGCCGGCGATGATCTGGTAGATGATGATCTTGGCCCAGTTCCCGTGGGGGGGCAAATCGATCAGGAGACCATAACCGAGGGTCAGGAACGCAAAGCCAAAGATGATGGCAGGTAAGTACTTTCCAACCCTCTTCATGTAAGCCCCGGTGCCGGCGGAGACGATAGACACGGCTAGGGCATTCGGCAATATGTAGACCCCGGAAAGCAATGGCGAGGCTCCAAGAACCGACTGGAAATACAGCGGCAGATAGTAGTTGCCGGAGACGAAGACGTAACCATGACAAAAGCAGACGGCAAAGATGGCAACGTTGGAGCGGGACTTGAAGAGCTCCAGTGGAACGATGGGACTCTTTGCCTGGTACTTCTCGACCAGGATGAACAGCCCCCAGGTGACTATGCCAAAGACGATGAGGCATATGACGGTGGCGGAGCCCCAGGGGTAGGTGACGTTGCCGAACTCGAGGCCGAAGAGGAACATGAGCGTGGCGCCGATGATGAGCAGACTGCCGAGCCAGTCGATGGCGGCCAGGCCCTGGCGCATGGGGGTGCGGGGGTTGTGCAGCTTGAGCACGAAGACGAGGATGGCGAAGCCGAGGCCGCTGATGGGCAGGTTGACGTAGAAGCACCAGCGCCAGGTGACCTTTGTGGTGAAGACGCCGCCGAGGATGGGCCCGATGGAGGAGGCGAAGGCCCAGACGACGCCGAAGAAGCCGTAGTACATGCCGCGCTGGCGCACCGAGACGAGGTCGCTGACGGCGATGTTGACGAGCACGGTGATGCCGCCGCCGCCGACGCCCTGGATGGCGCGGCCGGCGATCAGCTGGGCGATGTTGGCGCTCGTGGCGCAGATCAGCGACCCGACCCAGAAGACGGCGACGGCGCCCAGCAGGACGGGCTTGCGGCCCCAGACGTCGCTGAACTTGCCCCACGACGGCACGCTGGCCGAGTTGGCCAGCACGAAGGCGCCGCCGATCCACGTGTAGCCCGACGGCGCGTGGAACTCGGCCACGATGGTCGGGATCGCCGTCGTGACGATGGTGATGTCGAGCGCGGCGAGGAACAGCGCGGCGCACAGCGCGATCATGATGAGCGTCATCTCGAGCCGGCTGCGTTCGCCGTTAGGCGGCGCCTTGGACGGCGTCGGCGCGGTCGGCGTCGTGCCATCGGTCCCGGTCGGGGGCTGGTCGTCGGCTGCCCGCAGGGCGCTCGCCGGGCCAAGGGTGGCCGAGCCGTCATCAGAGTTCGTTGGGGCGGCGGCGGCGCCCGGCGGGCTGTCGGCGCGGGCCGCGACGTGGTCATCGGTGGACGTTGAGGTGGCCATGGGCGCGGGGGATGGGCGCGGGGAGCAAGGGGAGAATGCGAGAATGCTGATCAACTCTCGGCTTGCTGCCTACCGCCAGAGGGAGTCAGCCCTCCTCTTAAGGCGTTGCGGAAAAGTCGAGGCATCATGGGAGGGTGGAGATGGAATTCTTTTTCTGCAGCTGGGACGGATTCGGTCGGGCGACACGGTTTGCGCCCAATGACAGGATCGGTGGGACCATCGTCCGATCTCCACTTAAGCTCACCTTGCCAGGGGAGGCTGCATTAGCGTCCGAGGCAACTTCCGAGGCAGTAAGCACGTAGCTTAGCTCCGAGCACAACTCCGACGAAGGCGTCGCTATGCGAGGCCGAGACGATGAGATTTGCCCGGAATTTGGGGATCGGGGGTTCGAGCCCCGGGGCCTATGAGGGGGACGTCTTGTTTCCTCGGTCTTTGACTCTTCGACCCACCCCGACCCATGTCGGGCTGTCTGGACATTGAGTATGCCGAGGGGCGGGAGACGTGCTCTCATGACCATCATTTAATCCTGTTGGCGCCGTGAATTTCAAATGTCTACCGGTTCCGTAACTCAGCGGCTCGCTTCCCGTCCCTGCCGAGAATGATGTGAGACAGTAGGCGGTGAGCCGGAATCCGGAGCACCCCGGGAATAAGTAGGTAGGTAAGTAGCACTTTTCTGAATGCATGATGGGATGCAAGCAAACAGGACTCGATGGGATTTATCCCAGCAAAGTAGGTGACTTGCTGTATGAGTCATTTACCATACAGGTATGATAATCCAGATGAGAATACCCAAGTAAGTACTGTAAAGGTAAGGAAGCAGTTGGGCGTGGCAGCACAAGTCCAACATCAAATTTCCACATCTCCCTCTGTGCAAGTCACACGAAACAGGGGGAGATCGGGTTACAACCGCTTGTGTCACGCTGGCTACATGATAGGCGGCGCGGCTTCTTCGCGGTGGCATATGTCTCGGCCATCTCCCCAGGTCAGGTCGCTGTCCAGGGGGTAGGCGCAGAGGTAATGAACTGGGCTTCATGATACATCATACTTCGACAATTCAAACCACTTCTATTACTGATCACTTAAAAGGAGCGTCACGTACCAGAGTCATCCAGGTTTCTTTCTTGAAGCTGTATTTATATTCTTGCGCTACCGATACTCCGTACGAACAGTTTTAATTATATATATAAGATCCTGCAGAAGCGAGGGACGAATGCCTCCCCAGGGAACAACTCATTTTTTTCTTCTTCTATTTTTATACTTATCTGCTTACCTGTCGCGCCCGCGCAAGCTCTGCATGCCGTCGACCATCTTGGTCACGTAGTGGCGCGTGAAGTCGCCGAGCGGCGCGTGCCTGCGGTTCCACTGCATGCAGTCGAGCTGGAGGTACATGAGCGCGTGGAACAGCACCCAGGCCACGTCCTCGCGGGGCGCGCCGCGCAGCCACCGGAGATGCTGGTGCTGCTGGTGCGACGCCGGCCGGCCGGTCCCGGCAACTCCGGGAGCATCATCGCCGTTGATCGCAGCCTCCACCGCCAGGATGAAGCGCGCATAGTGGCGGTCGGCGTCGGTTGTGGCAGTGCCCTCCCCCTCACCCTCGGGGGAAGAAAACAAAGAAGAGGAAGAGGAAGAAGAGGCCAACACCAGCGCCAGGGTCGCGGGCCACTTGGCCACGGGCATCCCCCACCGGCCCTGCAGGTAGTCCATCAAGAACTCGCCCAGCGGGTCTCCGAGCGCGGGGCTCGAGAACAGCGCGGCCGCGTACATGCGGGCGAGCGGGTCGGCGCTGGCTCCCGCGCCCAGCCCGTACAGCGGCGCCAGCTCGGCCGCCGCCAGGTCGAGGTTGTTGGGCCGGCACCGGAAGACGGCGCGCACGTGCTGCTCGGCCCCCTCGGGGTCGGCCTTGCGGGGGCGGAAAAGGGGCACCGCCGCCCGGGTGGGGGTGGTGGAGGCCGGTGGTGCTGCCTCCTGGTGGGATGTTGTCGCGGACATGGTGATTATTTTTCGACTAAATTATTGGATGGGATTGCGTTTGAATCGTCTCGTCTGACCTCTGGTCTGATCTGTCGCCTGATTTCTGGCCTGAGCACTAGCGGATGGTAGATCAGGGCTGCTTTTAAACGCAATTGTCTGATACACTGATCCTTTGTTGCGCCACGAGGTTTGTACCATACTACCATGCATTGTCTCACTCTCTTTTTGGTTCCCTCTTCTCTTCACTGCTAGCATTGCTTCCACTCCTTTCAGGGAAGACACGATTATTCTCTAAATCGCTCTTTATCTGCATTGTCTTGAAGCACAAGGCCCCGGCGTTTCCTTCGTCTACGACGCCTAGCCTGATATCCATGTTTCTATGATACCTTTGGTTACCTCCTCACTTGTCCAGGGCGACACTGCCCGCAACGCTCCCGAACACCTCTAGAGCGTGGTTGTAACCGTCCCTGGCTCCCTCCAGCCGAGTGATCATATCGGAGCCCAGCATCATAAACCGCTCCGCCTCCTTTCCGGCGCCGATACCCTCGCCAGTCACTAGCTCGAACACGGCTTGCATGGCCTTGTCCGGGTCGCCCGAGAACGGGATCTTCCCGCTCTTGATTGCCTGGATGAACTGGTCTGTAGCATGGCCCTTGTAGGCATCCGGGAGAGGTTTCGCCCCGATCACCGCCCTGTTGGGCATGTTCGTCTTGAAAGTGCCGAGGATGAGGGTCAGGGCCCGGATGTTGAACGGAGATACCTCCTTGTCCAGGACCCTGGTGAGGGCTGTTATGAATTAGGCTGTGTGAGCAACTGGTTCCGCTGTCCTTGCGTTGATAATACACTCAAACGTACCATCTAGCCCCGCCTTTGCTCCGGCGTAAATGCCCATGCTGTTGTAGGCCTCGATCGCGGCGCCACTGCTGACATTCGCGATGACACCGAAGTTCCTCTTCCGCATGTGCGGCAGGGCCGCCTTGATCAAACGCAGCGGGCCGAAGTACTGCCGTCAAGCCCGGTCAGCGAGGTCATAACCGGCTGCGTAAGAGAAGAGAAGACCCGAGAATGAGGCTTTACCATAGTCTCCATCTGGGCGCGGATCTCATCCTCAGTAGACGTCTCTACGGCCGTGAAGATGGAGTAGCCCGCGTTGTTGACCAGCACGTCGATCTGTCCGCCAGACTGCTCCAGGGACTGGACCACCGCGCCGCTGTCGGGGTCGTTGACGTCCAGGCGGATCCACTGTCCGCCCTTGCCCTCGACCTCCGCCACGAGGTCCGGCGTGCGGGCAGGATCCCGCGAGCTCGCCACGAGACCGTGGCCCTTGGCCTGCACGATCCGGGCGAGTGACAGGCCGAAGCCCGAGGAGCAGCCCGTAATGAGCCAAGTCAGCTTCCTCTGCGGGATGGTGAAGTTGGCAGCCATGGTTTGGGTAGTTCTGCAACTTGGATATAAAGTGATGAATTAAGTTGGACGCGAATTCCATCTTCGGTCTTAAATAGAGCAATGATGGGTATTTGTATCAACTGCGAGTTCACACTCTATCATCCCCTGACGGCCTTTAAGGGGTTAATGAAACCGTTGCCGCGGAGCTTGCAGGGGTAACTAGTCAGCACCTGCTCTTATGTTTGCAAAGATGTTGCGTCCTTAGCGGTAGTTGGTTGGAGTAGCGAATTTGTGTATTTATCGTGAGTTCATAGTCTATTGTCCTCTGACGTCCTTTAAAGGGACAATAGCACCCCGAGGGATTTGCAGGGGGTGTTAGTCAGCCCCTGCTTGATTGATTGATTGATTGATTTAATTTTAACGTGTGAGGGAGATAGCTACATCTATATGCTAGGTACAGGGTTCACTATCGCCAGACCTCCCGAAGGGTATGACACGTTGCACCGCCGGCGTGCCGAAGTGCAGGTTTTAAGCCAGTGTTGTGGCGTCGGTTTATGGCTCGCGTCCACTCCTTTTAGGACTGCCGAGTCTTATGTGTTTGCGAGGCCTTCTTAGGGGTAGCGGTAAATCAGGCGACGTTCTGGTGGCCGTGCGGTGGGCGGCGTATTATCGGGCCGGGTGGTGGGCGGCGTATTGGCGGCGAGGGGTTGGTTGGGGAGGGGGCAGCCCCCGTGTGTCGGGCTCGTCACCGACCCAAGTAATCGGTGTGGTGGGTACGAGCTTATGTCGAGGTGCAGTTTAACCACTTGCGCCAGGTGGTCAGCCCCTGCTTTCGCCGCGGAGATAACGATAAAGGGGTGAGATGTGGCCTGCACGGATTTTGTATGCAATATCTGAGCAGTGCGGTATGCATTCCTCTGTCTACTCTAATTCAGACTACTCTGAATGGGTGACTGAACTCTTCAAGTTACAGGAGGTACTTCCGAGCATGTCCGCTGACTATGCAGCTCTTACTTGTCCACGTCAAGTGCTAGCTTTGCTAGCGGACACAGGTAACATGAAGCTAATAGAGATATAAGAGCCTACCTAAGCTTTGTGTTGTCATGTGGTGGTCAAGTGACATAATAAATCAGGGATTACACCAAGCACCGGCGAGAAGGACTTGCGGGTGTGATAGAATTTATGACAACGCAGCGGGAATTTATTACCGTACCTGGGCAAATACGACATAGTTCGGGAAGTAAATCCATTCAAGATGCTAGAATAGTCGCATTATGTTTTCTGCGATCAAATACAAACTTGGCAAATGACTGATTCCTGAAAGCTGCCAAAGACCTCACGTGAATAAGTTATCCACTCATTGACATTGTTTGCGTTCAACCCGCGTTGACTGGCAGTGACTGACATCACAGAGAGGAAGAAGTGAATGTTGTTCTAATGGGCGACCGCAGCTTGCGTCTGGTGCCACCAGGTCTGCTGGAGTGAGCAGTAGTTTGATGTATGGCGTCCGATCGTATCTTACGATGTAACTACCGTGACTCTAATGCAGGCCACGATAACGAGTTGATCCCATCTTTCTGCTCGGTTTCCTTACCAGTCCATGATTCAGTAGCACAACTATGGAAGTTGACTTAAATACTACTCACAAACAATACCCGAGGAACTATTGTGATCTCTTGCCCAGTAACTAGTTGTCACACTGTAAATTGCTTCGCAAACTAGATAAGCCTGCTGCAATTCCCAAGCCTCACAAAATTTCATAGTATGGCAAGGCATCAACACCAACCAGCATTACATGCCCCTTAAACTTACCACTTTCGAGAGCATCCAAGGATCGGGAAATATGTGCGCGTTAGATATCATAATCCTGGTCTGCGAACATTGCGGCCATTCCGAAACCTACCGTGGTAGGGTCTGGGCGGTTTGCGGGTCCAACTTCCAAATGTCCCCCGACTGTCCCAACCTGATCGCGGTGACCCAAAGATGGATGCCTCAGATCTGTGCGGGCTGCGACGGCTCAGGCGGCGTCTGCCACGGATGTCAGGAGGAGATAGGCTTTTCGTCTCGGCAGAGACGGCAACGGCGGGAGGCCCTGGCACGCTGTCGCGCGGAACAGCAGCGCGACGAACCTGCGCGCCAGGTACGTCTGCGCCAGGCACTTGATGCAGCAAGGAATCAGTAGCGTACGCATGGAGGTCAGCAGAGAAAAGATAGACGCCGACCCTGAACACGAGAAACTACGTTGTGAGGAAGCGATGGTGGAGGCCTAATCGAGCCCTGGCGGACAATTCAGGGCGGAGGAGAACGACAGGTGGGCTGATACCAGGCAGATCAATAAGATTGAGTAATACATCTCTCTTGGATTCTATCTTGAGCTCAATTCAGGATGTAGGTTCTTCAAGTCGTCGAGACCGATTAAACATTTTGACTAAGGTACATAGGTAGGCGGTCCGAGCCTCCCTTAACTTACATCATTAAAAATTTCTCGCACAAATACGACAGCACGCAGTGGTTGTATGACCACTTCCTCGAGACTCCTTCCAAAGGACCTACACACTTCCGCGGCTACCCCCAGCCCCTGACGCCCCCCGCCCTCCCTGGGCCTCTCCAGCCCACCTCAAACGTAAGCCGAGTGCCGGCGACGGCTGCCCCGGCGGAGGAGTAGCATGGTGCTGACGCGGCTCGCCAGCGACGAGGTGTTCGACGAGCCCGTCCGGTCGCTGCGCTCGGACTCGCCCGAGCGGCGCCGCTGCTCGCGCTGCGTCTCGCTAACGAACTTGGGCCACGTGTTGGTGAAGACCACTGCGGCAGCAGCAACAGCAGCTCTGGTCAGCGCATTGCCTCTGAATTTATACAATACCCTAGGTTTCGAGGGTCGGGATCAGGCGTGGGATGCGGACAATTCGGTTTCACCAAAGATAAAAGAAAAAGGGGTGGGTGGCGGACCGGGGGGAGGTCGAATAAACAAAAATGCAAGTTACATACGGTACTTTACGTGCGCCTGCGCGCTGTCGAACACATCGGCGTCGAACTCGGGCGAGATCTCGCCCGCGTACTGCACGCGGCTCGCGTAGTCGCCAATGCGGAAGCGCGGCCGACCGCCGGACGGGGACAACGGCGACGGCGGCGAGACCCGGGTGTCGTCGCTGTCGGTAAGGGACGACGTCGTCGGTAAGACGGGCTCCCCCGCTCTTTCATCGAACGGTGTGGCCGGATCGACTTCTGGCTCGCCACATAGGATGCGCGCCGGGCGCTCGAAGATGCTCTCCAGCTGCTTGAGGTCTTGGGACGACAGGTTGACGGGGAATTCGGCGTCGCGGGGGCTGACGAAATCGGTGTATATCCTGTTGGAATCCTGCAGTCAGTGACTGGTACTTTCCTCTTGCCTTTTACAATGCAGGTAGGTATATGGTGAATGTATCCTCATCCGATGCCAGCCCGTGCCGTGCCATGTCATGTGTGAGAAGAAAAAGAGAGATCAAGATACACAGGACATACTCCAGGGCGCGCGTGAAGGCGCAGCGCAACTCCTCCTCGTCCAGCTCGAGCGGCAGCGCCTGCTTCCACGCCGCGACGCGCGTCAGAAACGCGACGTTCTCGCCCGAGAAGTCGCGCATGGCCGAGAAGTCCTGCAGCGGGCCCGGGTTGTCGGCGAGCACGTGGTCGAGGGCGCTCATGGTCAGCAGGCGATCGCCCGGGTACTCGTCGTCGCCGCCACCGCCGCCGTCCCTGTTAGCAAAGTCGAAGGAGGAGAACTCTTGGGGAGCAGCAGCAGCAGTCGCCTTCTCGACCGACACGGACCCGGTCGCGGGCCGCCACTCGATGGTACCACCAGCGCCGGCGCCGAAAACTCCGGCGCTGACCATCGACCGCGCGCGGCCGGTGCTCGCCGAGCTGGCCACCTCCCACTTGTCGTTGGACGCGCGGGCCCGCCGCCCGAGGCGCAGGTGCTGCAGGACCTGCCAGCATGGCACGAAGATGGTGAAGATCTCGAACATCATGGTCGAGAGGTGGATCCTGCTCTCACTGTCGTCAGCAAACGTCCCGTCCCGTTCTGCCTTGCTCTGTTCTGATCTGCGCGTCTTGCCCGGTAGGTACGGGGGTGGAGGGTGGAAGGGCTCGTGTGTGTATGTGTGCCCACCATTCGCTCGGCGCAAAGTACACGTTCACTCGCGCAAAGGCCGGCGAGTACGACGCCGCCAGGAACAACGGCGTGGCGTGGAGACTGCAGAAGACATGATCAGCTGCGCGCCCAGTTGGTACTTATTCGGGCCTGATTGTCCGGTCTCACCCTGAGAGGCAGCATCCGATAGTCTGGGTCCGCCAGCCTAGGGTATCGCGGATATCCCACGCCCGCGCGAGGAGGAAAGGAGCAACCTGGCCAAGTCAGTCTTGTTTTCCCCCGAGAGCCTCCGGGCGAGGGGGGTTATTCGAGCATCACTTACCATCCACGTCCAGATGACCTGCCACAGCACCGACGGCCACCACTCCCAGCCGCGGCCCAGGTCTGTGAGCTGCTGCTCGAGGTCGCCGTGGAGCCCCGTACCCGGCATGCCGTAGGTCGGGTGGTACTTCTTGCACGCGAGCCACATGCCGACGGTGAGCAGGACCTGGACGCACATGGCGAGCCCGATGCCCGCCAGCAGGCGGGCCTCGTAGTCGGTGTTGCGCAGGCGGCACAGCCAGGACGTGGCGGCGCCGTTGCAGCCCGGGCGCAGCGAGCGGCCCCACGGCCCCATCCCCCCCATCCCCGAGGCACCGCCGCCGCCCTGTTGGTTCGTCCCGTAGCGGCGCTGCAGGCGGGCGACGTGCAGGAAGCGGGTGTTGAAGCCGTGGAAGACGGCGATGCCGAGCGGGAACCAGAGGCCCATGAAGAAGTACTGGACGTCGTAGGCCAGCACGACGGACGGCACGGCTCGGCCCAGCGGGTACACCACCTGCCCCATCATCCAGTACGCGTGCAGCATCGCGACGGCGGCGAACAGGTACGGCAGGCCGCGCACCCGCAGCATCGGCAGCCGCCGGTGCCGGCACAGGAAGGCCGCGCCCGCGAGCACGAGCAGCGTCCACGCCGCGCAGAAGGCGACGTAGAAGACGCCGACGGCGTCGAAGTTTGGCGGCCGCGGCGGCAGCGTGTACACTGTGAGCGGGGCGTCGGCCATGGTGACGGCGGCCCGCGATGTATGTCCAGATTGGCCCATTCGACACCGGTAAGGCACGAGATAGGAACTTAGTCCACGATGGGCTGGCGAGAACCAGAGCAGGAGCTCGAAAGTCGAGTCAGGTTGGCGCCGCTGTCGCCGAAGCAGCCAAACAAAACGACGTTAACGCTGGATTTTCCCCATAACGGGCACGCAGGTTGCTGCTCCTGAGGTTATATGGCCTAGTCTTGTTTGCGGGGAGACCGAAGGGAAGTCTGGACCTCGTCTGCGGCGTACACACCAGTCTCACCACCACCAGACAAGGGGTACTCGGTGGCGTCTATCAGTCACTTTGTCGCCTGGTGGTGTTAGCTGACTTACTCGGAGGAAAGCCCCATGACGGAATAAATTGAAGGCTGAGATGGCCACTTCTGTGCTTCTTTCGATTCCCCGGCCACGTTGAATCGTGTCGTGATCGAGACGTTGGGATCTGCAGGATAACTATTCAATATCTGTGTCAGTCAGATCCCCCAAAATTTACTTGATGTTGAAATAAGCTACGCGCGGTTTGCGACCTTCAGCATCCTGGCGGCGGCCAAGAACCTGGACCGCTGGGCCCGACGCACACTTTTGTTTCCTCCCAGAGCAAAGCACCATCTCGTACCTTAACTCATCACTTATCCCAGCAACGTAACCAGCAGGACCCTGGCTACGTGCGGAGTGGCCGCAGTAGTTCTCAGAACAATGTACCTTATTGTCTCATACTCGATCGACAGGCCAATCAGGGATGATATCACGTTGTCTTGCTTTTGCTGGCTTTCATGGCACTAAGACGGCCGGGTCGCCGCCCCGAGAGCAGAAGAAAAGAAGGCTCTTCTGAGACGTAGGTATATCTATGGTCTTGTTCTCGGCCTGATTATCTGGATTATTTGCCGAGCCGAGTGCAATGTATGAGTTGCTCGACTTCATGATGATGTGCACCCTGATGCCGCCTCCCTTACACGAAGCCCAACTGCTCGCCACTTTCGTCGCGATAAGTTATCAGTTTGCAATGCGCTCCTGCCTTCGGTTTCCTACTTCCCGAGTTATTAATCGAGTGAACGCCGGTTGAAGCCCCATGAGGAAAGACTTCAAATATTCACGAGACAACAGGCTGACTAATTATAATCGGTAGTCAAGTTGATTCAATTTTTCGTGAGGTCCCCTGACAATATCAGCTCCAAGTCAAATGTCTATCGAATCCAGCGTTGATAGCAAGAGCCGCCGCTTGATTTATGCGAGCGTTTACAATTGAATGCAGTCTTGTGCAACACCAGCCTTGTGTAATACCGGTACTATAGTAGTCTACATACCCCAAAATCAGACGATTGCCGCAGCGATGGTCGGATGAGAAGTTGATTCCAGGTAGCTCATTGGTCCACCAGATTGGCATGCTTCCTACCAGAACGAGACCGGTGAGAAAAAAATGATTACTTCCTGTAGTCGAGGCTTACAAGGCGGTACCGCGCGCAAAGAAGCGAGGTACCTCTAGGTTGTAACGAATGCCGAATCGGAGATTTCGGAGCGGGGCCCCGGACGACATCGGCCGGGGAGAGCTTCGGCATTGGAGGCTGCACATGACCTCATCCGGCCCCATTATCGCGAGTGGGCAAGTTCATCGCGAAGTTCTACCACCGGAGACTTCAACTTCATATTCTACTTCATACTCTACAAACTCTACAACGAGACCAGAAGCCGATATCTGATACTAGCTGTCCACACTTGCGCCAAAGTTACCGATATGTCCCCATTGAAGATTGCGGTCCTGGACGATTACCAAGAATTGTCTAAACCCCACTTCGACGGCTTGCGCACGTCTGGCAATGAAGTGACCATCTTCACGGACACGCTGCTGCCCTATAATCACCCGGACACCCCGGAGGCAGAGAAAGATGCGCTAGTGAGGCGTCTCGAGCCCTTCAGCGTCATATGTGAGCCCGGACGGCGATCTCGCCCAGCAGTCGAACTGATCCCGTGACAGGTACCATGAGGGAGCGGACGCCGTTCCCCAAGGGGCTCGTCGACCGCCTCCCCAACCTCAAGCTCCTCCTGACCACGGGCGGGCGCAACGCCTCGATCGACGTCCAGGCGTGCCGGGCGCGCGGGGTGCCCGTGGCGGGCACCAAGGGCGAGGGCCAGCGGCGGGGGCCCGACAGCACCACGCAGCACTGCGTGGCCCTGATCCTCGCCCTGGCCCGCCACGTGCCCCAGGACGACGCGACCGTCAAGTCGGGCGGCGGCTGGCAGACGGCGGCGGCCTTCGGGCTGGCGGGCAAGACGTTCGGCACCGTGGGCCTCGGCCGCCTGGGCACGTCGGTGGCGCGCATCATGCACCTGGCCTTCGGCATGCGCGTCGTCGCCTGGAGCCCCAACCTGACGCAGCAGGGGGCGGACGAGCGGGCGCGCGCGGCCGGCCTGCCCGCCGAGGAGGAGGACGAGCAGAGCGGCGGCGCCAAGACGTTCCGCGCGGTGAGCCGGGAGGCGCTGTTCCGCGAGGCCGACGTGGTCAACGTGCAGCTGGTGCTGTCGGAGCGGTCGAGGGGCCTGATCACGGCGGACGATCTCGGCAAGATGAAGAAGTCGGCGCTGTTCGTGAACGCGGCGCGCGGGCCCATCGTGGTCGAGAGGGACCTCCTGGACGCTGCGGAGAGGGGGTCGATCGGCGGCATAGCCCTCGACGTGTTCGACATCGAGCCTCTGCCAAGGGATCACCCGTGGAGGACGACCAGATGGGGCGAAGAGGGAAGGAGCCAGGTTGTGCTCACGCCTCATATGGGCTATGTGGAAGATGAGACCAGTAAGTGGTTCCTACTCACCTATCCTGTACTTCAAGATGTCCGCGCCCTTTTTGCATTATGCTATGGCTCAGGTCTCTGCTATCCAAACATCTGCATAAAGTCTGACGATGGGTGGCATTATAGTGGCATCATGGTACAGGTTGCAGGTTGAGAACATCTTGAAATGGCAGAAAGGAGAGGAAATGACTACGGTATTCGAGGATACGGGCTACTGATTGCAGAGGAAGCTTACAGGTGAAAGGCAAGACACCTCACCAGAATCTCTCTTGAGATGCATTTCACTTGTTGGCATTGGCCTGCAATAGTGATTCTATAGTGGTAGGCCTGGGTTGAGGCATCTAGAAAACTGACATGGGGATATAGTAATACAAGCTCACCAGCTAGGAACCAACCCAAGTACCAAAAGCTGTTGCACCTTCCTGTATTTCCAGACACTATAGTACTTCCTCCATTACTTAGTACATAATGCCAGGTCGCTCTTGCCTCTTCGTGAACGAGCCCGACTAGTAAGTAGGTAAGGCAGGTACCTACTTGAGTATCTGCCCAAGGCACCTGCCCTTGAAATCAAGCACAGTGTATTGCTTTGGGTCACGTCGCGTCACATTGCCTCACACCACGGCGCCGCTAGTTTTCTCATTCCTTCACCACCCTCATCCACCCTCATCCCCCCTCACCACCATCACTGCCGCCGCTCCCTCTACGTTCCATCACAACCACCACCACAAAGCACCAGCACCAGCATCGAGAGTCACACCAAAGAAGCGCATACATTGGATGACAGTTTGATGCTTGTCTAGTGCAGTACTGACCTCAGATCCTGGTGTGCTCCTCATCATCATTTCGTTCCCATCGTCGCCGACTAGCCCAAATCCACTGCGTTCCCAGTAACAACACAAACTACGTCGCCATCATCATCCCCAACATTGTCGCCGACAACACCATGAAGATTTACGGTGACATGGCGGAGCGCAAGCCTAAGGCAATGCCCTGGACGATTCCCAGGGCAGAAGCCTTGCAATCCGTATTTTCAGGACTATCTGTCGAGCCTCATTACCGTCCCACCAACCACTTGGTTCCGTATTATTTCAACCGATATACCGGACAATTCCAACCCGGACAAGTCATCGCGAGAGATCCTGAATACGACTGTGTTCTCCAGCTGTTGCATCGCCAATTTCCCACCTGTTCCAACGGTCACTACGGTCCAGGTACCAAACATCACTGTAAGCCCACCCAGATCATCGACCCTTCTTTTTGTTTGTCCATCACTGATGTTCTAGCTACAGTCTCAGGCCACGCCATGTCTTCCGGCCTGCGCATGCCAGATGTCGGCTGCGGCCACGAGGGCAGCATGATGGACGCAAACCGGCCTCCCACCCCCATGACACGTCTGACCACTGAGTGCCAGAAACGTCGTTTCAACCCTCAGTTTACAGGCAAAATCGGCTATGATGGCCGATGGAGCTGCAAGGTCAGACTGGCCAACGGAGTCATCATCACTGATCCCGAGACTCATGCGACCTCGCTGGAGGCCAAGATCTCCATCTGTAAGCTGGCCCTTCCGGCCGTTGCTCAGATTCCCTGCGTCGACCCTGCGCCCGGAGCAGCTGCTAGGGACCTCAGAGAGATCGAACTCGAGAACCAGGCGAAGCGTCGCCAGCAGGGACAGCAGCTCCCAGTCTTGCAGGGACAGTACCAGAGAGCTCAGCCTGGACCCAGCGGTATGAACCCTAACGCCCAGCCCTTCTACGCGCAGCAGGGACAGTACACCATGGGCCAGCCCAACCATCCCTTGGCCCTCCAGGGCAGACGCCCTTTGGCTCCTCCCTCCTACCCGGTTCTGTCGGGTCAACAGTACCACTACGCGCCTGCCCAGCACCAGTACCCTCCTGTTCAGCAGTTCCAGCATCCGCCCTCTCAGAAGGGCCAGTACCTTCCCGCGCAGCCGAAGCAGTACCTTCCCGCGCAGCAGAACCGATACTCTCCCGCCCAGCAGAACCGATACTCTCCCGCCCAGCAGAGCGAGCACTCTCCCGCTGAGCAACAGAGAGCCACGAAGTCCCCCGCGACAGGACCCGGCCATGCACACGAGAACCGCAGCCAAGACCGACAGGAGGATATCAAGTACCTGGTCAAACGCATTGAAGAGATCTACGGCCCGTCCCAGGGACTCAGCCCGGCTATGAAGGCAGACCCTCTGGCCACCCAGGCATTCCTCCAGGGTTTCGCTCTTGCAAGCAAGGCTACTCAAGCTGAGAGAGCGCTTGGAGACAACGACCCCTTCATGGGCATGCCCAGTCTCTTTGGTCGAGAGGCCACGCCCAGCCTCTCTGGTCGATAAGCGTCTAGATACTCGGGCCGCGTGGGAAAAATGTTTCCTTTGGTCACATGAAGGTCACTGCCCTTACTTGGTTTCTCCAGAAACCTCTTTCGTCGATGAGCATCTCCCGGTTTAGGAGATTGAGAAGCAACCGTTTCCTTTCGCAATCGTTTCCTTTCGTCATACAGAGTACGCGCCTTTCCCTGGTTTCTCTAGAAACCTCTTTCGTCGTCAGCATCTCCACGTCTAGGAGATTGGGAAGCAATCGTTTCCTTTGGCCGGACTACAGGTTACGCCTTCTTCGGCAGTCAACCTAGTTATCCGGGCTTCAATGCCAGGCCACCTGACGACCTTCTTTTGCGGTTTGCGATTCGCGATTCATGGATGCCAGTTTTCGACACGCAAACGGATCGCGCACATGGAGTTTGGAGTTCAGTGGTGCACACAGAATGTGCAGTTTGATCATGGATGCCAGTTTTCGGATATGGACTGGATGATACACAGAAAATTTGGGGTGCACTCAACGTGCGGTTTGCGAGTCAGGATGCCAGTTCTCGATTTTACGTCTGGATCACACAAAATTTGGGGTGCACTCAACATGCGGTTTGCCAGTCAGGATGCCAGTTCTCGATTTACGTCTGGATCACACAAAATTTGGGGTGCACTCAACGTGCGGTTTGCAAGTCATGGAGTTGCGCAGAATGAGGAGAATGCATTTGCACTGAAAAGAAGCCAGTTAGCTTAGATAGCTTGTGATACTAGCAATACAATCCGTAAATCCATTCCTTTCCTGTGGCAGAGTGACTATCTCACATCGCATGAACAACATGCCAGCCTTCACGACCTTACTAGTAGCCCCGGCGGCTGTACAAGATGTTATCGTCGTTGCTGTACTGTAAGCAGCAGCACCAACATATTTTATTATCACCATCTTCACCACCGCCAGCATTACCACTCCAAGAACTAGCAGCGGCGGCAGCAACGGCAATATCAACAGATTCGGTGACATTGACACCCAGCTGTACGTTCAAATGTCCATCATATCAGGCGCTTCGCCAGCGACCCAATACCCAAGATGCTGATCCAAAACTAGGTACTTTAAATATGTAGTCATTTACCTATCCTACGTACCTCTGAACACACGCGGCGGCCGCCGCCGAGGGCGCGCAACGTCTCAGAACTTGCTGGGCATCCGCAGGCCGCCGTCCAGCCGCACGACGGTGCCATTGAGCATTGGGTTCTCGACGATGTGGCGCACCACTGTAGTAGCAACAAAAAACCTCTCGAGTCAGCGGGCTGAGCCGAATGATAATTTTAGTCCCCGTCTCGGACGTGGTGTGGGGATGGCTGGTCATGATTCACGCAGGGGGGGCAGCGATCGAAGAGAGAGAGAGCGCGTGAAGAGCACAGAGACTGGGCCATTGGTCGGCACGCAGTATTGGAGGGAGGCGAGAAGGCGAAGAACAAAGAAACAAATCCCAGAATTTCTCAAGCACGTAGGTATAAAAAAACCAAGAACGAACGGGAAGAACGGGTGGAGAGGGAGGAGGCGGGGGACCACGCACGACTAGCAAACTCCACCGGCCTGCCCTCGCGCCGCGGGAACTCCTGGGCGGCGCTTAGGGCCTCGCGGGCCCGCGGCGCCATGGCGGCGGTCATGCGGGAGGCGAAGACGCCCGGGGCGACGGCGACGCAGCGGACGCGGTGGCGGGCGAGGTCGCGCGCGAGCGGCAGCGCGAGCGACGCGACGGCGCCCTTGCTGGCCGCGTAGGCGGCCTGCCCGCGCTGGCCCTCGAAGGCCGCGACGGACGTGACGAGCACGATGACGCCGCGCTCGCCGTCGTCGTCGTCGTTGGAGGAGGAGGGGGAGGAGGAGGAGGAGGAGGAGGAGGAGGAGGAGGAGGCGCTGTTATTGTTGTTGTTGTTGGGGGTGGTGGTGGTGGGCTGCTGCACTAAATGCGCAGTGACTTGCCGCACCAGGTCGATGGTGCCGCGCAGGTTGACGTCGATGACGAAGTTGAAGTGCTCCATGTCGAAGGGGACGCCCTGGCTGTTCACGATCTGGGCGAGAAGAACCAGGGCAAGTGTGCGTTGCAAGGAAGGCGTCAGTTCAGTTCAGCTCAGTTCCAATGCCGGTCCCGATTCGTTCCATCCCATCCCAGACCAGTCTAGAACAAGTGACGACCTTCAGGAGATGAAGGGGAGGTGAGCGGTGCGTGGGCACTGAGTACCTATAGTCGGCAGGGCAGAGAAAAGGCTGAGAAGGAAGAAGGAAAAAAAGAGAAAGAAAGGCAAGCCGTACCGTCGCCGGGTTGCCGATCCCAGCCGCCGGCACCACGCCGCCCAAAGGCCGCCCCGTCTCGCGAGCCCAGGCCGCGGCACCCATGACGGCGGCTGTGATGTCCGCGGGCTCCAGCACGTCACAGGCAAAGAAGCGGGCCGCACCGGCCGGTAGGGACGAGACGGCGGCGTCGCCGAGCTCCGCGTTTACTACCGTAAAAGTCAAGGCGTCAGCAAATACTGTGCTGTACCTAAACACTCAGTCGGGGAATTCTCTGGCTCTTGTGCCGGGATCGGGAGCATATCTCGTGTGTGCAGACAGATTTCCAAAGTAAAAGGGTGGGCTCACCGTCCAGCACGGCGACGGCGCCGCCCGCCCGGCAGAGCTCCGCGGCGGCGGCCTGGCCCAGACCGGACGCGCTTGGAGTCGCGGAGGGTCAGCACGGCTCACATGTGTGTGGGCGAGTGGTTGAGTGGGTGCTCGGGGTATGTGGACGTGTGGGGGAAAGGCCCGGGGTCAGTTTGTCATTACCCGCCTGAGACGACGAATGTTCGGCCTGCGATCTTCATATTTCGGGAGGAAGGGGGGTTTATGGTGGTTGTATTCTTTCTATGCCCCGGAGGTAAATAAGGCAGGCTATCAGTAACTGTAGTAGTACTATGGAGGTAGATAGGAACGGTGTTGAAGACTCTGTAGATGTCCCACGAACATTGCAGGTGCTGGTTATGAAGTCCCGCGATACCAACGACCTGGATTAAGGTTGTCCGGGGTTGTCCGGGGCCGGCTGCTGCCGGCTGGGGCCGAGGGAGACGACGGGAGCCTCGGCAACGCCACAGTGATCTTTAATTCCATCACCTATGGCCTAGATCCTCACTTTCGCATTCTTGACGGCAACAGCAATAACAACCGCGGCAGCAGCAGTAACTAACGGAGCACGTAGACAATGAAAGCATTTCCCGCAATAGTCGCAGTGATAGCGACATATACGAACGGACTACCTGTAATAGCAACGGTGGGGCAACGGCAGCGATAACAGTAATAAGAATAGCACCGGGTAGCAGAAATAGGAACAGAGACCCGAGGATGCATGAGAAATAGGCGAATTTATAGAGCCGCTTCTGGGATACGGCTAGTTATCTGATAAGGCCGAGCCTAGGCCCGCCAGCGATGAAACGCACTGCGTAATATTGCATGGCACTTCTCAATCCTGGAACGGATGACCTACTATGCTTACCTAAAACGCTCGCCTGAAAGCTCCCGTCCATGCTCCCGACAAAACCTCAGCTCCTGAAATAGAATGATCCTTCATATCTGCAGGGCTCCTCCACAGTACTCCCGTTCCCGTCAGGCTTGCTGACACCCGCTTTGATAGCGCGAGCCTTCCTACAAATACAACATGACACGCCCGCGACGCACGTCGGCCGCCAGCGAGGAGAGCACCGGCACCGCTGGCGATCAGGTACGCGATAAGGGCGCGCTGGCCCCGCCAGCGACTCAGAAGCTGATATAGCGGCCAGGAGCTCGGCAGCATGTACGACTACCTCGCGAAGATCATCCTGCTGGGGCCGAGCGGTACGGGAAAGTGAGTACAGCCTGTCCCACGCGATCCGAGGCGGTGATGGCACTGCACCAAGAGGACTGTCCCCTCGTGCGGAGAGGAGGACTGATAACATAGCTGTGTGGTCGCTGACGTCTGTTGGTCCGTGTCGCAGGTCGTGTCTGCTACACCGCTTCGTCAAGAATGAGTGGCGCGTGCTGTCTTCGCAAACCATCGGCGTCGAGTTCGCCAGCAAGATCATCAAAGTCGGGACCGGCGCCCGGCGGAAACGAATAAAACTCCAGGTAAGGCATGGCCCCGCCGGCCGACCTACAGCGCCCGCTTATACCCCCTATGTGACGACCACCACGGCGAGGACGACGATAGTGATGGACGAGAGGCTTACTCCCCTTTTTTTGTCAGCTCTGGGACACGGCGGGCACCGAACGATTCCGCTCCGTCTCGCGATCGTACTACCGAGGCGCCGCCGGCGCCGTGCTGGTCTACGACCTGACCTCGCAGGCCTCGTTCCGCAACCTGCAGCCGTTCCTGAACGACGCGCGCGCGCTCGCCTCGCCGAACCTGACGACGCTGCTAGTAGGCAACAAGCTAGACTTAGCGCACGACTCGCTGCTCGTCGACACGAGCGTGCCGCCGCCGACGCCGTCAAGCGCGACGACAACAGCTTCCTTTCCCTACGGCACGTCGGTCGGCAGCACGAGCCACCACAGCACAGTTTCAGCATCCGCGGGGCTGGGTCTGGGGGCGCAGCTGCGCGCGAGCGTGGCGCCCGAGGGCCGCGAGGTGACGCCCGCGGACGCGGCGCGGTGGGCCGGCGGCGCGGGCGCGGGCGTGCCCGTGACCATGGAGGTGTCGGCGCTGTCGGGCGACGGCGTCGACGAGGTGTTCGCGCGCCTGGCCCGCATGATCCTGACGCGCATCGAGCTCGGCGAGATCGACCCGGACGACCCCATGAGCGGCATCCAGTACGGCGACGGCGGCCTGTGGAACGACGGCGCCAGCGTCCGGAGCGGCGCCACCGCCTTGACGGCTGACGATGCCGGCGGAGGAGGACTTCACGGCACCGGCGTGAGGCAGCGACGGAGACGCGGCAAGAGCGGCCGGGGCCTAGGCGGCGGCGGTGGCGGCCAGAATAACTGGGGCATGCGCGACTGGGAGGAGGTCTTCACCCTCAACAGGGGGCGCGGCAGGGGGAATTGCTGCTAATCGGTCGGTCGGTGACTGCGCTCGCTGCCTTGGGAAGGGGGGCTTAGAGGGGGAGAGGCAACCTCTGTCTGTGTCTACTCTGCCGTGCAAGTACAGCGCATTGGGGGCGCGCGCGGGCGGCATCTCCGCGCGGTAGGGATCAAGATGGGTAAAGGAAAGAACCTCAGGGAAGGAGGGCACGACGATACCACCAACAGCATACTGCACTTTTTTCACGAAGCGCGCTCGTTCTTCTACTACACGGTACGGCGTTCTCGAGAGACGGACGGATGGGGCGGGGACTGGTCTTTCTGTTCGGGGCGGACGATGATGCATACTGCGGCGAGACGGCCCTCGGCACGATAGAGCACGCACGCAACCTAATAGGATATTCTTTTGTTTCCTGCCGAGGAGGGATCTCGTGAGGCCCGGCACGCGCCGCCTTCAGGCTGGATGGATGTACACAGATCGGGCAGAGGCAGCCTACTAACCTGGCCTGCTGGTCGGGGTTGGATGAACATGCTGCTATACAAACACCTGCCTACCAAATGGCTTGCGGGCGCCTGCGAGAAGCACGACGCTGGCTTTGGGCGACTCCTCAGCTACGCCTGAGCAAGTTCGTAACATACGCAAGTACTCCCCATATCTCTCTCTCTCTCTCGGTTTCTCTCTTTTCTCTCCTTCTCGAAAGTCTGAATCGTCCGGCCGTAAGTCGGAGGGGAGCGTGCGCATAGTATACAACTCCAACGCTGTTCATCAAAGCAGAAAAGTCGTATTTGAACCATTGTCCATAAACAGCACATGCGGCACTGGTGCAAGCCATCTCACTGGTAATTATTAGGTATTTTAGGTAGGTTGTTGATCTGATACCGACTTGAGACCTCGGTCCTAAGTAAGGACAGCATCAAATCTGTTCGGATCGGACTCTAATTCACATCTGTTTCTATATGCGCTCCCGTTTCATACCATCCCATCGCGTTCCCATCCCACGGGCCGATCCCGCAGGCACCCATCCATTCTGTCCTATCCATCCATCCATTGGCTCAGCATCGTTGGGAAAAGAGCCGCGGTTGCGCGCTTGAATCGCCTACGTATGTAGTAATAAGCAGTAAGCCGGATCGGGCGCACGGAGGAGCAGCCGCCGCCGGCTCCTCGAAGAGAAGGTGGGGCCGAGCCCGCCTCACACGATCTGCCCCTCCGACCATTGTGCCCGCCACCGAGGTGGGTCCGGTAAGAAACGTCACTCTAATCTCAGCCCCGCGAAACTCACCCAAAATCGTTTTTTTCAACGCTCTATAAAAGCTACCTATAGAAGTCAAACAAAATCGAGAAAACGGTTTCTGTATAAAACTTTATATGCGGTTTTTGAATCCGTTTTCCAATTATTTTTGCGATTTAATTTGGGCGCGATAGCGGGCTTTAAAACATAGGGTTGGAATATTCCCGCGGAACGTCCGCAAAAGGGCTGAGATTAGAGTGTCGTTTTTTATCGGACCCACCTCGGCCCGCCACGTCCGTGGCAGTCGTCCGAGAGAGAGACAGGGAGGGAGCCGGCGGGACTGCAGGGCTGGGCAGACGGGGTGGGTTGCGGGGCTTGTTACAAGTTCTGTCGCCAGCCCGAATCGGATCGATCGACACGTGGTGTTGGGACGAGCGCGCCGGATAGTTGCCGTTTCGAAGGAGGTTGTCATAACCGCCGCTATCTTTTAACTTGTGGCGGTTGGGATTGGGGGTGGTTGTCAAGTTGGTAATTTAGATAATGTTACATACCTCAGGTAACCTGACTTTGGTTGCATTTGAGAATACGCCTTCACGCTGCGTAACTCCTCAAATCCACCGCCGCCAATGATTAAGGCTACTTACCTATCTAAGATAAGGAGGTACTTATGCTATATTTAGTTGTATACCTTAAGTTTTACCTCTAGCGTATCCGTTTACACTGACTCTCGGACTGAGTTATAGTTGTAATCTTGAATGGTTCTCTTTGCCTTGTCTACCTAGTATCTAAAGTACCTCACCTATAAACTTAGCTAGGCACGAAACGATTTCAGTCGTAATAACTACCTTAGGCATTCGGGAGTTGAAACTGATTTACAGCCCGAAGGTTGTGAGCTCAGCCGACAGAAGTACAAAGTCATCACTACTCATCACTACCTAGGTACCTTCAAGTATTGTAGTTTCAACGCGTTCTCTGACACACAATTTATAAGCATTGGATGCGAGGAGGCAACCATTACCCTCGTTGCCCTATTTTCCTACTTAGAGCGGGCTGTTTAATGTTCTGGTCGCAACTTGCGGTAACGTACCTGTGCCACTAAAACTGTACCTAGTTACTACTAGTTACGTTGCAATTATAGACAAGTTGAGTCGGACAATGTTGGTGTTTCTTTCCAATGGGGAAGACTTATTGGCCTTTTCTTGTATTTCATACCACGAGAGGTGCGAGAGGTCCGTTGATGTGTAACAAGGTAGTACAGTACCTCCCTGGCAGGCGGGGCTCCACGGGGGACAGGCCAGGCGCCGCCAAGCACCGAGCAAGCAGGCGCATCGGGGTTCCTCGGCGGGGGTCACCGACCTGCAAGATGCATCTCGGGAGGTAACATCCCGCAGCCCCAGCACCTCATCCGGTTTCGCGCCGGAAGGGGCACATGAGGTTTAAGAGCCCCAATTCAATACTTAACATTACTCTTCATCTTTTCTTCTGTTTTTTTCTCCCGTGTTCCTCACATTCAAGGACCTCCCGTGGTTGAGGTGCGCACCCCGCTTCTGTTACCGGTCTCCATCAACTTACCCCACGGACACACATCCCCGCGATGGAGCCCCGCATCGTGGTGCCCATCGACCAGGGCTGGGCCTTCAAGCAGGCGGATCGGGACGACGGCGCCTACCTGCCCGTCAGCCAGTTCCCGACCAACGTGCACCTGGACCTGCTGGCGCACAAGCTGATCCCGGACCCGAACGTGGGCAAGAACGAGCTCGACGTGCAGTGGGTCGGAGAGAAGGCCTGGACGTACCGCACCACCTTCCGCTCGCCGGCCAACATCGCCGCCGCTAATGGCGCGGCGGCGGCGGCGGGTGAGAAGGAGAAGTTGGAGAAGAAGAAGAAGAAGAAGGCCGTCCTCGCCTTCGACGGGCTGGACACCTTCGCCACCGTCGTGCTCAACGGCCGCACCATCCTGGAGACGGACAACATGTTCATCCCGGAGCGTGTCGACGTCACCGACGTGCTCGCCTCCGCCGACGACGGCGGCGGCGGCGAGAACGAGCTGGTCATCACCTTCGACAGCGCCCACCGGCGCGGCTGGGAGCGGATCGAGGAGCACCCGGACCACAAGTGGGGGTGCTGGAACGGCGACAACTCGCGGCTGGCCGTGCGCAAGGCGCAGTACCACTGGGTGAGTGACGAGTCTGCTACGGAGCGTTGTTGAGACGTAAACGACGAGACGTCCTCTCGGGAGGGGAAGGGAGCAGTTGCTCAAAGGAAAGAATCCTGCTGACGACGAGCCGCCGTGCCATCCATCCTCCAGGGCTGGGACTGGGGTCCGACGCTCCTGACCTGCGGGCCGTGGCGGCCCATCCACCTCGAGGTCTTCGAGGCGCGCATCGCCGACCTCTGGTGCGACATCGACGTCGACCCGTCGCTCAAGACGGCCACCGTCGTGGTGCACGCGCCCGTCGAGGGCGTCGAGGAGGGCGCCGGCGGCGCCGCGACGGCGTCGTCGCAGCTGCGCCTGGACATCTCGCTCGGCGACGACGCGGCCGTGGCGAGCCAGGTCATCGACGCCGGCACGAGCGCCACCTTCCGCATCGCCGAGCCGCAGCTGTGGTACCCCGTGCGCTACGGCGCGCAGCCGCTGTACACGGTGCGGGCGACGCTCGTCGGCCGCTCCGGCGACGACGGCGTGGTCCGCGACGTGGACAGCGTGACGAAGCGGGTGGGGCTGCGGCGGGCGACGGTGGTGCAGCGGCCGCTCGAGGGGCAGCCGGGCACGTCGTTCTTCTTCGAGGTGAACGGGGTGCCCGTGTTCTGCGGCGGCAGCGACTGGATCCCGGCGGACAGCTTCGTGCCGCGCATCCCGGCGGCGCGGTACCGGGACTGGGTGCGGCTCGCGGCGGAGGGCAACCAGTTCATGGTGCGGGTGTGGGGCGGCGGCGTGTACGAGGAGCAGGCCTTCTACGACGCGTGCGACGAGCTGGGCGTGCTGGTCTGGCAGGACTTCATGTTCGGGTGCGGCAACTACCCGGCCTGGCCGGCGCTGCGGGACTCGATCGCGCGCGAGGCCGCCGCCAACGTGCGCCGCCTGCGCCACCACCCCTGCGTCGTCATCTACGCGGGCAACAACGAGGACTACCAGTACGCCGAGCAGGCGGGCCTGGCCTGGGATCCGGCCGACGCGGACCCGGAGTCCTGGCTGCGCTCCGACTTCCCCGCGCGCTACATCTACGAGAAGATCCTGCCGGACGTGTGCGCGGAGCACTGCCCGGCCGTCTTCTACCACCCGGGCAGCCCGTGGGGCGGCGCCGGCACGGCCGACCCGACGGCGGGGGACCTGCACCAGTGGAACGTGTGGCACGGCGACCAGGCGCGGTACCAGGACTTCGACCGGCTGGTGGGCCGGTTCGTGTCCGAGTTCGGCATGGAGGCCTTCCCGGACGCGCGCACCATCGACGCCTTCCTGCCCGGGGGGCGCGCCGACCCGGACCGGTACGCGCAGTCGGCCACGGTCGACTTCCACAACAAGGCCGACGGGCATGAGCGCCGGCTGGCGCTGTACCTGGTCGAGAACCTGCGGTACGCGCCCGACCCGCTCGAGCAGTTCGTCTACGCCACGCAGCTGATGCAGGCCGAGTGCCTGGCCTCGGCCTACCGGCTGTGGAAGCGGCAGTGGCGCGGGCCCGGCCGCGAGTACTGCGCCGGCGCGCTCGTCTGGCAGCTCAACGACGTCTGGCCCGGCACCTCGTGGGCCATCTGCGACTACTTCCTGCGGCCCAAGCTGGCCTACTTCGCCGTGCGCCGCGAGATGGCGCCCCTGAGCATCGGCATCACGCGTCGCGAGCACGTGCACCCTGCGCCGGATAAGCATGGTCGCGCGGGCATCACCCGCACCACCCGCATCGAGGTCTGGGGCAGCAACCTGATGCTGGCCGACGTGCGCGTCGACTGCGTCGTGCGCGCCTGGGACGTGGAGACGGGCGAGCTCACGCACGAGGCCGTGGCCGCGCCCGCGCTGCTGCTGCGCGCCAACCGCAGCACCGAGGCGGCCGCCTTCGACGTGCCGGCGCGGCGGCCGGGCGACGAGGCCCGCACCGTCGTGGCCGCCTACCTCGTAGCAGCAGCCGAGCATCGCGACCTCGAGATCGGCGCCGTCGTGCGCCGCGGCCAGCAGCTCGCGCGCTACGTCAACTGGCCCGAGCCGCTCAAGTACCTGCACCTGCCGAAGCCGGCGCAGCTGCGGGCGGTGCTGAGCAGCGCCGACGGCCGCAGCAGCGTGGCCGTCAGCGCCGAGGTGCCCGTCAAGGGCGTCGCGGTCGAGTGCGTAGACGACGATGTGCGCTTCGAGGACAACCTGGTCGATGTCGTGCCGGGCGAGGTGGTGACGATCGGGGTGCGCCACGCCACTGAGAAGACCGTCTTCACGACCCGGTACCTGGGGATGGAGGTCTGAGGGGGAGAGACCTGACGGGAGTGACCTGAGTGACCTACCTACCTGAAAGGTGCGGAGACATTGGCTGATGAACGGGACGGACGAGACTCCGACCGAGTACAAAAACCGAAGAGACCTAGACATATGAGCCGAGGGCGACGAAGACAGGATGTCATGGCAATGTGAGCGTAGGGGAACGTTATGCGACATGGAAATGGTTCAAATGGGTTCCAGTACTAGTCAGGCATCTTGTCAGCAGTAATGCATGCCCCCTTCAAACCCAGCGAGATAAACCCATCAAGATATTGCACATGAACCTAGAGCTTATCCAGAATTCCTATGAACTATTTAGAGACGGGAATATAACAAGATCATCCGGTCGGGATAGACCACTCATCATCATCACTCGTGGAATAAGCCCCCAGAACACGGCCGGCCAAATCGAACACTGACAAAAGCCGCCCAAGCTCACGCAGACGCCGGCTCGTTGGGCCCGGCGATGAGCACCTTGATGGCCTCGCCCTCCTTGACCTTCTTGAAGGCATCCTCGGCCTCGCGGAAGCCGACGGTGGCGGTGACGAGGCGGCCGACGTCGACCTTGCGCGAGGCGACGAGCTCGACGGCGAGCCGGTAGTCGCCGCTGCCGTAGCGGAAGCTGCCCCGGGCCGTGACCTCCTTGAGGCACAGGGCCATGACGGGGAAGGTGATGTCGGGGCGGCCCATGCCGCCCTGCACGTACGTGCCGCCCGTGCGCACGGCGTGCAGGCAGGTCTGGATGCTGGGCTCGGCGCCGCTGGCGTCGATGACGGCGTCGGCGCCGGACGGCAGGCCGGCCAGCTCGCGGATCGCGGCCGCGTTCTCCTCGGCCGACACGCGCCGGCTGGCGTACACGTGCGTCGCGCAGAAGGACTTGGCAAAGTCCAGCTTGGACTGCACGATGTCGACCGAGACGACCGTGGTGGCGCCGAAGGCGCCGGCGACGGCGGCGCAGAGCAGGCCGACGGGCCCCGCGCCCATGACCACGACGGACTGGCCGGGGCTCACGGCGGCCTGGCGCACGATGTGCACGGCGACGGCGAGCGGCTCGACGAGCGCGCCCTCCTGCAGCGACACGCCGTCGGGCAGCTTGTAGCAGAAGTCGGCGGGCGCGGCCCAGAAGCCGGTCAGGGTACCGTCGTGCGGCGGCGTGGCGGCGAAGCGCATGTCCGGGCACAGGTTGTAGTGGCCGCCGAGGCAGGGCCCGCAGCGGCGGCACGGGTAGCCGGGCTCGAGGGCCACGCGGTCGCCGGCGCGCAGCGACGTGACGGCCTCGCCGACCTCGACGACGGTGCCCGACGACTCGTGGCCCAGCACCATGGGGTCCTTCACGACGAAGTGGCCGATGGCGCCGTGATCATAGTAGTGCACGTCGGAGCCGCAGATGCCGGTCCAGTTCACGGCGACCAACACGTCGTGCGGGCTCTGAAGCGACGGCACGGGCCGGTCTGCGAACTCGACATCATGCGGCTTGTTGAGGATGAAGGAGAGGTTCTGGCGCGGGGTCAGAATGTCTCGCTGTGCGCCCCCCCTCAGGCTCGGCGGGGGCATACGCTTGCTGTCTTTGGATCCATCTTCTTCTTTCTGACTGATGGTAGGTACGGTAGTTATCACACACAGGGTGGGCAGGTCTGGTCTGCAAATGGCCGTGTAGTCACTGGTTATCAGATGGGCTCGCAAGAGACTGCTGGGTCAGTACTTGGGTCGTCGTTTTTGTCTGAGAATGTGAGATGAATTAAGTAAGTAGCCGGTGAGGCAAAGAGCACGACAACCACGATAGTGTTTTTTTGGAGAAAGCCGTCCAAGTCGAGCTCCTCCACCGACCGCGCTCGGAACAGGCTCGCATACTCTGGTCCGACTTACACGATGGCGGGGCAGAGCACTGAAGAATGTCGTAATGCAGAGTGGGGGGGGTCGTTGGGCTGTGGCATCTGGGCCGCAAAGCAAAGGCTAAACAGTATAAATGCCGCCAGGTCCCGGTCTTTGGAGATGCGCGCCAATCAACTTGATTTTACCTGGCTTGTCGTCGACGACAGCGAGAGGCATTGTGGATGCCCGCCTTCGCGCCCGACGCTATCCTCATGCCTGGGAGAGACTGTCCGCGGACACCTACCTCAAGACACTGTTGGTTCATCCATCGGCTGAACGGCCCTGTGGCCCCATTATCCAGTACATAAACCGGTACAGCACGGCTGGTGATTGTCGAGGCGATCGAGGGAGAAAAGGCAGAAAAGGTTAATTAATAAGACACGATCGCTTCGGTTGAGTGTGGTGGAGTCTGTGGTGGGTTCGGGCAGCTCCGCTTCCAGCTGACAGTTGTCTGCAATGTGACTTTGTCAGCTGCAAGCCCCACGTCCCATGTACGTACCTCTGTGGGCGCATCTTATCTAATCGGCTAGATTTATTCTTTTTCTCAACCAAGACATCATCCACGGCTTGCGCACTCTCGACCACGCTCTGCAAGCGCTTTCTTCTCTGACGCGGCTCGCGCTATGGATGTGGCCAAAATATTGTCCAGAGGGACCAAGAAGTCAGTCAAGGCTGCGCCAGCACCCTCCCAGCCCGTCGCCATCATATCAAACCCACAGCTTTACGGCCAGGGCTTGAAGCGCAAGAGGAACGAGGAGGAACTCAAGCCTTTAGACACCCACGATGTCGTGAACGTCGACTTCTTTGCTCCCAATGAGCCCAAGCCTGTCCCGCAAGCTGCCATTCCCGAGGCCGCGCCGGAGCCCGTCGAAGCGAAACTCCTCGACGACGAACAAGTCCGTCAAGTGCTCCGCGCCCATCGCCTCAAGTTTACTCTGCTGTCCGGCCGTGATGAGGAAAAGGCAAAGGTTAAGAAGTCGAAGAAGAAAGATGCCAAGTCAAAAGCAAAAGACTCCAAAGCACAGCTGTTTCCACAGCCACTGAACTCGTTTTCCGAGCTTCGGGCTCTCTATGAAATCTCCCCTCGTCTGGCCGAGAACCTGGCGAAACAGGGGTATCGCGTACCGACCGAGGTTCAGCTAGGAAGCCTGCCGCTGCTGATGCGGCCAGATAAAGCAATATCACCTGCGGCACGAAAGGATCTGGACGTGGATACTCGAGGCGGCGTGGATTTCCTGGGTATAGCTCCTACGGGGTCGGGCAAGACGCTGGCATTCCTCATACCTACCATGAACAATATTCTCTGTCGGCGTGCCGAAGGATCCAGAGACCATGTACTCGATACGCTCATCGTTGCTCCGACTCGGGAGCTGTGTCATCAGATCGTGAACGAGGGGCGGAAGCTTGCGCAGGGTACTGGCGTGAAGATCACTGGCATGAAGAGAGGAATGCGTATTCCTGCCGAAGGCCAGCTCGTCGAGCATGCAGATGATGGAGAGCAGTCCAGTAGCGATTCCGAAGATGGCGGCTCAGGTGAGAGTGACGGGGATAATTCGAAGGCGAAGACCACAACCACCAAAACTGACATCCTCGTAACCACACCAATGTTACTTCTGAACTTTCTCAAGTCCAGAACAATGCCTACTGTCAGGTCGCTAGTCCTCGACGAAGCGGATGTCTTACTTGAACCAGGTCTTTTCCAAGACCAAACCATCGGAATCTGGTCAGCCTGCAACAACCCATTGCTACGACTAACCTGTTTCTCGGCTACGATGGCCTCCAATGTTGAGGAGATGATTCTGGAACAGCTCAGGCGGAGATCTCCTGCAAACGCCACGGCATCTCTCATCCGACTGGTGGTAGGGCTCAAAGACACGGCCGTCCCGCTAATCAAACACAAGTTGATATATGCGGCCACGGAACAGGGAAAGCTCTTTGCTCTGCGCCAGCTACTCCATCCCCAATCTTCGGACACTACGCTCCCATCCATGCGACTGCCGTTCTTGATATTTACCCAAAGCATTGATCGGGCGACCGCACTGCACGACGAGCTGAAGTACGACTTTCCAATAGAAGCCGGGGGCCCGTCCCGGATAGCGGCCCTGCACTCTTCCCTCTCGGACGGCGCGCGCTCCAGCATCGTCGCGCGCTTCCGAGCCGGAGAGATCTGGGTCCTGATCACGACCGACCTGCTCATGCGAGGCATCGACTTTGTCGGGGTGAACGGGGTGATCAACTACGACATCCCGACGACCGCCGCCGCCTACGTGCACCGGGTCGGGCGGACCGGCCGAGCCCGCGTCGGCGTCGGCCAGCAGTCGGGCGAGGGCGCAGGCGTGGCCGTCACGTTCTACACGACCGAGGACGTCGCGCACCTCAAGACCATCGCCAACGTCATCGCGCTGAGCGAGAAGCAGGCGGGCAAGACGGGCGACGGCGACGACGGCGCGGGCGCGCCCAAGTGGCTGATCGAGTCGCTGCCCCGCGTCAGCAAGGAGGATCGGAAGAAGCTGAAGCAGCGGGGCGTCGAGTCTCGGAGGGGCGTCGTCAAGACCGCCGCGATCACCTCCAAGAGCGCGTGGGAGCGGCGGAAGGAGAATAATCGGCGGGATGCGATCGCGAGCAGCAAGAAGCGCAAGACTCAAGGGGGTGGTGGGCATGATGATGATACCCGGGAAGTTGGCGGCGATGACAGCGAGTGGGGTGGGATTGACGATTAGGCGTCTTTGCATCGAAGTGGTTTTGGCTCATTGTGTTACGGCAAGTAAAATGCTAGTCGTGTTGTTGGCTTCGATACCAGGCATCGACGAGACGTTGTTGTGGCTACCACCTTGAGTCGAACATGTATGCCTAGAAGTAGGCCAGGGAAAAGCAAACCGCTCAAAAATGTTGGTCTATGGCAAAATAACTGAGCAATCTTTGTCGAAGACCATCTAGGTCAAGACCCACGACCTACTGATGATTCAGGATCACCGCCTGGGAAATGTTGGTCCACGTTTTCAGTCGCCATGTGGGCATGTTTGATGCGATTCCGTGACTTCTCTCAAAAGCTGTACTCACCCTCGAGGCTCTCATCGGTAGCCAAGGATATCCCGCCAGGTGGGGAGAAGGAGGTGTCTCTATTCGTATGATTGATGTTCTGGGCATTCCGGGCAGCGGGACAACACGAGTGCCCACGTTTTTCTGTAGACAATGATTACGTGGCGTCGTAGTCTTTGAGTCGCCGATCACTGGTGCCTGAGCTCTCACATATCGGGTCCTCCGAGACTGTTGCTTGACCGGGCCGGATCCGCGGAGTTACGTGCGTACTTGAGGCTGGTGCCGGAGTAGCAGAGTAGATATGGAAGATGCTTCCCATTCTGTCAATAACTACTTACTTAAGGTAGTAAGAGGTAAGACGCGTCACGTGATAACGACCAGGGATCATTGCTTCGAAATCTAACGGCGTGACTCACTATTCGTCTGGGCTAAGGACTACTGCAGAAGTCGGCCTGGGTCATGCTACCTCTATAATATTGGTAAATACGGAGTACTCAGGGTGAGTATCTCACGTCAGATGCTTCAAGTTTGTATAAGGTTGGTAGGTAAATCTATAGCTCTGTGTCTGACCACAGCAAACCAACAACCTTAACCTTATTTCTCGGACAGCAACCTTTCCACATTTGCCCTTGGATACCACAAGTGGGCAAAGTTTCGGGATGGATTCAACACCAAACAATGACCCCGGTGCGGAGCAGGCCACGACTGCACAGCCTCCGCTGTTCTTGATACCCTGGGACCCTGACTCGCCCGATCACGTCGAACGTATGAGACTTCAGAGAGTCGCTTGTGGATGGAACGTCGACCAGGTGGGAAAATGGAGGGAGCAGCAGAAAAGGGGGGATATTGGACTTCACTGGATCGTAAGTAGTTCGTTCCACTTGATACAATACGGATACCAAGCAACACTACCTTTGATCTTCCCCCCCAGCCTTTGAGTCATGTTTTCGAAAATGAGATGCTGTCACGACGAGTGGTCTGCAAATTCACCCCGTCCAGCATTCGGAGACCAGGGGGCGGACGGAATGTGCAGACATGGCAGTTCACACTGGAACTTGGGATCCCCAACCTGTCCCCGCTTCTATCGAGGACGATGGAAGGCAAAGATTGAAAAGCAGCCAGCCAGCCAACTTACCTTAGTTATTCAACTGACACACGCGCTCCGACGACCCACAGGTCCTGCACCCCGCGCACCCCTCGACGCCGTCCCGGGTGGCGGCGCACCTGGCGGCCTTCCCGGACCAGGCGGCGCCGCTGCTGCGGGACACGTGCGCGGCGGTGTTCTCGCGGCCGCACGTGCCCGATCCCGCTTCGTCGTCCCCGTCGCCGTCGTCCTTCTGCCCCGTGGGCCACATCTCGCTCGACGGGACGACGCCGGCCTCACTGCCGGAGCTGGGCGCCGACCCGGCGGCGGGCGTCTACTCGCTCGCGACCTTCTGGGTCTCGAGGCCGCTGCAGGGCGGCGGGCTGGGTGGCTTCGCGGTCGATGTGTGTGAGGGGTGAGTTCTGAATTACCTGCGTTACGTTATGTCTGGCCCCCGCTGTGCGTGTGGTGTGCCTAGGTACAGTAGATGGTAGTACCTAGGTAGTTATGTGTGTGCATCATTCCGCCTGACTGCTTTAAATATAGAGTCGCGCGAACAGACTTCGGCGCGAAGGCCATCACGATCAGCACGATAGCCCAGGAGGAGCACCGGCCGGACAACCCGCGCCTCCTGGCGCTGGGCCGCACGGTACCCAGAGTAAGTTGGAAAAGAAGAAAAGAAGAAAAGAGTATGCCCCGAGATGGCGAAGACGGCCCCGCTGACCGGCTCGATCAGATCAGCAACCAGGAATGGTACCAGCGACGGGGCTACAAAGTATTCGCGCGCAAGCAGAACGCTTGGTACGATACCGACCCGACGGGGAAGGCCTGGGGCTGTAATGCCGTGTTAATGCGCAAGGACCTCGTCTGAATGCGTGGGCTGGTCCTGAGCGGAAGAGCACGGAAGAGTTCTGAGCTTTTATCTAAGAAGTACCTATAATGACCTTCCTCGGGTACACATTCTACACCGTACACATCGCTGCTGCCATCCACCATAGATAGCAGTTTGTGTCATAGAATAAATAATCACATAGATAAAAGCTACCTTGATCATGTACAGCAACTGTGACAAACGACTTATTCCAGGGAACCCTGCAAATACCGTCCATAACCATAACACTATACAATCCCGGCAAACAATGCCCAAGCAGTGTTTTCTAACCCCTTATAGTCAGCATACGTTTCCTAGTTCTTCCTTCCACTGAAAACCGTAGAGCTAGGAGAACAAGCTTCCCCTCACCCTCTCTGAAGAGTCACGTCGCAAATGTGTGTGTGTGTGCAAACCATTGCTTGAAAACTACGCGAGCTATAGTAGAAGTGCAAATGCTAGTAGATAGCCATGCCAGCTATGGGACGACGGTCACTATTCTACCTGGTGAGAATATGAATCCCCAGACATCGTCCCCAGTGTATCACCCTTGCCACACATCAACAACACTTGGCGGAGCCGTGGACGGCCTCCCAGTCTCTGGGTCACTAGTCTTGGAAACGACCCAGCGCATCATTGCTGTTTCGATCGTGCCTTCTTAGTAGAAGGGCCCTCAGCGCTGTCCTCTGCCTGACGCTTTGCGCCTTTGTATCCGAGTAGGTTGCTGGCACTAATCCCGCTTATGATGGATCCACTTCGCTGGAGCTCTTTCTCCGTCATGTTATCGATATCCTGCTTCCAAGCTTGCCGGAGATCTTTCTCAGTCATGTTGTCGACTTCTTGCTTCCAAGCTTGCCGGAGCTCTTCCTCGGTCATGCTGTCGATGACTTCCTGCTGCCGGATAATGCCTTCTTGGACCAGGCCGGCTGGAGAACACTCGTTAGTAGTGCGACTCCTCGCGTTATCCATTCTATCCAAAGACGCCAAAAGGACTGAGGCGCTATATGGATTGATGAGAGTAGGTACCTTGAGATCTGCAACGGAATTCAATTGTCGCAAGGGGTCGTTGTAATGGATCATGGTTGATATATCCATGCCGCCTTCCCAGAGACCTGTATGGATAGGTAGATGATACAGTGCACCTAGGAGATTCTAGTCAGCCTTATATGCCACGCGGCCGCGTAACGACTGACTCACTGAGTAGATACGGAAAGCGCCTTTCCGGCGCAGTATTTCTCGGCAACAGTGGTAGGAGCCTGAGGTATGCAGTCGTCAAGAACCTGGCCCGCTCGTAAGGCGTCATGAATGTGAAGAAAATGTACTCGGATAGTTCCATATGCATGGGCCTGTAAGGCGTCAATGAAAAGTTTCTCAGGCGAGCAATCCTGGTCCGGGACTAGAATAAACAGTGTTAATATGTGGGAGGCACTCTATTTAGTCTGGGCAATCTCGGATACTCACCTATTTCAAGCTTTCCGAACTGAAGCTGAAGGCTCGCGAACTTCCCTGAAGTCGTTTTGGTGCAAATGTCTCCGAACGATAGGGGGTAACGGAGAAGTTTGAGCGACCAGGGAAGCTCTCTAATCAGTCTTCCATCGGCCTCTACGCGGCACGAGATTTCCCGTGACGTTGTAAGGAATTGGTTGTGCTTCTTGAAATGGATCGCGAAGAAATCTCCCGGGTATGCCTCGATATACTTCACGCAAACCGCAGTCGTTGAGCTAGGGCGGTTGCCTGCGTCAGTATCTGAGTTGGTGGCTCTGAGAACCTCAAGCTTCGGATCCTCGTATTCCTTGGCATCCCTGCCGTTGACCAAGATGGTCACTTCGAGGCCTTCAACTTCCGAGATGATGGCCATGAGGTTGATCGTAATGTGCGGCAAGTCTCGCGGCGACGATTTAGTTGAGCACGTGATTGATTGTGACGACTGAGCGAGGGAGACTGGTGCCCTCTTGACGCTGAAGATTGTTGTCGGAGATACCCAGGGGTGGAAATGGGTCGCGGCCCGTGGATGTTGAGGGTAGATGTCGAGGGCGTAGGTGGAAGGTTGGTGGGGGGACCAAGCCAGCCGGGATGTGACTTCTTGGTGACTGACGTGGTCTAGAGAACCGTCAAGACGGTCGTACTGATGGATCAGCGGGGGCAGTACTGTATGGTCAGGTAGGTGGAAGGAAGGTAGGTGAGAGCAGAGCAGGGGGTAGGGAAGGTAAGTAGGTAGTTGAGGTAGCTATCCACGGTAGAGGTAGGCGCGAGGAGTTACGACGGTAACTGCCGGTACTGTGGCGGCTGTAATGTAAGAGGGTTTTCGGTTTTCTGGTGAATTTGGCAATGGCTGCCCACTGAAATCAACACCCTGAACGTTGGACTTGGAGATGCTGATGTGGGGATCGAAGGACAAAACGTCTTGTATGAGGCAAGCACGGATGACAACTAACTCGGTTGGCAGGCGTTGATTTTATATAGAAGGCTTGGAGCTTGACCACTGAGTTGCACGGTCTATTTAGGTACCTGAACCGCATCGACTTTGAACTACTACCACCGTACCTACGATCCCGATGCCTTTACCGTACTGCTCAGCATATGAAGCGTACTTAGGCTGTCACAAGGCACATAACAACAGTGGAGAGGTTGTACACGTGGCATTCGTCTTTTCAGTATGAAGTCCTGATATCGTGTTCTTTTCCGGGGGTATAAGCAGCAGATATCTACGGCTAGGAGTTGCGAAAAGGGGGGACGGTTCGCAGAGGGCTGATCTGTTTAAATTTCATTCGATTTAGCTTCAATCGTCGTACTCCTCTCACACAGCCGCGCCAAAGTGGACTGGTGTAGGCTTAGTCTATTGGCAGCGAAATCCTAGAGATGACGGTAGGTGTGGCGCTGTGGGGCAGCAATGCGGCTTAGTCAGTGGCGGAAGCACCATGGTCTAGACATGTCGCATGGAACGTCGCAACCTTAAATCATCAACTAGAACATCATCTTTCAACGTAACTTTATCGAGACCTACGGCGGCCAAGGAGCATCGCTCACGACTGCAACCATGAATCCTGATAGACAAGCTATGATAGATGGCCACAAATCGCCCCCCGGTCGCGACATCACCGCGCCTAGACGAGATCCCAATACTAGGATCAGGAAGTCTAGAAAGCCAGCACCGAACCGAGCACCGGGCGCCGGCGGCCACGGTTACCTCACCCAGGATGAACAGTCGCAGCGATTTGTCGCAGAAGAAGACGAATTCGTACTCAAGCAATCCAAGAAGAAGGCCGACATTCGCGTTCGGGAGAAGAGGGCCAAGCCGATTGATCTTTTGGCATTCAACTTACGTTACGTCGACACCGACCGCGACGTATACGACGACGACGATGCTGACGTTGAGATCGATGTGCCTACACCAACCGAAGTCATCGAGAAGTTGAAGGAGGCAGACTTGGCCGACCTGGACGCCGAACTACTCTCCTACCACACGCTCGAGACGAACTCGAAGAACAGAGGGTACTGGACTGCTCTCCGTGCGCTCTTGAAGGAACGGAGGCAGAAGCTGAAGCCGATGGGACCCGAAGAGCGCGCAGTCGGCTCAGTGGCCCCGGATGTCGACAAGATCCTGGGACCCAAATCCCTTGAGCAGTTGGAGAAGCTTGAGGACCAGATCCGGGCGAAGCTCCGTTCCAACGACGTCATGGACACGGACTACTGGGAGCAGCTCCTGAAGAGCTTGCTCGTGTATAAGGCGAAGGCGAAGCTCAAGATTATCCAGCAAGCCATCAAAGAGAACCGAATCATGCTGTTGAAGGAAAGGAACCCGGAAAAGGCCGCTGCACTCGCCAGAGAGGCCTCTGCAGCAGGCCTAGTCGGCTTAGATCCCAAGGCTGGAGACTCCAAGGCTGCCCCTGCAGCTGGGCCATTTGCGGCGGCTATCGAGTCAGCAAGCTCGACCAACCCCCCTCCTGGCACTGCGAGATTTGCCCCCAGCGAACACGAGGACCTCTCGCAGGTAACAAAGGCCTTGTACGACCGAGAAGTTGCGCGAGGAGTTGGCGAGAATGAGGAGATCTTTGCGGCAGAGGAGTCGGTGCCGGCTGCAGTCAAACCAAAATGGGCCGACAAGTACAGGCCCCGCAGGCCGCGGTACTTCAACCGCGTGCAGATGGGCTTCGAGTGGAACAAGTACAACCAGACGCACTACGACCACGACAATCCTCCGCCCAAGGTGGTGCAGGGCTACCGGTTCAACATCTTCTACCCCGACCTGATTGACAAGACCAAGGCGCCGACCTTCAAGATCATCCGGGAGCACGGCAGGAGGAGAGGCGAATCCTTCGCGCCGGCAGGGCAGGAGGACACGTGCTTGATCCGCTTCATCGCTGGACCGCCATACGATGACATTGCCTTCCGTATTGTCGATCGTGAATGGGACTATAGTGCCAAGAAGGAAAGAGGCTTCAAGAGCAGCTTCGACAAGGTACGTTTGTTGTTGTTTCACTTCGAATGTCTCCGAGACATGGTCTCACGCGGCCGAGTCGACCCTCGATCCGCTGCAACTGCATGAAGAGTCCCATTGTCGCCATTGCATTAGACATCTTCACTGGAAGTAAGAAAAACATCGTTGCGCTCAGGAGCTAACTCTGACTAGGGCATTCTTCAGCTTCACTTCCAATTCAAGAGGGTATGTACAAGGCTTTCACCCGTGGAGGAATCTGTCATACTAATCAGCTATGTACAGATCTACTACCGGAAGTAGGCAGCCTTCTGGGCGATCAAGGCACGGCTACTTTTGCAACCAGAAACCAGATATGCACTAGACAACTGTGTCCCACGGAATCAGACGGCACGGTGATCTCCTGCGGTGTGGACTAGCCTAGCATTACCTTCGTCAGCTTGGACCTAATGATAGTAATCTTCCAGTGATTCTTCAGTCAATGACCGCCCATTCGGGCTGGGATGTTGTGACACGACGCCCGGAGAACTACGCCTTCACTTTTCATCACGCTGGCTCCACAGTACATCTTGGCCACCTCTCTACAGCATGTCAAATCGGTACCTGGGGAGCCCTGTACAACACGAGCGCCCTAGCTGTCTAGCCTTCCCAGGAGCAGCAGGAGGACAGAGCGGAGACCCAGCTGCATGTCTAGATGAAGGCGCAAGGCTGGGCCGGATGTCCTGGTCCAGTGCTGAAACTCCATGTCGGGCTGGCCGCCGATGATATCGCATGCAGGGGAACTGTCAATCTGCCGAGCACAGACGTGAGTCCCTCAGGTGTTTCAGAATAACGGTTTCTCTCGCGGAGGATGATGAGCCTCGTACAGTATATGGCCCCCCCTGGCGCCAGATCCCTGACGCGCCACGGGTACGATCGATCCGCCAGGCCTTCTAGAAGGCGCGGCGATGCTCTGCATGGGGAATGACAGCGGACAGGCGGGGGGCCGATCGCCGCGGCTGCAGACCAGACGCCGAGATCAGTTAGGGCTGCCAAAAGTACTCAGAAGGGCGGTGGTGTGCGACGATGGATTGGGCGAGTTTTGGCGAATGGCTGGCGCAGGTCACGGAGCAGCTGCAGGCAACCGACGGCGGAAGAGCCCACCGCTGCCGCTGCTATGCCGGGCCCCGGGCCTTTTGGAAGCCCTGCAAGCATAGCATGGCTCCTGGGAGCTTACAGCTTCACAATAGCCCTTGTTTCTACCGCTGGCTGTCCGTTTGGTGGGGGTGTCTCTGGTGCTCGATGCTGGTCACCGCTGGTCATCGTCTACGGGACCCGCGGGCCCCAGCCCCCAAGCCAAATGAAGATCCTGGAGTCTTCAGCTGTGCGGAGGAGGCCTTCTCCTTCTCCTTCACCGCAATAGGAGGCTCTCACGACCACGGCAGTGCCATGATGCGGCCAGACGACGTCGGGTCTAGCGGCACGACAGGGCTCTGGCGTTTGCGTGGGGGCCAAAGTAGCACACACATACGCCATCCTCATGTACGTAGGGTGCAGTGCAGCTATGTGTCCGTACCGAGGTACAAACGCACACACATCCATGCTGACGCGCCCGCACACATACACGTGCCCATGGCACATAGCAACATGCATACCCTGAGTCACGCTATAGGCTTATTTGTCCAGACTTGACCCGAAAGGGCATATAGCCTGGGTACGTCTGGTGGTGCATCCGGTGCAGTCAGACCGCCCACTACCGGTATATAGGAGCCGCAACAGTTGACAGGTGGAACGCTTGGCGCGCAGAGGCCACGAGAGGAGACGACACGGTGAAAGGCCGGTAGCATCCGTGGCTGTACTCAACAGACACCTCTACTAGGCGCAGGCCGGCCAACGCAGCAACTCTTGCAAAGACATGACGCAAGAAGCAGAGCAGGGGGGCAGAGGTGAAGAGAGCAAGGAAGCGGAAATAGGTGAGTGAGCAGAAGTGAGAGAAGGAGAGAAAATTGCCCAGGGAAAAAACAAGAGATGTCTGGTTTTTCCCGAATCGGCTTCACTGCAAGCAACCCGGACATGTACAAATAACGGCCTGCATACGAAGAAACAGCACCAGGTACTATTCCCAGACTGGTTGCATGGGCTCCCCTAACGTCACACCTCCCGTCACTTACACCCCCCTCCAAGCCCCGGCTTGTCCAACAGACATACTTCAGTTGCTTGTATCCCCCCCCCTGGTCAAGTCAAGTACCATACCTCCAGCTACCTAATTGGATGCCGTTGGACCTGTCAGTCCAGTCAGTCCCATTGCAGTACAGTTGACGCGACCTTCATGAAGCTGTCTGCACTCATCCAGGTTCGACACTCTGGACTTGGGCCCGTCCTCTAGTCCAGACTCCCTACTCTGTCTGACTCTGGAACGAATAGCATTGTCTTTTGGCGGCAGCGTTGTTGCTGCACAATCTATTAAGCTAGAGACTTGAGTACCGGCCAACAGATCCGGATCGCCGGCGCCATCGCCAACCTAGCTACCGGCTCTGGGGTCTTGGAGGAGGACGACCTCACACTAGTTGCTACATCCTCCGTCACCACAGCAGCAGTTCTGCCGCAACAGCTTCTGAGGTCGACGATAGAGAACTTCCCACAATTCCCTTCTGCTCACCTCCTTCCACCCTTACACCACTCGCAGCCCCGAGTTTTGGATTCCCTACCTGCCTCCCTTTGAACGCACGACCTCCTTCTCTGGACGAGCCTCATCCAGGCCTGACCGACTCTTGCCCCACCGGCCTGTTTCCTCGTCCGTCAGAGACAGCAGAAAAGAAGGCATTGTTACCATTGTCGGAGACTTGACCGGGAGACCTCTCTCGTTCCCTCTCACCCTCTTCTCGCACCGCCAACCTGCGTCATGCAGAGTAATCTCTTCGACGGCCAGCCCGTCTATCACCCTTCCCTGACTACCTCTCTCACACCAGCTAGCGGCCCAGAGCCGCACTACGCGACACAAGCAGCAGCCTGGGCGCCGGCGGAGGACTACCACCTCGCGTCCACGGCCCCGACACAGCGTGCTGAAACCACCGGACCGCGGTCCCTACTCCTGTCCTCTTGTTGTCCTCCTTCCTCCGCGGCATCCGCGTCCGCCTCTACATCTGCCTCTTCCACCTCCTCGCCGGCAGCCTGTCCCGCCGACGCCCAGGTATATCCGCGCTCGCTTCTTCTGAGAGCGGCTCCCGTCTCGTCGTCGTCTCATCAGTGGCCGGCCACGTGGGCGCCCACGCCGCCCCAGTCCACGCTCAACGAGCAGCTGGACGACGAGCAGCAACTCTGCTACCCCTTCTCCTACCAGAACTCGCCCATGAGCGGCGGAAACTCCTCCTCCTTCTACGACGGCAGACCCGCGTCTGCGCCACATCAGGCTGCTGACCCCTCCTCTTCGTACACCACGGCGGGACAGAGCAGTCTCTGGGCCGACGAGAGTGGGCAACTACAGCAGCACCAAGATCAACAGCAGCAAGTCTTACAGCAGCAACTCAGCTACGGCGGCGAGCAGGACGCTTACAGCAACTTTTACAGCGGCGGCGGCGGCGTGCGCATGCGCCTGGACACGCCCGTATCCCTAGAAGACGGCCTCCAGCCGCCGATGGCGGCGGCGCCGTCGCCCTACGCGGACCCCAGCAGCTTCGGCATGCCTCCCGAGCAGCAGCCACTGCCGGCGGGCGGCTCCCACCTCCCGCATCACCGCCACCGGCGAAGCACCTCCGTCGTCTTTGGAGGCCCCGACCTGCCACATCACCACCAAAGCCCCTCTGCTGCGGCAGGGGAGGGGGCCTTGGCACCATCAGCAGCAGCACGAAGAGATGGATCGCCGCCGGCGCTGCTGCTGAGCGAGGAGTTGTACGCGGGTCTGGGCGGTAGCGGTAGCGGAAGCCGCGGCGGCTTCGGCGGGGACGACGACGAAGATGACGACGTGGTGGTGGCGCAGGGGAGAAGGAGCTCGGCGCTGGGCTACCACCACCACCACCACCACCAACAGCAGCCGCAGCAGCAGCACCAGCACCAGCACGATCCGACGGGAGCTGCTGCTGCAGCCGCCACGGAAGACGAGGAGAAAGACGTGCCGTACGCCCGGCTGATCTACCGGGCGCTGATGAGCCGCGAGACGCACGCCATGCAGCTGCAGGAGATCTACCAGTGGTTCCGCGAGAACACGGACAAGACCAAGGGCGGGACCAAGGGCTGGCAGAACAGCATACGGCATAATCTGAGCATGAACCATGTGAGTGATGAAGCATCCTTTTTTCCCCTCTTCCTCTTCCTCCTTTCTTTCCCCCTTTTGAGCAGCGCCGAGTAAACGGGTCTCACTTGGGCAATCAGTCAAGTCAGACAGTCAGTCAACCCGCAAATTCCAGACGCTAACCGACCCCCCTTAACCTCTCTCCCTACCCCCGCGTGGCGAAACAGGCCTTCACGAAGCAGGACCGGCAGCCCAGCCTCGAGCACGGCGAGAGGACGGCGGCAACGTCAGCAGCAGCAACATCACTGGCCGCGGTGAAGGCGGCAGCGGGAACTGCAGATAGCGGCGGCAAGAAGTCGACGCAGTGGGTGCTGGAGGACTGGGCCGTGCGCGACGGCGTGCAGAGCACGACGCGGTACCGCAAGAACAACCCGGCGCGGGGGCGCGGCGGCTCGGTCGAGCACCACGGCGGCGGCCGCGTCCCCCACCACCACCCCCACCAGTTCCACCACGGCGCTGGCGGTGGCGGCGGCGGCCTGATCGTAGTAGGGAGGAGAGCGTCGGGTGGTGGTGTTGGTGGTGGTGGTGGCCTGGGGCGGATTAGCCGGAGCGGGAGCGTCAGGGAGGCCAATGCGCGAAGGCGGACCATCACGGAGCGCCAGCACCAGCACCACCACCAGGTGGCCTACCACCATCTGCAAGCCGGCCACCAGCAGTTTGGTGGTGGAGGCGTCTACGATCCGCTGAACCATCCTAATCTTCATCATCATCCGATGGCGGCGTATGCCGGCTATGGCGGCGCACCTACGATACCGCCCGAGGCGGCGCACGGCTTGGAGATGGAGATGATGTACCGCCACCCCCTGGATGCGGCGACAGGTATGGTGGCAATGACGGGCGGCGACAGCGGCAGTATAGGAGGTAGCGGCATACATCATGAGCAGCAGCATCCGCTTTACCAGCAATCCCCGTACGGGGCCAGCAGCGCTCAGCATACCCTGCCGCATCATCATCCCCCGCAGCAACAACCACAACCACAACCACATCACCACCACCAACCACAGCACCTATTTCCGAGCGCCAGCTACCTCCCCCATCAGCAGACACAGACCCAGGCCCAAGCCCAAGCCCAAGTCCACCACCACCAGCATCAGCATCCATACACCCTCGACGACCTATCCGGCGGCTACCACATGGGCCAGTCACTGCCCTCGTACGGTCGCCCACCACCACCACCGACGCCTTCGGCCGTTCTGCGTCCTCCTTTCCCTACTACTCCGAAGCAGCAGTCGCAGCCACATCAAGCGCAGCCGGAACAACCGCAGCTACTACCGGCCGGGTACGAGGCGCTGCTATACGCCGCGGCCGAGCGCGAGGAGGAAGCGCAGCAACAACAGCAGCAGCAGCAGCAGGTTCAGCCGCAAGTTCAGCCGCCGCCAGATAATAACCAAGAGCTAAAATACGAGGGCGAGGACGAAGACGACAACAACGACAACGGCGACAATGACAACGGCGCCGACGAGGACGACGACGACGATCAGAACGCCGCTACCACCGTCGCCGTCGCCGCCGCCGCCGCCTACACGAACTGGTTTGGCCGGTCTCCCCCGCCGCCGGCCTCTGGGGCTTACGATTCGACGACTGCTTCGGGCGCCTACGACGCGGCGTCTCCTCCCGGGGCGTTTCCACCGCATCAGCAGTGAAATGAGTGGGAATAGAAGAGGAAAGGGAGGAGAAAGGCAAGAAGTGGTTCGTCCCGTCTTGAAAAGTCCCAGCTGGATGACAACGGGACATGCACGGGTAAGAGCTACGTTACGGGACAGCCGGGTCGAATGGAACGACCAAGACTTTTCTACCAAAAGCAGGTCCGAGAACCTGTGTCAGAGGATGAGGCTCCTTTGGACTCCAGGGGGCTGAGAGCTATGAAAATGGAAAAGGAAGTCTGATCGGCCACCGAAGAGGTCTGTCTGCCAACGGGCTGCCACATGGCTAGCAATGGCGAGCACCACTCATAAACTTCATTCCTGGGGGGTTTTGGCCATAGTACCGGTAACGGTCTAGACACCGGCGGTACCGGCAAACTGGCCGTCTACCTGTCTATGTACCTTCTTGGATAAGCATATGCTCTTCCGTCAACTGTTCCTGTTGCTCAAAGCCACTTGCATGGAATAGACAGGAAGCCCGCTGAAAAGCGTATTGGAAAGTTACAAGGGCCGGACAGAGACGAGCAATGTACACAGACAAGATGTGTAATTCAAGTAGATCCCTGTCATCTAGTTTTTATTAATAGATATCTCAAGATAGCGCGGAAGGGGGACGTGTAGGAGGCCGGCCCGGGCTATGTGTGTCGTGTGATGTCAACATCAGTGGAACTTACTTGGTCTACTGTTCTATGGCACCCTGTGCTCTCTTGTCTCGCCCTACGATATGCAAGGCGAACAATGGGGAAAGTACTATGATAGTGTTGGTAATGCAGTGTGTGGACAAGGAGGATAAAATAGAACAGAAGACGAGGGAGATGTGGTCGATCTCAAACACTATTATCCCATCCCCCTTGCCCGCCCCGTGTCCCACTGCCGATGAGATCCTCCCTTCCCCCCATCGGCCCGCGCGTCAGGAACGAAACCAGTCCAGCAGACAGACAGACCCACGAGATTCCACGTTGCGGCCCGAACACCCGCGTCGTCCCCTGCGCCGATTGCGCTTGAGTTGGACGGACGCGCGGTAGATACCTAGCCCGGCCTACCTATATTTACTTACTTAAGTTACCAATTATAAAAGACCGGTGTGGCTTCAGCCCGCTTCCGGCTGTGGTCTCCTTCCGCTTTCAATCCACCGTCCCGGGGTCGGACGACCCGACGCCCCAACACGCATACCTCAGATCTAGGTAGTTGCGGGCTGACAGGGAAACGGGCCGGGTCTCGATTCGCAGACAGGTTGAATTGAATACTTTTATCCATGTCTTCTATCATCTGTGACCGTGTGTGGGATTTGGAATGACGAGACACAGGCATTAACGATGAAGGAAAAGGGGGGGAGGGGGTGGGACGAGGTGTCTCAGGGGTAGGGTAGGGCAAGAGAAAGCAGCCAAAAGAGCACAGGGGGGATCCGCCGCAGTGCATACGCTCGCGGTCCGGTGACCTCGACGACCTCAGCGCGCCCGCGAAGCATGGAAGAAAGAAGCATGGAAAGAAAGAAAAGAGCCCAACCGAAACCAACCGAGACCAACCCGCAGCAACCCAAAAAAGAAATTGTATGCCAAATTTCGCTCTCTAAGTACTTAGGTAAGTAGGTAGTTATGCCTGAAAGTTGCTCGCCGTTGGTTGTTGGCGCGTCTCTTGCGCCACTTTTTGCGCCCAATGCTACGCACCGATGCGACGTTGCTCGCTTGTGACTTCTGAGTTACCAATTAGGCCCCGGACGGACGGGCGGGCGGCCGGGCTGGGTTCTTTTCTGCTGGTAGGTAGCACAGCTTGGCGATTTGCAACAACCGTAGCTGCGGCTAATCGCTCACGCCCACGTGTGAGATGTGGTTGATCAAATACCTGGTAACTAGCCCTCTCGGTGCATCATCTCCGGCTCGCTGGGAGATCGCACTCAAGCTTGGGGGAGGAGAGAGGAAGATGGACGAGCCCTCTGCTCAGCTTTCTTTGGGATCTCTCACATTCTGTTCCCTCTTATTTCCCTTTTGGGGTTTCGGAGACTTGGGGAAAGCACGGGATGAGGGGGGGAAGGAGGCTCACATCTTTCAGGTCCAATTTGAGCGCAGTGTTAAGCGCCAACATGGCAAGATTCCGCGGTAATCAAATAATCAAGTTGAATTTGCCGACTTTCGGAGGCTTCTCTGCGCTTGGTGCTGCGTCTAATTACTTGTTCTCCCACCTTAACCCTCCCTGGTTCTCGTAAGATCTACTATATACCTGTGTTACGACGGTGATGTGTTGATCTCCTTCCCTCTTCAGAAGAACTCGCAGTTGTGCGCTGATCTGGCTGGTGTGTGTGCGCAGCAACGCCTCCTTCGCGAATCTGAATTTGAATAACTGTAGCAGGTAGCTTACAGCCAAAGACGCTCTGACGTCGAATCGCCCTCGCTGGCCTCCCAGCGCCATGGGTCGCGAGGATCGGGACCGAAAACACCCAGCCCACCAGGCCACGCATGCACAGGTAACAGCCCACGAGCCAGATAAGTAGAGGACTACCTAACTGCATACCTTGATCAGCGCTACCAACCAGCCCACTTCCGAGCCCTCTGCCGCGAAGCGTCCTAAGCGCGCTATTTCCCCTTCCCTTCTTTTACCCCCGCCCCATCTCTTCCATCCCCCCATCCCCCCTTACCCCTAAGCCCTGGCCCCCTGACCGACCCCTGACCCCGTCAGAGGGCGTGGACGTAGTCCAGATGTTGGCACTTAGTTGTCATCCTAAGAGGCAGGAGGCGGGGGTTAACGGGGGTGAGTGACAGGAGCCGACCTAACTACCAGGGCCGGGGGCGGGGGGTGGGCGGCTGCTCATTGGGTACCGTGCAGCCGGTACCGTCTGAGATTGGCCGCCCTGTCGCGGGGGTGGGTACGTGGGTGTGGCAGAGGAACCTTGCGGACGAGTAGTCTGGAAGTAGAAAGATCTTTCCGCATGGATGGAGGGAGGGGCGTGGATAGACGAGGGGAACTGCGGAAGGGCGGAAGGGCGGACGGACGGACGGATGGGCGGCCGGCCCGGGGGGCGGCGCTTTTCCCGGTCCCGGTCTTGAACGACGTACACTGCACAGGCGCTGTAAGTTAAGCGCGAATGCGATAACGAAAGGATTCAATACACAGGCAGAGCCGAGCAAGAATCATGAATGGTCTTCCAGGCGAAGTTCTGACATTAAGCGACGTCGCGGCGTTCCTGCTTAATAAGTTATCTCCCTTCTTCGAGATGTGGGTTTTAGTATGTGTAGGTATGTATGTATATTTGGATGAAGTAAATATACCCGTATGTATCTGGACAAGAACAAAAGCCGGGGCATATAACGGCTTGAAAAATCGTAAGAAAGTACAAGGAGAAGATGGAGGATGAGATAGAGTTCGGCAGCGAGCTGGGTGCAAGGAGATAGGTTCGGCATGTGTAGGCTGGGTAGCAGTACCTGCTGATATCCAGAGTAACTATAACTTACTGATGTGGAGGGAGACTGTTGGGAATTCTCGGCGCCAGAAGATAACTTACGACACGGTTACTTTAAAACGTGTGGAAGACATTCTTGCAGCGTCGTGAAACCAGTCTGCCATCCAACAGCTTGCAAGATCCTCATTGGGACATCTCTTCGACTTTTCCGGCCTACTTAACACAATGGTGACGATCGTAGCCCTCTATTTTTTGTCCATTATTGGAAGCGAGTCTTCAGACACGTGGGAAGTATGTATCGGCTCGGCTACCATGCCGCCGCGTTGCCCTAGGCACGAGTCGACACGTGGGACTAGGGGGGAAGTTGCATGTTTGTATGCGCCGTCGCAGTAGCATCATTGCACATGGCTCGCTGTCTGTGGTCTGACTTGTGCCAGGGCTGAGAGAGGAGGAGGTATTCTTGTAGTAGAGACTTGACCATTAGTCACAATTAAGACGTTACAATTACGACGACATGGATCCTGACCAACCTACCCAAGCGGCGGTTTTGTCTCGGTTGTTCAGTTGACAACAGCTAAGCCCAACAGACTTCTTTCTGCTCTTGATATAGTTACACACTTGCCCGCCAAACATCGCCCTCATCCAACCAGCTCAGTCCTTCGCGGGGCATAGTATAAGACATCAAATGAAACCCAGACAACCAGTGGCTGGCTGGCTGACCATGGGCCAGGTGTATTCGGATCTCGCAACCAAGCAGCTCTCCTTCCCACTAACTAATTTGTGTGCTTCCTGACCTCTCTCCCGCGAGAGTTCCACGCATCGCGTGTCCCGTCTGTAATCGCCCGTCCGCCCCGCTCGCTCGTCCTCTTCTTGTCCCGTCAGCCCCTCTAGATCCAGACGTGGTCCGAAAATGGCAAGAAAGCATCTCCCAACAAGAGGACAAACCCCGAGAAGCCCCGTCCCCCCCATGATGAGGCCGTCCCCTCCTCCGCAAGCCCGGCTACCTAAGTAGTCTGTCTGTCGCCCACGTGCCAGCCGCCCAGCGTCCGTCCGTCCGTCCGGCCCGGTGTAGCACCGGCACCACGGCATTCGCAGTGTCACGAGACGAGGGGAGGACAGGGCGTTTAAGGCGAGACATGAAACCACGCCTCACCTCACCGCCCTTGGGTGGGGGAGGGAATGGGGAAGGGGAGAGGCTGAGGAGTCGATGGTTGTTCGGCAGCTTGCGGCTCAGCTCAGCCCGCTCAGGAGTCAGGGAGCCGCACATGGGGGGTCATGCCGGGCTGGATGAAGCACATGCAGCAGCGCAACTTGGTTCGACGTCACCCAGGGCCCCTATTGGGTAGGTACTGTATGGCTGGCTGGTGGAAGAGGGGACAAGCTGGTCCAGGCTGGGCTGTGCGACTGGCACGGACTGGACTGGTTTGGCCTTTTGGGGAGCCGTGGGATATTGTGCTGGGCTAGTAGGTGACGGGCCGTCACACCGCGTGCCCGTTTGTTGCTGAGGTACTTGGCGTTTTGGACTCGTGGCGTCTATCTGTCTGCCTCTGGGTTCCTTTACGTGCCGGTGCTGGCCACGGTGGACATATCAGAGACGGCTCTTATTCTTCTGCCGCCCACAACCCGTTGATAGAAGCGGCGCGAGACATCTTGGCCCACAAGTATAGACTACCCAAGCTTGAAAGAAGAGCCATGTACCTCTCTCTACCTTATGCTCCATTTCTGCTCCTTTCAGTGTATGTAATATGATATTTACTTGTCTACTCAATGCAGCAAGCGCGCCTGGACATGAAACCCTTGCGCGGTGTCAAAAGAAGTAGGTGGGAGAGAGGGTCTCTGTCCCCTGAGGCAGCACAATAAGCAGAGTGACTCGTCGTCATCGTCATAAAATCCTCTATTTACGGTCAAAAATGGCCGGAGCGGGCGCGGACTTTTCCCCGTCGTGTGCTGCTACGAACCATTGGAGCGCCAGCCAGAAGCCAGCCAGCAGAAGCTCTTGCTTCTTCTTTCTTCGCGCGGGTACTGCCGTGTGCGTCCGGCGAAAGGGCTGGGATGCCTCGAGGGAGGGGTCAAAGGGGGGGCCCCTCATCATTCATGCCGTCTGTCTCAACGGCGCGGCGCGGCGCGGCGAAACGCTGTAGTCGGGAACCGGCAGACGGGCCCCAGCGAGTGACGGCGTGCATATGCACGGCCCACCGGGCCTGACTATCCCACCGGGCCTGAAGAAGCAACGTGAGAAGAGAGTGTGTGTGACCGACCAGCCAGCCAGCCAGCCAGCCCCCCTGGCCACGTTGTCCCCGTCACGTCACCTCCGCACATGGCACCGGGTCTGACAGGCGGGCCAGCGCCATCACAGCCGTGGCGGGGAGGCGCTTTGTTGCGTCCGCCCCTCCCTCGGCGACGACACCTTGCGCATAGGTGAGTAAGTTACTTGGGAGGGAGTGCGCGCCGCTATACTATAGGGCGCCGACGACGCTACTGTACGACGACCGACTGGGGCTGGACCGAGCGTGTGCTCGTGACGGGTATCACAGCTTCTGGCACCACCAACACCACCACCACGATGGACGTTTTGGGTCAGGAAAGGTAAAGCCATGTACGACGGGGAATCACACAAGTCTCAGAAGGGGGGGCCGAGGTCTCGTGCGGGAGGAAACACAACACAACACACGCAACGTGAGATTGTATGTATGTCGTGCGCAGCACGACTTTCTAGTGGCACGGCACGGCCAGAAAGGACCGAAAACGCTTTCTTGTCTGTCTGTCTCTTCCAAATAGGCAGGCCCATTGAGTGAGTGTGACGACGAGTGGTAGTTCGAACGCCGCGCCCGCCGGGGAGGACAGTCCGGCCGGCGGATCCAGGCAGGAAAGGGGGGGTGGGTGGCCGCAGGTCGAGAGACCCGCGTCGAAGAGAGCGAGCGAGACGTTTGAGACTACTGGATCAGCAGCAATGATGTATGTATCTGAAGGCCGTTTGAGCTGCGGCCCTCGTCCATCTCGTGCGCGTAGTCCGCCAGCCAGCCATGCGAAGATCGAGGCCGGCACAGGTCTGGCTGGCCGTGCCCACAACCATCTGAAGCGCTTATGGTCTTTCCTCTGTCCGCGGCACGGCAACCTCTCAGTTTGGAATTTTCGACCTCCCCTCCCAGAACTGTTCTCTCTTCTCAGATACCAAGTGAGCTTCGAAAACGGCCTGGCAGCGCACACAACGTCTGGCGACGGCGCATGCAGAATTCGCTGGAGAACTTCCTGCATGAGTGTGCCATCCCGCAGCCCTAACGGCATATGCCTACCTATCGTCTGTGCCATTCGGTTTGTCTCTTGGTGATTGGCAAGTAAGCGCCCGAGGACTTCGGTAGTGCCGTGGAAGGATCGCTCGATATGACGGTCGAAGGTCGCAACTCGTCAGCCGTGCGTCTCCGCGGTCCATTGACATGTCACTTTGGCATACGAGCCTCTCGACCGGCCACCTCGCAGGGGACTCTCCATTGGCGGGAATTCAAGGGCATCTGGGCGACGGCAGGCCTATCGGGGGCCGTTCCCCCATGCCATTCCTGCCGGCTAATAAGCGAGCGCAACGCTGCTATAGAAGACCCGCCCACCACTGGCCTCTTCTGATCTTGGGTCAAATCGCTATCACTTTGCATTATCTCGATAGGATCTTCGCCAGCCGGATTGTCGGGGCCGGGAGTCGAGATGCCGGTGGGGGCGCGGGCTCGCGGTCAGACGACGACCGGGTACCTGGGAGCTGCTGCCAGCCGACCTGCAGATGCGTCGTTCCCCGTCGACAGCACGACACCGCTCTCTCCATAAACAGAAATGCGCAGGAAACCCCTCAATGAAACCCCTTTTGGCGCCGCACAAGCCGCGCGTCTTATCTGAGTTACCATTTGTTGGTTGTAACTCTCCGCTTCAAGCTCATTAGGAAGAGATGATTTGGCCTCGTGGACAGGGTTGACTGGCACAAGGGCTGTTCTCATGATTTATTCAATTCCAACTGTTTGGGGCAGTGGTCCGCAGAGAGGTTCATTTGGCGCTGTAGTGTAAGGGAGTCGCAGGTTTGGATTAAGGCGGCGTCTCTCACTCATCAGGGGTGTCTTGCTTGTCATAATCCCTGCTTGCAGACGCGCAGATTGACACATACTGAAGAAATTGGCCCTCACATGACACAGTTGGCATGATTTCTCTCTTCTCGTTGCGAGTGGCTTTCCTGTTGCGGCGACCAGTATAAAAGGGGCTTGCAGAGCAGGGACCAGGTCACTTGTCTCCATGGACCCCAAGCTGCCAAAACACTGGTCGCGGGCTGGTGCTGTGACACACACACTGCAGTATCGTCGAGTGGCATGCTGACGTGGCCGCTCAACTCGAATCGGCCATTACATTGAGACACTGGCGGCAACCATAGCTCCAACTCCATAGCGGCAAAAGCTTCTGTGCAAGAAATGGACCGAATGTTCCCTCTACGTCCACGCCCCGGGGGCGGACGAGGGCCGTGCATAACGGCCAGCAGTACTCCACGAGCGAGTACCTGGGCTGTTTCTTTTTGGTGAGAATTTCCGGGTTCTCTGTATGAAGCGGACTTGCTGAAAGCGCATGTTGCTGCAATATGTGACCATGCTCTTCTGCGAAGAGCAGATGAGTGTAGCAGGCGTGGACGAGCCCAGCCACGGATGCATAGTGATGTACACGGTAGGACGCACATGTTTTGTCACGGTAACATCCATGATGTCCCCATAAGGCTCAACATTCCACCATGACAAGCATTTGCGTAGGACTTCGTGAACCCTTTCAAAAGGCCCGGCCATCCACAAACTGTCTGACGTAACTGTATTGGTCATTCCCATGTATTGGATGTACACCGAAGACGCGACCACCTTCAGCGTCGGACAATTTTGCTTCAACCAGAGGTTTTCAATAGAAACTTGCTGGAGTAAGGAATTCGAGGTGTACTGCTTGGCGAATTATCCGGAAGTAGTTGCTCATCAGGGCAGATACCACAATTCAAAGGCCCAGGTGCTTGGGATTAAAATTGAGTCGGGGACAGTCTAGTCAGACATTCTTGGTATGATGTGATTTAATTCGTTCTGTGGCTCCGAAGCCCTCAGAAAGGCGGAATTTTGACCCTAGGTTGGTATACCAGCAACGGTGTTCACGGCCAGAAAAACCGTCAGTATCACCGACCACGTGGCAATCCCTGACGACCGTTCGCAACTGGCAGCTTAGTAAGACAATGAAGATGTGTCAGGACTTTCGGTGATGCCAATTATCTCAACGGCAATTCGGCTTATGAAACAAGGTCATTTGTCGGAGGACACAGCGATGCAGTTGCCGTGGACGTGACCTCAATTGTGAGGTAGGAATCGCAGGAAGCAAGTGATGGTAGCGTCTCATTATTGCATGGACAGGCGGAATGTAACAGAAAGCGAGCTGTGACGGGGCCGGTAACCGACCGGCCCTGGGGTGACACAAGGCTGTCACAGCTCTGGACTTCTTTGCGTAACACTCCAGTTGCGGACATCGACCCGAAAAGGGGAAAATGGGGACGGGCGTTTCCCACGTTCGGACCACAGGGTTGGAAAAGAGTCGGCAGAAAAGGGCAGTGTCTCATGACGAGGGCATGCTCAGAGTCTCCAGTGATGGCAGACGCTATTGCTGTAGCTTGAACGCAGCGGAGGCGAGAATCTTTGGCCGCACCAGGCGCTCCGCAAAGACCACTCGGCGCCAAACTTGCTCGTCCTCACATCGTGCGTACCCATCAGAACTTCCTCTTCTTACGTACGGGACCGGCAGGTTTCTTCTCGAGCTCCCTGGCCAGCTCGGCACGTTTGCGCTCAGCTTTCTGCTCTTCCGTCTCGGCCTCCGCCTTTTCGGGTGGATGACCCTCGCCATCCGCCGGAGCACTGCGGCCGATGGCCCCGATCTTGCGCTTCGCGACTTTCGAGGGACTCGGGGACTGGGCCTCGCCACCGCCTGTTGCCGATGTCTCGCGGGGAGGTGTAGCTGCAGACCTCCCCCCTATGCGACCCAGTCCACCTCTACGCTGCGGAGCTGAAGGTCGCTCGGGCGGAGGCCGCGCTGGAGGCGGCTTTTCGTCATCGGAACCAGAACTAGATGCTGTTTCTGCGTCATCTCCAGGCGGTGATTTGGCTGGAGATGGTGACTTTCGTACAGGAGAAGACGACGACTGGCCTTTCTTCGACCCATGTAGTTGTTTCCGGTCTTTCCTGGGGGTCTCTTCCTTCTGCTGCTCTTCATCAGACTCAGAAGCAGTCTCGTCTTCATCAGCCGGCACTGTATGTGATGACTGGCTAGCAGCGCTGTCTCGTGCAGGTTCCTTTCTCCCACGAAGTGCGCCTATTCGTGATTTAGGAGGGGCTGGTACGCCGTGAGCAGACTCTGTTGCTGCGTTTTTGTCGGGGAAGTCGCTATCATCTGATGACGCATCCCGGACTTCTCTAGCAGCCCGCCGCGACCGATTACGCGGCGGCAGTTCATGGACTTGGAAATCATCGTCTTGCTGCCCTGAAGGTATTTCCTGACTCTGAGAGCGCACCCCAGGCTTCTCCGACTGGTCTAGAGAGTGAGATTTGATGGCCGTATTCGATTTGGGACCTGGTTTGGTCCACCAGTCGTTGAGCTGCTGAGGAGCGCCCACGTCCATCTGCGCGGGGCACTCAAAGCCCGGCCCAAAGACCTCTCCCAGCAAAGCAGTAGCGTCCTGCGAGGCCTCGGCACCGGCATCCTGGCCCGCTCTCCACTCATCTTCGCGAAAGGGCGCGAGGCCTTTGACCTTCTGGTCTGCTTCGGCTCGTGTGGCCTTCCGCTTTCCAGATAGTGCATTGAAGACGTGCTCCAAGCTTGCGTGCATGGCGGCCAGCTTGTCTACCAGCTTGTTGATGACGGCGTCCTTGTCCTTGAGCCGAGCTATGAGGCTAGCGACCTCGCGCGCACGGGTATGATGCGCTTGGACGAGCGGCAGCACCAGCTCCGAGGCAAGGGACGCGGGCTGGCATTTGGTCAAGTGCACCGGCCACACGAGCGGCGCCAGAGGCTTCGGCAGCTCGCAAGTGATCTCCAGGTCCAGGCCGGTCGGCGGAGCGGCGGAGAGACTGACACTGGTGTCTCGGTGATCTGACGACGCGGGGTCAAAGGCGGCCCTGAGCTTGCCGAGAAACACGGCCCACTGCTCGGCGTCGCCTTCACTCAAGTCGATGCTTGTGTTCTCCTGGAGGCTGCGCAGCAGGATGCTTTTTCTATCCAGACTCTCCACCCACACGTTGGCGAGATCGGTGATGTGGATCGTGTAAGACGAAGACGCGAACCGCGGAGAGATCAACAAAGCGGGTGCACCTTCGAAGGCCGGAAGGGAGTACCATCGTGGAGCTTCGCCCATCGTATGATAGATATTTTCGAATCAAAGTGTTGCATAAGATAAAGTGTTGGACAGTCCCATAGGCGTGAGTGGTAGTTATTACTTAATGAGTGAAGAGCCACGGCCTTGAGTTGGTTGTTGTTGTGGCAAGGCACGAGCCCCGTACAGTGCTCAGTGGCTGCTGCCTAAGATACACACTGTACGAATCACGTGCTACCTTTGCAATGAACCAAGTTACGTACCTACCTACTGTACAAGATACGGAGTACATCTCGACTTCAATCAAGTACGTTCTCTGCAACTATGTCGCCTCGGCACAACAAGGTATCAGGTTGTGCGTTTTGGCCTGAGAGATTACCGTTGTATTAAGTGTGTCCAAAACAAGCAATCTTTCGCGAATCGCGGCTGCCGCGTTGAACGGTTGCAGACCGCCGTAAGCTGTACCTACCCTACCTATACTCTACCGGTAGAGAGCTCTGACAGCCGATACCTGACCTACCATGCGTTACAGGATGTATGCTGAGTTAGGGACTCTAATCATATGCAGAATTCTGCAGTAGTGCACTCTAAATTCACATTCCCATTCCAAGGAGTCGACGTAGGTAGCTCTGGGGGCGATTTATTCGGTAGGCATCCGGTCTCACAGCGTTCATCTCTATTAATTTCGTGCATCGTTTATCGTCGAGGCTAGGTGAGGGCTCAGGTCTATACACAGCAGCGACAGAAGAGCAAAAAGCCGTGCAGAGTGCAGCACGAATATGTTACTCGGCCCGGATCCCCTAGTTGGCATCTGCCTGTATACCCCTAATCGATAGTGGCACACAGTCTCACGGTAGGACAAGTCGGATTGGGACCCCCATCCTGTGTATCTAGGTAGGCATTTGACGTATGCCATCGGACACTTGCTTCAGCGTCACCACCCTGCACGCGCAGGAAAGAATGATCACTAGACCTCGGTGCCAGAAATAGGTCGCATGGAAGTGGCAAGTAGCACCGAAAGGGCAGCTCATGGGCTTCTTGAAACGGGTACTTTCGTAAGAATCTATAATTGGTGCCGTATCACCCCCGAGCGACCGATATGCTACCTTTGCTAGGCTGGCTGCAGACTGACCCGCCGCATCTGCAACCAAGAAAGCTGCTTCCCGACTGTGCGATTTCTTAGTTGAGAAGGTTGAGCAACGCTTTCTCTGGCAATAGTCTGCTTTTCTCCATAGGGTGGGACCAATACATCCTGTCCAGACTCCAAGCTTTCTTGAAGTATCAACATGAATGGTCCAGTGCGTTTGGACGAAGTCATCGAATCTGTTGACCGCCCTGTCGCGTATCACAAGTACTTAGGAGGTGATGGTAAACTTAGTTTAGCCCAATCCCTGTTGCTGGCGGCGCTTATATCACAGGACCGGAGGGGTAGAATTCAACGCAGCGTGGCCTCAAGGCTGGTAGAGCGTCGGGAGGCAGAGAGTGGCATCAGCCAATGTGTTTTGGTGAAAAAAGGGGATTTGCGCTGGGAACATCAGGTAAGGGAAGCAAAGGATATGTTGGAGGGGATGGGTGGTACTAGCAAAAGAAATTACGAAAGGGTGGCAGTGACTCGAATGCCGGACCTTCACGTATCACAAAAAAAGAATGGCAGGCGTAAGATGGACTCACTCTCACTGCCACCGGAAAACTTACCACTGAGTTATTCCTGGCAACTGATTGACCCGGCTAGGCCTGGGGAACGTTAGGGAATTATGCCATTATTGGCACATATAGACTCCACATGCCTCTTCGCTAATTATCAGGTAGGCACCTAAGTAAGGTACCTACACAGAAGCCAGCGAGGGACCATCCCTTTGGTATTTCATTCGCAAATGACTGTTGTGCCTCTCCCAAACCCCGACCGCTTGCTTTTATCAACATTGAGGCCGATTGCCGCGGCCTTGCCATAGCCCCGTTGCTGAAATGCTACGAGGCCACAAGCCGACTTCCTTTACTCGTAGTTGTGAGAGTCCTCATCTCTGGTCTATTGTCATTCCCTCCCTCCTATACCCGAAACGCAATAATGATTTGTCCTCGTATCAGCATCCGAGTACAACACAGCACCTCAGTGTAGTCAACTTGAAGAATCTCTCTCGATTATTTAGGAAATAAGTGGTCCTTATTGAATGGAGAAGGTAAACAGTGGGTTGATTGACCTGTCAAGCTGACATCTAGAGGTAGAGGGCGTTCCTTATATACATGAATATGTAGAGCACCTAGTACTAGTGACAGTACATTGACCCTCATTTCAGCAGTCCTTACCAACGATTCCAACAGTCAAATACTAAGTAAGTACACTGTAAACCACCGCATCTTCCAAGCAATGATGGCAGATCTTCCACAACATTGGCAACATGACAACTGTGAGACCTACCTTACCTACCCCGGCAACAGGGTGTCCCCAGGCCCGCCTTGGCTCGGCGTTTCTTGGTAGCTGTTCTCAGCTTGAACTGCAAGTTGCAGCATAGGGAGCAGCCATATCCCATTGGACACGCCTTTCGGCGCACGCTTTTTGAGGGTCAGAGCTTTCTATTCTCGAGGGGAGGTAGGCTTGTTTACTTACCTACTCACCAGCAAGACCGCCCCGGCTTGGTCAACTAGGTAGTCACTTTGGACTCACCTCGTCGTCAACCCGCCCCCTTTTTTTTTCATAGCTCTTGAGTTCGAGCCTTCGAGGCTTCATCACGTTCACGTATTCCATTCACAGTATCACTCACTTCACTTTCACTTTCACCCCCTCGTCCAGAGCATTGCATCCGCGAACGCGTCGCCCCAGCCGATGCTCTCCAGCACGCGCTGCATCCTCGCCATATCCCGCTCGTCAAACACCTCGCCGAAGCACGGCGCCAGCATCTGCGCGAGCCCTTTCCGGTCCAGAAAAGCCGGCAGCGACGCGATGTACCTCAGGACCAGCTCGACGCGCTGCGCCGCCAGCCGCCTCCGCGCAGACTCCCTCTCCTCCCCGATCCGCCGCGGCAGCAGCAGCGGGAGCAGCGCCGCCCTGACCCACTCGGCCAGGCCCTCCCGGCCGCGCGCGTCCATGGCCCCCACGATGTCCGACGATGCCGCTGCCGCCGACGTGCCCGCGGGCGCGGGGGACCAGAAGCCGTATTCCCGGTCGAAGTGCAGCCACGAGGTTGGGGCCCGCGCGCGCGCCAGCGTCGCCGCCGCGGCCCGCTCGGCGCTGCGCAGGCGCACGAAGGCGGCGCCCCAGCGGACTCGCGTGTCCTGTTCCGGAGCGCCGGCGGCGGCGGCGACGACGCGGCAGAGTTCGCAGGGGTGGTCGAGCAGGACGCGCCACTGCCGGACGACGCCGAGCTCGGCGCAGATGTCGACGACGTCGTCGTCGGGAGGCCGTTGGTGGGGTTGGGAGGGGGGAGAGGGAGAGGGAGAGAATAGGCAGAATGTCTCGGCGAGGCTCTCGAGGTGCGCGTGTCCGCAGTTGTGGACGAGCTCGCAGACGATGTAGCACATGATATGATTTGTGTGCAGGAGAGGGGATGACTACCTAGGTATGTAAGTTGGATCTTGAAAGTTGTGTTCAGTGTCAGGGGATGCAGTTAGATGGGTCACAGTTGGGCAAGGCAGGTGGGAGGGATGATTCAGTTACAATTGATTAAACAGCGAGAGAGGAAGGCAAGAAATGACAGTCGGGGGCACGTCTCTACATAGACCTCCGTCATGGGTTCCGTACCTGGTGAGGCAGAAACTTCCTCTTAACAGGTCCATTGTTCTCTGCTACGGTGCGGAATCACTTCAATTATGGGACTCATATTGACAATAGAGTTGTTGACTTTCCTTGTTGGACGACAAGTCAATGTTCTCATTCCGAGCCAAGGGCTACAAAGTCTATTCACTGGGGCATTAGGTTTACTCTTACAAGTGTGATCTAGCGACGTCGATGCCTCAGCCAGTTCATGGACTGTGGGAGAGCTGTGGGAGGAGAGTCTTTCAAGTTTGGATACGTGGTCCCACCGTCAACATACGAGCTCTCTTTGTGGAAACAATCTCAAGTCAATTGAAAGAAACTGCTATCCTGCCTGCCCAACTGTTGTGTCCACACAGCACCACTTTGTAAGTGTGGCATACCGGATTCCTGACCTACCAATCCTAGGTGCTTACTTACCTACCTCTCATCACCCTGTTCCATCCTACCCTGTCAGTCAATCAATAGACGTAGATGAAGTCCTCGTTCTTCAAGTCCGACAAGTCACGCAGTCCGTTGTCCTCCTCCAGGCTCCTCGGCTGCTGGTAGTCGGCCTGCTCGAGCTCGACAGCCTTGCCGTCCCGCATCTGCTTCTTGCTCAGCATCGACTCGTCGACGAGCCAGGCCTGCTTCCCCATCTCCTCCCGCCTTCGGGCGTGCCGCTTGTTCAGGACCCTGAGGTACAGGGGGATCACTCTGTCGCTCGCGCGGCAGGATCAGCTTTTCTTCTCCTTCCACGACTTTTTCGACTGGCCAAGGGGGCGGGGGAGGGGGTGGAAATGTAGGAAAGTAGTTGACTCACATTCCCAGGACCCCGACGAGGACAAACATGACCAGGTTGGCCGTCAGGCCGGTGCGGTAGGTGGGCGCGTCGGCGGTGCTGTAGAGCTGCGGGCCGATGATGTTGCCCGTGCACATGCCCATGAACATGACGCCCGAGCTCGTCTTCTTCTTGGTGTCGCCGCCCGTGTTCTGCGCCGACCAGGCGTAGACCATGGGCGTAACGGCGCCGTAGAAGTAGAGCAGGTAGTAGCCGAACAGCAGCACGCCCCGGTTGTTGTTATTATTATCATTTCGCGGGATCGTCAGCATCATGACCGTGCCCGCGACCGCGCACGCGCTGAGCCCCGCGATCACCGCGCCCTTGCGCGCGAGCCGCGTCGAGAGCCAGGCCGACCCGACGATCGTGAGGATGTTGATCACACCCGTCGGCATGTTGAAGAGGATGGCGTCGAAGTTGGTGTAGCCAAAGTCCTTGATGATGAGGTTGCCGAAGGTGGAGATGCCACCGCTCGGGATCCTGCAAATAGACAGGGAGGGTGGGTGAGTGAGTGAATGATGTTGGTCATCTGGAAAGCTTTGCGAGAGCGAGAGGTGGCCCCGGGGGCAAACTCACGAGATAGAGACTATGAGGATGAACCACAGCAGGGTCTTGAAGTCGGTGAAGGTCTCGCGGACGTGGTCCCACCTCCACCGGCGGCTGGCGACGCCCATCTGGTTGGCGCGCAGCCGCTCGACGGCGATGACCTGCTCCCGCGACGCGAGGTAGCCGGCCTCCATGGGCGAGTCGGGCATGAGGCACAGGAAGGCGACGCCGAACGCGACGGTGATGCCGCCGCAGAAGACGAAGATCTCCTGGTACTTGTACACCCTGTCGGTCCGGATGTGGCCGAGCCCGTAGGTGATCAGGCTGCCGACGATGGCGGTCACTCCGTTCATCGCGTTCCAGTACGAGTTCCGGAGCGTCTGCTCGGATCGCCGCCACCACATCTGGGTGACGACGACGCAGGACGGTGCGATCATGGCCTCGAAAGACCCCAGCAGGAAGCGCAAAGCCAGTAGGGAGCCGAAATTGGTGCATGCCGCCATGATTGTCGCGCATGCGCCCTTCGAATGCGTCAGTGCAACAACCCTCATGGCGGACGGCTGTAGACGAAGCTATCCGATTCATCCAGCCCAAGATTTGAAGGCGAATAAGAGAAAACTTACCCAGCAGACTATCGCCGTGCCTATGACCTTACCCGTAGGCAGCTTGACGAGGAGAAAAGCCGCCAGTGGCTGAAAGATAAGCTGGGCGAAGTACAAGATGGAGCTCAACCACGAGTACTGTTCTGCGACGCGCCCCTAGAATTCAGCCGCCATACCATCTCACCAAATCATCATCATCATGAACTGACCAAAATCAGGAATACACCCTTTCCCCCCAATGGTCCTGCCCTACATAGAGTAGAGTATGTACTTACGGGAGCTCAGGTGGGCATCGTCGAGGATGCCGAAGATGGACACGTACGAGAGGGCGGACTTGTCGAGCTGCTGGCAGAAGTAGGCGCCGAGGATCAGGGGCAGGATGCGCCGGTCGACGCGCCGGAGCACGCGGCGCTCCTCGTCGTAGCCGAAGGCGACCTCGCCGCCCCCGTGCTCCGCGATGAACTGGGCCGCCTTGTCTGCGGCCTGGAGGACGCTGACGACGGCGGGCGGGGGGGCTCGGCCGAGCGTCGCCTCCTTGACGGGCGCGATGGCATCGACGTCCTCTGCGGCCGCGGACGCTGGCTGGGGGTGATCGAGGCCTGCCATGCTGGCTTTCCGCAAAATGAAGTTCCCCTCTTAAACTTTCTAGTTCAATGAAATTGGGTGAATCGAAACTTTACTGGCAGGCTGATCGTGATGAAGACAAGCCAGCAATGCTTCTATGCATCGGCCTTTTCTTAAGCTGACCGGCGTGTATCACGAGAACCCCGCCGGTTTAATGTTGAGATCTACACTTCGAGGGGTAAAAGATGATAGCCTCTACTATAAGAGCAGCCGCAAAGAGGGACTGATGGGCTGATATCAGGGGTATCTTCTTTCTTGGGGCCAGCCAGTCTCGCGCAGTCAAACTGCAAGGGTTTCCGCGGGGTGCAAGCAATGTCATACCGCAGGTGACCTATTTCACTAAAAGGTCAAAGTCTAGCCCGGCCAAGACCGATCTCGAGGTCTGTGAGAGAATATTAGCCGGCATGATGCTGCAGTGTCACCTCTTCGGCCACCATTCACGTCAAGGCCGGTACGTATGAGCCATCATCATAATTGGTCGGCACAGGACCGGCTCTATATTGGGCAGCTTAACAAAAGTCTGCTGTTGGACGGGGTCGTTGGAGACGCCACGGGATACGGTATAGATCCCCGGTCTGTCGGGCACGGAGCCCCGAAGACGGAGGCGGAGCCGGGGGAGCTCCTTAACTCAGCTGAATATGAGCAATCAAAGTGGAAGTCAGAGGCTTCCCAAAGCTTGATGGCAGAACATAGGTTGAGAAGTGACTTGGGGTGATGGGAGAAGCCAAGTCCAGCAACGCGAGCCAACCTTCGAGATGTATTCAAGTCAAGCCGTGCAAGCAACCTACCATCGATATCGAGATGAGGCGGGGTCTGGCTAAATGCCCAGCTGCTCCAATCACCTTCAGTGCCCTCATTTGGTCTCCGACTGCGGCCTCGGGAGGGGAACAGAGTATCTTCGGAGCTGCCACGAGATCGATGCTTCAGCCGTCATCTCCCTAGGTAGTCTGTTCGTGTACTTACTCAAGTACCGGTATAGCCACAAGGGGGTCGGTACTTCAACTACCTTGATAAACATCAACAGCAGAAAGCTCCCTCTCTCTCTCCGTCGAGAAGCAGCAGCACTCGACCTACCTTACCTACCATGGCGGACCCGTCAGCCTCCAGTAGTACCAGCACAAGTACCAGGAAGAGGTACGCGCTCGTGGGCACCGGCGCGCGCGCCATCTTCTACTACACGGCCATCGCGACGACGTACGCGGCGACGTCGCGCCTCGTCGGCTTCTGCGACACGAACCGGACGCGCATGCGGTACGCCAACGCGCGGCTCGAGGCGCTCGGGCACGGCGCGGTGCCGGCCTTCGCCGCCGCCGACTTCGACCGCATGGTGGCCGAGACGGCGCCGGACGAGGTCATCGTCACGAGCATCGACCGCACGCACGACGTCTACATCGTGCGCGCGCTCGAGCTGGGCTGCGGCGTCGTGACGGAGAAGCCCATGACGATCGACGCGCCGCGGGTGAGCTCGTCCCCCAAGTCCTTCACTCCCTTACCTATTGGAAAATTTGTATCTGCCTGCTCGCGAGGCATCTTCCCTGTTCCCCGACGTCTGATGTGATGGAAGAGCAAGAAACCCATCCTGACGGAGTGACTACCTACCTTACCTACTGACTCCTCCCGACTTTTGCATACCTAGTGCGCGCGCATCCTAGCAGCGGCCGCGGTCCCGGGGCGGCCGCGCGTGCGCGTGGCCTTCAACTACCGGTACGCGCCGCACAACACGGCGGTGGCGGCGCTGCTGCGCGCAGGGGCCATCGGCACCGTCACGAGCGTGCACTTCGAGTGGCTGCTCGACACGCGCCACGGGGCCGACTACTTCCGGCGCTGGCACCGCGACCGGCGCAGCAGCGGCGGCCTGCTCGTGCACAAGAGCACCCACCACTTCGACCTCGTCAACTTCTGGCTGCAAACCCGGCCCGCGACCGTGTACGCGCTCGGCGACCTGCGCTTCTACGGCCGCGAGAACGCCGAGGCCCGCGGCGTTTACGGAGGCGGCGGCGGCACGCGTGCCCGCGCGCGCGATAGCGGCAGTAGCGAGGCGGCGGCGGCGGCGGAAGCAGCACAGCGCGGCAATGGTAACGACGACGCTCGCGACGACGACGACCCATTCGCGCTGGACCTCGCGTCGGACGCGCAGCTGCGTTCGCTGTACCTGGACGCGGAGCACGAGGACGGCTACCGGCGGGACCAGGACGTGTTCGGGGACGGGATCAGCATCGAGGACACGATGAGCCTGCTGGTGCGGTACCGCAGCGGCGCTGTGCTGACGTACGCGCTGACGGCCTACGCGCCGTGGGAGGGGTTCCGCGTCGGCTTCGCCGGCACCGCGGGCCGCCTCGAGCTCGAGGTCGTCGAGAACAGCTACGTCAGCGGTGGTGGCGGCAGTGGTGGTGATGGTGGGGCCGTGGGTATCGGCGGCGAGCGGGACGAGAGGAGGAGGGCGGCCGAGGGCGCGCTCGAACGCCGGTCCCTGGTCCTGCGGCCCCTGTTCGAGCCGCCCCGCGAGATCGAGATCCCCGACGGCCCCGGCGGCGCGCACGGCGGCGGCGACGCCGTCCTGCTGGAGGATCTGTTTGGCGAGCCCGTGAGCGACGAGCACATGCGCGCGGCCAGCCACGTCGACGGCGCGCTGTCCATCCTGACGGGCATCGCGGCCAACAGGTCCATCGCCACCGGGCAGGTGGTGAACGTCGACGACATACTCAAGATACCGGAGGACGGATGAGTGCACCGAGCTTGTGGAAAGCTTTCAACCGAATTTGTTGTTCAATGGGAGAAGTACCGTACCGGTACTCGACAGCTTATAAGAAGCGTGCTGGTGCCCGTATGGTTCCGAGGCTGTGAGAGGAATGAGAAGTTAATGGATAACGTGAATATGATAGATTTATTTGATCAGTATTTCGGTCTATCAGATGTATGAATGTGCTGTGACGGTCGTGAAGAACGCAGACCGACTGAACAACTGTCTCCCAAGTCAACATCATTCGTTGGAATCATTCATGATTCGTGCCTATCGCCTGCCTGGATGCCTGTGCGTTCCGATATTCCTTCTCCTCATGGCCTTCGGCCTATTGTAGGCCGACAAATACGGATACCTAGCCGCCTCGGCCCTCACCAAGCGGCGCGTCCGTCCGTCCTCTTCATGATCCCGGCGCTCGTCGACTTACACGGGCTCGTAGCCGCCCGAGCTGTGGGCCGCGCGGTTCGAGAACAGCCAGTAGACGACGATGCCGACGAGCGGGAAGACGAGGACGAGCAGACACCACAGCAGCTTGTGCGAGGCCGGGCGGTTTGATCTGAGAACCTCGACTATGGTCGGTCGGTCCCCGTCGTCAGTTGACACTCAGCCAGTGGGTTTCTCCCTCATCTTTTATTGTGTCCGAAACGCCCAAAGAAACAAAAAGGGATGGGAAGAAGGGGAACTCACTCCACACGATGATGTCCAGAATCAGGATGATGAACCCGATGATGCCACCGCCGGTGCCGTACTGCCAGGGCGCCGCGGCGGCAGCGGTCGAGAAGGCCTCGTCGGCGATGGGCGCCGCGAGGGCGAGGGCCGCCAGCGCGAGCTGGAGCAGCGCGGAGAAGAAGGCGTGTTGGTACATGCTTGAGTTCCGTCTGAGTGAGACGGGTCGGGGAAAGATAAGATACGTAAGTGTATCCGTAAGTACTGGTAGATGTGTGTGTCTGCTGTTGTTCTTGGTGTGAGGCGGGGTTCTTGAGTCTTTTTATTATGTCGTGTCCCAGCCAGCACTTTCGGAGGCGGTCCTATAGAGGGGTAGGTCGTGGATGAGTCTGGACGAATGGAACCTGTCGTGCGCGGACGTGACGTCAGCTATGGCGAGTGACATCCTGGCTCGTAGGTATGCCCCGCTGGGAGAGTCACAGGCGGGTGCTTTGCTCCTCAATGCTTCCCTTTCTTCAAACATCCTCCTCTTCGGGGAGGTACCTCATCATCATTGGTCCAGAGAGCCTGCCCTCGAGTCTTCCGCGGGCTAGAGCGGTTGCTGCCATTACATAGAGCAATGGGAGGATTCCAGAGCCAACTCCCTTGTATAGGAAGGATTTGAGTTACCAACTCACCACGCTGCGCCAATTCCATGTTGGACAACTCCTGCACAGATGATCAGACTTGATTATAAGCATAACGAAACTATCAGATTGCTGCTAGTAAGAGTCACGTGTACTGTGGTTTTTAAATACATTCTTGGCTGAATAATATACATGGGAGTGGTATTTTCCTTATCCTATCACAGGGATATCGACTGTATGAGTAGGGTTGAGTCCACAGCCGCGAATGGACCTTCAGAGGTTTCCCCAGAACAGGCCACGAACGGCAGACATACGATCCGTGGTCCTCCATTCCGGCAGCTCCCCGGCTCCTGCCCGCCCAAGGACGCCCCTGACCTATATACCTAGGCGGCGCTCAGGCCCTTGTACACCGCCGTCTCGACCTGCGCCCACAGCCGCAGCACGGCCGGGTCGCCGAACGGCAGGATCTGCGTGGCGACGAGGCCGGCCACGCCGTTCTGGCGGTCGCACCACCAGTAGAGGTTGGGCAGGCCGCCCCACCACGCCGTGCCCGCGGCGCGGCCGGTGGCGCCGCCGCAGAGCATGAACGTGATCCCCCACTGCCGCGGCAAAAAAAAAAAAAAGTCAGTAGACATCCTGAATCGATCCAAGAAAGTCCGACAGGTCGACAATTGGGTTCCCCACGAGGGAGCGGGTGAGTAGTGAGTAGGTCCTACAGTGAGAAACAGACTGCCGGCAAGATAGAGAGGATAGACCGGCTCTTGAGACATGCAAGCGGAAACAGGGGGAAAGGGGGGGAGGCGAGAGGAGATATGTAGGGAGACAACTCCAAATAGCCAGGGGTTCACTCACGCCCTGAGGCGGGTCGCCGGCCTCCGGATACAGCTGCGGGAAGGGCTGCGTCACATCGGACCTGGCGCTGGGGAAGTCCTGGCGTCCGAAGTCGGGCATGTGTGGGATCTGGTTCGTGAACATGGCGTCGACGGTCTGTTCCGACACGAGACGCACGCCCGTCCGCGGACAGGCGCCGCCGTTAAGCAGCACTGCAAGTACGCCTGCAAGTGGGCCGGGGGATAGTCAGTGGGCTGTCAGTCCGGCTCGGCTCGGATGTCTGCGTGTATACGACCGACTAGCCATCATGGAGGAAGAAGAAGCAGCAGGAGGAGGATACCGGCAGGAGAAAAAAAGGAGAGTGTGTGGGAGAAGGGGCACAAAGAGAGAGAGGGGTATAAGGATGAAAAGAAGAGAAAGGAAGATAGGGGGGCACCTAGAACAGACAGGGAGAGAGACGTACGGGTGTATTCCTGGGGCTTGGTGTATAAGCCGCCGCCACCGTTGTCGAAGCAGTCGGCGAGCTCCTCCTCGGTTTCGGCTACCAGCCGGCGCGGCAAGACGGGGTCGCCGGGCACGCAGCGCCCGTCGGGGGTCCTGCGGTGCATGTGCGCGAGGCGCGCGCGCATGTCCCCGGTGGGCAGCATGGTGGTGCTGCCGAGCCCCAGCGGCTCGAAGATGTTCTCTCGCATGTACTGGTCCAGACCCATGCCCGTCTGGCGCTCCAGCACGATGCCGGCCCAGGTCACTCCGGTCTGGTGGCGGTGCGGTCAGAAGCTGGCGTCTGCATGCAGCAGCAGCACGTGGAGGAGGTGGGGGTTTGATCACCCCGGGGAAAGGGACAAAGGGGGTGGGGGAAAGGGGCAAGGGGGTTTGGTTATGAGACGGGAGAGGCCCGTACGTACACCATACATCCACGCCTCGCCCGGGTCGAAGACCATCGGCGCCCGCCGCAGGCCGTCGTAGCTGTTCTGGAGCTCGTCGATGCCGGCGCGGGCGTTGTGGTCGCGCAGGCCCGCGTGGTTGAAGGTGTAGGCGAAGCCGGCCGTGTGCGTCAGCAGCTGGCGCAGGGTGGCGCCGGCGTCGCCCGCGCGGGCGCGCAGCGTGCCGTCGGCGCGCAGGACCCGCACGGCCGCCAGGTCCGGGACCAGGGCGGCCACCTGCGCGGCGTCGTCGAGGCGCAGCTGCCCCCGCTCCACCAGCTGCATGCAGGCCAGCCCCGTGAGCAGCTTGGTGCTGGGAAGCAGCCGAAGGGGGGAAGGAAGGGGTTAGTCAGTCAGTCAGTCAGGCAGGCAAGCGGCTGTCGTACAGGACTGCGAATGGGATGGCCGTCACTGGGCAGGGTGGAAGGGGAGGAGATCAAGGGGCCAGGAAAAGGGGGATAAGGGGGAGAGAGAGAAAGATATCACACCAGCTGGCAATCCAGAAGACATGATCGAGCGTCATGTCCTCATCCGAGTCGGCTCCCCGCTTGCCCGCCGCGTGCACGAACAGTTCGTTGCCACTCTTGTCTACCACCACGGCGGCCGTCCCCGGGATGGATTGGGCGCCGCCCGAGACTGCCGTCTCCAGGAGGGACCGGAGCTCGCTGGCCGCGGTCTCGGAGAGCGGCATATTAACGACGACGACGATGATAATAACGAGGAGACCGAGAACGACGGATATGTATCCGAGAGATGACTTGGCCCGCACATGGGTGTCTCGAAAAGTGTGTGCTGCTTTCTGATATCGCCCTTTCCGAAACGCTTTCTTATACGAGTCGCCACGACGCCCGCCGTAAGGTAGGATGAAGCTGCACCCTGTTTCTCCCGAGTGTGGAACTTTGAAATGCCATATATAGAATTCCACAGACAACATTAACACGGAGTGATTTGCCGGGAATAAGAGCAACCCCTTTGGCATCTCCTTATTTTCAAGGGTGGTCAGCCCCCGAGGTCTGTTCACCATAATTTACCCCATAGGTATTTCAGTACTTGCAGGACCGGCGCCTTGAGGAGCCGTATTCCTTCACTCGGATATGTCTTATTTTTGTTTACCATGCCGCCATGGGAAGCTGTGCCATACGGGTGCCGACGCCATAGGCCAGTGAGTCACTAGCAGTAACGGCTCCTCAAGGCGCCGGTCCTGTCCGTCAGCTCGTGTACCGTCATGCCGCGAGGCAGGTAGTTACCTAGGTAGGTAGGTAAGATAACCATGCAGTCCGGCTAAGACGCTGCTCATATACGTAAACGCGTAGCTGATGCTCTCCGGCGCAGCTTCATATTGATATATACCAGTCCTTAACCCATGCGCCGGGAAATCAGCAGCTCTGAACTCGCGAGTCTAATGCAAAGCCGACCGTGAAAATGCACGCCGCCCCTGGCAAGTAGTAGTAGGTAGTACCTTTCCCGACCCGTTAATGCTCTTCTCTCTTTCTCCTTTTGCTTCTTCATTACCATTGTTCCTATTCTTATTATCGTTGTCTCCTCGTCATCGACCTCGTCGTTCCCGTCTCCTCGTCGTCGTCATCCGCGTGCCGCGCCGACGGACCTTATCATCAGCGGCCCCCCGCCCCCTCGCCTCCTCTAGACCTCGGGCTTGTAGACGCCGTCCTTGCACAGCAGCACGACCTTCTTGAAGAAGCGGCGCCACTCGATCGGGTCGCCCTTGAGCTTGACGAAGCGCACCTCGAGCAGCTCCTGCTGCTGCTGCTGCTGCTGCTGATAGCCGCTGGACCCCCCGACGGCCGGGAGGCGGTACCGGTCGACGAGGATCTCGCCGTGCAGGCCCTGGCGGCGCTCGTCGGCGGCGCGCACCTTGATGGATGCGACGGCGTCGCTGCTGCCTTCGCGCAGCATCATCTGCTGCTGCTGCGCCGGCAGCGGCACGTTGAGCTGGTGCAGCGCGTCGCGCAGCATCTGCACCAGCAGCGGCGGCGGCATGTGCGAGAAGAAGCGCGTGAACGAGTGCGCCGGCACGATGTCGCGGAAGCGGCGCGCCCGCTGCGTCAGCGTCATCGGCACCCCCGGCGCCTGCGAGAACTGGCTCATCGACGGCTCCTCGGCCAGCGCCTCGAAGAAGGCCTGCGACGGCGACAGCGACGAGGCGCCGCCGGCCCCGGCGGGCTGCGTGGCCGAGACGGGCACCAGCCCGGCGTCGCCGCGCGATGCCGGCTGCGTCGAGTGCCCGCCCAGCGAGCGCAGCGTCGGCCGCTCCCAGTCGAACAGCACGTCGTTGATGGGCGTCTCGGGCTGCGTCGACGCGAGCTTGGCCCAGGCCGTCGGGCCGCTGTCGACGTCCATGCTATCCGGTGACGGCCGCTGAGAGGCGGGCGGCTGCTGGCTGAAATCGATGCGGAGGTTCTCGAGCATCTGCGTGGCCAGGTTGATGGGGTCCGAGACTTGCCCGTCCTCGGCCAGGAATCTGTTGCGGCGCGTGTACCATGGATGCTGCCGTATCTGACCGAAAGAGAAGCGTTTCCGCGACTCGATATTCATCATGCCCCTGAGCAGGGAGAGTGCCGTGGCCGGAATCCTCTGCCATAAGCTGTCTGTGCTCCGGCCGTTCGTCTTCTTGTATTCCTGAAACTCCCAGCTCTGTGATGTCGGTTCATCCCATGGCGTGTTGCCCACTAGCAGTACGAATAATATAACACCGCAAGACCATATGTCCACCAGCTCTGCCGCGTACTTCGTCACCTCGGCGGATCTTCGGTCTACCCTTCCGCAAGCCAGGACCTCCGGAGCGACATACGGCGGGCTGCCGCACATGGTCGTGCTCAGCTTCTTCTGTCCTCTGTACTCGAACATGGTGGCCATGCCAAAGTCAGCAAGCTTCAGGTTGCCGTCCTCGGACATGAGGATATTCTCGGGCTTGAGATCGCGATGCGCCACGCCCTTGGAATGCACGAAGCTCACACCACTGATGAGCTGGATGAAGTAGAGGTGAGCTATGTCCTCGGTGACGCCGACGTCGGCCTCGATCTTGTCAAAGAGGTCACCTCCCTCGGCGAACTCCATGGCTATCCACCGCCAGACATGGTCCTCGCCCGTGGCAAACCACTCGATCACGTTGGGGTGCTGTCCGATGTGCGAGTGCAGGGACACCTCCATGGCAATCTGCTTCGCCGAGATGCGCCCCTTCTTCACCGCATAGCCCTTGTGTATCAGCTTGACAGCGAATACCGGCGTGGCAGAGTCCAGCGGCACCGCCTTCTTGATGCTGAAGCAGACAGCGGTTAGCCTCGATAATTACCTGGGGCAGGCCGGTAGGGAGAGCTCGCAAGGGCGACTCACGAGGCATACGCTCCTCGGCCTATGGTCTTTGACACGATCCTGAATGGGAGATCACCCGGGAGGGGGTCTAATTGAGACTGAGCTAGCTGAGACTGAGGCATGATGTTTAGCAGAGCACTTGCGAGGCTTCACCCTGTGTGGTGAGACTAGTGCGTGATTCAACCGATGCAGACAACAACACCCTCGGCACGATCGATCGATCTCTCTTACACGCTCCTACGTGAGACCGGCCGGGTGATAAACACGTGCAGCCATGCAGCAGTCTTGCAAGTGGCTACTCCGGGAGACCGTGATGGCACTTACCATGTTCATACGCGAGAAAGACGCGTCAAGTCGCGTTAAGTGTCGGCTGAGATCAATTCAGACGTCTAATGCCCGGTGTTGATGTTTGAGGGCGGATCGCGATGATAGAGCTTCATTGGCTGTCGAGTTCCCTCCCAGGCTTGACATACAGTGGGTATCCCCTTCTGTGGCTCCGTGGCAGGAGCGGTGACGAGACCGGGGACCGCCTGCTAGGAAGCAGAAAGGGCATTACTTTTGCAACTTATAGGGCATTATTCTCCCCTGTAAGCGCCGGGATCAAATGCCCTCAGCGGTCGCTGCGCAATGCCCCCTCACCCCTCCTCTCCTGGACCCCGCCTTGGCGACGTTTGGCTAGCTCTTTTTATCGGGGCGCTGGGCGGTATCCTCGCGGTTGCCATAGGCCGGTGGGGTCCTCCAATTCGCAGTGTCGGTTGTTTATATCTGGCAAGCATAGAAGTCAACTTCGCTGGTTGTCTGCTGTGTTACCGACATCTATCCCTGTGCTTTCTTCCCTCTCTCCTAGGACCTGACTTTTGCAAGCTGTACGGACGTACCGCCATTCTTCCATCACTACCTAATAATTCCAGCCACTGCATTCCAGCTTGGCTCGCATCTTCGTCTCTTTTCTCTTTCAGCCTCCACAGACCGCACATTGCTAGCAGGCCTTTGTCTGTCTAACCTTACGAGCCACTGCATTCGTTGCGTATCTGGATCCTTCTAGGGGTGTCATTCTCTGGCTTCATCTTCGCCAATTGCAACAATCAAGCCAAAATGGACTACACGACAGAGAACTCGGCTCCCGGCAGCGTTCAGGCTGCTAAGCTCGGCGGCGCGCGCAAGGGACCCGACGCCCAGAGTGTCGCCAAGAGGTACCTACTTACCTACTTACTGCCCCCGACTCTTCTGTCTCCCGATGCTGACGGCCGGCCCGCGGGGCCCGGCAACTAGACTGCAGACGGAGCTGATGCAGCTGATGACGTCGCCGGCGCCGGGCGTGTCGGCCTTCCCGTCGGCGGACGGCAACCTGATGTCGTGGGCGGCGACGATCGAGGGGCCCGAGGACACGCCGTACGCCGGGCTGACCTTCAAGCTGTCGTTCGCCTTCCCGCCCACCTACCCCTACGCGCCGCCGACGGTGCTCTTCCGGACGCCCATCTACCACCCCAACGTCGACTTCTCGGGCCGCATCTGCCTCGACATCCTCAAGGACAAGTGGACCGCCGCCTACAACGTCCAGACCGTCCTGCTGAGCCTGCAGAGCCTCCTCGGCGAGCCCAACAAGTGAGTCGTCCCAGACGGTCTAGTCTAGTCTGGCCCGGGCGCGTGTGGCCAACGCAGAGAAGTGGGGAGAACAAGAAACAGAAAGGAGGATAAACTTGCTGACATGCCACAGCTCGTCTCCCCTGAACGGCGAGGCGGCCGAGCTCTGGGACACGGACGCGGAAGAGTTCAAGCGAAAGGTTATGGGCCGTCACCGGGACGTTGACGACGACTGAGCACGAAAAGGAACTGTACACAGCTGAAGCGCTTTTGACGAGCATGGTTGTTTCTATGGGCATCAGGGGAGTCTCGCAGGCACAGGAGAACAGGAGTTGATACGCCTTTGTATAGCCGGCCGGCTTTGGAGTGTCTCGGCACTTGGCTTGCTGCATTACTGCATTTACGAATTGATTGGGTTGACAGGGCTTGGTGTTCGGTCTGCAACCTGCGCCTGGGCAGATTAGGAGGGAGTAGGAGGGAGGCAGTCACTTGTCAATGAGATAGGTGCCCTTGCTCTGCTTCTGGACGCCAGTTTTGGCATTGCCCAGGGGTGGTCTGTTCGGACCCCATGTTGAGTATCAACAAGTCGCCTATCAATTGGCATGCTGGAGCCAGCCGCGTGGTGTAGGACGGTGATCTCCTGTTTGGCAGCTAGTTCGCATAGCAATCATCAAAGCCAACTGCAGCATGGGATCATGAACCATTACTTTCCAGTCCCAATAAAGCTATGATGCTCTGACGAGGCCAAGTGAGATCTTGACTAGGACAGGAGCCGAGTGGCATATTCCTTCAGCACGCTAGGCTCGCGACGAGTCTCTGGTGTGGGCGTTCACATGTCTCTTGATTCATCGACGACCAGTGAAGCTAAATACCATGAACCAGGAGGAACTCCGAAACCATGCCCTGCGTGAATCCAGCCGGTATCATCACCACCGCAACAGAACGACCATTCCCTTTTTGCCGTTTTGTGCCGACCCTTACTCCTCCACGACGGACGTGACCAGACCCTTGGGGTTCTTGACGTTGACCGCCTGGACGTAGCTGTAGAGCTTCTCCTTGGCGTCCTCCTCGTCGTTTCGTCTTCGGCTGATCCGGATGCGCATTCTGTACGGGACGCCCTTGACACCACACTCCCAGACCTTCTTGTTCAGTTGGGGGTCGACACGGACATCCGAGGTTCCCTAGACATGGTTCGTTAGCCTCCAATCCTCGGTGCCGCGAGATGTGCGCTTTGCGTAAAATGCTCATAAATTGCTCGCCGCGGCGGTGTTGTCGACCGAGAGTGTAGAAGGGCTTTGGGAACTAGACCGGGGTCGTCGTACCATAGCCTTTGTGGCAAAAGCCTTGATCTCCTTGATGGCGCGGGGAGCCCGCTTCTTGAAGGTGACACCATGCAGCTTTTCGACAGTCAGCATACTGCATCTCCTGCCTGTTCACGCGCCTGCGCCTGCCGTGCGCTCCTTCTCGATCGCAGGCGCCGGCGGGCGGGTGGACGTACTCTCTTGTGGAGGTGGATGGTGTACTCGCGGGCGACGACCTGCTCAATGGCAGACTTCGCGGGCTTCTTTCCCTTCGACGACATTTTCTACAACGAAGGATCAGATATAGTTCCGGGCAAGTTGGATCTCGAGGTGGTGGTGCTCTTACTGCAGTCTTGACTGGGTGGTCGAAAAATGTCGGTCGGGTCGTTGGGTGATGTTGATAGCGTGCAAATCAAAAAACCACAACCCGAGTGTGGGAGTGTAGAGGGCAGAGAGGAAATTCCGGTAACCGAACCAATCAAGCTAGGGCAAGGTGGAAACACTATGGGTGGCTCGTGCAGGACAGCTGGCGAAAGCTGGCAGAAGCTGGTGCCATACTCGGCAGACCCAGCCAGCTGTGGCCCGGCTGTGGCTTGACAGGGCGAGCCCGGGGCGGGTGAGCTCCACGATTTCTCTTCAAGGGTCTAAGTTCAACGGCGTCTAATAGTTTGCAGATGGTGCTGAATGTGCAGAAGAATCTAATCAAAGAGAACACTTGAAAATACTACCGTACTGGATAATAATAATCTTCATCACCTTCACCTGAATATGTGTTTTCCTCAGTATGTCTCCCCATTGTGTCAATTGCAGCATGTGAAGGGTCGAAACCTCTGGACAATGATGTGGCGCGCGGGTACACATCCCACGCCGTTGCTGTGCCACAATGCAGCTCGACGTCAGGGGGGACCATGGCATGTACCGCAGAAGTAATTTCAGAGACGACGGGGGCGGCCAAGCAAGGCACGCCTCTCACACATCGACTGCGCAAAACAGACATCACTGTCAATCATCCGACGTCTGGTCTCATCTTCCCTTCGACATCAACTCATCAATTGTGCGCCGTGCGCGCTTCCGCTCTCTACAGCTCCATTCCGACGCACACCTTCCCTCTGCCGCCGCTGGCTACTCTAATTGATGCGACGCGTGTTCTCCCGCTGATTGCTCAATCAATTGCGCCGAGCACCTGTACCACGACCTGATTTCCGACCAGCCTCTTCTGCCAATCGACATCCCGACTTCCTCTCAACTGTGACCTATATACCTCTCCTCCCGCGACGATTCTTCCAGAGCTGTTCTTTCGCACTGTTCTCTTCCCCTAAACCTTGAAAGGTCCTCCGCCGACACCCACTCGCATACTCGGCAAACGGACACAATGGCATTCGAAGGGCGGAGTCCCCCGGGGGAGATGCACACCCCCTCACCCGTCCCTGATGTGAACAGAAATCGCCTACCAACTCTTTTCGAGGTGCTAAGCAGACGCACTCACCCGCCGGTCGACCTATTCTCTTTCTACATCTACATGAGAGATCAACAGCGGTCGGTGGACTATCTAGACTTCTGGTAAGATTACCCTGCCGTGGCTTCTAGTGTGTAGGGAGGGATACTGACCATATACAGGCTGGACGTTGCGCAGCACATGTCGCTCTGCCGTCATTATGTGCGAGAACTTCGGCGCTCTGTCTTGGTGGGCACGCCAGATATCGAGAAGGAAGAGTCGAAGCGGTCATCCCGGGCATTGGAGGCTATGGGCGACCTCAGTCACTCCCCCGCCGGACCATCCATGTATGCGACCGAGAAGGAGCGAGAGCAGAACGCTCAGATGTCAGCCTACTTGCGCGACCAACCGGCCTCGACTCCCCTCGGCATGCACGACTCCCCGGCGAGCAGTCAAGAGCGAAGAACCCGTGCCAGCACGCAGCTCAGCACCAGCACCCCGCACATGATAACCTCGGACTCCAACTCGCCTCTGCATACGGTAGCCCGGGATGATATCCGGGCTTCGGCTGAGAAGATCCTGTACACCTTCCTGCTTCCGGGTGCCGAGCGGGAGATCACCCTGCCCGGCTCCATCACCTCGGACATCACTGCCGCCATCGAGCAGGAGGGAAGGGACGACCCGGAGGTTTTCGACGTGGCTAAGGATTACGTCTTTCAGGCCATGGAGCGGGACGCGTTTCCGGGCTTCCTGAGAGCCCGCGCGCTCGGAAACCTGATCCCGCCCACCATCGTGGCAAGGCTGATTATTGGTCTCATTGCCATGTTTGGTGCCTTCTGGACCGCGTTCATCCTCATCTTCCTCGACTACTCCCGCTCGAAGCGAGCTTTTGTAAGTGACACGAGAATCCATCCTCCTCGAGCAGCGCATGCGGAACCGTGCTTACCATTTGTTCGCAGGAGGTCATCCCCTTCACCGTGGGCGTGTACTTCCTCGCGTCGTACCAGTACTCGCTGGACCCGATCATGGCGCTGCTCGGATTCACCGAGTACACGCCCTTCAACTTCTCGCGCATCCGGGAGCCCTACGTGCGCAAGCTCCTGGTCAAGCGCTCGGTCATGGTGCTGGCGGCAACGGTGCTGATAGATGCGGCATTCTGCGTGCTCTTCATCCTCGTGCCCGGCAAGAGGTTGTGAGCCAACCAACTCACAGTCTGTGTGATCTCCTGCCCTCCTCTCACGCCCGCGACCCCTCTGAGCACACCCGTTCCACATCATCATCGCGCCAAACCTTCTCACGACGTTACGATCATTTGTTTTCTCCTTCTTCTTTCTTCCCCCTTTCCGCAGAGCAGGCCAACGTCTTTTTGATCAGCATCACAGGGTCGCGGCCCTTTCTTCTTCTTGCGCAAGTCGCGGTGCGAGCCCCATCGGGGCAGGAATGTAATTTGATACCACAGGGAACGCGTGAACGGGAGAGCGCGTTGCAGCACAGCCACCGCTGCCGGTGGTAGAGGGGGTACTAGGTTGTCTTGGGCTGGGCAGGGAGTATGAAGGCTACCAGGTATCTGAGTGAAGTGCCTAATTACCTACCTAGTTCAGGTAGGTAGGTATCTACTTGATTACTTTCTCAAGACCTTCTACTCGGACATACGAGGCCTCCGTCTGTCCCCGCCTTCAACATGCATGATTATCTATGCCTTCTTGTACAATACCTTGTCTATGTCGTCGGGTGGGAGTAGTGGTAGTGGTAGTGGTAGTGGCAGCACAGCAGTGCCGTTGTAGGGGGTATAATCATACTTACTACTTACTGCCCACGAGCCGTACGTGCAAGAGCCAGTCTGTGTTCTGTTCTTAATCCTCTTCCACAAGCGCCGAGGCTTCTCGTCTCGTCTACCTACCTATATACCTACTCTAGGCTGGCTTGAGAGTCTAGCAGTGAGTAAGTAGACTGCAAGTAGGTACAGTAAGTCCCCAAGGCATACATACACCCGCGTGGGGGGCACGTTCTCTGCGGCGCTGTAGCGATGCTTCTTGCTATTTGGAGGAAGGAGCCCGATGTCGTATGTGCTGTTTGTTTTCTATGGCCGAGAGAGAGGGCATCGAGCAATGCTGCGCACGCTGCCGCGGGTTTGCAGCACTGTCTACCTGGTAAGTCGGCGGATTGGCGGCGCTATAGGTAGGGACTACGGATGCTGGACCGGTAGCAGCAGCAGTAGCAGCAGCAGTAGCAGCAGCGGGCACAGTAATGGCAGCGGCAGTGATTGCCCTGATGATGATGATGATGATGTTTACCAAGCTTTTGTTTCATTCAGCATAAGGTAGGTATCTTTCCCGTAACAAACTCTATTAGGCTCACTGTCCAGCCAGCCATTTATCTACTTCTCTGTCTCTCTCTTTCTCTCTCTCTCTCAAGACTACAGCTTGCGCTGGCTGGCGCGCTTCTTGCTGGGACCTCTGAGGGCGGCGCCGCCACTGCCCTCGCCGAACTCGTCGGGCTCCTCCTCGTCCACGTCCATGGCCTCGTCGTCGTCGTCGGGGCCGGGCACGAGGCTGTCGCTGCCGCGCTTGTTAAACCGCTGGCCGGCGTAGGGCATGCGCCCCATGGCGCGGCTGAGGGCCGCGCTCTGGCGGGGGCCGTGGACGCCGCCCCCCAAGGCGGCAGCAGATGCGGCGGCGGATGCGGCCTGAGCGGAGGAGGAGCCCTCGGCGAGGCTGCGCTGCTTCTCCTCCTCGACGAGGCGCGCCTGCGCGGCGGCCCAGGCCTGGCCGTCGGCGTGGCGGCGCGCGGCCTCGGACTGCACGGCGGCGATCTGGGCCTCGAGGTCGGCGAGGCTCTCGGAGCAGCGCCGGGACCAGGCGCGCAGCGACTCGAGCATGGCGGGCACGCTGCCGGGCGCGAGGTCGCGCAGGGGCGAGACGGCCGAGACGCGCACCACGGCGGCGTGCGGGTCGAGCTGGGCCTCGACTAGGCCGGCGTAGACGGCGCTGATGACCAGGTCCTCGACGGCGCGGGCGTCGGGCAGGTCGAGCTGGCGGCGCAGCGCGTCGTAGCTCAGCCCGCCGCCGCCGCCGCCGTCCCCCCGCGGCGCGAGGCTGAGCACCGACAGCTGCCGCAGCTTCTGCCGCTGGGCGTCGTTGAGGGGCGGCAGGTCCGCCGCCGACGCCGCGTAGTCCGTGTAGGTGCGGTACGCGAAGATCTCGAGCAGGCGCAGGTAGGGCGCGTGCTCGGGCGACCGGGCCAGCGCCTGGATCTGCGGCGTCTGCAGGAGCTCGGCGAAGACGAAGGTGGTCGGGTACGACGTGGCCTGGGTGACGAGATCGGCTGCCGCGCGCGGCGCCGTCGCCGACTTGGAGAGGGCCAGGAAGGGCTGAGGCAAGTCCAGGTTGGTCAGCTCTTGGCGCACAAATGAACACACAAAGTCTACCACACAGCACTCAGGAGCGTGGCAGGGGATAGCATACCTCCAGGGCGTTGAGGGCCTTCGTCTGCTCCAGCTGCTCCATGGTGGCTCGACGATTGCCTCAAGGGATATCACTCATCAGCAGGCGGAGGAGGTACGGTCTCTGGTACGGTCAGAACCAAGCTTCGGATCGACGAGGTCGGGTAGATGAAACGAGCATGCACAGCGGGACGGGAGAGGCTTGGCGTGATGATACAAGGACGAAACGCCTCGCAACCGCTGGGGCGTGGTCTCGTGCGTGGTGTTCTAGATTTGCGAGGATCGACGGGGAAGAGCTCAGGGGAGAAGTGCCAGAGGCACAGGATGAGGCGTTTGGAGCTGGGGTGTAGGATACAAGCGGGTGCCTTGTATCATGAGCGTTTGAGAGCTACGATTTGTCGTCCAATTGCCAGAATTGCCGCGGGGCGCTTCTCCCAGACAGGCTAGCCCGTTGCGGGGTGTTCCAGCCCTATCTTATCGCTTTCTCAGGTTGCCCGCCTGGGTTGCTCGCACTATCCTGCCTGTCCTGTCATACTCTATTCGCCTCTTTCCTTGGGGTTTTGTTGTCGAGTACAGTTTGTACGGAGTACCTGAGGTAAGTACCTGTTTCCAGGTATCTACCGTAGACATGGTGCTCTTGAGAATGTCTGTTTCAATTCCTGTTGGCGTCGCCAGTGGTGAACTAAAGTGGGGATGCAGAAGCAGGCCAAAGTTGTTGAGGACCTGGTCTCACCTGCAGTTGAAACAGTATTACACGAATAACACCTGTTCTTGAGGCGGGATATTGTATTTTCCTTGTTTTCAAGACATCTACCTGTATTATGTAAACACCGTTTTCTAGGTGTAAGTCGTGTGATGTGTGACCAATATTAGTCAGGAACTAGAACTTGGCTGACAGGCACTGACAGTTGCTGAGCTGTCCAAGAGCGGGAATATCGAGGTATCCACCTCTCCGGAGCACTAAAAAGGTTCTCTTTCGAGGCGACCTGACCATTGAATTTCAAGTGCACGTCTTGGCTTGGGAGCTGTATTATTGACCAAGCCTTAGCTGAAGAAGCACGTCTGTCAGCACACCCACTCGGCGCGTCCTTCAGCATGGCCGCATGGCTAGACCATCGCGGGTTGTCACTCTATTGGGGGAATTGCCCGGATGTCCGTGCCACTTTAGGAAATAGTGGTACGTACGAGTCGTACGAATTATATTGGGGAGAATGGCGGAAGAAGTCCACAGCTCACGGTACAGGTCTGAGGGTGCACACAGTCTGTGCGATGCAATGGCACAGTATATGTACTGTGACATGCCTGTGTCTCGAGAGCCTGTCCCAGCTCGCACTGTCTGGTGCCCTGGTGCCCGGGCAAGCCGGTACAGTGCTACGGTCTCCGACCCAGTGCCACCAAAGGTTGTCTCTAGCGCCCGTGACCCCCGATTAATCACCTTCCGTGCTGACAAAGATGCATGTGGCCCTTCACCAATCAGTCCATAAAGGTCTTTGGCCTCCTCGTACCACCCTCTCGCGAGCTGCGCTTTTCCTTTGGCCATTCTGCCTATTATCTGGTGGACAATGTCAAGGTCCTCTCTTTGCCTGCACTAGAGTATATGCTTACTTTACTCACCTATGATGCCATCCCACGCATAGCATTGTTGCATACGCCGTTGTATCTTTCTACCTCTTCTCCTTCTCTTTCCCAAACTCCAGCCTTACTTGGCTCCCACCTAGCCTCAGCCCATTTTCCCGGCCATGGCTCTGCCAAGTATTAAAATCCCTTCGAGGGGACCGACTGTCTCTCTGCAAAGCCCGTCGCCGGCTCGATGGGCTACCACTACTTTGCGAGTTGGTGGCATGACGTACGAACCCCCGAGGCAGTTTGCGCCAGATGGCGGGCCATCCTCCAGTACTAGTACTGACGGTTTTCGCAGATGTGGCGCATGCACGTCGGCTGTTGAAGCAGGCTTCAAAGGTGTTGTCGGCGTTGGGAGCGTGTCTGTGAGCTTGGTGATGGAACGAGCCGTGGTCATGCACGATCCGCAACGGATATCCGCCGAGCAGATACAAGAGACCATCGAGGATCGCGGATTCGAGGCCGAAGTCCTTGCGACCGACTTGCCATCTGCTCTGCCGACCCCGAGAACCCCGAGAACGGCGACTCTCGACGAGAGCCTTGACGAAGCGACGACCACTGTAACGACTATAGCCGTGGAGGGAATGACATGCGGCGCTTGTACATCCGCCGTCGAGGGAGGTTTCGCCGACGTTACAGGCGTCAAACACTTCAGCATTTCGTTACTGTCTGAAAGAGCTGTCATAGAACACGATGCGACCTTACTCCCGGTCGCCAAGATTCTCGAGACCATTGAGGATCGCGGTTTCGGTGCGACCTTGATCGACAGCGAAGAATCCAAGCCCGCCAAACTCTCCAAGTACGCAGACGACGACATGGACGCGTCCGTTGCGACGACTACGGTAGCAATCGAGGGGATGACGTGCGGAGCCTGCACCTCTGCTGTAGAGAGTGGGTTCGCCGGCATGGACGGTATCGTACGGTTCAACATCAGCCTCTTGGCTGAAAGAGCTGTCATTACACACGACCCTACAAAATTGTCCGCCGACAGGATAGCAGAAATCATCGAAGATAAGGGGTTCGGTGCCGAGGTTTTGTCCGTGAACCTTGAAAATGCCAACCAGTCTGGATCCTCCTCAACGGCCCAATTCAAGGTTTACGGCAGCCCCGACGCGGCAGCGGCCAAGTCTATCGAAGACGCCCTGGTCGCTTTGCCAGGCGTCACCTCTGCCAAGCTCGGCATGTCCACGTCCAGGCTCACCGTCACACATCAACCAAATGTCACTGGCCTGCGGGTACTGGTCGAGACAATTGAGGGGCTCGGCTACAACGCTCTGGTTGCAGACAATGATGACAATAACGCCCAGTTGGAATCGCTCGCGAAGACGCGGGAAATCCAAGAATGGCGCCGGGCTTTCACGTTGTCGCTCGGTTTTGCCATTCCCGTTCTTTTCATCGGCATGATTTTTCCCATGCTCATTCCCGCGCTTGATTTCGGTGGCTTCGAACTCCTCCCCGGTCTATTCCTGGGAGACATCATCTGCCTAGGTTTGACGATACCCATACAGTTCGGCGTCGGAAAACGCTTCTACAGGTCCGCGTACAAATCAGTCAAACACGGCTCGCCAACCATGGACGTGCTCGTTGTCCTGGGCACATCTGCTGCCTTCTTCTTTAGCGTTTTCGCCATGGTTGTGTCCATCCTGTGTCCCCCGCATACTAGGCCGAGCACCATCTTCGACACCAGCACCATGCTGATCACCTTCATTACCTTAGGCCGCTTCCTAGAGAACCGTGCCAAGGGCCAGACGTCAGCAGCTCTTTCGCGGCTCATGTCTCTTGCGCCAGCAATGGCAACTATCTACGCCGATCCCATCGCAGCTGAGAAGGCTGCCGAGGGCTGGGATTCAGCCACCGCTTCTGGCGATCCAAGAACTCCCATCGGCGATCGTAACGCGGCCGAGGAGAAAGTGATACCTACCGAGCTCATCTCTGTTGGTGATATTGTGGTCATTCGCCCAGGTGACAAGATTCCCGCTGACGGACCCATTGTGCGTGGTGAGACATATATCGACGAGAGCATGGTCACCGGCGAGGCGATCCCAGTCCAGAAGAAGAAGGGCAGTCATGTCATCGGCGGGACAGTCAACGGCCATGGCCGAATCGACTTCCGTGTCACTCGAGCTGGTCGTGACACTCAGCTTAGCCAGATTGTGAAGTTGGTGCAAGATGCGCAGACTACTCGCGCCCCTATCCAGCGTTTGGCTGATACGATTGCCGGTTACTTCGTTCCCACGATCTTAGCGCTGGGTGGCCTGACCTTCGTCGTTTGGATGGTCCTCAGTCACGTTCTCAGCGACCCCCCCAAAATCTTCCTCGAGGCAGAAAGTGGCGGCAAGTTGATGGTCTGCGTTCAGCTGTGCATCTCTGTCATAGTTTTTGCCTGTCCCTGTGCGCTAGGTCTTGCCACACCCACCGCTGTCATGGTTGGCACTGGTGTGGGTGCTGAGAACGGTATCCTCGTTAAGGGCGGAGCAGCCCTCGAGACCACTACCAGGATTACTCAGGTGGTCTTGGACAAGACCGGCACCATTACCTACGGCAAGATGAACGTCGCGGCTACCGAGATGCCTCCAGTCTGGCAAGGCAACGATTGGCGACCGCGTTTGTGGTGGACCATCGTGGGTCTCGCAGAAGGGGGCAGCGAACACCCCGTCGGCAAAGCTATTTTGCGTGCTGCCCGAACAGAACTTGGTCTAGACGGAGACGGACCGATCGATGGCAGCGTCGGCGATTTCAGGGCGGCTGTAGGGCGAGGAATCAGCGCGACAGTCGAACCATCACGCAGCGCCGAACGGACTCGGTACAAGGTCCTGGTCGGCAATGTTCGCTTCCTCCGTGAGAGCGGCGTTGACGTTCCAGAGGAGGCGGTAGAGGCATCGGAGGAGATCAACTTCAAGGCGAACAAGTCAACCAAGTCGAAATCGAGATCGACGACCTCTGCCGGAACAACCAATGTCTTCATCGCCATAGATGGGATTTACGCGGGCCACATCTGCCTGGCCGACACGATCAAGGAGGGCGCGGCTGCGGCCATCGAGGCCCTGCACCGCATGCGCATCAAGACGGCCATCGTGACCGGCGACCAGCGCTCCACCGCCCTGGCCGTGGCCGCGCAGGTCGGCATCCCGCCCGAGAACGTGTTCGCCGGCGTGTCGCCGGACCAGAAGCAGGCCATCATCCTGCGGCTCCGGGAGGAGCAGGGGGAGTGCGTGGCGATGGTGGGCGACGGCATCAACGACTCGCCGGCGCTGGCGACGGCCGACGTGGGCATCGCCATGTCGAGCGGCACCGACGTGGCCATGGAGGCGGCCGACGTGGTGCTGATGCGGCCCGACGAGCTCATGGACGTGCCGGCGGCGCTGCACCTCGCCCGCACCATCTTCACGCGCATCAAGCTCAACCTGGCCTGGGCCTGCCTGTACAACCTGGTCGGGCTGCCGTTCGCCATGGGCGCCTTCCTGCCGCTGGGCTGGCACCTGCACCCGCTCGCCGCGGGCGGCGCCATGGCCTGCAGCAGCGTCAGCGTCGTCGTCAGCTCCCTCCTGCTCAAGTTCTGGAAGCGGCCCCTGTGGATGGACGAGGCGCTCGGCCGCGGCGCGGACAAGGGGGAGGAGCTGCGGCGGAGGAGGCGCCGCGGCGGCCGGTGGAGCAGTCTCGGGAGAGACGCCGTGGCGCGCGTGCGGGACCTGGCCGGCTCGCTGCGGGGTGGCAGGAGGTCCAGGAAGGGCGAGGGATACGTCCCGCTGGACACGCTGGATCATGTGGATGTCTGATGGGGGGGGGGCGCTGTGGCATGGCATGCATGTTCTGCTCTGTGTTGTGCTTTTCTTTTCCTGCAATTAGACCCGAGATACCATACTGTTTTGCACGTGCTGCCGTCTATCTACATATGAATGACAAGATAACTCATATCATATACTTAGTCTCAAATGTGACAAGTGTCGAGGTGTGAGTTGGCAGGTAAGTTACCTACCTTCAAGTAGGCAGGTCTCCCAATTTCAGTGACGCAGCGCCATTGAGTTGGCACTGAATAAATCGCCCGTCTCCGCGAACCTGGGATCGGCCTGACTGGGATTAATTCTATGCGTGTAACAAGACGTGGCCATCTACCTGTGTACTCGCCCAGGTTAAAGGGACCTCGGGCTCAAAGTTGGTCGGGGTGCCCCAGAAGTGGGTTACCCCGACCAACTTCTAGTAGTCGAAGGGCGCCTGTAGCCCAGACGAGTATGGTAGAGTGTCGAGAGTGTGTATGGCTGTTGACTTCCTTTTGAGCTTTGGTCTTTGTACAAGGCTCGGAAAGTCGTTGCAGCTGTGTGTGGATAAGAAGTAATAACAAGGAAACGTGTATGAGTTCATCTGTAGTGTTGCTACTTATCCGGTTGTTGCAATAGGAGAGATAGTAGTTGAGTCTAGCCAGTGGTAATTACCGTACCTAACGCGTTAGCTCGACCGGCCGTTGAAGGAGCAGGGCCGTATTCGGCCCAGACGCGTCCTCGTGACCTTTAACATCGTAAATCAGGACGTCAATATCCGCCGAGGGACCTTGGAACTTCCCCACCTTGGAACTTCATCACATTAAGCTCTTTGTATCGAGGTTGAACCCTGGAGAAGTAAGTTCCTAAGACGGTAGAGGGTATTTGGAACAATAGGGGGTAAATTAAGTTATGACTTATGTGCACGCAATGGAGGTACGATGTTTTCCAATGAGGCGGTGATAAGCTTTGAAGCTCCGACTGGTTGGTATTGGGATCCCCAGCGGCAATACTCCATAGTACGGCTGACTGATCCTTTGCAGGCACACGTCTTGACCCTCGGTCTTGTCTCCTGCGCTTAGACTACCTAGTCCCGAAAAGGGGCTTACCGCATAGGAAACCCTGCTAGCGATATCAAGGGACTGGGGTCGGTCGTAGTATGCATCCCAGACAGATATCCTAGACCCTTTGTCTTCCTGGCTCTGGCGACATCTGGTCTGCGGTGGCGATATGCCTTCATCGGTGACCGTCCAGCTGCCTCAGAGGGTAGACCGTAGGCGTTTGGTCCGAGCCACTATAAGCTACTCCCCCCGCCGCGCTGTCTTGAAAAGGGCGTATTTTTGCGCGTAGCTGGAGGTCTTTCAAGATGATGATCTGGAACTCGCTGTCGCTGCTGCTGGGGGCCGTGTTGTTGCCTTCGTTGGCGCACTCGAAAACCCTCTGCACCCGCGAGAATGCCATCCCGCGTCTCGAATACAGCAGCTTGACGAGCGCACAGCAGACCAACTACGTCTCCGCCATACAGTGCATCATGGCCAAGCCATCGCTGCTGCACAGCCTCGTGCCCGCCACCACGAACAAATTCGACGACTACGCCGCGGTGCACGTCAACATGACCATCTCGATCCATATCGATGGCATATTCCTGGCCTGGCACCGCCACTTTGTCCACCTGATGGAGCAGGAGCTGCACCAGTGTGGGTGGCCGGCCGGGCTGGGATTGCCCTACTGGAACTGGACGCTGCCCGTCTACGCCAGTCTCGAGACCAGCCCCCTCTTCGACGGCAGCGCCACCTCCCTCGGCGGCAACGGCCTCTACGACCCCAACACGGGGCCGTACGTGACGCCGTCCGGGGCGGAGCTCCCGCACGGCTCCGGCGGCGGCTGCGTGACGACGGGCCCGTTCGCGAACCGCACCGTGTCCTTCCAGCCGCTCGACTTCTCCGTCGTGTTCTCGGGTCTGCCGGCGAACTGGAGCGCCGCGTCCCCGCACTGCATGACGCGGGACCTGAACGACGCCGGCATCGCGGGCTTCAACAACGCCAGCGCCGTCGCCTTTCTCCTCGCGCAGCCGACGGTGGGCGAGTTCGCCGACAAGGTCAACGGCTACGGCGACAGCCCGGGCCTGCACGGCGGGGGCCACCTCGGCATCGGCGGCACGGGCTACGACTTCTTCGGCAGCCCGCAGGACCCGGCCTTCTACCTGCACCACGCCATGCTGGACGGCGTGTGGGAGGCGTGGCAGGCAGCTGACCCGCCGAGTCGCCGCTACGTGTATAACGGCACGAGTACAATCTTCAACGCGCCGACGACACCCGAGGTCGTCAACGAGACGGTGCTGAGCTATGGTGTCTTGGGACAGACGACCGTGCAGATGGTGCAGGATCCCTTGGCGAATGGGTATTGCTACATGTACGTATAAAGGCATGGCTGCTTAGAATATACAGAGCTTGCGGTGCTGTGGAAACTCGTGGCCACCTCTCTCTCCAAGGCCTGCTGGTACCTTGTTATCATTGCCGACTGAACTTCTTGCTGTTGTTGATGTTGCTACTGTTACTATCAGCAGCCAGATCGAAAGCCTGATTTGGCTCGACCGACGACTAGTAGAAGTTTCCGGCATCATTCATGGAAACCCAACTTTAGCTAAGCACCTAAACTACGTAGGTGAAGCAGGCACATAAGGCGCCTGATTAGCTGCGGCTGACTTTCAGTCAGAATTCGGCTCTTTACTTCTTCTTTTCTTGTCTCCATGCTCTGGTTCCCCCGTTGTTAAGGATTCCCTGGCAGACAGCCCGGTAACATAAACGCAACCTGGCTCAACCCCTTTCCGAGTCCACAGCATCTGCGTGAACCCATGCGGTTTCCCGTATCTTGGAGAAGTCCCAAGAGACACAGCCGCGCCTTGATATATATTACCGTACGGGATGTGTGAGATCTTACGATCTCCCTCTACTTATTGGGCAAATTTACGAGACTTGTACCTATGCCGTACGCATCCGAATCAGGCGTCTCGCTATTGGTTGTCCGTACGAGATGAGTTGCTGCAAGCACGATAGATGCTCAGGGATGCGCCTCGTACTACACGGTAGCCCCGGGGTCAATTGCCGGTCCATGTCCGAAGTCCGAGCTCACAGTCGTCGCCGGGCACCGGGAACAGTGGGGTCCGCTGGGGCTTATAAGAGAGCGCCGGTATGCCTCACTGCTGATGCGTCGACAAGGCTCACTTTATCTTTCTGTCCTACTTGACATGCTTACCACTTATCATGTTCGACCTATCAAGTCCCAAAATGTCGATCACCCGGTATCATCAGCATTTACATCCAAGTACATAGGCAAATATGCCGCCAGCTTTCCAGTGTTGGCTATGCTACCTACCTGGTAGTACCCCAGACACGTCAACTCGACGGCACCGAGCAACGAAGACACAGTCCACGCGCCAGTGTCCGCTTTCGATCAGTCGGCCGCCACCGGCAATATGAACCCGTCCAGGGTGACGTCCTTACCCTCGAAGCCCGGGCGGACGTCGGGCTCCGTCCACCGCCGGACTCGTCTGAACCCGTTCTTCTCCACCACGCGCCGGCTGGCCGGGTTGTCCACCTCGACCACGCACCACAGCACCTCGGGAACGACGCGAAGCGGAGGTTGATCTTCCTCCTCGCCTCCACCACCACTTCCTCCTCCTCCTTCTTCACCTTCAACCTTTCCCACTCCCTTCGCACCTCTTCTGCCCACGGCGTCGTCGTCGACCTCGTCGTCATCGGCGACGGCGAGAACGACGTCCTCGCGCGGCAGGGCGCGCCACGCGGCCACGAACGCGGCGAGGAACTCGGTCGCGAGCCCGCGGCCCCAGTGCTCGCGGCGGAGTAGGTAGCCGACCTCGGGCCAGCCGGCGTGGTGCGACCCGAGGTCGCGCACGCCGCCGACGCCGACGATCTCCAGCTTCTCCTCGCCGCCCCCCGTCGCGGCAGCAGTGGCGGCGCGCAGCACGAAGTTGTAGCTGCGCGCGTCGTTGGGCGCCAGGAACTGGTCCACTGTTGCGCCGCCGGCCGGCGGTGGCACGTTAGCGGGGGAGAAAAGGGGGAGTTGGGGGGGGGGGGGGGGGGGGGAAGGTCGAGACGTGGTTTGCGGGAGGTTTGTAGGGCAGCAAGCAAGTAGGCGCGAACCCGTGTCCTCTTCGCCCCGGCTCTCTTGCTTCCGCCTAACTATCTGACACAGTCTTCTCACCGGGCAGTGAGTCGATGGGAATGCGCCACTTACTGAACCGCTGCGTCTCGGTACGGTCGCGGTCGATAACACCCCGCACCGTCGAGATCATCACCTCGGGCTGCGTTCGTAGGGCGTGAACACCCTCCAGACTGCACCAGACCGAGAGTCAGTACGTGCTTCCGTTTTCCCGTCTTTCTCGGGAGCAAAGGGGGCAAATGTTGCAACAAGTTCTCCCGGAGCGGCGACTCGACAAGAAGATAATACGCGAGCCTGCTACGGAGGAGGCGCGTGGGGGATGACGAGACACGGTGAGAATGGAGCAGCTACGAACTGGGCGGGCTCGAAGGGCTCCAGAAGCAAGCGCGCGGTGCGGATGGGCTTTCGCGCGGCGTTCGGCGGCAACGGCAATACAGGGCGCGTCGTCCGCACCAAGACGCTGGGAGTGGGCGCCTCGGCCGGAAGAGTGTCGTCGACGGCGGCCATGGGACTCTCGTGCCTGGTTCCGGCCGTCGTTTTGCCGGCTGGCCAACGGGACAGGTGAGAAAGGGTCTTGTAGGACAGGGTTGACCTTGAATGACTCCCACGACCTTGGATGACTCCCACGACCTTGAATGACTCCCACGACTTTGGATGACTCCCGCGCGGCTCTGTTCAGCACGGAGGAGTGGTTGGATCAGCCACAAGTCTGGTGAGCCTGGCTTCCGAGACCGTTGACATGGCGCGCCGTTGTGAGTCAGAAAACGATGCAGACAAGTCCGTCGATCCTATTGGCCCCGGCCAATTTCGGCGGTATGCATTTTACAGTACGCGGCCGAGTTCGACGGCGGCATGCCCAAGTTTGCCAAAGAGAGCACCTAAGGTAGGAACACAGACCGGCGTGTATGTGTATGGATCGAGCCGCAAAACGATCAGGTCTCTGAGCATCCAAGGCGGGAGGCCCTGGGAGAGGTAGGTCGGGTCTCGGATCTGGTCCCTTCGTAGCTCGGGCGTGTTCGGGCCCGAGTCTGTGATCCGCCCCCGATATTGCGGAGCCGCTCTCCTCAGCTGTCAAACAGCCAATTGCGGCGACCGATGCCTTTAGAGGATGTGATAGGTATTCCCGTTACCACGATCACGAGGGATGCCAGCCCCGGCAGAAAGTCCGCGTCATTGAGCTAGACGACCCCGGGACAAGCGAAAAGGACAGAAGGTCCCTTCAGCTGAAAGGAGGGCGGACGAGGCAGAATTGCCTTCTAGTTTGAGAATGTACTAGATGCTTAAGAGCCTAAGTAAGGAATTAAGCAAGCAGAAATGCCCCCAAGATTCAACTAAATATTGGAATACCGGAGGAATGCTTATAGCCCGTCCTGAGCGGCGCCGTCTGATAACTTAGCTCAGAAACCACCACAAGACCAGGTGATATCTAGAAGTCATATCTGGGAACGACATCGAACACCATACAACGAAGGTGGCCTCACGGGGGCCCGTAATCGAAGCCCAAATGAGGATCACTTCTCTACTGCCACCACCACCACCATCACCACCCACAACCACCTATACCGAGTGACGCCCGCAAAGCAAAACATGAATCCGCAGCCAGCGGCGGCGGCGGCCGCCGGTGCACCGGCGAGCGCCGCGGCGGCGCCGGCCACGAAGCCGCTCAGCTGCACGCAGTGCCGGGCCCGGAAGCTCAAGTGCGACCGCAAGACGCCGTGCCGGCACTGCGTGCGGTCGGGCGCCGAGTGCATCCTGCCGGCGCGCAAGCGCGTGCAGCGCCCGCGCAGGACCAAGAACTCGGACCTGCTGCAGCGCCTGCGCCGGCTCGAGTCCATCGTCGGCAACGTCGCCCTGTCCCAGCTGGGTGGCGGCGGTGACGGCGGCAGCGGTGGCGGCGGCGGCCCGGCCGACGATGATGATGAGCCGATGATGGGTGGTGACGACGCCCCGGGGGGATTTTCTGCCGCCGCCACCACCTCCGCCTCCGCCTCCGCCTCCGCCTCCGCCTCCGCAGCCGCGGCTCCGACTCCGGCACGATCGACGCCCGTGGATGCTTATGTGGCCGCCGCGGGGCTGGCCGGGCCGTCGGGCGTAGTAAGCAGCGATGTCCAGCCCAAGCCGCAAGAAAGCACGGCGCAGCGCTATCTAAGCGGGCAATTCTGGGTATGTAATCGGTTTCCTGCCCTTCGAACCTTGTCTCGAGTACTTTCTCCAAGATCAGGAGATATCTATTCCCGCCCAAACGGGTTCCCGGAGATCCCGAACCTTGATCAAAGCTTTGTAAACGAGGCAATCGCTGACTTCTGGATCTTGAAGTCCAATCTCTGCGACGAGGTCGTCGGTCTAAAGCAAGCGCTAGAGCAGTCCACGGACTCGGATGACGATGATGACGACAGCGACAGGCCCATGGACACGACCAGCCCGGAATCAGCCGGCGGGCAGACGGACGCGACCTCGGCACCGCCGGGCATGCTCCTCGGCGGCGGCGGAGCCCTCGGCGCCGCTCGGCCCCGGCACCCGCCCCCGGAGCTCATCCGCTTCCTCACGACGACGTATTTCGAAAACGTCGACATCCTGCTGAAGATCCTGCACCGGCCGACCGTGACGGCGCAGCTGCTGGACTTCGCCGACAAAAACAACACGTCGTCCCCCGACGACGACGCCGCCGCCGCGGCCGCCGAGCTGAGCCCGGACCGCGAGGCGCTCTTCTTCGCCGTCTACTACGCCGCCGTGGCCAGCCTGTCGGGGTCGTCGGGGTCCGACGAGGCCGCGACGGCGCGGCTGCTGGGGGGCCGGCCGCCGGGCGAGCTGCTCGCCGCGTACCGGCGCGGCATCGAGGGCGCGCTCGCGCGCGCCGACTACCTCAACGGCGGCGGCGGCCTCGAGGCGCTGCAGGCGCTGACGCTGTACGCGGGCTGCCTGCGCACGCACGTCGGGTCGCGCCCCTCGTGGGTGCTGCTCGCGCTGCCGGTGCGGCTCGCCGAGGCCATGGGCCTGCACCGCGACGGCGACGGGAGCCGGATCGGAAGCGCCTTCGAGGCCGAGCAGCGCCGGCGCCTGTGGTGGCAGCTGATCGTGCTGGACGGTGCGTGGGTTTCTCTCGAATTGCCCCCGTCGTATCAATACCTATTACTTCTTTGGCGTCGCTGGTTGCTGACATCAACTACCTTACTTTACTGATTCGCAGTCCGCGCCGCCGAGGACCGCGGCACGCCGGCGCTCATCGCCCGCGACTCGTACGACACGCGTCTCCCGCACAACGTCGACGACGACGACTTCGGGCCCGCCACGCCCGGCCCCGACCTGGTCGACCGCGCCGGCCCGACCGACGCCACCTTCAGCCTGTGCACGGCGCAGTGCTCCGGCTTCTTCCTCTACTTCGAGCACGCCGTCAACCCGCGGTCGGCGGGCGCGCCCCCGCAGGAGATCGAGGCCGACGCCATCCAGCGCGCCCAGCGCCTCGAGGCACAGTTCGTACGTATTTCGCCGAGGCCCGCGCGCGAACGGGTCCCCCCTGTCTTGCTTTGTTCATCTGCCCTATCCTTTCTTTTCGGCTGCCGTCGTCCAGCACTGCAGAACAGTGTTTCGAGAGCCCCCCTCATGAACGGGGCGCGTCTCGTGTCATAACCGCAATTCGTCTGCTACTTACGCACAAGGAGCCAGCTACTGACCCCCCGACTCCCTCCCACAGGTCGCCGGCGCGGACCCCTCCCACCTGGGCTCGTGCCTCGCCAGCGTCATCGTGCGCCTCATCGTGCTCAAGTTCTGGCTGCACGTGCACTACCCGCTGCACGACCGCGGCCGCCTCCGGGGTGCCGCGGCCGGCAGCCAACAACAACGCTCTTCTTCTTCTTCCACGTCGCCGTCGCCGCTGCCGCCGCCTCCTCCTCCTCCTCGTACGTCGTCGCACTTCCCTTGCGCGCGGCGCGAGTCGACGCTGCGCAACGCCGTCGCGGCCATGGAGCTGTCGCGCGACTTTGGCCGCAGGGGGCCGTGGGTGAGCAAGTTCCGCTGGTGGAGCGAGACGTACGGTGAGTTTTTTTTTTTTGGTCACCTTTCTTCCCCCGTCCCGGCGTTGCGGGCTTTCCGCCTGCCTGCCTGTCTTGCCTCTGATCAGCTACTTCCCGCTATAATGCTTCTTCTTCTTCGCCGACGGGACCGTCTGTCTACCTACACTCCATAATGGGGCAGCTCCTGACTGTCTACATCCCATCCATCCATCAACCCACACACTAACTGATCGCCACATCCCTCCCCCTCTCCTCTCCTCCCCCCATCTCTACCTAACCTACCTACTTTCTACCCAGTCCAATGGCACCCCCTCGCCGTCGCGCTCGCCGAGCTCTGCGCCCCCCGCCATCTCCGCGGCCCCCTCGCCGACCGCGCCTGGCGCGTCATCGACGACGTCTTCGCCCCTTGGGGCCGCGTCGTCGCCGACGCCCGCCGCGGCTCCCTCTGGCGCCCCATCCGCAAGCTGCACCGCCGCGCCCGCGCCGCCCGCGACGCCGCCCGCGACGCCGCCGAGGCAGAAGCACGGGCAGAGACGGAGGCAGAGGCGGAGATACAGGCTTCCGGGGCGCTGCTGGGAGCTGCAGGTGGTGACGGTGGTGGCAGGCACACTATGCAGCAGCACCACCAGCAAGAGGACGACGACGAGGGGCCGAAATGGGTGCCCCCCGCCGACGCGACGAGTCTAGTGGGCATCACGGGCGAGGGCATGGTGATGGGTTTCATGGACGCCGCGGTCCCGGCGGCGACGCCTGCCCCCGCCGACGTCGACGTCGTCGCCGCCGTCCCCCCGGACCTGACCGGTCTGCAGCTGGAGCAGCAGCAGCAGCAGCAGCCCTGGCTCACGTGGCCCGTGGAGGACGTCGTCAACTTCGACATGGGCAGCTTCGGCTTTCCCCCCTACGACGGCGGCGGCGGCGGCGGCGGAGGCGGCGGGTCCGGCTTGGACCCGATGGACTGGAGCACGTGGGACGAGTTCGTGCTGGACACGTACGCGGACTCGAAGTCCGGCTCCAGTGAGGGGAGCTGAGCCTTGTAGCAGTAATCGACCAATCTCAAACAATGTAAAAACAAAAAATTCTACTCCCAGATACGGACACAATGGAGCTTGCTTGATCGTGGTGTCAATTCATTCTGCTCTATCTACCGAGAGCACATGCAAATGAAGTTTTCCGCAGAACCCGTAGAAACACCGGCAAAGACCATTCCCAACCCCTCATGAACTCGAAAACCCACCCTACGCGAACGTGGACGGTCTGGTGGCGCTGAAGATCTTCTTGGTGTTGGTCTTGGGGACACGGTGAGGCAGGGGGAAGGCGAGGCCCTTGGAGACGAGCTGTCTGATGTAGGGGCGCTTGATGTCGTCGGTCTTCTCGAGCTCGACAACACGGAGAATCTGCACAGGCGTCAGTCAGCTGAGGCTCTGATTCCGGGGCATCCAGAGGGTTTCGTACGTGGATCGACCGGAAGCGGGCACGGTGGCGGGCGGCCATGTCCTGGTACATGGCCTCGACAGCCTCGGTTCTCGACATCTCGCGGTACTCTTTGTACATGTTGTGGGTACCGGAGCGGGAGTCGTAGCGGAGCCAGACGCCAAAGTTCTTGACGCGCAGGGGGTTTTGCTCGTGGATCTGCCCGGTTGTCAGCAAGCCGGCCTCTGCACGGTGGGGTTCCATCATCCAGAGCGTACCAGGTTCAGGCTGACAATCTCGCCGTTGGACTTCTTGACCTTCTTGAGCTTCATCAAGAAGTACCAGAAGCGGGACTTGGCGACGACCTCATTGGGGGCGAAGATGCGCATGCGGTAGAGCTTGGGCGTGGGGTTGGCCTCGGTGGGCAGGTGGCGCCCAATGACCGCGTACTCCTGGAGACGACCTGCATCCGCCTTGTCAGTGACTGCTTCGGAATCCATCTTTCTATGTAGTCCATCAAAGCTGCTGGGATCTGGAAAGGTCCGACAAGGCTCTTCGGTGTCGCTTATTGCAGTATGAGAGTGTCGAAGGGATTTCAATCGGGTCAGGCATCAGATCAGAATGAAGCTCGTCGCCCCATGGCATGATTGGGTCTTGATCCGTCATAACCTCTTGCATGCCCATATGCTTCCGCGTCCTGAAATGCCATTGTGTCTCTACACTTGTCGCTCTGGATCGAACTCATGTTGCAAAACAAGCGTCGAAAACTTGTAATTCGTCGCGCGAATCGTGGCGGTCGGCAAATCGTCGTGTTCCAATCCGTTGTCCCAGTCCGGTGCAGCACTCGATGCAAACGAAAGGAAAGTGAAGCTTACCCATCTGGAAAAACGTCAGCAGTTGCTTTCACAGCCTTCAAGAAGTACGACTTACGGCGACGTGTGTTTGGTCGGGTTGTCGTGATGCGGTTCGTAGTGAGAAGATGGTGGAGGCTCTGGGCACTTCTTCGGTTAGCAGAAAGTTTTTGGAGAAATTCTGTGCTAAGGGTTTGTCACCCTAGCGAATTGTGCCCGCGCTGCGATTGGCCCGACCTGAAGGGTGACGGGTGTACTGTGGCTTGGCTGCATCCGTGGCTGGTGAAAAGCAATGAACTCGAACAAGGTGGTCAGAGCGTTGCCCTTATGTGAGCCAATTGCCAACTGGGGTTATCATTCAGCTGGCACTTGGACGAAGACGCCTGGCAACTGCCACAGACAAGACGGACTGACTGACAGCTTGGCTTGCCTCGCGACTCATCAGTCGCGCCAGCCCCAAACGCCCTCTATGAATCTGTGAGGTGCCCTGTTGTCGCTCGTCAACACGTGTCTCCGGTGCCATGGACGGTCTCATCCACGAATTCAGAGCGGCCTACAATGCCATGAAGGGCGACCAGCTGGCGGAGAGCCTGCTGCCAGACATCCCCAAGTACGGACCGCGTCTGCAAGCTCTGTGGGGCGCCGGCGACGTGCGGTCTGCCACTTCGGACCTGCACTTCCTCTTCTACAATGACCAGTCACGCGTGAGGCTATCTAAGGAGGAGACCTCTGGCTGGCTTGAGGTCTATCTTTCCTATTGGAAGGCCGTGGGTAAGATCCTGGCTGCCGAAGGCTTAAGGAGTGATGCCAAGGTGGGTTGAGCCAGAACATGAGCCAGAACATGAGCCACGTCCGGCGTAGCTCGCCTTCCGTCGTCTTGCTCTCTAGCCCATCATCTCCTCATCCTCTCGTGTGAGCTAAGGTGAAGGCTGACCCGAGCTCAGGCCTCGTGGACAGACGTTTACCAGGCATGGAAGGACTTCACACTGCATGTCATCCGTGGCTATAGCAATTTCGGCTTTGAGAACTGGACCATCCCGTGCTTGTACGTCGCCGGCAGCTACCTTAGATTGTACGCTATGCGCGCCGACGCCGAGAGGAACCGCAGCGCCGAGAACACGGCTATGACTGGCTTCCAGGATGATTTCGATCCTCAGGCTGAAGAGCACAAACAGCTCGAAGACTCGACCGGCCATCTCACCAAGATCTTCCAGCTATGCCTCACCGACAGGTAATCGTCTGCCTCTTGAGCGAGAAGTGATCTTCTTGTACTGACTGGCTATATCTTCAGAGCACCTATTGAGGAGTCTCGCAAATGGGGTGTCTACTACTCTATCAATCTCCTCTTCAAGACATACTTCAGACTCAACTCGGAACCGCTGTCCAAGAACATCCTGAAGGCAGTGTCGGCTGGTCGGTCCGATATCCCCTCGATAGAAAAGTTCCCCAAGTCTCAACAAGTCACCTTCAAATACTATGAAGGTGTCTTGTCGTTTCTCGAGGAGAACTATGTCGAGGTTGGTCTGCCCCGCGGAATTCACTGCGGTCAGGCATGGCCCGACTGACACGGATCCAGGCTGAGAGGCATCTCACGACGGCGTGGATGATGTGTCACAGAGACGCACAGCGGAATCTCGAGTAGGTCCTTGGTCTGTCAAGGCTCTGCAGTCGACAGGTTCTGACTCATTTCAGACTCATCTTGACGTACCTTGTTCCGTGTCATCTACTTACGACACACACTCTACCCAGCACGGCGTTGCTGGAACCCTTTCCTCGGCTACAGAAGCTCTTCACACCCTTGGCGCAGGCGATTAAGAAGGCCGATCTTAGTTCGTTCGACCGAGCCCTGCGCGATGGCGAGCCCGAGTTCATCAAACGGCGTATCTATCTGACCCTTGAGCGTGGCCGCGACATCGCACTGCGTAACCTCCTGCGTAAGGTCTTCGTGGCCGGGGGATTCGAGGAGCCCAAAGAGGGTGCCCCGCCCATCCGACGTACGAGAGTTCCCATTGCCGAGTTCGTGGCTGCCATCAGAATAAGCAGTGGAGAGGATATCGACGTCGACGAGGTCGAGTGTCTCTTGGCCAACATGATCTACAAGGTGAGTGTAATTCGTCTCTACTCTCTGATTTGCTCTTTCCATAGATCCGGCTCCGCGAAGCCTCTTCAGTGTGCCCTCCATTCAACTCGCAGCACCGACTGCGATGGTAGCACTTGTGATACACTGTGGACTGCCCCGTACGACTTGAGTGGCCTGGAGGTGACTCACTAACGGACTGCAGAACCTGATGAAGGGTTATATATCCCACGAGCGCGGCATCGTGGTGCTCAGCAAGAATGGCGCCTTCCCGGGGACAAAGGTGTGAGTCAACTTAGGCGCCTACAGATATTGAACGGTTGATTACCTCTACCTAGCTAGTATATCGGCCCCATGGCAGGCGAGGCGGCGAGCGGGCGACAGGCTGTACGCGTTCCGCCTGTGGCAAGGCGCACACCGAAAGGCGACCCGCGATGCCATTGGACTGCCTTGCGTCTGCCTTGCAGCAAGGGTGCGGTCAAATAGATGACGGACAGGTACCGGTGGTGTGGAGATGACAAACGCAGGTGTCGTGCTCATTGGTGGTGCAACCTCAGACACCCGGCACCCCGTCGCATGAGCAAATGAGAAAATGAGAAGCGATGAGCGATGAGCTCCGGCTTGGCAACCACCTGCTGGAGACGTACTCTCATTCCGGTGACGTCCGTCTACGATGTCCACCTCTTCACATGCTGGTGGCTCTCCAGCAGCCCACTACCTAGGTATATACCATCGTCGCCGGCTAGGCCAGCCACCACAGGGCTTATAGGTAGACTCAAACCGACGAAGACGCGTGGAAGCTGAGCCATTGTCGCCCGTAGTGATATACACAATATCTACTGTATTTGCTGAAGGCATGCGATTCCAGAATCCATTTGCCGCGATCCTCTCGCTTTCATAGAACCAGCTGGCCGTGTGGTCCTCCGTGAGCATTCAGTCTGAGTACCCGAGTAAGCGGATTTTCCACAACGTGCGAGGTCTTCCTTCTTTTAATAGGTACGGAGTAGTAGATACTGAAAGCCGTTGACGTACGACGGCAATTCCGAGTGTGGTTGAATCCCGTCCGGCGGGTCGGCAAACGAGGCAACCTGCAGTGACTCATACTCTCTCCTTCACCTACATCCATCTCTCTCTATCTGCTTCCACCCTTGCCGCCCGACCGGACCTAACCCAAACCACCCCCACCTCCGCTCACTGCAGTCACCGTAGGTACTGAGCGGGTTCAAATGAGCTACTCACACCGGTACCGTCGTACTTCCTGGCAGTGAGCGAGCGAGCAAGTGAAGTGCAGTGCTGCGCAAGCACTTTGAACTGCCTACACCAAGCACGTCAAGATAGCTAAGAAGGTACCCAGGTGGTTGGGCTACACCTAGGCTATTCACTGGAACTGAATAAACATCCAGAGTAGCCTCGTCTACCGACTACCAAACGGGCAGACGGGGTGCCGGCTGAGAAAGCGTGTACATATATGTGTGTGTGTGTGTGGATGGATGGGTGGGTGGCGGCCGATAGGTATTGAGTAACATACGGTACTAGGAAAACCAGCCTCAAGATACCAAGTGGGCTGATCGACCAGAAGTCGACGCGCAAGGCTGGTCAGGGTACTGAGACAGTTTTCGGGAAGTGTCTCGCGACCGGGTGTGTGAGACTGGAAGCGATCCCGACCAGCCAGCCGCACGGACAGGTAAGGTAAGGAAAAAGAAAATACGGTAGAGAGAAGGTGCACGGAGGCAAATGGAATTACTCAGCCGTTGTGAAGGGTATGAAGATGGGAGGAGGGTCTGGCTGGAAAGATGGCGTTTAGGAAGGGGTGGAATGAGTCACGCAATAGATGTTGCTGAGAGAGAGTCGCGGCGCTGCGAGTTGCAAGTATAGTCGAAAGTATGTACAAGAATGGCATAAGTTATCTCGTCGGGCTTGTCTGCTCTACTAGATCTCAAACAACACACAAATACACACACCAACATACGTGCACTCTCACCGTCTCTCTGACTCTGCGTGTGTGTGTGTGTAGATGTCTGAACTTGCTGGCAGAGTTGCCATCAGCGAGTGTGCAGAATGGGTAATAGTACAATAGTCTCATGAAACTTGAGTCCTCCTGGTCTTGCCGTCTGATAGCCACTCTCTTCTTCCTCCTCGTCGAGTCCTTCCGAGAAGACGTCGTCAGGACAAATGAAACGGTGCAAGGCTGGTAGGTCCAGAACCAGTCTTGTTTTTTTTTTGCCTCCTCTTCTTCTTGGTACTGTTTTCGATGCGTTCCTCGCAACTCCAACATCCAAAGCAGTTAGGAGACAAGACCCCGCGACGGCACACAACGAACAGCCTCTGATGTCGCCATGCTCGAGGTCGTAAAGAATTATATGAATACAAGGCAGGTAAGGTAGTCGGTCAGAGGGATGGAGTTCAGTAAGTCAACATGGTTGGCCATCGGCATCGTCTCCCGGACCATCCTCGACCGGCAAGGAGAGAAGGACACCGGACCCGAACGCCATGACGCCGAAATATGGTATTTGTTTCATTGTTGGGCCCGGAGCCCCGGAGAGATCCCGACATATCTCTGGGGGTGGCGAGACGGAAGACGACAAGACAAAGGAGATTCGTAAAATCATTACCAGAAGGGAGGAAAAGAGATTGAAGAATGCTGAGCTGGGAAGCCAAGGTGCGATAAGTAAGTGGTGGGAAATTGGCGCGGCCAGTCGCCTAGAAGAGGTGGCGGTTGCTCCGGGGCGTGCTCCTGAGCGCAGACGAGGTCAGGACGGATATTGCAACACGGAAAAAGAGAGAGAAAGCAAAGAATAGAAAGAGAGAGAGAGCAAGGTTATCGGAAGTCAGGCTGCTTACGAGGCGCTGGAGATGTCGTCGACGTGGTTGCACAGGGCGACGAAGAGGTCGAAGAACAGGCTCGTGCCGCCGTTGTACATCTCGAGCTGCATGGTGCCGCTCTTCTTGAAGGTGCCGCGGCTGCGGATGATGAGCGCCAGGTAGTGGGCCCGCAGCTTCGAGTCGGACTCGGGCGTGTTGGCGTAGGCGTAGCGCGCCGACGCCAGGATCGTGCCGCACTGGATGCCGGAATCTGCGGGCGGGCCCCACCCCGGGCCGTAGGTCAGCCGGGCCATCCTATTTTTTACGGGGAAGGACGGATATACGGGATGGGCTGGGAGGGTTAAGAGGGGGCGAGGGGGTAGTGATAGGTGGGGGTCAGTCCGGAGGATGGATGACTGGAGGATGACTCACGGAGGCCCTGCTTCCTCAGGGCGAGGCGCTTGAGCTCGTCGAGCCCGTACTTGTCGGCGACGCAGTAGAGCACCGTGTCCTTGAGCAGGTCGCCGTGGGCGGCGTGGGGGTAGATGGTGGCGGCGCGGGCGCCGCCGCGCTCCTCGTCGGGCTGCTCCAGCGCCCACGAGTTGCGGTTGCGCCGGTCGTGCTGCTGCACCAGCCGCGGGTAGTAGTCGCCCTTGTACAGGTACTCGAGCACGCACGAGAAGATCTCGGGCTCGTCGTCGGGCAGGTGGACGCGCTTGTTGGGCCCACCGCCCGTTCCGCCGCCGCCCATGCCGCCGCTACTCGGCTGACTGGCGAGCACCTGCTGGAACCAGGGCGACGCGCTCAGCACGTCCTCGTGCGCGGCGAAGATGCGCTGGTCGCGGCCCAGGACGAGCGTCACGATCGAGGTCGTCATGTTGCTGTGGAGGTCAGTGGGGGGATGATGAACAGGCGATTATGCTTTCACCTGGCCCGTCGTTCCACCAAGGCCGGAGAGGTGGAGAAAAGAAAGGGCTGAATTGCATACCTGTCGGGCGACATAGTGGGATCGGGCACGTAGGCTTGGGATGTGGCGGTCGACATCCGGCGCCGGGACTCGTGGCGGCTCTTGGATACGCCATGATTCTTACTGAAGGACGAGCTCGCTCGGCTGGTTCTTTGGCTCTTGGAGAAGCTCTTGCTCGGCGGCGGATCGAATCGTTTGCTGCTGAACATGATGGAGGTGAAGGTGGAGGTGGAGGTGGAGGGTGAGAATCCCCTACCGGGCTCTCAGTGCTCCTCGCTATCGTCACAGAGCGACTTGCTTCGGACGGCTCAGGTTGCAAGATCCGTACGGTCGGCAACGGCGAAGCGGTTGATTGACGGTAAATGCAGGCTGGATGGTTTGATGCGATGGAACAGATGTGGGATGAGAGGGAAAATGAGATGCAAATGTGCTGTGCTGTTCTTACCTGCTTGAGGCACCTGATATGGCGAAGTTGAAGAGGAGAGAAAATTTGCCGGGACGGCTGGGTTATATAGCGTGGCCCCCATGTCGGCCGTGCAGTGCTGCGTGAATGCCTTGCGAAACTGCTGGCTCGTGCTGGGGACTCTTCAGGCAGAACACGCCTCACTGGAGATGTAGTTGGCTAGCGCGCCGGGTCCGACACGTCCCAGACACGATATCACATGACAAGATGGGCTCTAATATGGCCGGACTGGGACTAGCGCAAATGGCCACCTCCCTAATTTCCCAGCTTTGGGGGGGAGAGTCACTGGAGCTAAGACGCAGCCACCCAGCCAAGACCCCCAAGCAAGGGGCTGGACAGCGGGCCGGCTCACTGTTCGGGGTTCCAGAGCACTGCCAGAGGCAGCTTTACAAGCATCGATACAGGGGGTCACAGGGGACCTCGACGGCTCCGAGCCACGCCGCCTCATGTTGGCAGGGATGAGATAGATACCGTGCGTCCGAGCAAGCAGGAAAAAGCAAACGGAAGAATCACTGAAGCACCAATTGGACTTGGCTCTACTCGATGGTGTAATTCACAGGAAGCGTTTGCATCGATTGTCCTAATTACTCCGTACAGCAGCCTAATAGGACCAGCTTGCGTGAAGCCTCTGCCTGGGACCGAGCCTGGGATCAATGGCACGCGAGCTGACGAGGTGATGCTTGCTTGGTGAGGCGAGCGAGCGCCGAGGGTAGCTCCGTTTTTGACCGAGTCACAACCACGGCTGGAATTTAGCGTCAGGGGTCTCATGGAGCTGACTGGTGGCATCTTCAAGGTAGTACTTTGTCCACGGCCGGTCTACGGTAATACTGTGCCGATAGATGATAGCATCAGCACTGTCCATCTCCTCTGTCGTCTTGAGCTGACGAGGCAGCATGAGTGCCTGGCGCAACGGGTCTACGAGGACTGCTCTGCCTGCATTTGTAGGCTCCCTGTACGGAGTAATTCGTACGAACTCACGACCTCTTCGGCGACCTCTAATAGACGAGCAGGTCAGTACAGCAGGGATACATTACTTCCGCCATGGGGCAACCTGCGGAACTCGGGCGGCGAATGAGGTGCTCGCTTCACCCGGCTTTTGCACCGCGAGCCCGGGTTCCTGTTAGCAGAGCACAGCTCGAGCCTGTGCTATCGCCGCCAAGTCTCGGGTCGTTTACTAACAACTCCTCGTGTCGCCTCGTTCACCACGCCTCGCCGAGAGCACGGCACAGATGCGGGGTGCAGGTCGGGGGATTCTGTCGGTAATGGCACGACTGAGTATGTCCAGTAGAAAAAGACCGAAACATCCTGACCCTCGCTTCTGACCAGTTGAATCCCGATGGCCTGGCTCTCACTTTCCCAGGATCTCTCATAAAGCAGCACCGACCACTCCGCGCTTCCCAACCCTCTACGCTGTACTCTGTAGCTGAGAGAGGTCTGTTTAATCTTCGGCTTAATTTTTCAAAATCCAGGGCCAGAAGATGCCGGGACCATTCCTCCACCGGGTTGCCCGACTGCAATCCGTTTGCCTCCAGCCGGGACTGGAGGCCTCGGCGGTCCTACTCTCTTGATGCCCGTTATCTGATTCAGTCGCAAGTCCATTACGGATTTCCCTTGGCCCATTTTTCTCACCCATCGGATCATCGCACTTGCAGAGTAGAAGAAGACGAGTAGACCGAGTTGCAGACAGCCTGCACCTTTCGAATACAGTGCCCAGTCAGGGCAGTCTCTCTGTGCATAGAGCCAGTTTCCCCATCTCCGTACCTTCCTTTATTCGAGGAGTTGTAGGTTAAACCCCATGGTTACTGCCTCTCATTCACAGCGGAAGTGCGTCATGTTCTGGAAGTCTTCCTATTGTAGGTTTCTAGATACCTTTGGTATCTGTCAGCCTTCAAGCCTGGAGCTACCTGTTTCCGGAATCAGTTACCTCATGTTCTCTTCCTCTTGCTTCTGCGGCCATTGACAGAACCGAGCGACAACTACCACATCTCTGCATCGCGCTCTCCATCCACAGTATACTTAAGGTAGTGAGCAGCCTTGCCCCTGATACCACCCGCGCCCCTACGCCGGCTCCATCGTCATCGGCAAAAACCGAACACACCACTGCCACCTGACATCCACACCCAGCTATGTCCGACACCAAGGACGAGAAGAAGACGCCCACTCCCCCGAGGCCCGCCGTCGTCGAGCAGGTCAAGGAGGCCAACAAGCAGATCTCGCAGCAGGCCCGGCCCCAGGCGCGATACGCCGCGCAGGCCGAGGCCGCCAAGGAGCTGCCGAACCAGATCCGGGAGGCCCAGCAGGCCGGGGAGAGCACGGACAAGTGAGCGAGAAACTACCTATGACAGATGGTGAGTTGGGGACCTCATCGTGAAGGTGAGTCACGCAGAACACCGCTGTGCCGGCCGGGAGGTTGCGCAGCTGGATTCTTGGGGAACATTCCGTGGGTAAGTAGGTAGGTACCTAGGTCATCATCATCCCCTCGGCCGCGAGAGAGGGCGTGCTACGAAGGGCAGCAACGGTCATGGAAGCAGGGGATAACTCGGGTGCCTGTGAGTGGTTCATTCCATAACTTGGGTACCTTCGTAAGGAGATCAAACTGATCACCTGTGTACGTTTTGCCAGCAATGCGAATAACTCTCCTACTAGTTCAAAAGTTGCGATATCGAATGGTGGATGGAGCTCATCCAGAAGTCTAGAGGCGCCAGAGGCAATGTTGGGTACTGGCTATAACCGACATCCTCCTTGTCTGTCCAAGTTAAAACATATTTGCGGATTCTCGTTCATTGCGATTCCACCGGGGCCGCGAACCGTGGCTAATAAGGTACCTAAGTAGGTAGGTTATGGTTATCTCAGTTGACTCAGACCTCTTTCAAAGGCCTGCAGGGAGATCCGAGGGGAGATGGTCGTAATTCCGTACAGTGATTTCCATAAGGTACGTACCAGTGGATGGCCGCCCCACCAAATTTCTGTGGCGGTCCCATCCCAGCCACAGGTATGTACCGAAATAAAAGGCCTTTAAAAGGAGCCCGGCTATTAGCGCAGTACCCAAAATCTCCCCTCGTAATACTCCCACTTTTTTTCAGCTAATTAGGCTTTAAACAGCAGTAATACTCCCTCCTCCACTAAGATTTATATAATAGCTAAGGTATCTCTCCTATATTAATCCTACTAATTAGAAGCGACCTTTCCACTTTTTTACCCACCACTTTTACCACTGTATTTTAAGTTTACCACCTCCCTAATCCGCTGGCCGGCGGTGCCGGCGGCGGGCAACCCAGTACTAAATAAGTACGCAGTTATGGCCTTGGGTTAAGGGCACGCAGGGCACGCAGTTATGGCCCTAAGCCAAAGGCACGCAGCCATAAACACGCAGCCATAGCCTTAAGCACGCAGCCATGGCCATAAGCTAAGAGCACGCAGCTATAGCCCTTAGCTAAGGGCACACAGCTATAGCCACGCAGCTATAGCCAAGGGCACGCAATTATAGCTAAGGACACGCAGTTATAGGCACGCAGTTAATAGCACGCGGTCGGTTTTACAGGTATATAAAAGTCAGAATAAAAGTAATTCTAATTCGTGTAGTAGATATAGGAGAGGTATTTAGGCTATTATATAAATTTTAGTGCGGGAGGGAGTATTGCTGCTGCTCGGAGCACTATTAGCTAAAAAAAAAAGTGGGAGTACTACAAGGGGAGATTTTGGGTACTGCGCTAATAGCCGGGCTTTTTAAAAGAGGTTTAAATACTTAATATAATTTTAATAAGGGGCACTTATTAATCCTTATATAAAAAAAAACGGTACCTTTATAAATACTCGGCTATAATTAAATAAATAAAATAAAAATCCAAAGTCGGCTAACGTAAGGGTATAAAAAATCGATTTCTCCACGTTTTAATTTCTTTTTTAAAGGTTTTACTCCAGGTTTTATAGTTTTAAAGGGGGGGTTTAAGAGAATAAGGGCGCTTATTAAAATGGAAAACCCACTTTACCCCCCCTTCGAATTTCTTTATTTCTAGGCCAATCCTTACTAAAATTCACATAAAGGGTTTTTTAGTATAGGGCTACGCTATAATCTAATTTGCGTGCGTATAGCTTAAGAAATACGCACGCTGTGGCCGAAAAGGCTCGATGCTCGGTATAAGCGCTGGCAAAGGGCACGTATCGGGCTCTATAGCCCTTAATTCTCATAATATATCTACCAAATTCAAGCAGTGCTTACTCTATATATCAAAGAGCATTTATAGCAAATTTCAAGCGAATCGCTTTAGGAATGGCTTAATTCTCTAAGAAATCAACAGGTGCCCACGCCTCCATCCGTATCGAGTACTCAGACCAGTCTGCGGGCACCTGTATTTTAAAAAAAGCCAAAATTCTGATTGGCTATGTTACCAGATAAGCGGGACGTCCAGCCCCCCAGCCACACCACGCAGACGGGTCTGAGCCAACTGAGATAAGGTTATGGCTCGTCACCATCGAGAGCTCTTCCCAGCTTACCAAATCCTGAAGGATGCAGGCACGATAAATATGACGTACCAAGGATCACTGGGAACAGAGCCTGGACTTTTTGATACCAGCTCATTATCAGCTCGCGTCATGTAACCAGCTATTTTTCTCCCCCACTGCATCCCTTCAGGATGACTGGGATGAATGGTAGTGAGTTGCTCCGAAGGGAAGCACTTAAGGAGTTGTCCGCTGGGTACGGCCTTAGACTGTCCCGTGCCATCCCAAATGAGCTTAGTGTTGCGAACTTAACAAGACATGGTGGAACCAGAATACTCTTTGCAGTTCAATAGCAGAAGTTGCCCATAATCGCCCTCTCTACCCCAGATAACTTCACTCATTCGTCCCGGATTCACCGTGCCTCTGTACCGTAGGTAAGGATGGCGTGTTCAGCCTCAAGTCGGTGCATGTTGGCAGGAGCTGAGCTGTGGAGCCTCAGGCTGATGGAGCCCGCACGCGCCGACAGCCAGTCTTGTCATCCCCTAAGGTAGCCCCAAATACCAAGGGTTCGGCGTTTCGACGAGCATCCTTCCTAGTAACTTGACTGTCAATCGAAAATCTACGTGTTCAATCCTGCGCCTTTCACTTTTCACCTCTCACCTCTACAGTGTTTGCTCATCGCTGCTGAACGCTATTCGAGATACGCAATCGCACTCGTCCCGACATGGCCCGGCCGTTGTTGTGTCAGCTCTGTTGCATTCCCTTTGACCTGTGCCGTATCCGGAAGTATGGTACGCGATGCGCCACCCTTCCTCCGCCCACCCCTATCAGTCGGAGAGTTGCTGACGATGGACCAGGCGACCATGCCAATGAAGCCATACTCTTCCATGGCCCAGGCCTGCGTCGGGGAGGAGGCAGCGTCCCCCTACCGGGTGATGGTGATGGTCGGTCCCGCGACCCAGCCTTCACAAAAAGCTTGGAGAGGATCGCTGCCGAGAAGACGGAGGAGAGCATTGTAGATCTTCTCGGCGGCGAAGACGTGTGCACAGCGGGAGACAGCTGTCGACATATTGGAATCGCCCCAGTAAGCCAACTCGATGAGGACGGCGAGGACACATGCTGACCATTCTGATCGTCGCGTTAGGACGGTAAGGTGCCCTCTGGCGGTGAGGAGGCGGCGGCGTGTTGCTGATAGTTTGTCCTGATCAGATGACCCGATGGGACATATGGCCGGACCTGAATGCACCATGGCAAGTGGCTACAATGGCTACAAGATTTCACATGATGAGATGATAGTTCGTCCGTGCCTCACTGGGGATATCTCTGCTGTTACCTAACACGCCAACAGGAGACAACAAAATTGCGATGTCTAAGGCCCATCGCGCAGATGCCGGGTACAGCTGATGATTCTGCCGACTACGTGGGATACATGTGCTATCTCGAGAAGGAGACGCGATGGCGCAACTTGAGCAATTACCCGCCGGCGTTGGTAGGTACGCCTCGACGCCGCTGAGGAGCAAGAAGACTCACTGCTCGCAGGTCGCGCCAGAGGAACAAGCTGGTCTGCCAATGCATCCGTCGTGCTTTGAAATCTTCCGTCGCGTGAGCCTGCAACATTACGGCGTCGTCGACATCGATGGTCTATGGTCGTTCAGAGAGATTGTACCGCCATCCTGCCCTCAATACCTGCCCATGGCTGACGACGGATTAGTCACAAGGGGCGATCGCAACTCACTCCGACCGGGAAGACGTTTGGACAGGTGATGATTCGAAGACATGGACGCGATTCGATGGCCTACCCCAGCCGTCCGACTTGGGCATCGTGCTGGGTAAAGAGAACGGGTGGGTGCCTTGTAGTCCTTGTGTTGTAGAAGATGCATGGCGTATGACGGATCACAGATACTTCTACCAACCCGGCACCGAATACCTCGTCGCGGACCCGGTGCACGTGCCCGGCCTCGCCGAGCTCATCAAGACAGCTTCTTCCTCCTCCTCCCAGGCCAGCCGCGCGGCATCACTCTCCGACGTGGTCTTCCCGCCGCCGCCGCGCGCGGCCCCTCCCCTCCCGCCCCCGACGCGCGACGTCTTCGCCACCCTGCCGGCCGAGCTGCGGCAGATGCTCGTCGAGGCGCTCCCGCCCCGCGACGTCGCCAGCCTCCGCGTCGCCTCGGCCTGCTTCGCCGAGCTGCGCCAGAGCTACTTCCGCCACCTCGTGCGCGCCGAGATGCCGTGGGTCTGGGAGGCGGAGGCGGCCGCCCTCGACGACGACGCCGACGCGACCACAACAGACTGGCACGGCCTGTGGCGCGCGCTCGCCGCCGCCGACGGAGGCGGCGCGGCGGCCGACGAGCAGCGGCGCGTGTGGGCGCGGCGGCAGCTGCGCCAGCTCGAGGACCGCCTCACGCGGGACCTCCGGCGCCGGCACCAGCGCGGCGAGTTCTCGGAGTACGGCGACCGGTGGCGGGAGCTGTGGGATGAGGGGGTGGCGGCCGGCCGGCAGCACATCCTGCGGCAGTGCCGCGCGCTCGGCCGCGTCGGCTACTGGGGGGGAAAGGGGAAGGGGAAGGGGAAGGGGAAGGGGAAGGGGGAGAATAACACGCTGGATGCCGAGGCTGGGAGGGAGCTGCGCGGACTGAGGAACCGCAGGCGCATCTGGCGGGACGTTGAGGAGATCATGAGGAGGATCGACATGATTAGGGAGGGCGGAGGAGGAGGAGGGGGAGGAGGAGGAGAGGGGAGGGAGGGGGGCGGGACTGAGGTGAGGTGAGGATGGATGAGGATGGATGGATGGAGCCAGGGAGATTTTTCTCCGGCGACCAGAGAGATGGACGGACGTACTTGGGGTTGCTCGAGCTCGAGCTCGAGTGCGCGGTCAAGTGGAATAGCCGGGGTGCGCGGGAAGAGTCTAAAAGGTAGGCTTCTTCTCTAGGTAGCTTAGACCGTGTTGTAGGGCATCTGCCTACTGGTCTACCTTCCATTCGTCCATTTCCGTCGAAAAAAGTATTTGTTGCTAGAGATACCGCTTCATGTTGGCAGCCCGACTGCCGAGGCCTCTACGTATGTCGATCAGTTCAGAAGCCCCCACGGAACTGCGCATGTTGCGTTGCGGCGCCGAGAGACCCACGACTTGACGGGCACTTCCTTACGGAAATCTGGGAGGGTCTGAGAGCTGAAGGAGTAGGTGCAACGGGTATTGAATGAGAAGTAGTTATCTGGCCGTCTGGCTATATATGTCCATCTGTCTGTCCGTCCGTACACCACCCTCGCCGGGATCCATAAACCCCCACTGCGTCCTGTAAAACGAAGATGCAAAGGCGGCCTGCGCATCCAACACGGTGCTAGTTACATGTACAAGTCTACCCAAGTTCCGGTTCCTCTCAGATGTACGTAAGACCAAACCTCCAGCCCCTCCCACATTTCCATATTCCATGTTCTACATTTTTTATTGTCTTCTTCCTTCTTCCTTCACGACCCCCCTGCCGCGGATCCCGACGCGAGGCTCTGCGCCTTCCGTCGGTCGGCCTGCACCAGCGCGAAGTCGTCCTGCGTCAGCCCCGCCGCCAGCTGACCCGTTGACAACGATGACGAAGACGAGGGCGATAGCCACGAGCGCGGGAACAGGCCCGGGATGATGGCGCCGTGCGCGGCGGTCGCGAGGAGGAGCGCCGTGAGGGCGAGGATGGTTCTCGTGAGCTGCATCTTTGATGGTAGGTGGTTTTGGATTGCTCTCTGGGAGATAGGTAAGGTAGGTAGGTGTGTGTTTTGCGTGCTGTTTTGGATGACGAGGTGGACTTGTGTGAGTACCTAGGGTTTCGAGTTTCAAGTAACTACCGTAGCGAACGTGTGTGTAAGTGCAGAGGTTTGTCTGGCACAATATTCGTTGCTTCTGGTGGGAGATGTAGTTATTATAGTTTGACAAGGAAAGACTCGGTTCAGTGATGGATCAATCAATGAATGGCTTGGGTGAGTTGAGGCGAGAAGACTTCGAAGAAGGGGAGTCAAAGTAAGTGGCAACTACTCAGGAGACAGGGCGCGTGCTTATATTGCCTATTGTGCCGGCGGCTCCCAAAGGAGGCGAAACGTTCTTCTTTCATAGGCCGTCTACGCTGGCGATGCCTTGTCCTCCGTCATTAGCGACTGTGGCGCTCTTTCAACCATGCCCGTATCCCTATCGAGGCTTGTCGAGTCTGGCCTTTGTGCGATGGACAGCATGACGTACGACCGTAGAATGCGAGAGCTCGCTCTAACCTGTAATCTGATTACGCATCAAGGACTTGTCCAGCCACTGCCAGCAATTGCTAGTATTGAATTTCATAACCACAGTGGACGAGTGACTGTGCCATTGAAATAGTGAAGTGGCTTGGATTTGGGCTGTGTTGAAGACAACTTCTGTGATCCTGAAACACACTTGTCTAAAGGCATGTAGGGATTCTCGAGAATCACTGGCAGGGAAAGGGGTGAGGCTGGAGGCTAGAACGACTTAACGACATATCGCGATAGGGCAAGTCGGCAACAAACAATCACAGCGTGGGATACTCCGTACCACGAGTCGCCTTTTTTTCAAAACTCTCTCTTCTGGAACTCGAACTAGTTTCTCTGCGTTAACTTTAATTCATGTTAGGCAAATCTCAGGTGAGATACACAGCTCCGTGTGTGCCACGATGCAGACAGCTTCATACCTCCTTTCTATCAAGCCCCGGAACAGCACCTTCGGCTGAGCGCTGTGCCTCGGGGAAGAGAAGACGGTGGAAGCTTGGCGAACGTTGAATGCTTCTGATGCTACTTATTGCTGTCGATGGGAAGTAGGGACGGGACGAGTACTTCTCGAAGCGTCAATCCTCTTCGTTGTCGGAGTTCACGTATGAGTGTGGTTTCTTGCCCATCTAAGGCCAGGCGATTTCACAACTACCAGGTAACCGTCTCGGGAAGCACCCGGCACAATGGCGCCCAACATTTCAATACAGACAGTTCGCAACCTACTGGGCCGTCTTATTGCTTGGGTGGTGACTGGCAGACTTACGGTTAACAAACTCATGGTTGGCATAAGCTACCCAGTCTAGGGCAGTTGCCTACCTTCACAAATGGGCGAGGGGCGTGCACCGGCAACATACTCCTATTCATCCAGGTTGATACGTTGCTCTCAAATCCGAGGTGCTCCATGACTCTGTTATTGGTAATGGGGTCTAACCACCACATCTGGAAGATTTGATGTTTACCAAACTCGTTCCGTGAGGCTAGCACGAAACGAAATGATGAGCCAAAAGTTTCATGGCTACCAATACACATAACGCCTGGGAGGCGACAGACAGACCACAGTTGGAAGAAGTATGAGATACATCCAAGTGATCTACCGGTAGCTGTCATCACGAGAAACCCCTGCAGAAACCGAGGAGACGAGTACTTCAGATGATCAAACTTTCACTCGTGTGATAGCTTTTTCGTGATATATCTTTCGTAGTTGCAATGCCATCGCCCATCTGACTCTATCCTCACCTTCCAGCTGCTTGATTTGTCGAGGGCCAAGCTACGTGGCACAGGATTTGTATCATAAATCCCAGTAATTTCAGAATGACTTAGATAATGCTAGGTACCTACCCTACTTAATGGAAGTCTACGGGCCGAGAGCACATACTTGTACAGGTCCAGCAGGTCCGTACTTCCAGATTTCCAATTCCAAGAAGGCGAGGATAGGTGACGTTTATCCGCCGGATCCAGGACAAACAGGCGCCCAATCGGAAAATAGAATCAGAGATGCGACCAATCAAAAAAGCGTACATACTTAGATGCAGTGCACGGGGGCTCTGATTGGCCTGGGTCTTCGGCTGAGAGACAGGGACTCTTAGCCGATTTGGGAGGACCGCCCCACCATAGCAACGGGTGCCCGCCCGAATGTAAATTGTAAACAAAAATCGCGTCGTCCCCTCCACGCTCACATAGATCTGCATCCGCAACTTCTTGCAACAGCTACCACACCACCACGTCAGCTCTGCAGTTGCATCCCCAGTGCTCATCGCAGCTTCTGTAATCGCATACCGACTGTTCAGTCGCATCGATCCCATATCCTCTGTTCTCAGAGTGCTTCAACTGCACATTGCTCTCACCTATCTCGTCGGCGATTCCATCCCAACCGCGTCCCCACGCGTGACGGGCCTTGACCATGGAGTCCAAGACCTCACGATACCAGTCTCGCATCCTTAGGGAGATGCATCAGAATACCGAGAATCCATTTTCGCCTCCATCATCTACTGGCACCCACGGAACCGTCACGCTTACCTCCGAGATATCCTACATCCCCGAGGGCGAGTCGACGCCGCGCTTCGACGACCCATCCATCAAGCTCCCGAGCCAGCCTGCTGCGAGGCGCAACAGCAATAAGTCCCGTCAGAATCCCGCATTCAACATCAACACATCTGTACTCGGCCGTACATTTCCAGAGTGGAAGGGCTTCGACCTCGGTCGCCGGGACGGTGACGACTCGGATCCCGGGAGCGACACAGATACCAACATGCACGCCAAGGAGAATGTGCCTCCCAGTCCCAGTGCCTCGACGGCGGCTACCGCTAGTGCCTTCAACCCCGAGAGATACCAGGTCAGTCGCGACTGCTACTACAAGCAATCAGCCTCCAGTTGGGTCCGGACGAATTCTTAGGTGCAATCGCGCCCGACCACAATTCTCCCCGAGGCTATCCCCAAGCTTGTCCCCAAACCTCGAGACGAACTACCGCGCATTCCCAAGTCTCGAACCAAGCCTTCGAGCCTCCCTAGGCTTGTTCGCGAGTCCCGAGACGAACCCCCGAGCCTCCCCAAGCTTGTACCCAAGTCTCGAGACAAGCCACCAAGCCTTCCTAAGCTTGTCCGCGAGTCTCGAGACGAACCACCGAGCCTCCCACGGAGACCCTCTGCCCCTTGGCCACGAACTCGTCCTCGTCCTTTGATTTCACGCTTCACCCGACCACCCGGCGGCTGGCTTACCAGCCGACGAAAGCTGTCGCTAGCCTCAGTTCCCTTTGTCTCTGCCCACATCACCCTCTGTATGTAATCGTTGCTGACTGTGAGGTGTAGACTGCTTTGGAGAACGATATCGACACACCCAAGCCTATGGCTGGAAAAGCCGACGCGGGACATCTAAGATCACGCTCCCAAATGCAGCCCACCGTCCAAGACGGATCCGATGGCCCGAGCCCCTCGCATTCACCAGCCCGAGCCCAGAAGGTCAGGGATCAGGCCGCTCATCGCCGCCGTCAACAGCCTTCCAGTCCCAATCGCAGGAAGGACACTAGCTCGCAACATGGCAATGTCACAACCCTTCTTCAGACGCTGAAGAGTGCGCAGAGCCAATCCAAGGACTCGTCTACCAGAAGATCACCCAAAGAAATCTCACCGAAGTCGCAGCCAGACGCTGCGACGACGCCTAACGCTGCCCGGGTCCTGATGAACCGGCGACCTGAACAAAGCAGCATGAGTCCGGCTGGTAACCAGACTTCTCGATCCTTCTTCCTACCCAACCTGGCCCACATGAACGACTTCGTGACCGGGGCACTGCGATGGTCTTCTCTGAAAAATGGCATGCCCGTTTTCGTAAAGCACGGTAGGGTTCATGACCGCGAGTCCAAAATGTCGCCGGATCACCATGTCGATTTCGAGGCTATCGAGATCCCAGAAGATGAGCAGAAGATATTCGTCTCCCTGGATAAAATCAGAGAGGAGATTCACGCTCTCAAGGACCATGACGAGATAGTCACCATGCAAGCCGAACAACTGCAAGAGGAAGTCCACGCGCTTCAGATCCAAATAGCCAAATACAAATCTCGCAAGGACAGTGCCGTGGGTTCTGATTCGGAGTCATCTATGCTTGAGCAGCTCAACAGTCAGAAGATTGGTAGGTCGCGGTTGTTGCGTTTCCGTCTCGTGCTGGCTGACTCTTGATAGAACTGCAAGAGCAAGTCATCTCGCTGCAAGCGCGACTAGACAAGGCGAACCGGAAAATCAGCATCAACGAGATCCACACTCAGTCGTTTGTGGGCGAGCGCGACGAGGCTCTTAAGAATGTCACCGAGCACAGCAGGAGGATTGAACGCCTGCAGTCAGACCTCGCACAAGCGCGAGAGGAGCTCGAGATAGCCCGCGAAGAAAACACGGCGGGCTACAACACACTCGAAATAGAGAACAGGTCACTGCGAAAGAGTGCGACAGAACAAGCTGGCACGATCAAACGTCTCCGATCGGACCTTGAGATGGCGCGAGAGCAACTGGATTCGGCCCGTGATGGCAACACCCAGGACGTCAACACTCTGGAGCTGGAGAACAGATCGTTGCGAAACGATAACAACTCGGTCCGGGAACAGTGGAAGTCGTTGCTGGGAGAGAATCGATCCCTCCGCTCACATAACTCGGCTGTCATCCACCAGAACTCAGAGCTCGAGGAGGAGTTGCGGGTGGCTCAGTCCCACCTCGAGGCAGTGCGCGAAGATGTCGCGATGCTGAAGGAGAAACTCGAGACGCTCGCAGAGGAGAGATCAGTGTTGCAGCAGGACAACCTCAGCCTTGAGCGCCACAATGAGAAGTTTTACAATGACAACAAGGCGCTGCAGCAGAAGAATGCGGTGCTCGAACGACGGAACAATGATCTCCAGGACCACGTTATCCGCCTCGAACAACTGCTCGATGCCGCGGAGGCGGAGACTGGAACCATGACGGTCGACGTTAAGGAAATCAGAAACCGACTGGAGTCTCAGAATCGCGAACTGGCCAAGGAGAACGCAGAGTTCCAGCAGCAAATCATCGATATGCAGGCCGAGACGTCCACGAAGCGAATGGAGTATCAGCAGGAGAGACGCAGACTTCTTCAAAACAACGAGCGCCTGACAGATCAACTGGACCAGATGACCAGGAAGCTGAACCAAGAAGACTATCAATACAGGCAGGGAAGCAAGAATTCCTTGCACACGAGTAAAGGCAAACCGGCCAAGGTCACGCGCATTGTCGACCCGAAAGGAAAGTACACACTGAGTGAGATGTCTGCTAGAAGCACGACATCCCAGACAGACATGCCGATGCAAGACGACTTTACGCAGCAGATTGATCTGACGCAAGAGGCACAGCCGATGATGGGCATACTCAAGAACTCCAAGCCATCTCGTCTGAATGTCCAGCAGCAGAAGATGGCTTCCGGCAGCGGCGCCTCCAACCGTCAGCATTTGGAGGCAGAGATGAGCGGACGATTCAGTCTTAAGTCTGGATTGAGCGGTATGAGCATCCCAAGCCAGGTCTCGCGGGAGGACATGCTCCATCATCCGAACTCACCGAGTGGGCGGTTCGAGCTCGAGTCGGACCACGAGGACAACATGACCTCGGCATTATTTATAGATGACATTACGCTCGAGACTAAGAGAGCTGCACAGAAGCAGAGGGGTAAGGATGTCTCGCCAATCCTCCCACCGCTGGTACCCCTGAACCCCGAAGATGGCCTGCTTGATGGCCAGCACGAGGAGGTCGAGAAGGCGCAGGCAAAGAGCGCCATCCCCAGACTCACGGCAACCGCCAGTCGCGTTCTCAACGACCTCTGCTCGGACCACCAATGCAACAATTGCACCATCTGCACGCGCATCAACGCGCACCGGCACGCGGAGGACGGATCGTGCAGTAAGAAGAAGACGGTCCGCGTCGAACGACCGGTACCCGTCACGGACCGGGTGGTGGGCAACGCGCCGGCAGCAACGGCGTCGGCGGCGGAGGACCAGGAGGTGACGCTCCGGCCGTCGCAGGACCCGGCGGTGGCGCTCGCCAAGGTGATCAAGTGCCTCAAGGACGAGGAGAGCCACATCCGGGCGTCGCTGCTGCAGCGGCAGTCGGTGTACGACGAGTGCGACCCGGCGGCGAACAAGCGCATCTGGAAGCGGCTGGACGCGGAGATGCAGGGGCTGCGGCGGCGGCGCGACCTGAAGCGCGAGCAGATCTACGACCTGCACGACGTGCTCGAGGGCCAGAAGGAGGCCGCGCTGATGGGCGACGAGGCGCTCGACATGACGATCGCGAGCGTCCTGAGCAAGGACCCCACGTGGAACGGCATCCTGGACTACTGAGGGGGTACCTTAGGTGCTTACCTGGTTTGGTTTGGAGTTGGTCAATGGGGAAAATTTGCATGTTTGTTGTTCTAGGGAAAGTCCGACGGCGGGGAATCAGTCGGTCGGTCTGTCAGGGTTTGGGCGTTTTGTCGGTTCTGCTGCGTTGTTGTTTTCGACTTGCATGGCGAGTCTGTTGGACTATGAGATGGGATGCACAGACCGGCGCCTGGAAAGACGGGCTTGGATGGCATGCATCTTGTGCATTCATCATTGTATATTTAGGTGCTAGGAAGGGGATTCTGTGTTCTCTGGATTGCGCAGACCATGTTTGATATGGATGCCGTGTTGTATAGGAGAATCCAAAAGGTGGCTTCTACTGCAAATTGCCAGTGCTAGTGTCTCTGCTCTGTCTTGTCTGTCTTGTCTGATTTGAGGCAGCGCATTTGTTATTTCGTGTTGTTCTACGAAGTATTCGTAATGGCTCTGGAATAGGTCTTGACCTGCTATGAAGTCCCAAAGCCTGTCTTCAGGGGATGTCTGGAGTTGCGGTCCGGATTCATGCCCACCAGCTGCCGCACAGCTGGGACAAGTCGCCACAGCTGGCAGCAGCTTCAGCTTCAAGTGCCCAAGCTCTTCGTCCCACTGCAGCAGCACCGCAGCTAATAACGTCCTCCACCACAACATTTACTTCGTGTTTCGACATCTTTTGCGACTCACGCGTCACAACTCTCTATTTTCCTGCGCGCGCGCTTGAATCCGACAAATATCAAGATACCACTTGCGCAACCTCTCCCGGAACCTCTTTTGAAGCTCGAACGCGATCCATACCGTAAACACCTTACCCACCCACCCACCTACCCAACCAACTACACCCACACCCACACCTACAACACCATGGCCGACGTGGTGGAGATGGACGTGGACGAGCCGACGACGGCGGCTGGGGCGGCGGCATCAGCAGCAGCGCCCGAGGGGGAAGCGCAGCAACAACCCGAGGCGGCGCGGGTGGGCGACATGCAGACGCACGGCAAGGCGACGGCGGTGCGGTCGATCGAGGGCTGGATCGTCATGGTGACCAACGTGCACGAGGAGGCCGACGAGGAGGCCGTGCTGGACCTGTTCGGCGACTACGGCGAGATCAAGAACCTGCACCTGAACCTGGACCGCCGCAGCGGTTATGTCAAGGTGAGTGGGTGGTTGCATTGGTTGCTTGCTTTGGCTTGGCCTTGTCTTTGCTGTTCCCCTTGCTGTTGCCCTTGCTGTTGCCCTTTACTTTGCCCTTGTTATTGCCTTGCATATCTATCTATCTCTACCTATACCCAACCGCATTCCCTTCCTCACCTGCCTCCACGCCCTCACTTCACTTCTCCCTACTACCTACCTGCCTCTCTCTATCCCATAACGCTCGCTGACAACCCACCGCAGGGCTATGCCCTCATCGAGTACCCGACCCTGCAAGAGGCGCGCGCCGCCATCGACGGCGCCCACGGCACCAAGCTGCTCGACCAGACCATCGGCGTCGACTTTGCCTTTGTGCGACCCCCGCCCGGCGGCAAGGGTGGTAGCGGCGGGCGCGGCGGGCGCGGCGGGCGCCACTCCGCTCGGGGCGGAGGAGGAGGAGGACGCAGCCGCAGCCGCAGTCGCAGTCGCAGCCGGGACCGGATTCGGGACCGGGAACGGGAACGGGAACGGGAACGCAGCAGGGACCGCAGTCGGAGCCCCATGGCTGATAGGGATGGGGACGCGTGATGGGATGTGTCTGTCGCTGATGCTTGACGCTGACGCTGATGCTGACGCTGACGTCGACACAACGGGCGTGTGCTTGGGACGGATAGAGGGATGGATGGATATCAAGTCCTACAACGTACCCAACGAGGGGTCGAGTACCGATCGCGCGGGAGCCCAGAGGGGGGCAGAACATTTCCTAAGTACCTAGGTAGGGAGGTCTGACGGAGAGAAAAGGGACGGGACTGACTCTCAGTTCCGCACCGCGGTGGGAGAAAGAGCCGAGATGCTTTGACGGCCGCTCGCGGGCGGGCGAGGGATAGAGGGGGGAAGATACCACCACCGAGCGTTGTCGTGTGCTTCGCGCAGCCAGCCCCCCGTACTTCAGTCGGCCGCGGCGGACAGTCAGTCAGTCACGCGCGTGCCGAAGAGGCCGATATGTCCCATCAGATCTGAGAAGAGAAAAGAAAAAGAGACATGTCGGCGCGCGATTCTTGCGGCGTTCCGGTAAGTTGAGACAGACGGATCCCTCCCTCCCTGATGCTTGCTTGTTGGCATTTGTTTCGTTCATTCTCCCGCTGACCCGGGTTGCAGAGCCGAAAGCGTGTCGTTTCTATGTGGATGATTCCCGTGAATGAATGTCCTGCCAATTCTCCTTCTTCTTCCTCTAAGTCCACATGACCGCAACGTGCATCCGCGGGGGGGCATTCGTGTCTTACGCCACCTAGTCGCCGGTCGCAAGTCGCAGGGTTGATAGAATTCTATCCTATTCTGCTTCAAGTGCTCACGGCAGCCGACGTGCCTCCGTTTGCATGGGCTGAAGCCCTTACCTTCCCGTTTGTCTCTTGTGTCTTAACGCATCCCGAAATCACAGATTGAGAAGAAGGGGCGCGCGTGTACGTGTGTACGCGTGACATAGATCAACTGCTTTCTGAGTTCAATTGAGGGAGACGCAGGAGAGGAAAAACCGGCCCTGCTGCGCTCATATGCCATATGCACATGTCTATGCTGAGCCTATCTTCACCCCCAGAAGAAATACCTCCCGCTTGAAGATATACTAGATGACCGAAACCTGCCTGCCCAAACGCCGCGCCATGATATGATATGACTGATCGCTTGCATCATGAAAGCAGAGAGCAAAAAAAAATCAAACAATCAAAAACCCGAAATCGCTCGCCCCCAGTCGAGAGAGCCGTTCGATTTTCATCATCATCATCTCCTTCACCCTCACAGCATGAAAGCCACAGCCGCCACGGCGCCCACCAAGGCAAATCCCGCGGCCTCGGCGCGCGGGGCCCCGGCGTCGGTCGGGGTGGCGCTGCCGGCCCCCACCACAGTAGAGCCGCCGCCGGTGGTGGTGCCAGTGGTAGTAGCAGTAGTCATGCCCGAGGTCGAAGTAGCCGTGCCAGTGGCGGGCGACTGCCCCGCCGTGCTGACCTCGGACACGACCTCCTGCGTGGCGGACGCGATGTCCTGCTGCGTGGGGTCGTCGCCCCAGGCGGAGCAGATGTCCGTCAGGGCGCTGCCGATCTCTGTTTGCGTTTTGGGTTAGTCTTCTGGGTAACACCCGAGGCAGGGCAGGGAGAGAGCGGAGAAAAGAAAAGAAAGAAAGAAAGGGCAAAGGAAGGAAAGGGAAGGAAAGGAGCGTCCTTACTGATGTGGTCATCCGTGTCGCAAGCGCTGGCCGAGCAGGTCTGCAGCGTGCCGTACAGCGTCGCCTTGTTCTGGCAGATGCACTCGAAGTCGGTCACGCCGCAGTCGTTGCCGGCCGCCTCCGAGTTGAGGCACGGGATCGCGCAGGCCGGGAAGTTGTTGATCGCGTCCGTCAGCGTCTCGGCCGCCGCGAGCGAGGCCAGCGAGACGGCGGCGCCGCCGAGGGTCAGGAGCGTGGCGGAGAGCTGCATTTTTTATTTTTGTTTGGGTGTGGTGTATGTAAGTATTTAGGTAAGTCGGTGAGGTGGGTAGCTGGTGTAAAGAAAATAGGCGGGACGGCAGCCGGGCTTGTTGTCGTTGTTATTGTCGTTGTTGGTCGATGGTTGTTGGATATAGATCCGGAACCCAACTCTATCGACTGCGCCGTCTTGGCCGGTCTTATAACTTCCCACCACGACACACACACATGTCCCTACCAATAACCAGGCATTGCCAGCCAGCCTCACGGTATATCGCATCGCATCGCATCACGTCACAGCTCTCACACCTGCCGACGTCAGTTCAGCGATCGCCGTCAGTCCCGGGAAAAGTCAGTGCTGTGCTGACTTGGCATCGGCCGGGGCCGAAAGGGGACGATCGGCTCTTAGCCGGGGCACAGATGTGCGCGCGCGCCGATTACCTATAGAGATCCTGCGCCTACAGGCTAGGTACGATGACTTACTTGTTGGCACTCACTGGCACTGAGATCGACACTGAAAACATCTCGCCCCCCGGCACGACCCACGGGGTAGGCTAGGCAAGGCCATGCTCGGCAAAGCAAAGTCAGGCTGGGCAAGGGATGCAGTCAGACGTCGGGTTCATACATGGCACGCATGGTAAGACGCAACGGAAAGAGAGGCTCAGCGGGTGCTGGTCGGGGGGCAGGGCAGGGGATCGATCACACGACCTTCTTTCTCTACCTACCTACTGTGAGAGGTATCCGACGACAAAATGCGTCCACTACGAAGGACCTCTTACCATTACTTCTCTCGTCTTCTCTTTCTTTCTCTTATTCGGAGGAGCAAGAAGTGTACTATTCTGGCTGATAATGAGCGGCTCATACCGATCACACGGCTTGACTGCTCGTCAGCAATGGCATGTATTAGCAAAGAAAGCACTCTTCTTTTCTTCTACATTCTTCTCTTCCTTTCCCTCATAGTCTTTCCTCTCCTCTCCCAATACATTTATTATCCTGCGGACCAGAACGATCGTCGCGGAGAGGTGTCAGGCCTTGGCTCACACAGGCCATGGATGTCGATTGACTGGCTGACTCCGGAGGATTTGACTTACCCTCCACCCCACCCCTGTCGCACGTGTCTGGTCCAACACTTGCGGCTGACTTAAAGGACGTCATGTCGTGACGGGTTTGGCGGCCTGATCCGAGATCGGTGTAAGGCTGCCCTCGCCGGACGACGGCGTAAGTTGCACAAAGTCGACAAGATCTATTTTTCTTTCCTCTCTGGGAAGGTCTTGAAATCCGAAGGCCGAGTTCTAATGATGCTCTTCTGTCACTGTAAATCGATCGCACCGCGACTACGCGCAAACATGATTATTAATTATTAACCCCGGTACTCTGAGTAGGGTCGCAATGCCGCTGCAAACAATATTCACCGCTGTCTAGGTTCAGTATCACCCTTGAATGATGCTCACCAGACCAGTGAACGCCGAAAAAGATCATATCCTGAGCTGCCCATCAGCCATGGACTAGAGCCACAGACACCCAGGCAGCTCGCCTATCAACGCCGATGCCCCCCTACGCTATGCTGAAGCAAATGTTGCGTCGTTCCCGTCCTCCAGTCTCGAGCTCTCCGCACTGGGAGTAAATGCGGCCGTTCCTCACGTCAAGTCGATGACCTCGGCTGGATTCTTTGCCGTCTTGCTGAGCTGCGGTGAAGGACCAGCGCCCATGGAGCCCTCAGCCGCGGGCTTTTTGCCCTTGGGCGCCGGAATTGCGGGTGAACGTGCGGCGTCATCGTGATCCGCGTTGGTGCTCTCGGCCCCCCTTTTGTCACGCTTGCGACGAGGCTCTCCTGGAGTATCCGTGGGAGCATTTTTTCCGCTGCCGTGAACGAAGCCGAAAATTCTCTTAAGTGGCCCGGCTGGAGGTGCAGGGGCAGTTAAGGTGGTAGGCGGCGGCACGTACTTGGCGGCCGGAGGCACGGTGCTTTCCGTGACGGCCGATATGTCTTTGACAAGATCCATGTAGTTTGGCTTGGTGGGTCGGCCATACGGGGAGGTAAAGAAGGCGACTCCATGATTAGCCTTCTGCTGCCGACGAAGGTCGTCCATTACCGGCTCGGCTCGGTTCTTGACATGCTTCTTCAGAAAAGCCTGGGCGCGTTGGTCCTGTTCGTTACGGAGGTAGTCGATCAGGAGACAACGCCAAGTAGAGTACTCGACATACTTGTTGAAGGACAAGTTGTCACGCTGGCCCGGTTCGTGCTTGTAAGGCTGATTGTCCAGAAGAGATCTTATGGTAATCAAGACTGCGCTTGCGGTCAGAACAAGGCAAGAAGCAAGAGTTGTTGACGGACGAGGTCACACTCACCCGTGTTGCACGTCATACCAAAGATCCAGGGGTCACCAGGCCATGTGCCCAGGATACTGAGGCACACCTTCCCCTCAACATAGAGGTTGGGATGTATCCTACCTCCCGAGTGCTGGACAAACTTGACCTTGGGTGGCTGCATAGGGTAGTTGTTCGGGATTTCAAAGATGAGCTTGATAAGCTTGTGCTGGTACTGTTGGGCACCGGGGGTTAGCAGATATCTCTGGGGATAGGTAAGTATGTTCCAGGAGCAGAAGAGCGACTCATGCGAGCATCAAGCCCTCAGACAGCATGTAGGTAGCCTCCCCGGACATAACGGAGCCGTGCCAGATGAGGCAGTCCCAGTTTGGAAAATCAATAAGAATACGAACAAGCGTGTCTTCGGGACCCAGCACGTAGGCCTCGAACTTGAGGAGGTTGTCATCCTTGAAATTGACCCAGTAGTCGGGGTTCTCCTTCTCGAGTTCGCACCGCTCCTTGGTCACTGCAGCAAGGCTTGGTCAACACTACGTACGGACACGGAGCCGAGACAAGCGATCACTCACTGCGCTTCAAGCACAACGGAGTGGCCATGTTGGTCGAGTCCCGGGAGAGGGGACAAGAGTACCGCTGCGGCGGAGGCGGAAGCGGAGGAGGAGTCGTTGGCAAGGCGACAATGCCAACGCAAACATGAGAGACTGTAGAGAGCTACCTGCAGTCACGACCTGACTCACTAGTGAGTGGTGAGTGGTGACTGGTGAGTGGTGACTGATGGTAAGAAGTGTGAAGAGTGCTCCCTGAGGTGGGTAGTACCTCTAGGACCCGGTGCTCTGGGAGGTCATAAGTACGAGCACTTAAGGCGAAGGTGAGGGTCAAGAACGAAGAGCTACCGCGGCAGAACACACAGTGTCGCAGTATTCGAGCTGGCAGACCCCTACGGTAGGAAGTATGGAGTACCTACTGTGGGGTCTCCCGGCTGGGCGGCACTACAGTGGCTGCCACGAAGCTCAGTGTCGGGCCAATACGCTAGTACGGCGGGCAGCATCAGCCTGGACAGTAAACCTACAGAAAGCACTGTACTCCGTTCCGGACCTACCGTTTAGACATCACTGAACCTCGTGGCTTTAACTCCATCCTCTCCCTTCTTTCCTTTGCCGCCCACGCCTAGGCTCTTCCCCCCTGTCCAGGACACAGTACCGACAGATGGCCTGACCGACCAGCGCGCTTCTGGCTCTCTGCCACTCGTTCGAGAAGCAGCCCGAAAGATGGCCCTCCTCGTCGGCGCCACCGCGCCCGTCCTCCAGCGCCTGGCCGTGCCCGCCGTCTGCCTCCTGATCACCTTCCTGGGCTACGGCAGCCAGTACCTGTTCGCGAACGCCCCCGACCTGGACCCCGGCCCGCCCACGCGACGCGAGACCGTCGGCTTCAACGCCCTGCTGCTGTGTCTGTGGTGGACCTACTACAAGGCCGTGACCGTCGACCCGGGCCGCTACGAGTTCCCCGCCACGCTGCGGAAGCAGGCCGCCGCCGCCGCGGGCTCCGACGGCGAGGGACCCGCCGGCAGCAGCAGCAGCAGGCGGAGGGGCACGCGCGCGAGCGCGCAGCGCTGGTGCAAGAAGTGCGCGCTGCCCAAGCCGCCGCGCGCCCACCACTGCAAGGTGTGCCGGCGGTGCGTGCCCAAGATGGACCACCACTGCCCGTGGACGGCCAACTGCGTGTCGCTGCAGACCTTCCCGCACTTTGTGCGCTTCCTGGCCTACGCCAACGCGTCGCTGTGGGCGCTGCTGGCCCTGCTGGGCCAGCGCTTCGGCGGCGTCTGGCGCGCGCGCCACGCGCCCGCCTACCTGGGCCCGACGCCGCCGCAGCTGGCGTTGCTGACGGCGCTGGGCCTCGCCGCCGGCCTCGCGGCCCTGCTGCTGGGCGTCATGCTGGCCGCCGTCGTCAGGGGCTGGGCCCTCAACACCACCATGATCGAGGGCTGGGAGATCGAGCGCCACGAGGCCGTGCTCGAGCGCCGCGCCGGCGGCGAGCCCGCCTGGTGGCGCTCCGGCGAGGGCAGCGACGGCGATGACGACGACATGCGTCGAGCCACCGAGCCCGTCGAGTTCCCCTACGACGTGGGCGTTTTCGCCAACATGGCCCAGGCTATGGGAACGGGCAACCCGCTGCTGTGGCTGCTGCCGTTCGCCGGCGCGCCGCGCGTCGCGAAGCCCGCCGCCAACCCCGCCGTCGACGGCAGCCCCCGCGCTCGCGGGCCCCACGGCCTGCCCGCCGGCGTCGGCTGGGAGTACGAGGAGAACGGGCTCAACGACCACGAGGGCATGTGGCCGCCGCCCGACCCGGACAAGGTGCGGCACGCGCGCATGTGGCGGCGCCGCCGCGCCGAGCAGCTCGAGGCCGAGGCCCGCGAGCGCGACCACGGCTACGGCTACGATGGCTTTTTCGGGGTCGGCGGAGCCGCGCGCCAACAACTGACCCCCGCGCAGGAGAAGGAGGCCTTCCGCGCGCGACAGGAGCGGGACCTGCGCCGGTGGCAGGGGGCGCGGGCGCGGATCCTGGACGAGCTGGAGGAGGTGCGCGATGATGGCGACGATTACGACTACGACTACGCAGATGACGACGACGAGGGCGGCGGCAGCGGCGGCGGGTACGGCCACCCCCCGACGATGACGACGAGGGCCGGCGGCGGCGGCGGCGGCGGCGGCATCGTGCTCGACGAGGGCAAGTCGGGCTGGGTCAATGCCGACGGCGAGAGGCTGGGCGACTACGGCGTCGACGAGGACGCCGAGTTCGACGACCCGGCGACGGCGGCGGCCGTGGCTGGGGGTCGAGATGGGGATGGGGGTGGCTCGGGCTCGGGCTCGGGCTGGGAGCGGCGGCGGCGCGGCGATGATGCCGATGTCGCCGATGATGAGGAGGTCCCGCTCGCGGAGCTGATCCGGCGCCGGAAAGTGCGCACGCGGGACGACGGGGACGAGGACGTGTTTAGGTAGCGCGAGGGACTGTAGCTAAGCTACCTACCTTACCTTAGGTAAAGTGATCAAGTACCCAAGTATAGATGGTTTAACCATACGCATTCACATATATCCATCTATCTACCAGCACGCCCCGCCCACCAAGCCCGTCCACGCCTCATCTTTGGATGCATGCCTACTTGTTCACAGCGCGAGCCTTCCCTCACCCTCGTATCCTCTTCCTCTCCGGCTCCAGTTCCGGCCCCGGCCCCGGCCCCGGCCCCCACTCCTCGTCCGTGCCCTCCACGGCACATGAGACGAGACACATGCGTGCGTGGGTGCGTAGTATGAGCATGTGTAGGTAGGTAGGCACGCACTAGGGTAGGCGAACAGGCCAGGCAGCGAGCGAGGTGGTAGACGTTGAAGAGGGAAAGCAGAGGCGAGACTTTAATCTTCATCAATGTCTTTCTTCATTCCAAAGCGTGGGCTGCCCGCGCATTTTCTCCTCGTCTATACGAAAAGATCCAGAAAACGTAGGTAATTTTCATTCACGCCGTCGTCTGTCGACTGCCGAGCCGTCACGCCAAGGGGTTTGGAGGGGGGAAGAATGAACATCAAGGTTGGGGGTGCGGAGGGAGAGGGGAAAGACGGAAAAAAGGGGCCATGGCAGATTTTTTTCTCTCATCCATCGCATTCAGTTCCGTGTCGTGTCGTGTCGATCGCGGCTCTCTCTCCCCTTCTCTCCGTCTCCTCTCTCTCCTCTTTCCCTCTCTCTCCCTCCCCGGCCCCGCACCTCTCTCCCCTGCCCACTCTACCAGTCATCATCATCCTCCTTCTTCGTCTGCATCGCGTTCTTGCGCGCCAGCAGCGCATCCGCCAGCGACCCGGCCAGGCTCGGCGTCGGCGTGTTGCTGCGGCTGCTATCTGACCCCCCGTTGGCGCCGCCGAGACTCATACCTGAGTCGCGCGCCGGCGCCGGCACTGGTCTCCGTCCGCCGGCCGCGGGCCGCTTGGCCGGCGGCTGGGGCGGCGTCGGCTTGGCCTTGGCTCTCGCTGCCGCGCCGTTGGCGGAGGCGGAGGCGGAGGACGCGGAGGGCGGTGGCGGCGGAGGCCGCGGGGCCGGCGCCGCCTGCTCCTCGACGTACGCCGACGGCACCCAGGCCTGCCCGGACGCGTTCTTGGCAAGCCACCAGCCTGTAGAGAATTAGTAATTAGTCGGCACACGACGCCGCGAGTACGAGGCACGCTGGAAAGAGAGAATGGATGAAGTGGGCTTACCATTGTTTTCCTTCTGGACGACCTCGACCATGTCGCCCGCTCTCACCGAGAGCTCGTTCTCCCTCTGGCCCTTGAATTCGTACAGGACCTTGGCCATGACCTTGGCCTTTGCCGGGGGCGCCGCGGGCGGGGGCGGCGGCGGCGGTGCGCGCGCTGCTGCTGAGGATGTCGGGGTCTGGTTGCGGGTGTGGCTGGGGATGCTGTTCGTGAGGGCGGCGGGTGTGGGAACTGGCCGAGGGGTCTGGGCCGCCGCGGGGGCCCGTTTGGCCGTGTTTGCGCGGTTGTGCGTGATCCGCGAGGGCCTACCTCCGGGGCCGCCGGGCCTGATCAGCTTGCCACGCGTGATGGGCTTCGGCGGTACGGGCTTGGCCTTTGGCGTAGGGCGCGAGACAGACGACGGAGGCTCGCCGGACTGCGTGTGTACGGCACCGCTCTTGTAGAAGTCGACGGGCTGCTGGGAGTCCCTGAGGACCTTGACCAGCTGCATCTTCCCGGGCTTCTTCGCGTACTCTATCGAGTCGCCGATCTTCAGGTTGAGTCCACCGGGCATCGCGCGTTGCATCTGGGTGAACATCTCCGTCTTCAAAACACAATTGAGCAGAGGATCCGCCTCCTGCGGCGACCCAACGCCTAATGAGAACCAGTCGTCCCGGGAAGTAGATGTTCCGATGAACTTGATCGCCCCCAGCGGAACCGCGCGTTCGGTCGAGATCTGCACCTGGTTGTTCACCAAGGCCTGTGCCACGACGTAGAACTTGCTGTTGGTCACTACTAGAATCCTTGGGCTCGGCTTGCTCGAGCGGCCGAATTTGGCTTCTAAGATCTCGCCTCGGCAGGAGAAGTAGACCTTTTCGTTGCTGGATAATTGCAGCGCGTTGCGGACCTGTGAGCCAGGTCCTGTGCTAGCATTGATGCCCATGTAATCTCCCAAGAAACGGCGGGACCCGAGCAGACTGAACCGTCTCCTCTCTTTCCGGTTCTGCAAGACTTTGTGGCCCTGATCGCGCAGCTGCAGGTACTCGGCGCCTACCCTCTTTTTCCGCCAGAACCTCTGGATCCGCGTCGCTGATTCGGCACGGTAAGCCAGGTAGGCTCTCCACATACGCTGGATTCGAGTAGCCATGTTGTGCCAGTACCGATCTCGCATTGTCTCCAGCGCGAACAGCGTCTCGGGGGATTTGATGAAGGCTTTGGTGACGCCCAATTGCCACTCTTCTTTGGGGATACTGGTATCTTTGAGAATCTGCTTTACTGCAGCCTCTTCTGACCCGTCCCAGGTATATTCTCCAGCATAAGACGTGGCTGGGGACAGGAGGAAGAAGCGCTCAACAAACTTGTCGAATGACTGACGATAGGCAAAACCAGCTCGTCGAATCCGGACGTTTTCTTGCAGACCCAGATATTTGATTTGGTGGAGCACGTTGGGCACGTTGTATTCGGTAGGTGACTTATTCTCATTCGGCTTGATAGTGCGAATGTAAGACGGCTGGCATTTCATCAGTGTCTCCACGAGCGCATTCGCCGACGACCTGATTCTGTCACCGGCAGTCGGAGGTTGCTTGCGATTATCCTGGTCTACCTGGTTGGGGAACAGCGTGTGGACGAAATTATTGGAGCTCTGTTGGAACAAGTTTTGGACGCCCTTCAGCAACTGGTCTTTGTTCTTATCCGTAATGCCGTCGACGGTGTAGCTGACTTCGCCAGCATAATGTTTGATGATGAAACTTCCCTGTCGAGGAGTGAGGTGCGGGTTCGACATGCCGTTGATGCTCTGCATGAAGGTGCGATCACAAGCAGCCGGATCGGCGTGTGCCGTCTTGGTGGCATCCTTCAGGGCCGAAAACACACCAACCGGTCTGACTTGCTCGATCAGGTCACATACGACCTTGTTATCAAAGTACTTGATCGGCGTCCATTGAATCTGCTCACGAGCGTACTCCTCCTGCTCGGCCTTCAAGGTAAGCTGGATGAAGATCTGCTGCAGCTTCTCGTTGACATAGTTGATGCATAGCTGCTCGAAACTGTTCTTCTCGAAAATCTCGAAGCCGTAAATATCGAGAATGCCAATGTTGTTGACCGTGGCTTGCCGTGCTTGCAAGGACTGGTTGAGCCTCCCCACGATCCAGTCGAAAAGGTTATTGTAGATAGCCATGGAGAGCGCATCCCGCGTCGCATTCGCCTGCGCGATGTTCGTCGGGGACTCGATGACCTCGCCGCTTCTGGGCGTCAAGACGCGGATAGTAATACCCTTGATCAATTGAGCAGGCGAAACCTCGAGCAGATATGCAAGGAAATCCACGACGGACTGGTCCGCGACCGCGGCATACCCGTCGTCTCCTTCGACAAAATGGATATTACCACACCATAGGATGGCGGCCAACATGCGGAATACCTCGTCCTGCTCGCCTTGTGATAAGCCTATAATCCTCATGGCTTCGAGAGTGTCGCGAAACTCTGCCAGGTCGTCGATCCCATCCACGTTAAAACACTTTGACCGACTCAGGTACGCGTATGTCTCTGGTTTTTGTATGCCGAACATGGATCTATAATTTTCTGAAGCGCCCTTGGTGAACTGGTAGAAGATATGGAAGCTCCGCTCGTTGGTGATCTGACCGACCACTCTGGTCTTCTCCAGCAGGTAGTTCGTGATGTCGGCTCCCACCGGCTCGCCGCGGGAGTTGAAATGTATCTGGAGGTACTTCCCGAAGCGAGACGAGTTGTTGTTCCTCAGGGTCTTGGCATTGCCAAAAGCCTCGAGTAGCGGATTTGTCGCTAGCACCATGTCCTTGATGTGTTGGATCTCTGCATCCTCCCCGCCAGACACATTGGCAATGTACTGCATGATCCGCTTGGCGGCTTCGGTCTTTCCCGCTCCAGACTCGCCCGATATAATGACACATTGGTTGTCGTTGTAGGCCTTCATATTGTAGTAGGCAGACTCGGCGATGGCAAAGACGTGCGGCGGCATCTCGAGACGGTTCTTGCCCTTGTAGGATTCGAGGACCTGGTCGGTGTAGATGCCGAGGTCCCGGAAGGGGTTGACGGACACCAAGACATGGCCGATGTAGGTATAGATCTCGCGCCCCTCGAAGCGCTTCTTGAGGTTCTCGTTGATGGCCTCGTTGGAGACCTTGCTCAGCAATGTCAGGTCCGATACGCCGATTTCCTTCTTCTTGGTCGTCTCGAACGTGGCCTTCTTGGGTTTGGCATTGCTGCCGGCCTGGGCGCCGGCGGCTCCCGACTTATCCTTCGGACGCCTACTGACACCCTGGCATCACGGGCGCGGGTCAGCACGAAGCCGTCAGCCTGGCTCATTGGGCCTTCTCACCATCTTGGACTCGCATGAACGATGCTCGGACGGGCGGATCTGGAAAGATTACAGATATGCGGCGAGAGATGCTCTGTCGACGGGGCAGCCGGCAACGGAAGGAAACAGTGGTACGAGTAGGTAGTAGGCCGAGGAAGCTATGGTGACCACAAGGCCCAGTGAATCAGAAATGCGCAAGGCAGGCGGAAAGGCAGAGTCGGGTCGGTCCCCTTACCGGCGAATTGGAGGAGTTGGCTCGGGCGTCTCGAGAGATCGACCAGGCGGCGCTAACACAGCGCGACGTAATGGAGCGTGGCTGAGGCGGATGCTAAGCGTGGCTGACACCCGCTCCAGGCATCCAAAATCTGGGCCAGGCAGCTGCCAGGCCCGTGCCTCCCGACCTCTGTCCCGACCGCTCCGGTGGGGTCCCACCTCGCAAGCCGGCCTCCGATCTCCACACCCGCGGTGGCCAGCCCCTACGGAGTCTCTAGACCTCCGACCGGTGATTCTCGCGTCAACATCGTTGGCTACGTATGCCCCTGTGACTATAAACTGCCTACGGCTGCTACTACGCGGCAGTGAGCAGACATACCATTACCGTCAAGTCAGTCCATCTGGGTCTCTGTACCGGTATCGATTCATGTCGTGAGTCATGTCACTTTGATGTTCACGTAATCCGCCATATTTGGTGGAGTTTGATTACGCCAGTTATGGACCTATTTTCTCGCCTGAGGTGGCATCAAGTCGGTGGCCTGGTGTCTGAAGAGAAACTTATTACCAGAGCCCTCAAGGTCGATCTCGCTCTAGACCTTGTGCAAGATGTTGTCTTCGTAGACGGTGGTGGCCTTGCCGGTGTTGTCATTGACAATCTCACCGCCGACCCCCGTCAGCAGCCACCTCCACAATCAGACCTGAGGGGTGAGGATGACTTACCTCATATCGGGGCTCCGACCCGACTCTTCGACCGGCACCGGCCTGCTCGCCAGGGTCCGTGAGCACGTCGGTGATCTTGCCCGTCGACTCAGGCGTGTTGGAGCTGGCCCCTGGGCAATGTCAATGATGAGCAAGCGAGATCGCGCCAGACAGGCTCTTACCAGACCCGATGGGCTTATACTTGACGTGCATGCCCTTCTTGTATTTGGGTGCCATCGTGGGGTAATCAGATTCTACCGTGGCAGAGGCTGTGTTGGTACAGTCGGAGTAGTGTAGATGGGAGTGAATCAACGAGTTATACTGCGTCGAGGATCAGAATCGGTCTCGCAGAGGATGCCCTGGGGACATATATAGCCATAAGCCCAAAGCTCTCTGGTTGGGCTCCTACCAGTACCATATGCGGGTTCTCCTCAGTCATAAGGTTCGGGAGACGTCACGTCGCTGTCTTCCATCCAATACGCAGTATCGTCGTATGGGCCCGGCGCAACCCTCGAAGCTTGAGCAACTATCCATCATGCCCGTCTCAGAGTTGACGTAGAAAGTACGCAGTAGGTATACTCGACGTTACGATTGAGTTCCTCGTGCGTCGATTTTGACTGAACCTTATGCGGAGACAGGCACCCGGTTAAGGACATCCCAGGACCAAAGTTTCTGGTAAGGCACGAACGATTGAAAATTCAAGATCATGAAAGGCAAGTCTTGAGCTCATACGCCGAGTCAAAGCCTCATAGTGCTCGTGTAAGAGCGGAGTCAAGTTGGTATGGAAAACGAATGGGTGGACCGGATAAGCCGCACATTACTACCTAGAACTCTTGATGCAGCTCCATGTCCTGCCTTAGGTACCTGAGCAGCTCATAGAAACATCATACCTAGGTACCATCGTATTTTCATCAGCCTGGATGCTGATTATGATGATAGGCATCGTCGCACTGGGAATTTGTAGACCTGATGCCTCTGTTCCACTGATCAATCCGCAGACGTACATCTGGCACTATATCAGACCCAGAGCACTGGCCAGCCACAGAGGTGCAACTACGGGCTGTGGAATATACTTACGCAAGTTGCATCTACCCTCGTTCTGCGAACGGATGTGGGAGTGGAGACTCGACTTTCGCTTGAGCACTTGAGTTGATGGAAGACTTCTCCTTTGAGGCACCATGATCTGTTCGAGAAGTACCGGGACACTCACCTCGATAACATTAGAGTCAGCAATACGCTCGAATAGTGCTGTTCATTCAGTCTAGACTTGATTCTTGATCGAAGTGAAGCTGGACTTGGGAAGACGGCGGCCAGCTGGGATCAGGTGGGGTCCAGCGGTTAGATACATGTCAGCTGGCAGGCTGGGACTGGCAGTGGTGGATACTTGCAACCCTTCCTCCCCTTCCACTGCATCACCGTTCTTACTTCCTATCGACAGTCACAGCAAGAGATCCCCCCTGGGCTCTTCTCGGGATTCTCATCGACGCAGCCGCCGCCGCCGCAAGCTCATTGAGTGATGGCGTTAGACTGAATTCGCACATCATGATTTTGCCTCAATTCCGCCGCAAATGTTCGGCTGTAACTCTTCGCCATTGATGGGGCCCTTGAATGACGCCTCGAGCAAGTATGATAGCAAGCATGCCGCAGGAGCGCACAGCCGCATTCTTCACCTTCGTAGGCGATGCTAACCCACTTGTGTTTCAAGGTGCTGTGCCAGCACGTGAGACGAGAAGGCTGTGTTTCGCCTGACACAAACGTCTCATGTTGGAAACCCTAGGGTTGCAGGGGTGAATCTGACTTGGCAGACTTGGCAACAGTTGCCGTTCTACATTATCACTCGGGACGTCTCAATCGCATCATATTCCCGGCTACGCGAGCATCGCTTAGCAGACGATCTCGGTTCTTCTCAATCTGCCCTTACCAGATCAGCACGAACCAGAGCTTCTGCACAGACAATTGCATTCTGAAGCATATGAATCAGTTCTGTCACTGAGACTGTGCGGTAGCAGGGTATCTTGAGCAAGAATTCTCTCTGGACTCTCTCAGCAGACGTCTGCGGTAATGGCTGGTCAGTTCCTGGTATCCAGGGCCTGGTAATGGGCAGGCAGACGGACACATGACATGGATGGCTATCAGTCAGAATGCCCGGACAAGAGTCCAGTCGATACTTCCCGGCCGCAAGTGCGTATCGTGAAGGCCGTATTATGGCATCCTCCCGGAAGGATGGGCTTCTCAAGGAGACAAGAAGAGCTTAATCGAACGAGGGTGAGCTGTTCTTTGGCAACCGTTCCAACCTCGATTTATATATTCATCTGGCCTGCCCAGACTGCCCAGAGGCCTTGGGAAATCGTACGATTCTGTGTCGTACGACTTCTGTCCCAATCTGGCCGCCCTACAGGTCAGGCCGATCCAGGTTCCTACGCATGGAAACACGGGCAAAATATGCAAAAACTGATGACTGGCCTGGACGGGTGTGCCCCATGGGGAGGGGGCTCTCGGTTGCCGGCAAGAGGCAGCACCCAATGTCTACGGTGTGTTGAGAAAATAAAACACTGTACTCGAGGAGGCCGCTGCGGCCCATCCTGCTCGAAAGCAAAGTGCCGACAGCAGGGGCTTCACGGAGAAGCGACCCAGCCTGCGCCTACAGTACGCTCGGAAGTATCATACAGTAGCATGCGACAGGGACTGGAAGAGCCGGACAGGGTTCTCGCCCTCCTGACCGGTGACGGCGGTGACTGGCTGGAAGGCGTCCAAGGGGTCCTGGCGGCAATTCGTCGCCGGTGAATTCGGAATTCGTACAGCACGGATCACACGCTGTATCACGGCCATGCTGGGGGTTCATTGGCTACATGCAAGACATCAGTCTCGCCGTCGACGAATCCGCGCTGTCCAGCAGCCGCCTGGCCAACAGGTTCCATAATTATCCTCAGCCTCAATTGGGTCTACGCGGAGCGGCGAGCACGCTGGAGATGTCTTGCCCTCTTTCTACTTTTACCATGTCAACCCCAACCCAGCCAGCCCAGCCCGACGTCGCGGTTCTTCTTGTTCACTTTCCGGGACCAACAGCTACGAAATCGGTAACCTCCATCGCAAATTCAAGTTCGTCAATTCTGCAGCAGTTTCCACTCCATTTTCCGCATCGAGTGTCGTGCGCAGTGACCCGCCACCCCCTGTCGAAACTGCCCCAAACGCTCTCCGTCGCAGCTCGACTGCGCTTCCGAGGCCCCTGCGACGTCTGATTTCAGCGGTTCAGTCCCCATCGGGAATGCTGCCTGATACCTAGTCGACGTCTTGCGAAACTTCCCCCTACGTCTGATCTGCGAGGCTATCTCGACAGATCCCAGCCGCCTTCGCCGGATTAGAGCTGTATCTTGGCTCTTCACGACCGTGAGGCCCTGGGCCACCCTGTTCACCCCACCCCTGTCGATATTCCAAGTCGTGCAGGTCAAACCGGACGACAGATTGCGCTCGAGGACTTTCCGTGCTGCTTCCCCATCTCCTGTGAGAAGCTCGCCTCCCACTGAGCACCGGATCGTTGGGCATCCTTGGCCATCCTTGCTTGCCGATTGCCGACCTCCCTGCACCACTCGTCCTTTATGACTTTCTTTCCCCCCGTCGTCCCGGTCTCTTCTTTCTCTCTCACCTTCCTCTGCTCGGCGCCCAGGACGTAGAAAGAAACAGTCTCTCCCGCGAGATCTCTTTCTACCCCACCATCCTTCGCTTCATTCCTGCTGGCTCAGATCGTTCTTTTCCTTTATACCGTTGTTTGGCTTGCTTTAGGGACAGTAATAATCCGGGCGGCCAGAAAGGGTGTCCGCCGAGGTTCGTCTTGTTATCGTTTGACCAGTCTCTCGTTTTCGACATCCTCGCCAACGGCCGCCGTCGTGGACCCTCGGGCTGCCTCACGTCGGTACTGTCGCGGGTCGACATTTTTATTTAATTTCACCGGGTAGAGAGGTGCACATCCGACAACCGCCATCATGGGAGAAATGTCTCTCGCGGAGCTGGTGAGGAAGCAGTTTACTGCTGGGAAGATGACTTTCCATATCCTCTTCTGGTCATTGCATTGGGGTCTCTTCGCCCTTGGCTGGTGAGTCTTGATACTTCTCGTCCGCCGGGCCGCGGCAACTCTGACTCTGTCGACAGGTTTTTGCAGGAGACAGACGACAAGCTTGCTGCTCTGAACGGACTGATCTGGTCTGTCTGGATCTCACGAGGTGCAGGGTTGGTCCTCGCAGTGGACTGCAGTCTCATTCTGCTGCCCGTATGCCGGACGCTGGTGCGATGGATTAGGCCGAAGATCAGGTTTCTACCTCTTGACGAGAACATCTGGTTCCATCGCCAGGTTGCCTACGCCATGGTCTTGTTCACCATCCTGCACGTGTCTGCTCACTACATCAAGTAAGACTCGAGTCTCGTGCATGCAGGAGTCCGCTTGCTGACCTTTTGCGCCCCTCAGCTTCTTCAACGTCGAGGCTACTCAAGTCCGCCCCGAACTCGCTCTCCACATCCACTACGCCGAGGCTGGCGGCATCACGGGCCACATCATGCTCTTCTGCATGCTGATGATGTACACCACTGCCCATGCCAAGATCCGACAGCAGTCCTTCGAGACCTTCTGGTACACGCACCATCTCTTCATCCCCTTCCTGCTGGGCCTCTACACCCACGCCACGGGCTGCTTCGTGCGTGATTCGACCGACCCATTTTCTCCCTTTGCCGGAGCCAACTTCTGGAACCACTGCCTCGGATACGAAGGCTGGCGCTGGGAGCTCTGGGCGGGTGGCCTCTACCTCATTGAGCGCCTCTACCGCGAGATCCGGGCCAAGCGCACTACCAAGATCACCCGCGTCGTTCGTCATCCGTATGGTGAGTGGTCTCTTACCCCTTATCCAGTCTGGACTGTGCTAATCCCAGGCAAGATGTTGTCGAGATCCAATTCGAGAAGCCCTCGTTCAAGTACAAGGCTGGACAGTGGCTCTTCCTGCAGGTCCCTGCTGTGTCGGGCTGGCAGTGGCACCCGTTCACGATCACGTCCTGCCCCTACGACCCGTACGTCTCGGTCCACGTGCGCCAGGTCGGCGACTTCACGCGGGCGCTCGGCGACGCGGTCGGCGCCGGCGGCGCGCAGTCGAAGCTGTACGACGGCGTGGACCCGATGGGCATGTACGAGGTGGCGCTGCAGAACGGGCAGCAGATGCCGAGCCTGCGGATCGACGGGCCCTACGGCGCGCCGGCCGAGGACGTGTTCGAGAACGAGATCGCGATCCTGATCGGCACGGGCATCGGCGTGACGCCCTGGGCGTCGATCCTCAAGAACATCTGGCACCTGCGCAACTCGCCCAACCCGCCCAGCCGGCTGCGCCGCGTCGAGTTCATCTGGGTCTGCAAGGACACGGGCTCCTTCGAGTGGTTCCAGACGCTGCTGTCGTCGCTCGAGGCGCAGTCTTCCGAGGCGGCGCGCGTGCCCGGCAGCAACGGCGTCGAGTTCCTCAAGATCCACACCTACCTGACGCAGAAGCTCGACATGGACACGAACCTGAACATCGTGCTCAACAGCGTCGGCTCGGACCACGACCCGCTCACCGAGCTCAAGGCCCGCACCAACTTCGGCCGCCCCGACTTCCAGCGCATGTTCGAGGCCCTGCGCAACGGCATCCTCGACCGCACCTACCTCAACGGCCTCGAGGGCAGCATGCAGACCACCGTCGGTGTCTACTTCTGCGGTCCCTCCGCGGCTGGTACGTTCTCTCTCTCCCTCCACCATACCATCCATCCCACCCCCTCATGATGAATACTGTCCGCTAACACACGATTCCAGCCCGATCTATCCAAGAGGCGGCGAAGTCTGCCACCTCGAGAGAAGTGCGCTTCCGCTTCTGGAAGGAGCATTTCTGATCTGATCGTCTTTCCATGCACGGCAGTGTGCGGAAGCTGCACAGTATATCCTGGAGTGTAAGGGGAGCAGTTGGTTGGGAGGATTGTGTGAATCAACCTCCACAGCGTCAGACCCGGCTAAGCAAATGGTCGGAGTGGTGGTGGAGAAGGGAGGGAGTTAGTAGTCGCCGGCGAGGAGAGCCAAACCCAGTCGGCTATTGTACTGCATATATACACAGTTGATCCCGGCATCCGCGCCAGGCAAGGGCCTCCGCGGCTCGCCGAGCCGCGAAAAAGGGTGTCCCTGGTCGCGTCCGGCGGTAGTAGTAGTAGCCCAGGTGTGTTGTGTTGTTGATGATGATGATGATGGCAACAACACCCTGGAATTTTTCTGTATTTCATCCCGTCTTCTATAACATGAATTCTCAAAAAGAGCCCATCCAATGAATGACAACATGTGTTTCTTTATTACTACGAATCATTCCCCGCCGCCCCCGGACCTGAGCGTCGAGACACCCGACGTCGAGACACCCGACGTCGAGACCTGACCGGCACCATGACGGCGGTGTCTTCGTGGAGGCAGCGGGCAGGGCTTGGGCTTTTCTACTGCGTACCTATTTTAAGATACCTCAAGGTCTTTCTCCCTACGTACCGCTCCTCGCGAGTCTCCCTGTAAAATGCGTCTTTCCTTTCTAGGGGCACGAATCTGGGGGATTTTCTCTCTCGGCCACTCTGGCGGCGGAGAATTGGGGAAGTGCCTTATTGCTGGGACTGCATGGCCTGCCGGACAGCTTCGGCCCCCCGCGAGGCTGCGGGAAGCGGTGATGTTTGATCAGCTGGCTACCTAATAGAACTGTACTGCTTTCAGTTGACTCATGCGTCCTTTTCAAAGGCCTGGCCAGCCACGGTCCCCATCTCTCGCATTTCTTCTTCTTTTCTCTCGCTGCCCCCATCTTGTTCTCTCTCATATTCTCGCCTCTCCCTCACGCATTTTCTCTCTCTCTCTCTCTCTCTCTCTCTCTCTCTCTCTCTCTTTCTCTGTCCCACTCTGTTCGTCTCCCCATGGCAACCAAACTTCACCGCGGCAACTCGGCCCACCCCACCATGACGTCCGCTTCGCCGCCGTTCGCGCCCTTCATCATCCCGGGCGGCGGCGGCGCGCGCCGGAGCTCCGTGTTGTCGCCACCAGCGCCTTCCTCACCGGGTGCTTCTGGCTGCTGTAGCTGTAGCTGCTGCTGCTGGTGTGCCGCTGCCGCCTCCAGCCGGCTGATCTCGCGGCGGAGGCGGAACGTGAACAGCGTTGCCGCGATCACGTCGCTCGGGTTGAGGACGTCCAGCCACTTTTATGTCATCTTCATTAGATATTGACACAGTTTCCGGCCGATTTACCACGAGAAGGGCATACAAGAGAAAAAAAAGGGAGTTGGGGGTAGGGAGGGGGGGTGGGAATGGGAAACTGGATGGCTTACCATGCGCCAGCCGTGCGTGGCGTACCTCTCGCCGGCGCGCAGCGTTGCGGCGTCGAGCCGGTAGGGCGCGACGGCGTAGGCGTAGTGGAAGAAGAGGGCGAAGAAGACGAGCTCGCACGACAGGATGAGCAGCGGCAGCCCGATGACGACGTCGACCTGGCTGAGGGCCGCCGAGTCGGCGATGCTGGGCGGGTCGACGTGCTCGAGGATCGAGAAGGCCAGCTGCGTGCGAGGGTGTCAGCAGTGTCTCTCTCTCTTCTCGTTGTTTCGGATGGATGGTAGGGTTGATAGGGATGATAGGGAGAAAGAGAGAAAAGTGAGAAAAGAGAGGAAAGAGAGGTAACCAAAAACACGCACGTTCTGCCCGACGCCCAGGAAGATGAACAGCTTGAAGGCCCAGAGGCGGGCCATGACGCGGTGGCCGCGCAGCTCGCGCCGCAGCGGCGCGTACGTGTGCACGACGCCGACGACGGCGCCGACCATGCTGACGATCTGCACCACCACCAGGTACAGGTGCGCGAACCCCGCGCTGCTGGCCGTGAGGCAGTAGCGGCGCGTGGCCTGCGTCGCCGCCGTCGCCGCCAGCAGCGCCAGCGTCACCGGCACGCACTGGAAGATCTCGACCTGGATGGGGCGGGCGTCAGCAGTGATTCGGTCAGTCGGTCGGTCGGTCGTTCGGTCGGTCAGTCAGTCTTTTCTTGTCTAGCTGTGTCGCTCCCCCTCCTCTCTGTCTTTCTCTTGCGCTCGCTTGCGCAGCCGACATCGGGGTGGGGGGGTGGTGGTGAGGGGTGTTCCAGCGTGTGAGGCCGGTGTGGGATCCTCCCCCTGGGATGGATGAACAGCAGAGAGCACTCACCCAGTGCCTTAAGAAGCGATTGCGCGGCGCAAAGAAGCGCGCGATGACGCCGGCTCCTTCCGCGGCTCCGAAGCGGCCCTTACGCCTGGCGTGGCTTTTCAGGGGCGCGAGGAAGACGTCTGCCGTCGCCCTCCTCCTCCCGTCGTCCTTCCCACTCCCACTTCTCCCCATCCTCGCCCTCGTCCACCCCCCGTCTACATCCCCAACCCCGGCCCCGACCCCGCCGCCGCCGCCGTCATCATCACCATCGCGGGCCAGGAGGATCTCGCACACGAGCAGGTAGAAGCAGGCGAGGGCGTAGGCCTCGTAGACGACGACGCAGGCGAGCAGGTAGACGTAGGCGCGCGGCGCGATCACCATGATCCACGTCGCGACGGCGTAGACGGGCACGAAGAGGCACACGCGCAGGATGGGGATCTGCTCGCGCGGCCGGGACATGGTCGTCGCGCTGTTTGAGGGCCGGGGGGTACCCAGGGGGGGTTAGCTCGTTCTGCTGCTTCTGAGTTGTCCTTTTGTCTTTTTCGCTTCCTTGATCCATTTCCCCCCCTCTTCCCTTTCTTCTCTTGCTCTTTCGCCCATACTCTTATTTCATTTCTCCTTCTGCCCTCCTTCGATTTCTTCAGCTCTTCTTCACTCATCCCCTCCTCATTCCCATCTCTATTTCATCTCATTCCGCGAAAAGGAGAGCCAGAGATGTACGTACTGTCGATACATCAGCACCAGCATCGTGGCCACGGTGAAGGCGGCGCACGCGCCCGACACGATGGCGCTCAGCTGATGAAAGTCATAGTGCCCGGCGATCGGGGTCGTGGCCACTGCACCGGCGGAAGAGGAGACGGATGGCCACCGTCAGCTACGGTAACTCTCTGCTCGCACCGATCCATCTGCGCGGTGGGCTGTACGGTAGTTGGCCGGGTCGTCCGTTCCGGAATACCGGCGGTGCCCACCCACCTATTCCGTGAAGCGGAGCGCCGAGGCGGGGACGGGCGGAGACGAAGGACAGGGCTCGGGCTCGGCATACCTGGCTTTATCGGCTGGGGGAAGGTGCACACGATCTCGGGGGCGCCGGCCGAGCGCATCCGCATACGAGCCATGATGTCGCCGGCGATCTACCGGTACGGTAGAGGATGACCCTCTGCGCGGGTTGTTGTTGTCGTCGTCGTCGTCGTCGTCGTCGTCACAGCCGCGTCAAACTGCCACTGGTCCGGTACTCAGGGCAGCCTGAGGTCATACGCAGTCGCCGGTGACTATCCACACTGCCGCAGCCGCATCATCTCGAGAGCAGAGGAGGGGTCCAAGCAGGGGTGGCGTTTCTGGGCACACGCGACATATATGTATATCGGTACGGCAGAGATTCGGCTAGGGGGGCCGGGCGCCCGCACACATCCTCTTTGCCCACGCCACTCTGTCAGGGGCGATCAGTTGAACTCCGACGGTGTGCCAGCAAGCAGCCGTGTGCTTTCTAGTAGTCTAGTGCAGTGGTGGTGTGCCATTGCCGCAACAGCAGCAGCAGAGGCCGCGCATCCCGCGCTGGCCCCTTGAGGAAAGTCGAGGGAGGCCGGCGAGTCTTATTGGTGGCTCCCCATACCCGCTTGGACATGGGTGACCTCGGTATCGCGTTCGGCTGGTGCCGAATATGTCACCATGTAACCCTAAGAGAGTGGTAATAGGTAGGTAAGTCAACAGTCGACGCTGGGAGGCTCTGCAGACAGAGAGTAGAAGCGATGTACAGATTCGAGTTATTTGTTAGCTCGTTGCGATCGGACGCCCTCTTGCCCTTTAGCAGGTCTGGCGCCGCGCCAGAACACTGAGCGCCCTGGACGACCACGCGATTCGAAAGTGCTATCGGAGAGCCGCAAGTCCCACGGCGTCAGCTTCCAACCGGCGTCTTCTCTAGCGGGAGTGAGCACTGGAGCTTCAAGAGGTTAAAAGAGATCGACTATCTCCAAACACGTGGCATCACACCAGACGACTGAACTCGGCAGACAGCATGACCCGTATCGATGAGATGGCACATGGGGTCTGGACGACATAGTGCCGTGTTGCTTGCTGCTGAGATGGAAATGCAGCAGAATCGTCGAGATGGTCCTTTACTGTCGTGGGGTTAAATTTCAGTCCCCCTCTGGTAAGTATCTGCTTGACATAAGGCGATACCCGAGCCATGCCGATTGGCTAAGCCACAGAGTATATGATAACGACCCAACCATACAACTATTTATATACTTTTATCTAGAGCACAACCCGCCTCTTGGTATCTAGCGGTCTATCCCATTCTAACACCCGCATCGCTTCCGGGCCCAAGGCCCGCCCCCGCTACGCCTTCTCCCGCTCCATGGACATGTCCCAGCAGCGCAGGATGGCGGCCCAGTACTGCTGCGGGTGGACGCGCATGTGGCCGACGTGCGGCGAGCCCTCGAAGCGCTCGAGCACGGTCTCGTAGCCGCGGGCGCGGGCCTCGGCGGCCTGGGCCTCGACGTCGCGCCAGCCGATCAGGTCGTCCTCGCGCGAGTAGAGGTAGAGGCGCGGGGCGCGCGTCGTGGCCACGGCCGGGTCCAGGAAGACGCGGCAGCTGTAGGGGCCCGCCTCCTCGACGCGCAGCGCGCGCGCCAGCAGGTGCATGAGCCAGAGGAAGGCCCAGCAGAGGCGGCGCGCCCAGCGCGCGGGCAGCCAGCGCGGCGCCGCGAGCGCCATGGCCCGCGCCCACCGCCACGCCTCGACGCGGAAGACGAGCCCGCCGGGCGTGGAGTCGCTGACGCACAGGTGGTGCGGCAGCGCGGCGGCGGCGGCGGCGCCGTGCCGCTGCCGGTACGCGTTGAGTGTCGCCGCCGCGTAGATGCCGCCCGTGTTGGACATGACGTGCAGCAGGACGCGCTCCTCCGCCCCGGCGGCCGCGGTGGGGAAGCACGTGTCGACGACGGGCATCATGGCGCGGGTGCGCGGGCCCAGCGTCTGGGTCGAGGCCTTGAGGATGGGCGAGACGACGACGACGATGCGCGCGAGGGGGAAGAGCGCGTGGTAGCCGTCGGCGTACTTGGCCACGTGCTTGGGCAGCGCGTCGCCCCAGCCGTAAATGAGGACCAGGGTCGGGTCTTTCCCGGAGGCGCTGCGGGGCCGAGCGGCGTCGGCGCCGGCGGCGTCGTCCGGGCTTGCGTTCCGGATGAAGATGCGGTCGGTGACGGGCGTGTAGCCCGGAAAGGCGGGGGCCATGATGGTGGTGGTGGTATTTATCGTCGTCGGCGTCGCAGGTGAGGAGACGACCGAGGCTCGAGCGCAGATATACCGCCTATCGCTTGCTCTCATGAGTTTCTCATCTTTGGCGGAAGAAAAGCCAGGGACTGCTGGTTTGGTGAGCAGGCCGAGGCCCAACAAAGCGCCGCAGTGAAGGCCCCTGAGGTCCCTGGGTTTTCGGCGGAGATACGAGCCCCGCATCAGTCGGAGATTAGACGCCATGAGGTGATGGCGCGGGTTCCACCCGCTGACCGGTGTCAGCGCTTGCTGAAGTTTCGGTCTCTCACTGATCTTCAACGACCATTCTATCGAGGTAAGGTGCAAATTAGTCTGCTAGAGATGCAAACTGAGCTCAGATCAGAGAGATAAATCTAGGGGTCAAGCTGAAAATAGCAAATTAGGTGGGGGTTTCCAAAACCCCCCAACTAGTGGCGTAGACTAGAGCCGTATCCAGTATAGATAGCGTATAACCATAAAACTATTCTAATATAACCACTTTATACCAAAGCGTATAACCACGTAAATCTTTATTATCTGGAATATTTTTTATTAATTATTTTTATTATTATTATAGTATTATTTTGGTTAGGCTGGCCTAAGCCGCGGTATAAGGAGATTTATATATTTTAACCACCTTAGGCATATAACTTGCTATTTACACCTATATTTTAAACCTGCTTATAATACCACTACCGTTATATTTATAACCTTATTATCGCTTTTACTACTGGTTTCTTAATAAGTAAAGGTACTTTATTACGTAAAAAGCAATACTAATAATCCCAGGATTAAAATAATAACTATTACCGGTGCCTTTTATCCCACCTAACTAGGCTACTTTTTATAGGTGCCTTTTGGGCTAATAATAGAGCGCCCTCTCGCCGGCGGCTTTAACCGTATTAGCCGGCAAGTAACCAGGTTATTACGTTAATTCGAAGAGATATAGTTATTCGTTAATAACGTTTAGTTTAGGCATTATAATAATCCGGTTACCTAGTTATTAATAATACGGTAAAAGGTAATAAAATACCGTTATAAATATTACCGCTATGTAAAGGCCAGAGGTAGTAATAAGCGCTTTAAGCTTAAGGCCCAGGGTAATTACCACGAGTATAAAACCTTTATTAAAGTTATTACTATATAATTAATAATATAAGGAGTGGTTTATTATAACCCGGATAAGGTTAATACCCCGATTACTTTATACTTATATAACTAATAATAATAGGCTAAAATAAACCTAAAGTTTAAAAGAATTTATAACTATAACCTAAACCGGTATAATTTAAACCGTATAAATAAGGCTTTTATAAGCGCATTCGACCGCTTTATTACTAGCTATTAGCTTAATTATAATATAGCGTTTACCTAATAAAGCCATAATATACGCTTTAAATTATACGCTCGAGTGGTTAGCCTTTATATTAATAGGCCGGTTAATAATAAGTGGTTTTAGACTCGTAAGGAGAAATTAAGTATTAAGAACATTACTTTAAAGCGCTTAATTCGCAAGGGCTTATAGCCAGAGTAATTAATTAATACTATCGAATCCTGTTATAAAAAGGGGTATTTCTATAAAAAGATAAGTATTAAAAACTCCTATAAGCTGGTATATATCTTAAAAATAATAATTAATTACCTAGAAAAATACGGCTTTTTAATATTTTTGGATTTAACGCATTAAACCAATATCCTTAAATAATACCTATTTATATTACTGGTTCGAGATAACCTAGGCAAATAGGTTATAAGCGGCTTCTTCCTTACGTAAACCCTTAATACCGGTATTATTTAAGTATACCTTACTAGTATAAAAAAGCTAATATTAACCTTTACTCCCTTATATATTATTAATAATAACTCGGTAGCGAAATAACGAAGGTTCCGTAATTTCTCAGTTAATAATAAAGTTTTTACCATTTCTCTGCTATGCTAAAAGCACTGGAAGGATATTATTTTTAAGAGATTACGTATTAAAGCCCTTAAGAAATCACAAGCTTAGGTATAAAAGGCTATTTATTTCTCCATTAATAAAAAGGACTACCGTTAATATATTAATTAGGTTAATATTATTATTACGCGTTATCGGTCAATATTAACTCTTTTATAAGCAATAATAATAATTCCGCCAGGAAAGAAATATAATAAAGAGCGCCGGTACCTCCGTAATAAACTAGGAGGTAAATTCGAACGCTGGGTATTATACGCACATTTTAATAAACCTGTACTTATATAAGTGCCTATAACTTTACCGCTAAAGGGTTTATACGCCGAATATAAGGCCGGCGACTTTAAAAAGAATATTACGCAATACTCCCTGGCGGAGATTATCTTTTATAATATTATTATTACCGAGAAATAAACCGAGAATATAATAATAACGCGAGTAACGGCGTATACTAAGAAATACCCGGAATTAAAACCAGTATACGAGCCTTAGGTATAATTCCCGAAAATACTATAAAAATACCTTATATAGTATAAAAGGTAAGGGGCTAATATAATTAAAAAAGCGATTAAGCCCTTTATATAAGCTAACGCTATTATAATATAATGCCCTTACCAGGATTTTCGATAGTGGTGGTTACCTTACCGTTACCTTTAATACGAGTATTTAAGTGGTAGGCTTATAACTTTATTACTTTTAAAGGTAACGGCAAAATAACTCCTTATATAGGAATATAAGGCGTATAATAAGTAATAGGAAGATCCGCTATTTAACGAGGATATAATAACAGGGGAGTTAATATAACTATAATAGTAAGTTATTAATACTAAAAAAAACATTATAATAATTAATAAAGGAGTAAACGCCGGGACTAGATTATCCGCAGGGCCGAAAAAAACTAATTCTTTTTTACCCGATTAAAGGTATTTCACCTTACGGAATAAATATAATAGCGTTTTTATAACGTGCGGCGGATAATAAAACTGCGGCCGGCTAAAAAAGCCTAGTCTATTATAACCACTTTTATAGCTACCTTATAAGGCCTATAAGTAGGCCAGCTATAGAATTAGATTACGCAAAAGCTGGTAAATAACCTAACTATTAATAATCTTACAATACCGGCGGTAACGCTTAGTTATAATAGCTTTATATTAGTGGTACCCGGTGCGGTATTAACGCCGGCGGTAATAGCGGCGGTATTATTACGCCCTTTACCGTAACCGCACCCGGTTAATAACGCTATTAAAACCTCCCAGTATACGTATTACTAACCTGCGCAGGAAATACTATTATTATTCTTCCGCCAGGTATATAACGAGCGTATAAATGCCTTTATAGGACCTTTAATAACCCCGATATAAAGATTAATAATTAACGGGCTAAGCAACTTTAATATTTCTCCGATAAAGTATTCGCAATCCTATTATAATATATTCTCCCACTTATAATCCGATAAATCGAGCTTTATAAGGGAAATATTATACCATAAAAATATAATCTTCCTACGAGAAATAATAAATCTATAAACACCTATTAAGCGGCGGCGGTATATAAAGTAACCGGCGGCAGCGGGAGGGCCGGTATAATTATTATTATAATATACGGGTATTAAAAGGTTAATATTATACCGGACGGGTATTATATTACTAGGCAGGGTTATCTCGAGCATTATAAGCATTATATACGGTATATATAATTGGATTTTTATTACGGTATTTACATTATCTTAAAAAGCCCGGCTTATTAGGAGATTTTAACTAAAAGCAGTATATATAATTAGATTTTTATTACGGTATTCGCATTATCTTAAAAAGCCCGGCCTATTAGGAGATTTTAACCAGAAACAGTATATATAATTGGATTTTTATTATAGCAATCGCATTATTTTAAGGAGCCCGGCCTATTAGGATTAAAATCCATTACTTTTATTACTTTTACAGTAATTAGGCGGTTACTCGGGCCGGTAAATACCCCTTAATATTTACTCCAGAATATTATAATACGCGGTTAAATAGCGCGGACACGTTTTATAAGTAATCGCTAATAAACTTATTATTAAAGTATAGCCGTTAATAAGACTTAGTAAATTCTTCGAAGGTAAGGTTTATTAATACCTTTTAATTAAAGGGTTATTTCCCGGCCGGCCGACTTACCGCACGTATATTACTTTTTCGAATTTTATTATAGGAATCGCGTTTTTTTAAGGAGCCCGGTATATTTATTACTTCTTGCCCGGTAACTTACCTGATTATTTTAATAGTATATAAAACCTCTGCTAATTTAGGTATAAATTCAGGTACCTTTAAAAGACTTCGTGCTTTTCCGACCGACCGACCTCTCCTCCTAAGCAATAGCCGAATCCCGACCGAGTAATAGCCAAGGCTCTGCTAATTAACCGGTTACGATAATAACGCACCCAATTTGGGTAAGCGTGCATATCTGGTGGCTGGTATATAAAACCCTAACCAGTGGAATATGGCAGAAAAACTAACGCTCGAATAGGAATAGCTGGGGGGTTTTGGAACTACCCAATTAGGTGGGCTGAGAGCCGGGGCTCGAATAGCGATCCAATGAAAGGCAACCCTCTGACCCGCTACCCCCCATCTCTCTTACCCCCTCACAGGGCTGTGTCTTAGCTCAGAGTGCGGGGTCCAAGCTAAGTACGCTACTGGCTCACTTACACTCTCTTTCCCTCGCAAACGAGACATCCTTCTCACTGAACTGCTTCACTCCCACCTCACCCGACTCGGCGATCATGGCTGGGGGCCTCCGAGAAGCCCTCGGCCCCATGAGCTGCGGCTTCTGCGGCGTCACCCAGGGCTCCCTCCCCTCGGCCGAATCCGAGTGGGCGACCTACTACCGGGCCCTCTACTGCACCGACCTCGACGGCCCCCCGCGCCTCTCGGGGGTGGGGTACCGCCACCGGCTGCCGCCCGTCATCGTTGTGCCGCCCGCCGCGGACCAGCGCGTCGCCGCCCCCGGCTTCGACGACACGCTCGTGCACTTCGGCGCCACCAGGGCCGCCAGCGCGGACCCGGCCAGGCTCATGGCCCTCTGGCGCGACGTGCCGCCCGCCTCCGGCTCCGCCCCGGGGCCCGGCGCCGCCAAGTGGCACTTCCAGTTCCACGACGCGTGCTGGCGCCTGCTCGAGCAGGCCTGCGCGCCCGCCGCCGTCGACCTGGCCGCGCTGTGGCGCCTCGTGATCTCGTGGAGGCATGCCTCCAACTACCGGAACCCGTACAAAAACTTGTCGCACACGACGGCGCACGTCTCCAGCTGGATGCACATCCCCCAGCGCGAGGACGTCCTTGCGCCCACCAAGCTGTCCGACCCGTTCGGAGTGCCCGAGATCCAGGCTGCGCTGGCCAAGTCGCGCACCCGTAGCACTGGCACAGACGGAGGCTGGACCAAGCCTCCCCATGTCAGCCCGCATGGCCCAGCCCAGGCCACCGACCCCTTTTCCGCGTTGCCCTTCGAAGTCCGGGATATGATACTCACCTATCTGGACTCGGACACGGTCCCAGCTTTGCGACTGGCCTCTCGCTCACTGGCCGCCGTGCCGCTGTCGACCTTCTTCCAGAGCCGATTCTGGCCCGGCCGCGAGCTCGATCTGTTCTTTGACGCGTTCATCCTGCGACGCGATGAGCGCGCCCAGATCGACTGGAGGGCCTTCTACGTCCGGATGAAGAGGCGTTTGAGGAATTCGGAAGCCTGCATGGGCGAGACCAATCGCCTCCGGATCATGCACGACACCATGCGCCCGCTCGCGAAGGCCATGGATCAAGTCGCGCTGCTGAGCAAGCCGAGGGGCAATCCATGCGCTGAGGCGGCCGACAGCGACGGGGGCCGGGATTCGGTCCCGTGCGTCGAGGTGCTCGGTCTCCAGCTCAACCGCAAGCCCGTGCCCCGCGGCTTCCAGGCCGAGGTCGAGCTGTCTCGACCTCCGAAAATAATGCACGTGACCTTTATCGAGTTCTTTGGAAAGCCATACATCGCGGGCATTCGACTGGGCTTTGCTGAGGGCGACGACGTCGAATTGGGGTTCATATCGAGGGCGCTTGAACACTCGGTCCCCATTGAGGGCATCCTGAAGGGATTCTCCGCAGAATACACGGACTTTGGGTTCAGGTCAGTACCGGGTCCTTGGCCATATATATTGTCTTGCCCTCTCGAGAATCATTTTTGTTCTCATGGCAACTTTGTCATGACATCTACTTCGAAAATCCACCTCTGGTCTATTAGGTTGAAGCCGTCAGAGAACTGTGCTGAATCGGAGTGTATGAGCAGGGATCTCGCGCCTCATACTAAAACTCTCTCTATAACCGATGAGCCACCGCAATTCAGGGTGCACAAAAAATTCATGTTTGCCAGCAAAGGCGTGAGGAAAATCAGGGCGACCTTTGACGTAAGTGCTCTTTGGTTAAGGCATACTGAGAGTAACGCATCAAGCTAATTATCATCATACATACAGGCATTTAAGATGCTATCACTGTCAATACCTGAATAATCCCGTCTATACTATGAAAACCATTACAAGGTCGACTGAAAGGTAGCCTCTCCGCATTCTACCAGAAATGGCCACTGTCCACCAAAGGACATTCGTAGGTATGCATATCAATAACTGAATGAAAGATAATAATCACCTCCTGATTTTCTCTTGGCTCTCAGCTACATTCACGCATGGTAGGTAAAGTGACTGAAAAGTCGAGCCTGCTCAAGGCCGACATCTCCTGCGCCACGCCTCAAGTCGTCGGGGGCTACCTTAGGTATGCTAGGAAGCTCTGTACGAAGCACATACACTGAGAATTCGGCCTCTGGTGCTACTATCTCGAAGCCGGTTGGGTGAGGGAGGACAAGGGGCATCACTCCAGAGCTTCATGCGCAGCACACCTGTGTAACACAATCGATCCGGCGCGGACTTTCTTGCGAATTTAGTGATTACGGAGGTTTATCATGACTGTTGGCGACGACTAGATACGATCGAGGCTATCGCCAAGCAACGGGTGCATCATCGGGGAGCACTAAAAATAAACATGGTGATAAGATCTCACCCAATGCTGACAAAAAGAGCTGACATTCTCGCTCACATTCTGAGGAGAGACAAGAAAAAAAAGTTGTGGAATGATCGATACCCGACTGTTACAAGTTAGTGACCATTTTGTTACCTCGTAACTTTGGGCGGGGGACAGGTCTTACCTCGAACGGATAACCTTCAGGAGGTTCCAGAATGGCACTGGAATCTGACGCGCTACCAATTGCGCCAACCGATCTCCTCGGATTCATCTGATGATGCATATGACTCGCCGCCCGTTAATGCCGCATATATTACGCGTTTTTCAAATACCGCAAAGGGGCGGGGCGGAGGGAGCGGGGCCGCAAGCCCCGGCTTCCATCGTGAGACTTTCATTCCCGGCTCGCCCCGCTTCCACTCATCACGTCTTCCACGTGCTACGGAGTATCACGGATGGTTGTCATTTTGCTCGGATTTGTGTCGTGACAATGTCTGAGATAACATGCCTCACTTGTTGACTGATGCTCTACGGTATAGGCAGTTGCCTCTCTGTATCGTACCGGTAGATGCGTCGAAACGCGCAGCCAGGCCGGAGGCCGGCAAACAGACAGACAACAGACAGGCGATATGGCAACCTGTCCTGTCGGTTGACAATTACCGGGACGCCCATATATACCTCGATCATGCCTCCTCTTGCGACGAGGCCGTCGAGCCAGCCAGCCGTGCAAGGTCTCCGTCAGCTCGGCCCTACCTATTGTCCAGAGGACGGCTCCCTCTTATTAGTGTCGCCAATACCTATTGTCACCCGGCGGCCGGTGAGCACTGCTGCTGCTGCTGCTCGACGGCAGCGGAGATGACGCACTGCACTGCACTACGGTCCGGCTTGGGTCTCTCCTCTCCCAGCATGTCGCGCGTGCTTGAGGAACAGCGAGCTGTCTGTCGCTGATTATCTGTCACCCGCACCGCACCGCACTGGCGGTCGTCGACTTCGAAGAGCGAGCTCGCTCACCAGCCCGAGCGGTCCAGTCCAGCACCGCACAGCACGGCGCGGGCCCCGGTCGGTCGGTCGGTCCATCCGGCACGAGGAGGCTCCGGCAGTCGGTCGGTTCACAGAAAGCCCGCCGGCGACCGCCTCATGCTGCTTGCTTGCCCGTCTTGCTGCCGCATCCCCCCGGAGCACAAGGGCGCGCAGCGCAGCGCGCTGAAGATTGCCCTGCGGCGTCGACGACCACGCCATCGAAGCGGGCTTGTCGTCTCGTCTGCGAGGAGTGGGCCTCGAAAATATTGTTCGTGTCGGCGTCGGCATCGGTAACGATGTGGTGGATGGAGCCTAGGTGGTCTCATGTCGGTGTGTAGGTAGAGTCTCTGGGGGCAGTGGTGCAACTGCATTACCTATCTAGCTCGCGCAGCAAAGTCCCGCGGTGCACAACGACACTCGGACTTGCTGCTACCACCACCCGCCCGAGTTGAAGATGGTCCCCCCGGCATGTAGTCCTGATCTCTACCAGTACATAGCGGCACACGATGTCACCGGGAGATCGGTTGTGCCTCCTCTCCCCACAGTTCACGGTACCTACCTACTTCGGTAGGCATACACACTACTACGGTGCGGGTCGAGTTGAGCGGGAGCGCGCCCGCTCTCTTCAGCAGCCCGTCTCTACCGCCAAGAATTACCACCCCCAAAGCCCGCAAGGCGTTCGTTGGTGCCCAGGGCCACGCGCTTCGATCGATAGGGATGGCGCGGCTTCGAGGACCTCACTCAACATGGAGATGCGGGACCTGATGGGGCCGCCAGCATCGAGGAAAGTTGATGTAGAATGTGACGAGAGAATTCAGGTACGGTAGAGCCTGGGGCAAGAAGAGAGAGGACGATGATCCTAAGCTGGCTAGCTATCCCTGTGCCGTGACCGTGCCTCTAAAGAGTGCTGCTCTTTATCGAGAAAGTCCATGCGAAGCCCGGCCAACACGCTACACGAATACTGTCTTTTGATAAGTCATCGCTGGACTACTTTGCCTCGTCATTCATCGATCAAACTCCAGGCCAAAGATGGCCCTTTCGTTGGGTGACCAGCAACCACCCTGGGACTTGGAACAAACAAGGCATGATTGATTAATCTCACATGCATCTTTATTCCTAAGAGCTCAGTGGAGTTGTTGGTTGGCCTGGGCAGCTGTGTCCCACCTTTTCCTAGACAACCCGAGTTTATCAAGTTCTCTCTTGGTCTTAAGCACTATGTATGCCTCCGGTACGGAGTACGCACATATACTATGGGTATCCAAGATATCTCTCGATCCTAAGAGTATTGAGAACTTATGATTTTGAGTCATCTAACATTTGAGGCCAATGGTATGTTTGTAATGTTTGTATGGCTACGGCTGATGTGTCCTTATGTTCTTCCGATACACAGGCCGTGTCATGTTTGTACCATTGTAAACTGGGGCTTGAGAGGCATCAGTCAACGTACCTCTTAAGCTTTGGAACTACCTACCCATTGAGACCTGTTTGCTCTCAGAACAACAAGATTTTACTGGTCATATCCAGCTCAGAAGAGAAAAGCATGAGTCATGGCAGTCTTCAAGAAGAGCTAGAAAGCTATTAGCCGAGTGTGTGTTGCAAGTTGCAGGAATGTCTGGTGAATGGTGCAACAATAAGGGGCCGGGATAATATGGCACACAGAGCACGGACCACCCACTGCATCCTTCAATGGGGTTGCTGTGGGGCTGTGGGGCTGTGACGGGTTCCTCTTGGGATTATCGCCAATTTTTCTTTGGCATCACCTTCAGCCCCGCGACTACATTATTCTTAGGTGATCAACTCCAGAACATCCCCTCCGCCGCTCCACGAGACCTGCCGATTGACGACTCTGCCTGGTGCAAAGTCGCTTCCTTAATCAGAGTTTGACCCGTACCTCTCCATCCCTTATTCATCGGCGCTATATTGGAAGCCACCTGCTGTTAGACCTACGTCGCGACTTCCCGACTGCATTGCGCCCAGAGACTGCCTTATTATCCACCGCCACCGTTGCCGAATTTGTGAACTCTCCTCTATCCTTCCTCTTCCACATTGGCCTTCTGGTCTCAACTGGCCAGCGCGCACACGCCTCGGCGGACTCGACCCGAACACCATCGTCCTCGGCCATCCCGCAGAATTCCTCACCCACGCGCAGTCACAATTCGTCACCATGGCTGCACAGGTCGACCTCAAGTCCATTCCCATCTCGCCTGATGGCGGCAATGGCCCCGAGGCTGTACCCGAGGAGATCGGCGGCAAGCTCATCACTGTTTTCCACGATAAGGACAACTTCAATGTCAAGCACCCTCTTGAGAACAAGTGGACTTTGTGGTTCACCAAGCCTTCGAGTGGCAAGGTAAATCCGGACTCTCTTCTCGCCGCTTGGGCCACTCCCCTGCGGCCGCTTTGGACTTGGAGGCGATTCTTCCACGTTGGATGCGCCCTGGATGACAGCTGACCGATAATGCTTCTCTTTTAGGGCGACAACTGGAACGACCTGCTGAAGGAAGTCATCACCTTCAACTCTGTCGAGGAGTTCTGGGGCATCTACGTAAGTTACCATCTACTCCATCGCCTCCACGCCCTCAGCGACCCTCCAGCTAAAGCTTTGCGGTAGAACAACATCTCCCCCGTCTCCGACCTGGCCATGAAGTCCGACTACCACCTCTTCAAGGAGGGCGTCCGGCCCGAGTGGGAGGACCCGCAGAACAAGCACGGCGGCAAGTGGTCGTACCAGTTCCGCGACAAGCGCAACGTGGACATCAACGACCTCTGGCTGCACACCATGATGGCGGCCATCGGCGAGACGCTCGAGGACGAGGAGGACGGCGAGGTGATGGGCGTCGTCGTCAACGTGCGCAAGGCCTTCTTCCGCATCGGCATCTGGACCCGCACCATAGGCAAGGCGATCCCGAACCGCGGCGACGGCGACGTGGCCGGCGGCAAGGGCCGCTCCCCCGACAAGGGCAAGAAGATCCTCGAGAGCGTCGGCAAGCGCTTCAAGGAGATCCTCAAGCTGCCCCCCAACGAGAGCGTCGAGTTCTCCGGTCACACGGACGCGGCCCACAGCGGTAGCACCCGCGCCAAGGCCAAGTACGTCGTCTGAGCGGTGTCTCTGCGCCTGTTTTCTCTCTCTCTCTTCCACTCGCCACAAGCGGGAAGAAGGAGGTGTGCATTCGCATTGGTCATGTTTTCCCACCGCGGTGAGAGATGGCCCCATCGCCTGGTCTCGACGGCTGTTAGGGACGCAGCAAGGGGCGGGCGTTTTACGGAAACATGAATTTGAAGACTCGGCGTGCTCGCCGCGCTCTTCAACCCCCCTTCGGTAGCATATCTACATTGCATCCAGTTCCCCCACAACAAGGGATAGGGGATATGGAGGCACTTTGCCGCATGATATCACGGCCTTCTCAGGGAAGGCTCTAATTTGCATGTGTGCAGAAGCATGCAGCAATGGCTTTAGCTTTTTTTGTCACGAGAGATAGCAGAAGCCTAGGTACTTAGCCATAGTTTTCCCGGGGAGCTCTCTAGATTCTACATACCCTTTGCACATCCAGAAAAGAGGTCCCAATGACTTTTGGCCTGGTCTTCCCCCCATGAATTGGGTACCTGCTGTGATGTCCTCATTAGGTCGAATGAAGAGCCGATTCTAGACCCCCGGGGTCCTCGTGCCTTCTTGTCGCCCACGCTTGAATGCCACGTAGAGACGTAGGTAGGTACGTAGGTAGTAGGTACTGTAGACCGAGTAGTAGGTAGTCACTCCAGCCACGGCCCTTCGCTTCAACTCGGAGCTTTCGGGCGCCTTTCCTGTCGGGTACGCATGCGCGCACGCACCCTACTAACTACAGCGTACGGCAAATACAGGATCGTCGTCGTCATCAGCCTGCGGCGCGTGCTGGTGGTGGTGGTGGCAAGCGGTAGAGATAGCGGCGGCGGCGGCGGCGGCGGCGGCAGCAGCAGCAGCAGAGATCTGCAGGATCTTTCGCCAACACGCTCGACCATGGCTGGGATTTGACCACCAAGTTAGGGTGTCTCGCTTAGATAGATAGGTACCTTAGGTAGGTAGGTAGGTAGGGATATGTGTGTATGTACACGAAGCAGAGCGGTCAAGGTATCCATCCAGATAAGTAGTATTCGTACAATGCGATGCGAGTGCAAATGCAGTCTCGTCTTTTTTTCTCTACTTCTCTTCTCACATCCCATCTCCTTTTCTTTTCCTTTCCTTTTCTTTTCTTTTCTTCCCTTTGCTTGCGCTCTTCCTCCCTCTCCCTCTTCCTCTTCCTCTTCCTCTTCCTCTTTTTCTTATTCTTCTATCTTCCTCCCCACACACCCACCCACCCTCCTCCCCTCACCCTCTCACATCTCATCCCCGCTGAAATCGTCCACGAACAGGGCGCGGACCAGGTCCTTCTTGTTGACCTTGCCCATGGCGTTGCGGGGGATGTGGCCGACGACGCGCAGCACCTGCGGGATCTTGTAGGCGGCGAGGCGGCCGCGCAGGGCGCGGCGCATGTCCAGGGGCGACCACGTGAGGGGGGAGGAGGAGCCGGAGCCGGAGCCGGAGCCGGAGCCGGAGCCGGAGCCGGAGCCGGAGGGCGAGGACGAGGCGAGCGCGAGGGCCTCGTGGTCGAGCACGACGACGGCGCCGACTTTTTGGCCCCAGCGGCCCGAGGGCACGGCCAGCACTGGCGGTGGCGAAGTGTCAGTTACCTAGTGATTGTTCCCGGCCGAGAGAAATGGGGCACGCACGATGTGTGCGTGTTGACCATTCGGAAGAGAGGGGGATTGAGGAGAGGAACTAGATGAGGATGAGGATGATAGCTAAGCTAGAAACAGAAAAGAAAGATCACTACTCACCAGCCGCCTCGAGCACCTCGGGCAGTGACAGCAGCTCGCGCTCCACCTCGAGGGCCGACACCTTCTCGCCGCCCGACTTGATGATGTCGGCGCTCTGGCGCCCCAGGATGAAGTACATGGGCCCGGCGGCCCAGGCGCCCGACGTGGCCTGGTTCGTGCCCGCGCCGCCCGGCGCGGCGCGGCGCACCGCCACGTCGCCCGTCTTGAACCAGGGCCCGCGACCGTCGTCGTCCTCCTCGGCGCGCGCGGCGACGAACTCGCGGGCCGTGGCGGCCGGGTTGGCCCAGTACTCTCGGAAGACGGCTCTGCCGCGCAGCTGGATCTCGCCGGGGCGGTCGAGCTGCGCGGCGGGGACGGGCTCGCCGGCGTCCGTGTCGAAGAGGCGGGCCTCGACTCCCGGGAGAGGCCAGCCGACGGAGCCGTCGACGCGGTCGGCCGGGTCGAGGCCGCACGACAGCGCCATGCCGACCTCGGTCATGCCGTAGCGCTCGAGCAGCACGCCGCCGCGCGACAGGTCGCGCCACGCGCGCTTGACCGGCGTCGGCAGCGCCGCCGAGCCCGAGATGGCCAGCCGCAGGTGCGCGGGCGAGACGCCGGCCCGGCCCGCCTCGGCCACGGCGGAGGAGGAGCGGCCGGCGGCCAGCGTCTTGTGCGCCGCGAGCAGGCGCGTGTACACGGTCGGCACGACGGTGAAGAAGGTGATCTTCTCGCGCGACATGCGCGCGAACTTGTCCTCGTCCGCGGCGCCGCCCTGTGCGAGGGGCGGCAGGGGAGTCGACTCTCCGCTGGTCAGCGGGGTCAGGAGGCCGGTGCCGTTGGTATGTGTCACGCCGCCACTTGCCCTGGAATCGTGCTGGGAGAGATGCTTCGCAACGCCGGCGAGATTGGCGGTCGAGGCCGCGCTGTTGTCCGGCAGGAATGGGTTTGCGAATCTCCGCCACACCGTGTCGGCGTTGAAGGGGAAGAGGAACTCAATCGTGCTTCCGGCAAAGAGAGGCGTGAGCACAGCATTGACGGTGCCGTGGATATGATGAAGCGGGAGGCAGTGGAGCAGCCTGTCCTTCGGGTCGTACTTCCATGCCTCGATCAGAGCCCGGCTCTGGGCTGTCAGCGCGCTCTCCGGCAGTAGTACGCCCTTTGGCCTGGCCGTGGTCCCAGAAGTGTACAACATCATGCCGGCGCCCTCAGCGTCGCCATCCTCGGATATTGTGACGGAGTCATAGGAGGCCGCGTCGGGGCCAAGGCCCAGATGCTTCTCCAGCTGCACCGCCTTCAACCTTGACGCGAAGTCGGGGTATGTATTCGGCGCCGCTTCGGGGAAGGGGGTCGCAAGGACCTCGTTCGCTTTCGCAGAGAACTTGGCGGAATGGAGAAGGAGGCTGGCGCCCGAGTGGGTGAGTATGTACTGTAGCTCGGGGGCCGGGAAGGGAGGGGAGAGAGGAAGCGCAATGGCCCTCGCGGCGAGGATGGCCAGGAAGGTCACGGCATAATCGTAGCCGTTTTCCACCAAGAAGGCTATGCGCTCGCCGCGGACGTCGGGCCTGCCAGAGGCGCTCTGGATGCGGTCGCGCAGGCGGCAGACGTCGGGGAGCAGCTCGCCGTAGTTGAAGGACCGGCCGGACAGACAGTGGGCGACGGCGGGCGAGCGGGGGTCATGCTGGGCTATGGCCTCGAAGATGGGCAGCCGGGGCAGGGTCAGAGTCGAGGCCATCCTGAGGCGGGGCGAGGCGAAGTGTCGGGGTCTCGGAGCGGGCCTGGGGGCAGCAGACGATATATAGCCGGCCAAGATCAGACGAAGGCCGTGTCCTCGGCCCATGTCCTCCACATCCCAACCGCATCCCCGGGTTGGTGGGTCAGAGACGGTGGCGGCGGTGGTCCAGGGCTAGGTTGTGCTGCGGGAAAGGTACCACCTGCAGCGGCAGAGCACGCGAGCCGGAGAGCGGACCGGAGAGTGATAAGAGCTAGCGTCGGCACGCATCATCGGCACCCACTGTCGACGCTCAGACGCTCTAGGGTATCTGCGTGTCTGCCTTGGGTTTTCGCCATGCTTCTCTTACAGCTTCTCAATTCTTAGAGGTACTACCGACTCCCCAGGGCGGCAGGGCGATGCAAGAGACGGCGACCGCATGGGCTGTACTTTGCAACAACGACACCGATATCGCCCTGAAATGTTGGAGCTCGTCAGCCATCGCTCCAGCCCTCGTCAATGTTGGGATTCACAGGGGGAATGGCAGGTGAATTGACGAATGAGCGGCTCAGGAGACAGCTCACTTGGTGGGTGGCATGCAATGAATAGGTATGCCCGATGCCCCTCCACCTCGGGCTTGCATTTTCCGGGACGCCTATTTGCACGGTGTCCGCGGATAGAAAAACGGTATCCACCACATACTATGCCTTTTCGGGCATAGCGATAGGGAGGCCAGGAATTCGGCTTATATCCCCACCAGAACAAATGTATTTTCATCGCTCACTGCCGCCCGCCATAGACTGACCGACTCACCTTATTTCTACCTAGGTACGCCGCAGCGGCCGCCGCGGTAAGGTTATCTCGTGCCATGGTAGGCGACGCGCAGGCCGGCCGGCCGCCGGGACCATTTGCAGAGGTACCTATCCCTAAGCTACCGATGTGTGTAGATAGGGGTCGGGCGGCCGGGCGGTCGGGCGGTCCGGTAGTCGGGTGGCCGGGCGGCCGGGAGGGCGCCGGCGAGCCTGGCCGGCCGCGGTTATCCACCTCTTATTATTCGAACGCGTGCGCTTGATTTTTATTGCAGATTAAGCCATTCGCAGTACCGCTGGCCATTTGCAGTGCCGCTGGCCATGTGCATTCGATTGCAATTGACGGCGTGCGGTGAGATAGGTAGATTTGCGACCGGTGACTACGGCCGGCGGTGGTGAGCGATGAGGGTACATGATGTTTGTATGGCGGTACAAGCAAGATTTAAACCCTGCAGATAGCCATACCGGAAAAGGTATAGTGAGTGGTGGATACCGTTCTTCTAGTGGCGGATACCGTGCAAATAGGCGTCCCGGCATTTTCTGCCGTGACTGCACCAGAAGGGTCACAATATGTGGAACCAGTAAGCCCGTAAGGTGCTAGCTTGCGGCATCTCATTGGCCGCTGACTTCCACCTAGCCGACGTCGTCCGACATCAGCTCCTTTCAGCTCCGGTCCGCCTCGGTCCTCCCGAGGCCTACGAACTACCTACGGAGTCCTTACTACCGTACACGGCATTTCACCTTCTGCTGCTCCGAATTGCATCCCGGTATCATGGTATCCTAAGTTGGCTCGCAGCGACCCTCTCAGGCTACCTAGCACTCTCCAAGTGCGACTTGCCATCCTGTCGCGGCAACTCCACCCATCAGCTTACAAGTTTACGCCGCACAGTCTCTTCTGCCACTTCTTCCGTGTCTAGTAATTCGACCGCTCTGCACTCGGACGTTGCCGGTGCTTCCCGGCCCAGTCAGGCCCTTGACTGATTGGCTGCCATATCAGCCCCCGAAAGCCAGAAGAGTCACACCTGCTCACACACCAGCGCCATCTGATCAGGATTCCTATTCGTAGGCCTCCCGACCGAGCCTCTCTCTGTATTGCCTCCCCGATACTCATGTTGCGCTTGCCCGTGCGGGGAGCACGTGCGCCGAGACTGCACACGAGGCTGTTGGCAAGACACTTATCCACCATGTCGTCGAATACACCGATGGAGGACGCCATTCGGTCCAAGGTATGCATACGATGAGCCATCCTCAGTCCCGACCCACTGCGTCCAAGTGGTTCTGACAGACCCCAGGTCACAAGCACACTCAACCCGTCAAGATTGGACATCTTCAACGACTCGCATAAACGTAAGATGACCTTGACGTAATCCACAGATGAAAAAGCTTAGCCGCGTTCCCCCCCAGCCTGCCGGCCGTGAGCGGCATTTCTGACTGACTTCCCCTGTCTTCCAGACGCGCACCACCAGGCCATGGCGGGCAGCACGTCGCGGGAGACGCACTTCCGCCTGGTCATCACGTCCGACGCCTTCCGGGCCAAGATGCAGCCGGCGCGGCACCGCCTCGTCTACCAGCTGCTGGGGGACGAGATGTCGGCCGAGGGCGGCATCCACGCCCTGCAGCTGAAGACGATGACGCCCGAGGAGGAGCAGCGGCTGCGCGAGAAGGAGGGCGGTGCTTCTTCTGCTGCCGCTGCCGCTGCTGCCAGCTGATGCGGGGGACTCGTGTTGGAGAACGACGCCCCGAGCCAGTGGGCGCGTCTGACCTCAGGCCCTAGGACGCGCAGCCGATGTCGTCTATAGGTTGTATAATAAACACGTTGGTAGACAGGCAGGCAAGGAAGGTCTTGCCCCCGCAGGAATGAAATGCCTGTACTTTTGATGTACAAATAGAGCAGGGCCATAGTTGTGAAAATCTTTCAGCCGTGGAAATACGGGCCTCCGTTTCTTCTCCATAACTATCACAGTCGTCTATTTCTGTTAACATGTATCACACACCACATCTCTTCTTTGGATCGCGTGCAAAGGCCAATGACATGGACGCTGGTGACTTGCTCGAGATCTATCGCACAGAGCAACAGAAACATTCAAGTCTGTCTAATACTTTACTCGGTATCTTGCCTTTCGGCGCCACCGCGGACTATTCCGCCCTGTTTCTTGAGATCTCTCCTGTGTTTAGCGTGGCACACAATCGCTCATTTGACTTATTGACATTCTGAACTCACTCACTCAAGGAACGTGGCGTCTGTTCATCTGGAGATGTGGGTCTTGGATGGGTTCCTGTATGGGTGATTTGTAGTGTAATCCAGCAAATCCCCCTTTAGCTCAACATCCCAAACAATTCAAACTCTCTTATGCAAGACTGAAGGCTCAGCTGGGTTAATCTTATTGGCTTCTAGATCGATTTCTTCCCCTCTTCGCTCTCGTCCCTCGCCTCGGGGACTTGTCGTTCATTGAATGTTAGGGACTTAGCACAGTTTCCGCTCAATGAGACGGAGCCTGGAGAAGTCATTCAGGCTAACAAGACGCAACAAACTGCATCCATCTCTCCTGTATGAAAAGTAAGATATGCTCAGCCACGACCACGGGTTTGCCCACCCCAACTATAAGTTGTCAATTAGAGTGTGCATCTGTGGGGAGTTGCGTTGCTGTGCGACAAGTTTAAAGTATCAGGACCTCAACCCTGTCTTTCCCAATCCTATCCCCAACCGAGACTGAAGGAAGGTACATGTACGTGTAATCTAGAACATAAGATACCCTCTCTTAGCCCTGACCATGAAACACGCCATTCCAATTCAAAACCAAGATGTCCAGAGAGTCGACACCTCAGGATCGCCGAGTCTTGTGTTCGAATCTTCCAGAGGAAACACAGTCTACCTACAAGAGCGAACTCGGCACGTCTATGCAGCCACTGAAAAGCCAAATCTGGGCTGGCCGTGTCAAGGCGAATATTTTACAACACACAACCGGAGTGGCGGCTCCAAACCTGGCTTGATATCTGCTCAACTACACAAAACATGCTCTCGTCTTGACCGCTGCGCCAAACGCCCCAAACTGCGCACTACCACGCGTGACCTACAAGGTGGCATAAGCCACCGGAGAAACACTCTCTAGAAATATATATAAAAAAAAAACACCCATCCATCAGGGCCAAAGTCGCACCTATCCATCATATACCTTATATCTTCATTTGGTCATCCCTCTCGGGGTCCATCAGAATTGCCTGGTGGTGCACAAGGCGGTGGTTTAAATCACTTGGAATCTTAGGCACTTGGGGGTCAGTCGTCTTATTTGGATTCATTACCTTACATGGGCGCTACACGCGCGGGAGGGACCGACTGCCTTTCCTGACGAAGCAACAACGTCGGGAAGGCATGTCTCTCTCTCTCTGCCTGAAAGCCGGGGAGGCAAGAAGGCACCACGTACCTCCCCCCTCCCCCTTGCTCCTCAGAGTCGGGGGCTGGGACTTTTTAACGCCGATGATGAAACACAAAGCAACCCATGGAAGTCCGCCCATCTGCTCGAAAGCGGGCAGTTCGCGTTTCGAGAGAAGCCGACGCCAGCTCGGGAGATGGGCGGACGGACCGGGTACAGCTCTGAGGCAATAACTCATACTTCACCTATTAGAGGTTAGGCAAAGCGAGCCGGGCCAAGCGGTCCGGCCACGACGGGATGTGCGATAACTTATTCCCTGTCCAAATCGTTGCTGTCTGCCGGACTGACCGTAGCAGGGGCGTTGTCGTCGGTTTGGGAGGGGGAAGAGAGTAAGGAGGCCTGACGCCGTGGGTCTTCGAAACGACCAATACGACGAACGGTATTGTGCGATCTGAGATCACCTTCCAGCCTCCATACATTGCATATTAATCAAATGAATACATGAATCTGGGATCATGGTGGTTCTTTGTGTGACTCTCTGGCGTTGTTCGCGGCCCCTGGCTGCCCGCGCGCTCAGTACCGGTAACTGCAACCTGGGGATGACTAACACCATGAGCCGAGTACTCGTTCCACCCCCTGGATCGAGAACCATCGTTACTTAGATGTATTAAGGGTTGTCGTGGCAAGAGGCTTGGATCGGACTCTCCTTGAACAGTATCGTGTCTGTATCGAGGAGATGAGACTTATATGACACGTCCCAAGACCCCTTCGCCATAAGAGAGTTTCCTTTTTATCTGCCTTCTGGCGAATGTGTGACGTCTAGCCTTTAAGTTACTCGAGACCCGACTCGAATGACCGAATCCTCATAGTGTGGACTAGAGCTGTGGCTAGATAAAACCCAAAATAACTCATCTCCCCTTCATTCATCGAAGGGTTCTCAATTATTGGTCAGGCCTGTCACTTACCTACCCAGGTAGGTAGTGCCATCGCCTGGGCGTAGACTATTGAACTTTCGAACTGGATTATTTATGTAGGTGGTTTACTTAAGCGCAGGATTAGTTAATTACCGATACGTGATTCTTCAACTCAAAGCCTAATGCAGTACGAGAGCTTGATAAGTTATTCAGCAGCTACAACTCTCTGATTTCTCCTTCGCCATCCAGAGTTTCAACCGCCGTGCTGTTCCTCTGATATTTGGGACTAGCCTCTTCCGTTTCTTGGTGCTCGGACGTGGGTATTTCTCTGCGATGAATTTCTTGTCGGCCTCGGATAAGTCATCGTTCCAGTCGACCGAAAAACCGTCCGTAGTGTGGTCCCGGGGAATGGGATATAGCATGATAGAGTGTCTGTCAAAGTCGGTCGAGTTCACGATATCTTTGGTATAGTAGTTAAAGATATTCTGGTTGATGGTTTCACGGCTCCAGCCCATTTCTTCGTAGAAGTCCACGACTCTGCGTTCGTTCCACCGGATGTGTCCTTTGGGTTGTTGATGCTCGTGAATACAGCCGAGGGCGTGCCCAAATTCATGAAGAACTTTGCGTTTGAGCACGACTTCGACGGTATCGTCGTTGCAGTCCAGGTTCATGGTTGGCTCCAGAGTCATGGTTGGCTCCTCCTCTCTAGACTCCGTGCCCACCAGAGACCAGCAAGAGCCCGGGTGGAAAGTTACACGGATATTCGCGTCGTCTTCTCCGTCGAAATCGAAATGGATGTTCGCGTGCTTTGTCCATTCGTTGGCGTATTGTTCAACTTTCTCCCGGACCCATGGCGACGGACAATCCCGTAGCTTAACCGTCAGTAGCTGTCCGGGCTCCCAAAGCGAATCCTGCTGTACGCCGAGGCGTTTGGCTCCAGGAGGGGGGGAAGGCGAGGCTCCACGCGTCAATGTGACTTGGGTCCCCGGGGGAGACTTAAAACATCTAGCGGTGCATACATCCGCCATGACGAAGGGAGGCGATTCAGTCTGAATTTGGCAGTGGCATTCATGATTCACAGGAAACAGGTGCTCTCCATTCTATTTATCCCTCTACTCCCCCAAAAATGCCAGCAAAAGAAGGACAAGGCTGCGAGTCCTCATCTGCCCCGCCGACCATGCTTGGTCCAAGCATTGGAGCAGTGACGGAAGATCATGGAGGGGGTGTTGATTTCGCCCTGCACCTGCAAATGCAATGAGACTTAATAAATGCAACGAGACTAAATAGTGTGTGCTCAGAGCCAGCTGGGATTGGAGAACGATCGCCTGGCGATGAACCGCGTGACACATCTGATCACCAGAGTGGCTGGCTGAACGGCGGCCAATCACTGCCTCCGCGTATGGACCGCCGCCGCCACGATACGACAATATGGGAAATTCCTGCTGCGGCCGGCTATGCAGCTGTGTTACCTCGCTCTCGGCCTCCGGTCCTGCACAGTATGCCCCATTGGGCCCTCGGGGCGGTGGCGGTGCTTACTGCGCTGGGCTGAGAAGGTACTCCGTGTTGAAGATCCCGCAACTCCGCGGGGCATAGTACTTTAGAGCCTTGAAAAGTCCTAGGCTGCTCACCGTCACCATTAACAAGTGACCACCCACACCAATACCACCCTCCTTCGAAGTGGACATTAACTGCATTACGCCACGTATGTTTCTATTATTGGCTCTCTTAGATGCGAGATCGAGGGAAAGTGCTCGGGCTTTGTAAAGCAGTGTTATTCGATGCCGCCGCCTCAGAGGCCTCTACACCCGTACCCCTTAATCCAGGCCGTCCTTCCGAGCTTTCCTCAAACCCCCCGACATTCTCACGCACATGAGCTATATATACCGCTGCTGATTCTGCTCACGCACGAGCTATATATACAACTGCTGTTTCTGCAATCAATTCCGTCTTTCCAGAGTAGCGTGCTGAAAGCATTTCCTTCACAGCAGTCCAGCACGAACGACAAGAGTTTCGAGTCCTGAAACTTCGAAACGTTGCATAAGCCGAGATAACCCCTCTGGCTCTCCTCTCGCAAGACCACAACGATCAAGACATATTTTTACAGCAATCCGAGGCCGATCATGGGCTTCCTCAGCATAAGGAAACTCGTTCGACCGAAGCACAATACCGAAATCGTGGCGATGAGGAATCGGACAAGCGAGAGTCAAAGCAGCGGCAAGAGATCCGAGACCACACTTTCGTCGTCAAGCTCTGGAGACTGGAGTGAAAACCCAAGGAGGATTGGCAGGGCAAAGACACGGACCGATCTGGGGAAGCGAGCTGTGTGCCGGTGACCCGCGGGTTATTCAACAGCGAATTGCGATTTATGTTCAAGTGTTGTTTAGAGGGTTCGAAGGTTTGCGAGGTACTCGGCGGCTTCATCGACGAACCGAAAGGCACTGTCGCAGGAGGGTGGAAGCTTAAAAATAAGTGTCGGGCACAGCCCGGGGTCTAGTCAATAAGGAACATACAAGCATGAGTTGTCATCTATCACAACACGGGTATCAATAGAACATGTACATCGTAGAGTCATTCGCAGCAAGTTGTTCGGATTGCGGTAGCAACCCTCATTGGCCCTATTCCGAAGTTGACTTGCCTCCTCGTTTAACTTGTCAGTTCCTCGTGCCTTTGCCCCCATCCGTGAGGCTAGGTCCTGGGGTGGCACTTGAAGCGATCGAGCTCTCTCGAGCCCAGCTACCCCTGCTTTTCTTGAGGTGCGCTTTGAATCTCCTGCTTCTCTTGGCAGGGTCTTCTGCATACTTGCCCGTACTGGGAGACTTCGGCTGCGCAGTGCTCCGGACACCAATAGTTTTGAATGGGTCGGACTCGGAGCTCCCCGCGCTCGCCAAATTAGATTCCGATCTGGCGAAAGAGGGTATTCTTTTGGAGGCATTGGCAAGCGGCTCTCCGTTGGCTTTTCTTTTGCGTGTTAATTCCCCCGACAAGGACCTTGCCGTGCCTTTGGTCTGGAGAGTCTCGTTCTCGATGCCGTTGAAGGATTTGCGAGTTTGCGGGTTCTGGTTCGTCTGTCGTTGTCGAGGCTCCGGCTCAAAACTGAACGGGGAGGCCCTACTAATTTCAGCATGAGAGACAGGAGGATTGGTTTCGCCCGGGGCCTGAGCTGCTGGCCTCGCATTTCGCGGTGGAACCCCGTCGCCTGTGTCTCCTTGGGGTGCATTCTCTGTGCAAACGCGTCGAGATGCTTGCGGCGGCTCCGGTGTAGTGTTCTGTGACACGCCCAGGGCTTTCCTAGATTCCTTGAGAAGATCGGGATAAAATTTTAGGATGGAGTCGAGATTTTGCCTCGTAACAACGCCGGACTTGTATGAAGGATTCTCAACCTCGAGATTATACCACTCGATGGCGTTAAGAATCTCGACCTGAGGCTCTAACTCGTCACATTCTGCGACGTAGGGGAGATAACCTTCAGACCAGGCTCGTATGAAATCATCATATAGTGACGGGTGGATACGACGCTGCTGTAGTTGTATGTACATGCATGGTGTAATGAAGTCACCGACACTGCCCTTGTAGCCTGGATATACAGTGCTGTAGAGGAGAAACGGGGCCTGCGGGGATGGTATCAACTGAGGCGACTCGTGGGTATCCGCTGATGGTATGGCTGACTGCGCCGGGTCTTGAGCAGCCGAGATCGAGGGTGATGTGGAGTTGAGTCGTGGGCACCGAGGTCTGTAGATTGGAGAGCTCGGTTGCTGCTGCTGCTGCTCCTCCTCCTGCTGCTGCTGCTGCTGCTGCTGCTGCTGCTGTTGAGAAGGCTTGTGCGGAAGCGCCCTGGAAGCAATTTGTGGTTGTTGTGTTGGAGAGGTAGCCATGGGCTGCGTTATCGAGGGTCTTCGATAGCCTATGATTGTCTCCTGGTTGGTGGCCGGGACGATGGGGGACGTCTGTGATGAGGATAGAGACCTGTTCTCGACCAGCGGCGATCGGGCAGGCTGCGACTTGGTTGGGCTGACCCGAACATTCAGTCGCAGAGCTCCACCGCCACGCTTTTGAGAGCGATACAAGGTGGGCACTGGGTTATATACATGCTGCTTTGTCTTGTTTGTCGGCCTTGGAAGTTCCGGCTGCTCGAAGGTGCAGGGAACGATCTGGGCAGACGGCGGCGTTCCAGATATTGAGCTTGTTGGCTCTTTGATGGCCATACTTATGGGGTTCAGATTCAGAGGAGTGGGTACTTCAACCTCAAGCTCTTCCTCTGGTCCCTGGCTGCTTGATGGAAAGTTGTAAGGGAGCCGAGCTGGCTCAGGCTGGTGAGCTGTCTCAGGCTGAGGAGCTGGCTCAGGCTGGGAAGTCGGCTGGGAAGGCGGCTCCCCCACGTCCTGTGTCTGGAAAGACTGATGACGATCCCGCTCATAATAATATGCCGTGTTGCCTGGACTCCCAGATACGTTTGCGGGCATATTTGCAGATGGTTTCGGGGGATACTTGTTGCTTTCTGGACTGGGCGTGAACTTATCCCCCTCCTCGGGATTGGAATTGCAACTTTCGTCATCATGGGCTTGGTTGAGATCACGCCTCGGACTGGGCACCTGAGCGGTGGTAGCAGTCTCGGGGTTTAGCGATGGTGCTGTCGGCGGGTTTGGAACTTGGGGTACATTGAAGTACTGAATGATCTCTGGTGGAGCATTGTAAGACGGCTTTTGGCTGCACTGGAGATTGTGTGCCCACGACCCTTCACGTTCCAGCAGCTGCCTTTGATCGTCAGGAATTTTGAAAATTCGCCTTGGGAGTTTTCTAGTGCCCAGAAGGTCGGAGAGCGAAGGCTCCAGGAGACCTGGGTCCTCCAAATTGCCGGTCATTTTTTCGCCCACTGCAACAATTCAGGTGTGGATGCGCAGGGAATCTGTGACAATACGGTATACTGGGATAGGAGGCGCGTTGATCCGTTGATCCGGTCCAGTGAAGAGGTAAAAGCTCCTCTTGAGATGTGAGACGGCTCAAAAGTCGATTTGGTGGCAAGGTGAGACCTTTGAATTGCGTTTGGAGGGGAAGCGATGCATCGAATATTCGACGCGACGAGACGCGGTTGACCGCTCTAAGCGACCAATGCGAACTCACGTGCAGCACTCTCTGCTCCCGGTGAGTTTCCATGGCAGCCACCAGCGTGGGGCTTGGAGCTTGGGCCCCTCAGCCTGTCAGCTTGTCCATGCGGGCATATGCATGCCGGCTTCACAGTAGCATGGTCAAAGTCCATAGGCCCCGCACTGTACCTATCAGCCCCGCGACCGCACCGCTATATAGCAAGTAGCCTTTCCCCAGCCATGTACCCTGGCGGAGATAAGGCCTGCCTGACTCGCTCCTCCAGGAGGATGTACTACCTCGTCCCAGTCAACGTCGGGCCCTTCCCATCCCAAAAGTCAGCCAGGCTTCCTGTGGAAGGCTCTCTTTGTCTAAACCACATATTCCTTCTTGATTAACCTGTCAACCATCTTGCGCGCTCTTGCCCAGAGTGTAGCCCGATGAACTCTTCCCCCACCTGAGATCTCCTTTCTTTGCCTGGTGATATCCACAATACGGGCCGCCTGCTGCCACCATGGTTCATCGGCTTCCTCCCCCGACCTCGAACCAATAGCTCCTCGCTTACCTGGAAACTTTTCTGCCTTCTACCTGTCTTGGGCTCGTGTGCCTTCCTTGAAATGCGCCGACGAGGACGATTTGGAAAGACCGGACGGTGTCTATTTGACTGGGGAGAAACGTCAGCTGCTGGACTCTGCTTTCAGAACATGACCACGGAGCCATCCTCAAGCAAATCCTGAGGTCCTCTATTCGACGACCCCATAGTGCAGCAACCTGAAGCCCAAGCACAGCACGATTCCGCCGAGAAAACTGCCGTCATGTCTGGCAAGCGGCCTCTTGCGTCGTCTCTCTCGCCACCCAGCATCATATCCCCTCGACCCAGTTCCCGCCGCCTCTCCGCCACGTCGTCTGAAGCATCTCGTCAGACCGATAAAGACCACCTCGCGCAAGCTCTCGATAAGATCCACACCTCCTCTAAGGAGCAAGATATTCTGACGACGTTCAACGATCTTGCTCCGCCCCCCGAGTTGTCGAGTATTGCCGAGAATAAAGGGTTTACTGGAGACTTCGTGCATAATGGGATCAGTGGGCTCTACTCTCGCTTTAAGGAGTCCTTCGGGGCCAGTGGCAGGGAACGGGTGGCTACTACCTCGAGCTTGGATGCGACAGATGAGGACGGCCACGGGGGCACCTTCAAGAAAAACACCAGCACTGCTGCAGTCACCTCCAAGTCTTCAGCACCACCTCTGCCTCGGGCTGATACTGGTTTTACCAACTCCACCTTCAGCTCCACCGCTTCTGATACGATGGCATCTACCATAGACTCCTCTTCAGCTGCCTTCACGAGCGAAGGTCAATCTCAACAGCCACAGTCTATCAAAGCTTCGTCGGTAACGAACTTGACCGCCGCGACGGCTTCAAAGTCTGCCTCCTCGAGCCGTCAGAACCTACCTAATATGACGAAGCCGACTGCTGCTGTTGCGCCGGTGAACATCAGCGCTTTCAAGGAGGGGCCACGCATCTCCTCTGCCAGGGTAGAGGATGGATCAGGACGAGGCCACAGCAGGAAAACCAGCGGCAAAGTTAATGATGGACAGCTTACCGTCACCATACCCACTCCCGCCTTCTACGACGACACCAAGAGTGCCCCGGCTGTCGAGAAGTCCACATCGGCTCGAGCTTCCCTGCGAGATGATGGGTACAGCATGGATGGCAGTGCTGAACTGGCTATAAGTCCTGTCAAAGTTTCCAGTGCCACGCCTTCTGAATCCGCTGTTGCGCAATCTGCGCCCGGGCCGAGTTTGATATCACCACTTCCCAGACTGTCAGCTCGTGACGTGACCCGGCGTCCGGCAGTGATTGAACGCATCAGCCGTTCACAGGCGTCCGGCAGTCACTCTAGGTCGTCATCTATGTCTCAAGGTACTGCTGAGCCGACGGCCGTCAATACATCAGCTCACAACAATGTTCATCACGACTCATTTGCGCAGGCTGCTAAGCCCCAACGCATGAGGTCGGGAGAATATCGCATCCCTGGGACTACAGCTGATGAAGGTGCGCCGGAAGCGGTCAATGCAAGACTTGAGTCAATGAGAAAGCAGGTCCTGAGTAAGGACTTCTGGATGGCCGACGAAACCTGCAAGGAGTGTTTCCTCTGTGCTGCACCTTTCACTGCATTCCGTCGTAAGCACCATTGTCGGACATGTGGTTGCATATTTGACAGCAGGTGCACCTCCATCATTTCTGGTCAGCGATTCGGCGTTCAAGGGACTTTACGGGTCTGTAAACCATGCTTGTCTATCATTTTACAACGGCAGGACGGGAATATATCTGACGACTCGGCCGACGATTCGTATCTCCCTGCTATCTTTCGAGCAAACCAATCCAAGTCGACACTCTCGTCTGTCGCGAGGCAGGATAGAGATGACGCCAGCATCTCGGAACGTACTGAGGACCATGATGATGACAGCAGATCCAGGACTACCCCAATGATGGCTATTCCAGCTGCTAGAAGGATAGGCGACTCATCCAATCGCAGCTCGGCCATCCTGGAAATTGATGCACCGCAGCTCAGTCGCCCGAGCTCCTCAAGGTCGCTGAGATCGATGACTTCGGGAAGGCCGCCATCATCTGGTCATAGGCGGCACCACTCGAAACACAATCTGTGGAATCGCCTCATGGCAACTCCTCCCGAGGAACGCGCTCCTTTTCGAAAGTCTGCCAGCGAGGAGATAGCCAAAAAAGCCAGCCTACCAGCATTTCATGACGATAACGTGATTGATCCTGACCTAGCCCCATACATGTCAGACGAATCGAGTGGCGACGAGCAAATGAGCGTCATGGAGACAACAGCCGGAGGTGACCATCATCACTCGGCCAGCGTTGATCATCAGAGGTCTAATTTTGTTTCGTATCTGGGGGCCGGAAGACGACTCCGGAGTCGAGCCCAGGCCGAGAAGAGCATCAGTGGATTCAGCTATACCAGCCGCGGAGCTGACGAGGTGCACCAAAGGTCCTCCAGGAGGCGAAATCTTAGTGTAGCCAGCGGACACCAAGGATATCACCTGCGTTCCCCTCGACCAAAGTCGGCGGCGTTGAAGGGTCCCTCAGGCTCGACTGAGACGCTTCCTATGTTTGATACCCCGGCTGCTTCCCACGCGTCCCGCCTGACCCGAAGCTCGTCCATGAAAGGTGACAAAGAGCCTCGATTGGAGCTCAACCCGGCGAGCCTCATGCATGTCCGCAAGCTCCTGCGTCAGCTACTAATGGATAGAAACGTCCCAAATGTCACGGCTTGGGAAAAGGCCCTGCTACCTATCCTACTAAAGTGCACGAGCTCTGTGGATCCCGACATTGACAACGGCGATGCTATCGATATTCGACACTATGTCAAGCTGAAGAAGATACCAGGGGGGCGGCCAAGCGACACCTGCTATGTTTCTGGCGTCATTTTCACGAAGAAGCTGGCTCTGAAGAGCATGCCGCGCCGCATAACGAACCCGCGCGTTGTCATCGTTTCTTTTCCTATTGAATACCAGCGGCACCAGCAGCATTTCATGAGCCTGCAGCCGGTTATCGAACAAGAGAGAGAATTCCTCAAACAGTTGGTGAATAGGATCACTGCCCTTCGACCCCAACTACTATTGGCTGAGAAGAGTGTCTCGGGCCTCGCGCTTCAGTTCCTGTCGGAGGCTAAGATCGCCGTCGCGTACAATGTTAAACCTACTGTGCTCTCTGCTGTTTCCAGATGCCTTGAAACAGAAATTATTTCCTCTGTGGATATGCTGTCACTCCCTCCTCACCAGTTTCAGATCGGCAGAAGCACTGGCTGCGAAGTCAAAACATTTGTCAACGAAGAGATACCCGGTCGCAAGAAGACTTACGTTTTCTTGTCTTCCAGCCAAGAGGAATTGGGATGCACAATCGCCCTGAGAGGCGCGCCAACAAATTTTCTTGGAGACCTCAAGTACATTACCGAGTTCATGGTGTATGTTGTTTACAACCTAAAACTCGAGTCGTGTCTGATGCGCGACTCGTTCGTCCAGCTCCCGGACAATGAAGATATGACGGCGGCGTCTATTCATGCGACCGACGAAAAAGCTGATCGACCCCGAACATTTTCGACCATGACTTTAGGCGACCCGTCCCAAAGTCGGCACACCCAGGGTCCTGCCGAAAGCAGCGGCGAAGCATCGGTTCACACCAGCGCCGCTGAGAACGAATTGCTCTCGCAGACGCTGCAGCAGACTATTAAGCAGACTGACAAGTTGATTGCGCTTCACGAGACTCATTCTCGATCATCCCATGAGAGTCTTGTTCCCGAGGATATTCCTATGCCTACTTTTTACAGTGATATGGTGGCAAAATACGAAACAAAGCTGCTCTCTGCTTCGCCTTTCGTGAAATTTGCACAGCCTTATCTTCTCATGAGGGCCCGGGAGCAAGAACGTCGGCTCGTATATTTGAAGCGTCTGCGCGATCAAGACATTGTGGAGGAGCGAGTCGATGACGAGAAACCCAAGCCCCAGAAATTCCAGTTGATAAAGCCCGAGATGGTTCATCAGCCTGGCCACAAAGCGCCCAGGCAGATCATGGAGATTCTCCATGCTGTGCATGACGCCGAATACGATAAGGCCCTCTTCAACTACCAGACGCAGACGAGGTCATGGGAGAATTACATCCAAGGTAACTTGGGTCTTTTCGACCCATACGCGCACCAGAATATCGTTGTGTTACATTCGGTGACTTGCACGGAATCAAAAATTCCGTGCGTTGAGCCAACGCTAATCGCACTCGGCTTCTACAACGACCACACCGACCATCATAATTTCGATCCCGATTGCACGCTGGGTCAGTACATCGAGGACGTTGTCGAAGGAGCCGAGGCTACCTGTAACTCGAATGGCTGTGATCGGAAGATGTACGAGCACCACCGCACCTACGTCCATGGCGAAGCACGTCTTACCGTCTTTATCGAAAAGGAAGTCAAAGCCAAGTCTCGCGGGGACAGTATCACGATGTGGAGCTACTGCAAGCTCTGCAAGCGTGAGACCAGTGAGATGGAAATGTCCAAGGGAACCTGGAAGTATTCGTTCGGTAAATACCTCGAGCTTTCGTTCTGGAGCCGGGGCACTCGACTAGTCAGGGATGACGACGAAGATGGTTGGAATTGTCCTCACGATCACCATCGCGATCATATACGCTACTTTGGCGTGGAGGACAAAGTAATTCGTATTCATTACGACCCCATCGATCTTCTGGAGATCATCGTACCGCGCACCCGGATCACCTGGAAAGTTGAACATGATCTCAATATGAAGAATGATATATTCACTCATTGCCAGGAACGATGGACGCGATTCACGACGTCTGTCAAAGCCCGGCTGAAGGCTATAAAGCTCGATAACATTCTTCCGGAGAAGGCCGATGCTTGCAAAGCCGAGGTTGACAGACTTTCAAAGAAGATACAAGAAGAACATGCCGCACTCATTCGAAAGTTGCAGGAAAAGTACATGAACTCCAGGTACTACGAGGTAATGCCTTTCAACGTGGTTCTCCGAGAGATGCTTGTGAAGGTTGCCGAGTGGGACGCTGCCTTTGCCGAGTTTGAAGCCGACTTCTTACCTTCGGACAAGGACATTCGGAGACTCACGATGATACAACTACGTAAAATGTTCACCGATGAGTCAAAGGAATCTCTCTCGAGTAATGACACATCCACTGAGACGACAGACATCACCGAGAAACCCTCACAGGCGAGCCTTTCTGACTCTGAACCGAAGTTTGATACGCAGCCAACCGAGGTCAGCGGTGATAATACCCAGTCGGACGTTTTCGTCGAGAAACCCTCCTTGATTATCCCACCCCAAGAGAAAACTCTCTCGAATGCCGCGGATGCAACTCTCGATAGAGTCGAGCCCTTGGACCTTGCGACGCCCCTGTCACCGGGAGCCAGTACACTGGCCGCCACAAGTCAAATCCCGGAGCCTCTGCCAACGCCACAGGCACTCGAGACCCCCGGCCCTGTCACTGCACCACCAGAAATACTCTCATCGGAAGCGGTCTCCCCTACAGCTGCGGGCCCTTCTCTTTCAGTGACTGAACAGATCGAGCAGCTCCGTCGGCGTCAGAATGCTGCCGTTCTCAAGACAGCCAGCCAGGCACACCAGACAGGCAGCACACATGCGAACAATTCAGCAGAAGCTGTCAAGGGCGGCACAGAGCGTGGGACTTCCCGTAGGACGGGATTGCCGGTGTCGCCTCCGCTGGTACGTGCACTGTCGCAGCCAGTGAGTGCTATCCCAACTCTCGCTCGTACGCATACTGCTATGGGGAAGAAAGTATTAGCCCTAGGGAAGGAAAAGGACAAAATGGGATCAAACGAGGTCCTTCCCGCCAACGAAGCTCGCAAGGCACCAACAACTGAATTCCTCAAGGGCGAGAGGAAAATGTACGGCTTGAAGACGCATCGTAAGGGCAATCAGTCGTCCATTCCGCGCTTTGTTGGCAAGAAGGACTCAAGAGTGTCGACTATCCGTAAGCACTTCGAGCAACTCAGCAGAGAGTTTGAGAAGGAACGTGAAAAGGACAGGAGGAAACGTGCGGCAAAAATGTCTCACTCGAGACCGTTCCTTCAGCATTCCTCGACAAAAGCCATAGTCGAAGTTTACCAAGACGTCGACGATGCAGTCCAAGAGCCTGGCCCAATAGAAGAAGAACAAGTGGTGCCGAAGCACGTGACTGAACGGGCGCCAGATACCGGGACTAATGACTACTCTGGATCAGCTGGTGGTTCAACCGAGCAGGCTGCTCAAGAGTCATCCCCAAGTTCGCAACCTTTGACCGGAGACCCCGATCGTCAGGAGAGAGCATCAGTCGAAGCCGAGGCGGATGATCAAGCCCACAACACGAGTGTTGGCGCAACAGACGATGAGCAAGGCGACAGTGATACTGAACAGTCAATTATCGATGGCACAACGTTGGAAGAGATTGCGGAGTCTCTCGACTCAAGTACGGAGATACCCCTCGAGCTTCCGAAACATGACAAGATGAACTTCATGAAAGCACTCACCAGCTTTTGGAACGAGCGATCAGCGAGCCAGTGGCCACCACTCGATTATCCCCTCAGTGCGACTGACCACATTTTCATTGATTCGGACATTATTATCCGGGAGGATGAGCCGAGTTCGGTCATTGCTTTTGCTCTCAGCTGTGATGACTACAAGGTCAAACAGCGGCTGTTCCACCAAAAGGAGGCTGTCTCGATGGCGGAGGACGATGAGGCGAAGGCAGACCTTGGTTCTAATGCGGAGGAGCCCATCAGCGAAGAACGGCTGGAGCACAGCCTCTTCCGCTCAACCAGCAGCCATTTCAAGTATCAGTTCACCGAGGGGACAGCGAAAATGCTAGTCAAGATCTTTTATGCCGAGCAGTTCGATGCTCTCCGGCGCAAGTGTGGTGTGGCTGATCGCATCATCGAGTCTCTATCTCGCTGCCTGAAGTGGGATTCGAAGGGTGGGAAGACGAAGTCGGTGTTTCTCAAGACACTGGATGATCGATTGGTGATGAAGGTGTGTGGCTGTCATTCTACTCTCACCTCGATATGGCAATGCTGACGTGGCAAAACAGTCTCTGTCGCCGATCGAAACAGCGGCGTTTTTGAAGTTTGCGCCAGCCTATTTCAGCATAATGGCTGAGGCACTATTCCATGAACTTCCGTCCGTCATTGCCAAGATGGTTGGCTTCTTCCAGGTCGTTATCAAGAACCCGATGACCAACAACGAGACTAAGCTAGACCTGCTGGTGATGGAGAATCTGTTCTATGACCGAGCGCCGACGCGAATCTTTGACCTCAAGGGTTCGATGCGAAACAGAAAGATTCAGTCGACTGGTGAGCAAAATGAGGTGCTCCTAGACGAGAACATGGTCGAGTACATATACGAATCGCCTCTGTTCGCGCGTGAGCACTCCAAAAGACTCTTGCGCGCGTCGGTATTCAACGACACCCTTTTCCTGGCGCGGCAGAACGTGATGGACTACTCTCTCATGATTGCCGTGGACGAGGTGAAGAAGGAGCTCGTGGTTGGCATCATCGACTGCATTCGCACGTATACGTGGGACAAGAAGCTCGAGAGTTGGATCAAGGACCGCGGCTTTGCGGGCGGACGCAACAGGCCCACGGTGACGAGCCCAAAAGAGTACAAATCACGGTTCAGAGAGGCCATGGCCAGGTACGTTTGACGAGGGTGTTTTTGGAAGGGCACGTAGTGAGGCTGTCTTTGCTGACCAGATGCAGATATATCCTACAAGCACCCAACTGCTGGCATCAATACAGCGCCCCGGTCATGGCGCCTCCTCAACGCGGCGAGGTGCAGATTGCCGGCGACGACGTGATGAGGGGAGATGCGGGGCCCTGATGCTACGGGCGGCCAGCCAATTGATGTAATGAGCTTGACGAGGCAATGATTTAGAAGCATGCGTGTTCATCCGGGCGGGTGTGTTAGGTAACATAGCGCACCTTTTGTGTGGGCAGACTATATGAGGCGGAAGGAAGCATTTTCAAGCACCGGAGGGCGCGGGCGGGATTGAGCTTTTGTCCAGATACCCTTTATCATGATCAATATATATGATGAGCTGCGAGAGTCTCCATGGCTAGTAAGTATATGGGCACTACTACTATATCAATGAATGAGTTGTAGCCCGTGTATCCGTAGAGGTATTTACGTCCAATTTTTGTTACAATTAGTGGCGGGAATGCGGATCCACTTAAAAAGCCACAGGCGACTTGACCTACTTCCTCAGTACGAATCTCATCTCAAGCAACAAACACACTTCAGAGTAGCAAACATGCACGACGACCGCAAATGGCAGCTAATAATAACCCAGACACCACCATGAAAGCGCCATCGCCATCATCATCATCAGCATCATCATCATCATCGTCATGTCCATAGAGCTCAACTGGGAGACGCTCACGGGCGGGCCGGACGGCGAGGCCCTGGCCGCGAGCATCCGCGACTTCATCCACGCCAAGTTCCAGAGCGTGCCGCTGCCGCGCTTCATCAAGTCCGTCACCGTGCACGACTTCGCCTTCGGCGCCATCCCGCCGCGCGTCGTGCTCAAGGACATCTGCGACCCGCTGCCGGACTTTTACGAGGAGGACTTTGAGGAGGAGGAAGAGGAGGAGGACGGGGACGGGGGTGGGGACGGAGGGGAGCCTGGGGAGGGGGAGGATGGGGAGGACGAAGAGGGGGGTGAGGACGGAGAGGAGGAGGAAGTAGCGGCTACTACCGAAGCGAATGATCGCCGCACTGGTGATGGTGGCTACTTTGGTGCCGCCGCCACCGCCACGGGAGCGATCGAGGGGGAGGTCCCGGACGCGATCCGCCTCGCCGAGAGGCGGCGGAGAGCCGAGCAGAGGGCACGGCTCGGACTCGTCAACGACACGGGGCGGTCAGTACCACCAGTACGAGGAGGTCCGCGGGGCCCGATGATGATCCCACCGCCGCACATCCTGCTGCGCAGCGCGCCCGGCACTCCCGGCATTCCCGGCGGCGCAACCGACACTCAGATGGGCTCGCCCTCGCCCGGCTTCCTGGGTCTCGGCGCCTCGACGCCGGGGATCCCCGGCGGCGCCAGCAGCATGAACTACTTCCAGTCCAAGCTCAGCGGCAGCGGCGGCGGCGGCGTGGGCGGCATGGGCGTGGGACCCTGGGGGTCCGGCGGGCCCCAGACCCCGCTGGCGGCCGTGGCGAGCGGCGCGCAGCAGCACCTGGCCGGCTGGCTGGATGGCCACGGCCACGGCGGCGGTGGTGGTGGTGGTGGTGGTGGTGGTGGGTACGGTCGCTACGGCTACGGCTCCAACGCCTACGCCTACGCCTCGCCGCTGTCGTCGCCGTACTCCCCGGGCGGGAGCTCGGCGGCCACCTCCCCGCGCAAACGCGGCCAGGGCCAGGGCCTGGGGTTGGGTGGTCGCGACTACTACGGCCACGGCCACGGCCACGGCCACGGCCGCACCGTGAGCCAGAGCTCCATCTCGGTCGGGGGGGACTTCCCGAGCAGCGGCGGCGGCTCCGTCGCGCCGTTGCCGCCGGGATCGTCGCTGCCCCCGCCGCTGCTGCGGGAGAAGCACAGCGTGTCGACGCTGGCGCCGACGTCGGCGGGGACGTCGCGGCCGCCGACGCGGGACAACAATAACAATAACAACAACAACAACAACGGCGAGGTGGTGGGGGGCGCGCAACAACAACAACGCGGCGAAGACCACCAGCACCAAGAACAGCAAAGACAACAACAACAACAGCGGCGGCAATCATCGCCGCCCCGGCCCCGCCAGGAGCCGCGGCCCGAGGACACGCAGGCGGTCTTCCGGATCCGGTACGCGGGGGACGTGCGGCTGGAGCTGACGGCCGAGATCCTGCTCGACTACCCGATGCCGAGCTTCGTCGGCATCCCCGTCAAGCTCAACATCACGGGCCTGACCTTCGACGGCGTCGGCGTCGTCGCGCACATCCGCCACCGCGTGCACTTCTGCTTCCTCGGCCCCGACGACGCCGTCGCGGCCGTCGGGGGCGCGGCTGGCGGGGACGACGAGGACGACAGTGACGACGATGATGATGTTGGGGGCGACTACGAGGAGGAGAACGATGATGAGGACGGCTATGCGAATAGTGGCGATGACAACCGGGATGGGTTCGCATGGAAGCAGAGGCAGAAGCACAAGCGGAAACAGAAGCAACCGCAGAAACAGGACGGCGGCGGCGGCGGCGAGAGCGGTAACAGCGGCAACAGTGGCAGTGGCAGCGGCGGCGGCAGGCTCGGCGGCCTGCTGCAGGAGATCCGCGTCGAGAGCGAGATCGGCCAGCGCGAGGGCGCCAAGCAGAGCCTCAAGAACGTCGGCAAGGTCGAGAAGTTCGTGCTGGAGCAGGTGCGGCGCATCTTCGAGGAGGAGTTCGTCTACCCCAGCTTCTGGACCTTCCTGGTCTGAGAGGTCTGAGAGGCTGCTGGCTGTTGTTATGGCTCTCGTTGTTAACGGGAGGTGGAGGGGCTGGACGCTAACTACTTACCAACTCGGTACGGGATAATTACCGTATCCCTCAGGTAGAGGTGGCCATGCCATGCCGGCTTTGAAGATTCATGTGATGTCCAGCATCCCGGGGACGGTGATCAGTCGTCCAGGGGAGTGAGTCCACGCGTCCTTTCATGGGGAATAGCGTCGGCATGAGGGGCCGTCTGTGGTGGACGTATGTATAAAGCTGTTACCTACTCCCTTTGCCAAATGTCAGGCTCAGGGCTAGGACATCGAAGCACGGTGGGAAAACTCAATGCCACTCTGAATACACCAGCAGGCGACTTGAAAACCAAGCACTTCCTGTCTCGCTAAGCTGTGTTGGAGACCATCACAACCGTCTTCGCAGCTTTCAGACAGCCTCGTGTCTTTGGGCATGTCCCTTGACACTGTACACCCAGTTCTTCCCAGTACTGATCTGTCCGTATCGCGGCTCGCTACACGCACACACGTCTTGCCATCGGGAGGCCACACCGAGGGCCCATTGAGCCTTTCTTAGTCGTAGAAGGGAGAACTCGCTCCTATGTATAGATATACAGGCAAGAAATCTCGATAGACTGCTCTGAGCCTAGCCTGCGTCCAGCTTAGCTAGCTTTCGCCCATATAGCTGTTGAGGGATGAAAGAGGAGGGGTGGGGGGGGGGGGGGGGGGGGGGGGCCGCAAATAGGAGGTACTACAACCTAGGTACCTATTAATGAGAACCGTGTTTAATATCGAGTCTTGTTATTTATCCCCTTTGGTTGTTTCAGTTGGCTTTTCCATGGTTTTTGGAACCTGTATTCTTGAAATCTCCTTATATCTCGGTCTTCCAGCTAGAGGGCCACCTTGTACGGGCTTGGTACTCACTGATTTGCAACAACAACTAAATCTTGACAGGCCAGTATTGGAGACAGGCTTGGAAGAATTGACGAGTCCCGTTCCGGTGATGATTGAACTTATCCGTTACTGGTCAGAGTCATGGGTTATAGTTATATGCAACGGGTTATCTTTCAGTTGCCCTAAGGGTTTGCCTCGACATTTACCCAAATGGTACACAACCTACAACTGCACACCTTCAGGCTTTCCATTAACTCGGCCCACCGTGACCGCGAGATACATGAGATCTCGCCTCCTTATCAAATGCCAGTATAATCATAGTTTATGTATCACAAGGGACTCCATGAAGTTTCCCGCGTAGATGCCACGATGTACCAGGGCACAGACTTGATGTCAGCGTCGTCTCGCCCCATTAATGGATAGAACCCTCCTGGACCATGCGACGGATGGTCTTGATGCTGCTCTCGACCGCCATCTTGGCCGTCTAATCGTGTGGCAGCGGGAAGAACCAGTCAGTCAGTCAGTCAGTCATTCAACCACTTATCATCAGCATCACACCCGAGAAACCACACGCACTCCCCAGCAACAACACCCAACACCACCAGCACCACCACCAACAACATGAACGCACAACAACTCGAAAAGATTGAAGTAAGTCAGTCACACAACATACCTGCCAATGCTCCCTCTCCAGCCCCTCAGCCTCCGCGCTCCCCGCCTTCACGCCCGGGTGGCGCCACTCGAAGACGTAGCTCATCATCAGCTCACCGCCATCGCCTCCAGGGCTGGTGCGACTGAGCACGTTGGTGACGGTGCTGCCGTCCTCCTGCTCGAAGACGACGCGGCACGGCGCGTACAGCGTGCACGTCTCGCGGACGTCGCGCGCCGGCCTGCCACTACCGCTACCGTCTTTCCCGGGCTGTTGGGCGGCGAAGCGGACGCGCCGCTCCACCACGACGTTGCTGTCTCCTTCCTCTTCTTGTTGGGCTGTGGAGGAGGAGGAGGAGGACGACGATGTAGACTCGGACAGCACCTCGCACGCCTCGATGACGGGCACGAATTGCTCCGCGTGCCGCACCTTGTGCTTGACTGATTCGCGAGGCCCGGGATGGAACGGCTGGTTAGTGGGGGCGCTTCGTGGGTGGGTGGATGGATGGATGGGGGGATGGATGGATGGGGGGAATAGGATGGGATGGGATGGGACAGGTAAAGTCACGGGGGTCCGGCACGCAACCGGGGGGTTTTGGTTTCCGATGTCTGGCACCGTCTGGCGAATGTTTTTCTTTCTTTTTGTCGTTCGGATAGGAAGTAAGGTACCGGTAGGTCTTTTGAAATCGCGGAGGAGGGGCAAGGGATAGGCTCAAAAGCCGGGAGACCGACTCCGTCGGCGAGGGGAGGCTTGGTTTCACTTACGTCCTTCCCAGACCTGGGCCTGCGTCAGAACGGGAGCCGCGCCGTCCGGGTTGACGGGCGCCGTGTAGGCGAGGTTGAAGGTGACCATCTTTTCCTGTCGGTGGGGGGGGGGTTGTCTACCGTATGCGCGCGTGTGTGTGTATGTATGTGTGTGACGGTAGGTATCTTTGCTTGCTGAGACAATGGAGAAAAGGAAGCAGACCCAAGGAAACCTATCGACCGAGGATTCAGTGTGATTGATGAATGTGAAGTCTATGAAGTCTGATTGATATACGAAAATGATGCTGATAATAATGATGATGGCTCCCCATCGGACCCGGCCGTCCTTGCCGGGGATCCACCCGAGGACCCGGCTTTAGGCGAGACTCCGGCCGGACCTTGGGGAAGTCCACACGGCGACGAACAGTAGGGCCCGGGCGTCGTTGTGCCGGCTTATCATTGGTGCGAAAGGCTACCTATTCTTGGGCTTCAGGTACTTTAGGTACCTAATTAGGTAGTATGACCGTAATTGCCAGCACAGAAATATGAGTATGTAAATACGTTTTGATTGTCGCTTGTTGATAGTCATACCCCTTCTCATTATTCGAGGGTCAATAGGTCAAATAGAAGTCCGGTCGTTATACCACGGGCCGGTAACCGTGCGAGCCACCCCGAGTGAGAAGATGGCGGAAGCTGGCGCTTGGTATGGCGTACGGTCGTACCGGAACCGTATTATATGCGGGAAACCGAGGCGAGTTTCGACCACCCGATGCTGACGGGTGAATACCTAGCTGTGATCAAACCCCAGGTACGTGTACCACCCAGTCACTTCTTCTCGTCCCTCGCGCGCTGCGTGTACAGCCTTTCCGCCCGATCGCTCTTCTCCTGCCCTTGCCCCTTGCCGTCGCTGGCCCCTTGCCCCTTGCCGCCCCCTTGCCCTCCACCCTCGATGCGCTCCAGCGCGTCCTCGATCAGGCCAATGTGGCCGCGGAGCGTGCCCTCCAGCTCGTCCATGCGCGCCTCGTGCGCCTCCAGGCTGTCGTCGTGGCGGCCCTTGAAGTACGCCGTCGCGGCGCCCAGGGCGGCCAGGTTGGTGATGCAGAGGGCGTTCGTCAGAGCTGGGGAGGAGCGGAGGAGGGAAGACATTGTGGTTCGTGGTTGGTTGATGTGATGGATCGTTATGCAGAGTGAGTGAAGTGTAGGTAGTTTTTTTTGGGGCAATTTCTCCTCTGGTAAGGGGAGGTAAAAGTCGGATGTTGAACTAGATGGGGAGCGAAATCGTGTGCCTATGGTGTTGTGTGATTACCTTCGAATTGTATGGTACCGGTAGGTAATTGGCATAGCTAGGTGGCTTGGGGTGAGTGTCGTGTCGTCATCCAAGTCTATAGTTAGCTTGAGTGTTCGTAAGGTAGCCTTTAGTTACAACAATGTCTCAAAATAGGGCAGACAGGCACTTCGGGTTCATACGATGGATTACCCATAAGGCCACGAGGTGATCGCGTTCACTTGGGGGCGCTGAATCAAACTGAATGTCAATGGCGCTTATGTATCTGAGGAAACGACCGTGAGATGACGCTTGCAGTCCCTGAACTTCGCCGGCCCCAACGAAAACGAGTGTTGCTGCGAACCTCACTTGACCCGACCAACTGACTACGCTCTCGCAATTCCATACCTCTTATTGCCACCTAGTTCTCGCACTTTACTGCGCGAGCAGAAATTATCCTCCCTCCCCGCGGTAGTGCAAGCAACCCCATACACCCACCATCCAGTCCCGAGCGCGCCCGCCGCCCTCTTTCGCCGACCGACCCGCGTCAGATAGCCAGGGGCGCAACACCCGGGGCGGGCATGGCGTCCATATCCGGCGTGGGCGGGGTGAGGTTCTCGCGCTTGGTGCAGACCCAGCAGCTGGCGTACATGTTGACGCGGTCGATGCACCTCCTTCCGCGTTCACCACCCCCACCGCCGCCGTCCCCACGGGAGGCCACGCACTTGGCCGCGAAGCCGTGGCGCTCGAAGGCGTCGAGGTACCAGGGCCTCCGGCCGGCGGAGCGCAGCAGGACGCGCCCCCCCGGGCGCAGGGCGCGGTTGAGGCGGGCGACCATCTGCGCCGCCGCCGGCGCGCCCGTTGGCGACGCGGGGTCGGGGTCGAACCAGTCCATGCTGTCCATGACGACGGCGACCGTGAGCGTCCCCGGCGCCATGCGCGCGAGCACCTCGTCGATCTCGTCCGTGTGGATGCGCAGGCCGTCGAGCGGAGTCGTCGTGGACGACCCTGACCCGGACCCGGACCCGGACGAACCGGACCCGGACCACCCGGAGGATCCGGGCCGCGGCGCCAGCCGCGCGTGCGCCCGCGGGGACAGGTAGTCCGGGTGGCAGCGGGGCGAGAAGCGGCCGTCGAGGCAGACGAGGTAGTAGGGGTTGTCGGCGCCGATGTGGGTGTTCTCGACGACGGGGTCGAGGGTGCTGACCATGTACTCCCAGACGGCGTGGGCGCGCGTGTTGTTCCGCGCCGACGTCTTCGGCGACGACGGCCCGCGCACGGCGTCGTCCAACGACGCCGCTGCGTGGTCCGCCTCGATGATGGCCAGCTGGTTCCGGGGCACGCCGAGCGCCGTCCACAGGAAGGCCTCCCGCGACACGACGAACCGGCACACGAGCCGCGACAGCAGCGCCGGCCGGATCCGGCCGCGCCAGATCTCGCGCTGCTCGTTGAGCGTCTTGGCCGCGAGCAGGGCCTGGACGGCCGAGCGGCAGCCAAAGACCCGCGTGATCCAGCGGAAGATGCGGATCCCGTGCTTCGAGCCGCCCGTGTCGTACAGGCCGCCGCGGCTCGTGGTGAAGATGTGTTGGTTGCTGAACCAGTACTGAAAAGCGCGGCTGGACAGGTGAGGAGACATCTTGGAGACGAGCAGTGCGCGGAAGTCAGGGTGCTTGCCCTCACCAAAGATCTTCCAGAAGTCTTCGTACGACAAAGAACGGTATCCAGCAATCTTCAGCTCCAGCAGGTGATTCTGCGTCGGATTGAGGTCGACGGCATGAACCCTCGCTGGGCTGTGGAGCAGGTAGGACAAGACGTTATCGCCAGCGCTCGTGATGGCCAGAACGACATCGTCGGACTTCAACTTCAGAATGCGCTCGTCCTCTCGCGTATCCTCCCAGGTGAAAGCGTAGATGTATTCGTCGTTGAACTGTTTATGCTTCTGCAGCTGGTCATCGTAATAGAGTCGGTTGTGGTGATTCTGGTAGAAGAACGAAGGCAGAGGTAGATTTGACGAAAGATTGACAATGGCAGCATCGAATGCTTTGGATCTGCTCCCTGGCGCAGTTCTCTCGACGGCCTGCGAGAGCGCAGCGGTATGATTGGCGGGATGCAGATATGGCGACTCGGTGGCGAGGGCATCGACCTTTTCCACAAGACCATGTGGAAGATTGGCGTCGTTCGGTTTCTTGTGCGAGCCAAGCCATATATAATAGGGAATAGCGCCCAAGACGTAGTTACGAGTGTTGACATTGAGAACCGTCCCGAAGGAGTACTCGAGGTAGTCCCGTCGACCAGGCTCAAGGGCCACTCTGTCGATATCGAACCAGGCCCGCCAGAATGTCCTACCGATGAAGTTGACGTGGCGGTCGATCAGTCCTCCGGTATAGTTGCGAAAGCTGACATCGACTTGCGATTGGACGTAGAAGTCAACAACGCCGATGAGACCGTGAGGAGCCAAGAGAGACGACAGCGAATCCACCACCGAATAGTAATCCGGCTACAGATCAGTCAGCTACTGCTATACTTTGCAGCATGGGATACACACTATCATGGAAAGGCTGTAAGACATGGTGACCAAGTCGGCGCCCCTATGTCTGGGCTGGCCTTGGGAGAAGTAGCTCGACTCAGCAGAACGAGAGAAGGCACCCGACTGGGTGGGCTCGAAGTCTTCCAAGCGGAACTTCCTCGCGTCCTTGCAGATGACTTTAACATTCTTCCAGCCAAGCCTTTCGAACCGCTTGCGAGCGACCTCACAGAGGGACGGAGAGAAGTCCACAAGGTAGACAGCGTCGAAGAACTCGGGCACATGCACGAATCTAGACATGGACTCGATGTTCCAGCCGGTGCCACCTCCGACCTTTTCAGCCGTTAGCGACTGTGCTCACATGCCTGCGCGGTTCCAGGGGCACCCACATCGACCCAGATGCGCCTTGAATTCTTGGAAGCTGCGCGGTCTTCCTTGGCCTTGAACTCGAGCTGGGCAGCGGCCAGAGCCAGCATGTCCTCGCGTCCCTTCAGGAGAGCTCTCCTGGTGGCGTCGTACGCCCCCGCCTGCGTCTTGTAGAAGCTCTCCAGAGCGTCCTGCTGAGTGCCCTTGCTGTCGCCATCATGCGGCTTGAGGAAGCAAGAGTAGAAGAACAGCCACAGCGACTGCGCAAGACTCGGGTCTTGGCTGCTCTTGGCCTTCCGGGTGATCAGGGTGGAAAGGCATAGTCCGACGACTAAGAACACTCCAGTCCCAACGATATAGATTTGAGTCTCTGCATTGAGCGGTAGAAGGTTACCACCACGAGAAGCCATGGTACTCTCTCATGTTTCGCATAGAGAGAGTTGGATGTTGAAGTGCCTTCCGGACTATGTTGAATTGGCTATCAAAGAGACAAGACAATAGGTAGTAGGTAGAGAAAAGCTCGAGGGAGAAAAGGGTCAGAAAGGCAGGGGGATAAATAGAGAGCTTTCCCACCCGCTACAACAGGCTCGGGAGTTGCAGACCACCGCAAAGCGGTACATAGTGAGGGTGCTTTAGTCTTGTCCCACGATCCGGTCAATTGGAGCATCTGTTGCAGCCTATACGGCCATGTCGCATTGGCACATGTAGGAGTTGAGGCAGAGAACGATCATCCCGATATTGCCCCACTGACTAGTAAAACCAAAGGCGAGTCGTCGAGTCCAGGCTTGTGGAGTGCATGCCTTCATGCCAGCCAATCATTTCGACCACATGTTTCTTTCCCTGGGCAGCGCTCTCCTGTCGAGGGGTCCGTTGTGGAAGCTTCATTCATAAACAACAGCCCATAAACGCGGCAGTACTTGGCACCCGTCGGAAACATCCAGGGGCCGCGATAAGTACGGTAGATAGTGAGGCTCGCTAGCAAAGAGGCGTGTTGCAGATGAGGGAGGTCGGGGTCTGCAGGCCCACGGCCTGCTACCAGTCCGTCAGGCGTGCTGTATTCTAGGTGCTGGCCCTGCTGGTCCTGCTGGTCCTGATGAGCCTACTAAACTGCTCGGTATACGGGATAATAGGCCTGCAGGACCTGCTAGGTCTGCTAGGTCTGCTGGCGCTGCTGAGTCCACCGGCCGGTGAGACTTAGGTATACTTGCAGCGAGTGATTTGCAGCCACGGGGCAGGGAGATTGCCTGAGTTGCCGCTCTGTCCTGGGGTTACATCAAGCTCGAGGCCGTCGGCAAGTGGGAATGCAAGTCATAAAACGGCTAGATCTCTATGCGCTACAGGCCACGTGCTAGATATTCGAATCCGGAATGGACCTCTCTCGAGCGGGAGCCGTGCTGTCTTTCCGACCTGCTCGCAGACGTGACAGCTGCAGGGGCTTCAAGGAAGAACGTAACTGACACGGCTGGTCCCCTTGGCCCTGCTGATCTTCTTTACGTTGGTAGGGCCACATTGCGCCGTGCTGTCGACGTGAGTGCCCCCGCAAGGATATGTCTCGGCGCCGACAATCTTGACAACGCGAAACTTCTCGTTCTCATCCATGCCCATGGCTTTGCGGTCTGGCGTGAGCCTCTCTAACCCGTGATTCTTGAAGTCGTCTTCGTCCCAGAAATCGATCTCCACTGGCATATCCTTGCTGATGTATTCATCCAAGCGTTTCTGTATCTCATTTTTGCAGGTCCCTGGGATGAGGCCTTGAAACTCACAGGCTGCCGAGTCGGGAAAGTGAGATGCCTTCAACTCGTCGAAATTGTCGACCTCTTTCTCGAGAAGATGGCGAACAGCGGCTCCGAGCACATGGCCGGCGGTATGGTAGCGCGAATACAAGCGGCGCTTCTCTTCATCGATGGTCTGATGAACTAGGTCGCCCGCTTTGAACAAGGACGACTCAGCAGCGAATTTGCCAAAGTGAAGCACTTCGCCCTGACTGATGGCATTCATTTTGACCATAGACACGTGAAAGGAAGCACCGTCCGGGTGCTGCATGGTTCCGACATCGGAGGGTTGGCCACCGCCTTGTGGATGGAAGACAGTCTCCTGTGTGACAACAACGTGATCGTCGTCGCGCGCCTGCTTGAACAGACTTCGATTGGCCTCTTCGAGCGATGATACTGATCTCACGGCAGTGACGACTGTGTGTAACGTATGGAGACTGGCATTGCGCTGGAAGGTGAGTATCGTCCGCGACATCGTCGGTTTCGGAATGCGAGGCGAGCGATGATGAAGCTGGCTTTCTTGTGATGAAAAACCTCGTTGACCAACCGAGCCAACTGATCATTCCGATGTCAAGCCCGCCTGTGTCAATTCCACGCGGTGCAGGCGGTGCGCCCTGTGAGTGGGTCGGCTCTGTCTCAGACCCCGGGGGCTGACTAATACCGGTGACGGCTCAGCTGCGATTATGAGGCCGGCTCTCTCGTCGCCCTCAAGACCGCACAGGCATGTCTTTCACGTCGTCTTGGAGCATCCTACTGGAGAGTGTTCTTGAATCCTAGGTAGGCCGAGTTGATGTCTAACTCGAGCTCTCTCGCCTGCTGCTCACTAAGTTCTTCTGTGGCCCTCATTTGGTTCAGCGTGATCAGCCACTGTACGATCTTCCCACGATTCTCAAAGTCTCGGTCGGTAACTTTGTTGACACTATGGATGACATCGGTTAAGAGAGGATGCAGTTGGTCCTTGGCCAGTAGTCCCAGGCGGAGGGCGTCCAAGAAGGTAATGAAGTCTTGTGTCGCTTCGAGGATAAGAGCGCCGGATTTGTTATTGTTAGATGACGCCGGTTGCTGAGCAGCTCCCACGGTGGCGGTAACTGTCGTCGATGGCATGCCTACTTTGATGCGCTCAGTTGCCCTCGGCACTTCGAGCTGTGTCTCACTGTAAGCAAAGAGGAAGAGTATATATGTGTGTGTGTGTGTGTGTGTGTGTGTGTGTGTGAGAAACCGCAACCAGGACTTACATCCCATTCCGCCTTGAACTCTTCCAGACCGACGAAAGCTCGAGCAACAGTCTCATCTGCCAATATTGACTTATACTGCTTCAGAGACCGTTCGCAAATATCGGTATAATCAGCTTCGGGGATTGCATCCTTGAGGAAGGCTTTCTCGAGCTGGTCAAGGGTGACGATTATGGAGAATATTTCGGCAAGTGAATCGTGCAGATCACGTTCTGCTCGAGTATCCGCCAGTTTCACCTCCTGCACAGACATAAGCTTAGGGCCATGTCAACTATGTCTACAGTCTGAGATCATACCTCATCAAGATTGATGGTAGCCGAGAGAGATGTGTTCGGTACATAGCTGTGTGGGGTTGGAGCGTATGCTTGGCGTGAGTTCATGGCGGAGTCCTTTCAGTGTGTTCAGTTGAGAATGAGAATGGGTTACGGATATGCTGTATCCGTAAATCGAGCAATGGTAATTACCGACCACGAGTAGGGACGCGACGCGGCATGGCGCGACGAGAGTGCCAGGTGATAAGTAAGGCAGGGGCAAAATCAACTTCACCGCCTTGAATATCCCCATATCAAGCTTACCTAAGTCTTATTCGATAAGCGGCCCCGCCACTGTATCTGCGATAAGCTCCACTGAAATTTTCAAGCCTGCAATTGGGACGTTTCTGCACACTTCCGAGTTTACAGTGCAGACGACCCACGAACTACAGAGCAGAAGACTTTCTCTGGCAGCTTCCATCTGTCTGCTCACAACATGGCTGGCGCAAAGAAGAACTTCAAGGCGACCAAGAAATTCGAGTCGAGACATCTCAAGGGCGTCCTAGATCAGAGGAAATCGAATGCGAAAATCAAGCAGAGACAACAGGTCAAGGCCAAGAAGCAGACAAAAAAGGCACAGGATGCCGACTTTTACGGCGGCTCCGGCGGGGGTGGCGAGCCCGACAAGGGCAAGCAGTCCAGAAACTCAAAGACAGCCAATGTCAACGAGATGAGTGTCGACGAGTTCTTTGGTGGCGGCTTCGAGATCATCGACAAGCCTCAGCCGAGTAAGAAGCCCTCTAAGAAGCTGGGAAAGCGAAAGCGAGACGGACCAGAACTCGAAAACAGTACCGACGTTCAGGAGAGCGGCAGCGAATCGTCCGATGACAATGGCCCTCTAATAGCAAGCGACAGCGAAGGCTCAGACCCAGGCCCAGATGCAGACTTAGAGGAGGATGTCGGTATGAGCAAGAGTGCCATGGATGCCCTTGCGAAGAATGACCCCGACTTTTACAAATTCTTGAAAGAGAACGATCCCGAGGCCCTAGATTTTGACGATGCAGACCTTGCTGAGGTAGATGACTTGAGTCTTAGCGAAGAGGAAGAAGAAACGCCAAAGAAGAAGCAGAAGAAGGACAAGAAACAAAAGGCTGTGGATGAGGATGCGTCAGAAGATGCTCCCCATAACGAGTTGACACAGGGTATGGTGGCTCGCTGGAGTGAGTCGATATCGACGAACCATTCTTTGAAGGCAGCGAGACAGGTTGTTCTGGCCTTCCGGTCTGCCGCGCACCTGAACGAAGAAGACCCCGACGAGGAGACGAAGCAGCGATATACCATCTCGAGCCCGGAAGTGTTCCACGATATCCTCGTCGTTGCCCTGAAGCAGATACCCGAGGTCGTTCAACATCATATTCCAGTGAAGGAGGCAGCGTCCGGCAAGGCCCATGTCCCTGTGGACTCGAAGAAATTCAAGCCTCTATCCCTACTCCTGCGAAGCTATACCTCGGCAATTCTCCATCTACTGGGGACCTTGTCAGACGACGCTACGCTCAAGCTGACGCTTTCGGCAATAACGCCTCTCGTTCCGTATCTGCTCGGCTTCGGAAAGTTACTCAAAGTCCTCATCAAGACTGTCGTGGGCTTCTGGTCCCAATCCACCAGCAGCGACTCGATCCGCATTACTGCTTTTCTAGTTCTTCGGAAGCTTCTCGTGGTTGGTGACAAGGCCGTTGGCGAGACCGTGCTTAAAGCGACATACCAGGGCCTGGTCGCCGGGTCGAGGGTGACGAACACCAATTCACTACAGGGTATCAATCTGATGAAGAACTCAGCCGCCGAGCTATGGGGTCTCGATCAGGGTATTGGCTACACCACCGCCTTTAGCTCCATCCGGCAACTTGCTATTCACCTCCGAAATAGTATCGTTCAGAACAAGAACGAGTCATACAAGAACATCTACAACTGGCAGTATGTCCACTCACTCGACTTCTGGTCGGTTGTCCTATCGGAACACTGCAACCCCCTCAAAGAAGCCGAGATTGGCAAGGAATCCCAGCTCAGGCTCCTGATATACCCCTTCGTACAAGTTACGCTTGGAGCCATGCGACTCATCCCGACAGCGACGTACTTCCCTCTGCGTTTCCACCTGATTCGATCCCTCCTGAGGATGTCTCGATCAACTGGGACCTACATCCCGTTAGCATCCGCTCTTCTCGAAGTTCTCAACTCTGCCGAGATGAGAAAGCCGCCAAAACAATCCACCCTGAAAGCATTCGACTTCCAGGTTGCCTACAAGGTGCCCAAGAGCTACCTGCGAACGCGGATATACCAAGACGGCGTCGGCGACCAGGTGGTCGAGCTCCTCTCCGAGTACTTTGTGCTCTGGTCGACCAACATCGCCTTCCCCGAGTTCGCGCTGCCGGTCATCATCATGCTCAAGCGCTGGCTGAAGCAGTCGCGCAAGAGGGCGAGCGGCAACAGCAACGGCAAGCTGCGGGCCGGCCTCGTGCTGCTGGTGCAGAAGCTCGAGGCCAACGCCAAGTTCGTCGAGGGCCGGCGCGCGCGCGTGGACTTTGCGCCCAAGGACCGCGCCCAGGTGGACGCCTTCCTCAGGGACTTCGCGTGGGAGAAGACGCCCGTGGGCGCCTACGTCGTCGCGCAGCGGAGGGCGGGCGCCGAGAAGGCCAGGATGCTGGAGCAGGCGCGGCGGGAGGACGAGCTGAAGAGGAGGGAGGAGGAGCAGGAGGCCAAAGAGGAACGGGGCGCTGGGGAGGAGGACGGGGTGGATATGGAGGATGAGGAGGACGAGGAGGACGAGGAGGACGATGAGGACGATGAGGATGATGAGATCGAAGGGGATGAGGATGAAGAGCTTGATTTGTCTGAAGAGGACGATGACTAGCTCTGGTCTCACTACATGCAGGCAAGATAGGCAGTTGTCCTCAGGTATTTATCATCTTAGCCTTTCCCAGTGACTCTGGTATGTAGTGCTGCGTCAGCTGTCATTGTAGGACTACATTGTCGGCGGGAAGTAAATAAATCAGAGGGAACTCCGTATTGTTCAAGTCTTGTCGACAGCGCGACTAATGCGGCTACAGGTGTGTTGACCGCGTCACGGGCGTTCTCGTGATGGTTTCGAATATTACACGGCTTCGACCATAATATACATCCCCGAAACTACTATTTGGTGGTAACTTGATGGAGTGCCCCCCGAACAATGCCAGAGCACCTTAACTTGGCCGTCACACGTCACTTGAAAGAGACAGTCGAGGTTGCCGAGCATAAGTGAGCACTACTAGCTGGGCATCTGATGGCAGGTACACCGTACGGAAGGCACCAAGCACACCGAGAGGGGTACAAAAGCAAATTCTGGAGGGGCACTGGGAGTAGGCTCTCCATCATCATTACTACCACCAAATCACACTCTTTTATTCTCTCTCTCTTTCTGCACTGCCCTACCTGCCGCAGTGATACGTTAGCATATGCCGAAGTCTCTCTGGTTGAGCCAGTAGGCACTGGTAAACTACTTCTTCCTTCAACGAAGCACCGTCGAAAGGGGCTCATCAATTCTACTGCTTGTCTTTACGAATTACAGAAGCACCAACGGCGGCCGAGCGTGATTTCATCTTGCGATCTCTTCAGAATTTGATACCGGTACGGCATTGTCTCAACTTCGTACAATTTCATGAACTTCGCGCCCGAGTGGACCATTGCTACAGCTGTAGTAATATACGGCTTTCTCGTATGGTATCATCTGGCACTCTCCATGACTCGGCCTCTGTGGACCAACACGTCACGTACGGTACTTCCTACGCCGTAGAGCTCTTGATGCCATTCGCCATGCCCTCCACGAACTCATAGAAGGCCCAGGCACCGGGATCGGGCAGCTCTGCCGCCTCGGCCACGTATGTCGCCCGGCCGAACCGTGGCTTGAGGTAGCGCGTCGCCTCTGCCATCTCCTGCGCTTTCCTCACCGCGAGGTGGAAGTCGCCCTTCGACTCGACGAACGCGTCGGCGAACGGGAGCAGCACGTCCATCACCGTCCGGTCCCCCTCCCGGGCGCTAGTGTATGACTTCAGTGTTGTAGCCGCCTCTGCGAACGCCTGAGCATAGGTGGATGAGCCGGGCCGATCTCCCCCCAGAGCCAACACGTTCTTCTTCAGGGAGGAAGAAAAGGCTGATAGCAGAATCCCCAGGATGGCGCCTAGTGTGCCTCCCATGTCGTCGACCGCGTCCTCGATGGAGAAGAGGAAGCCGAGGACCGAGCCCTCCTTCGCCGCGCCGTTGTCGAGGAGGCGAATGATCGCTGGCGACTAGTCATCAGTTTCTTGACTGGCCGTTTGTCATAACCGTGACGGTTTCAGCGTGGCTGGCTCGCTCACCTTCGGAGACGCCCTGCACGGCTTCGCCGCAGTCGCCGTCGCCCATGACCATGTCCCACTTGGTCAAGTTGGGTTCTGCTGCGATGGCAGCTTTGCAGCCCGAGCGTATGACCGCCTCGAGCACCTTGGGCTCGACTGTCGATTCGTCGTCAGTACATCGTCTGGTTGTTTTGCTCCGAGGAGTCGGCTTTCTTACCCTGTATGTCTCCTTCCTTGCTGCGCTCCTCTTTTGACGTGCCATTGCAGACTGGGGTAGGTCCGGCCTTTTCTGCAGAAGCCTCGCTGCCAGATGCCGACCTAGTCAAAATGACGAGGTTAGCAGGTCGGCCAACTTAAGGTGGAAAATGCTCTGGCTCCTGACCTGCAAGGATTTGGCCAAGACACAGCTGCGGTCCGCGAGTCGAGGAAATCAAGAAGTTCTTGTGTCTTCGATGAAGACTCTTCAGCTGCCTTGGAAACGTTGCACAGGGAGATGGAGAAGCCGGGGCCGTTGAGGCATGTTTCGAAGGTCCCTACGAGTATCCTGACTGGCTTGATTGTCCACCGGGACTCTGCACCAAGTCAGCTGGGAGGGCTCGTCTTTATACCTGCCTACTCAGGCAATAACTGACCAAGTTGCTTGATAGCTTCGTCTGCCAGAGCCCCGAGCTCGAGGTTGGACATGCCGCCGTAATTGTTGATCAACAGAACCACGGCGTCGTCGGGGTCCTCGAACGAGACAAAAGCCCGCTCCGGATCCGTAGGGTCACATAGCAGCTTCAAGCACCGCTCAATGAGATCTTCGACTGTGGGAAATGGGGAAAGGTGTTGTTGCCCCTGCGCGTGTGTTGTCAGCAGTATTCGATTTGACCAGATAGACGTGTGCTCTTGGAACTCACAGGTTCATTATGAATACCCGCACCAACTACGCACACGTCCCTTGATAGCGCCTCATGGATCTGCCGGCCGGGTACGTGGGTGTGGTCCAAGGAGGAGCCTATCGACACCGTTTGATTGTTCACGGCCCGACCGATATCGACGCATCTTTGGAAGCTGTGTTTCTTCGCTGCCGCGCCGCAGACAATTTTCATGCCTATGCACAATCAGCATGAATAGGCATATACTGGCACGGGACTGACACTTACCAATAACGTGGCCTGGCATGCCTCGTCGCCCTACTCTGCTCGATTTGCTCCTGCCTATCGACACATCGTCCGTCTGAGGGAGGACGACAATGTCCTTGCACAGCCCCTCGGTCTTGGCCCGTTCTGCGGCGAGGCCGAAATGCAACTTGTCGCCGGTGTAGTTGGTTATCATGAGGATGACGCCCTCCGAGGATGGACTCGCCTTGATGGCGGCCATGATCTGCTTGGTGCTTGGCGAGGCGAATATGTCACCACAGGCGACCGAGGAGAGCAGGCCCTCGCCCACGAATCCGGACCACTTCACAGACAAGTTAGAAAGCAATGCCATGACTGTCTGATACGTGATAGAGCGACCTGGCGAGCTCTCCTGGTCGCCATAACCAACGGACCAGGAGTGTGCTCACTTGTGGGGAGACGAGGCCAAGTAAGACTTTCACGTACCGCAGGCTCATGGCCCGAACCACCTCCACCGATAACAGATACTGCGCTGTGATCATTGTGAGTGCAGTGCACGACTCGTTCGGACTCGATGAGGGATAGATGGGGGCTGGCGGCGGTCAGCGCCCTCAGCGCTCGCGGCACCAGCGTGTTGGCCGCCGTATCGGGGAAGTAATGCTTGCTAGACATGATGGCACAGATTAAGAGACAAGAACGCAAAGCAGAATGCTTACCATCACAGGCATAAATCAGCCCGCATCGCTACGGAGGAAGCTGGATATTTGAGCGTCCTCGACAGAGGACCCTGGGTCGAGAGGCACATGGCCTGAACACAGATAACGGTCCATATTGTCCTAGCCCATGACCGGACTCTGACGCTTCATTTCCCCAGATTTCATGTGGCGCGTTCGAGATTCCAGTTTCCAGTTTCTGCTGGCCACGCCTCCGGGGCGGAAAGCTCACGATACTTTGCGGAGGCAAGCTCCGGGCGCCGTTCAGCTCGAAAGTCCGGGCTGATCAAGCGGAAAGTTTCGTCCGCGGCACCAAGGGTGGGATGCCCTCTCAGGAGCTGCCGCGTCTCGCGGCCAACCTGGGGACTTCCCCCCAACACTGGATTCGAAGCGGGGATCGTAGCATGAGTCGTGTGGGGAGACTAAGCCCGGAGAGTCTAGGGTTGCCGTAACCCACGATCTATCCTTCGTTACTGCTGAAAAGTTAAGCCCCGAGCCCTCGAGTCGCGAGTCCTTCCCCCTTCCTCTGTTCTGCTCTCCCACTCACTGCTCTCTTCCGGCTCGACATGCGTCTCGGTGTTGCGCAGCCCCCCGGCAGGCCATGGATCGGGCAGGGATGACGCCCTACACCGGACCTGCGTCCGAAGCAGAGGATCCGCCGAAGAAGAGGATCCGCAAATCACGGAGCCGTGGTCTGAGGACCAAGACTGGCTGGTGAGTGCTTTCTTGAAATTCCCCGTGGCGAGGGAGCACTAGCCGCCGTACGCCGTACGCTGGTCGTCTCCTTCCCCCCAGTTGCCCCAGGAATCGAACCTTGGCTGGGTACACTAATCTCAACATCAACTCAAAGCTTAACTTGCCGCAAACGTCACAAGAAATGCGACGAGAGAGGTATGCTTCGTCGTTTCACCGAGTCACCACTTTATCTGATCATGCCCTCCAGCGCCTGTATGTGGGCCGTGTTCGGTCTCGAGCCGCGACTGCGTCTACGCGGACGCATCGTGCTCGAGCTCGATCCCTCACCCTAAGCCGCCGGGGGCTGGGCTCGCCGTCGGCAAGGAGTCTGATACGGCCTCGGGGATCTCTCAGGACAGCTCGAGCCACCTCGCGCCAAGCCCTCACACGTCCATCAACCCCATACCCGAGGGGAGCACATCTCAGCAGCCCAGTCCTCAGTTTCCCCTCAGCGACTCGTACAACTACGGCTTCTCCCCTGAGACGGTCACATCTGAGCTCCTCACGGCCGACCTGGCGTCGACGCGATGGCTAGATCTCCTGGCGACGGATGCGGCGCAGGCGGACGGGGGCTTTTCCCTGGCGCCCAGCCCGGCTCCAGAGGGGGAGCTGTCGTCCGATGCAAACTACGGAGGTCTCGATGGAGCCGAGAGGCCCAGAGACCCCAGGGACATAGCACACGACAACGCAGTAGCAAGCGAGAGGCATGCATGGCAGTCGGACCAAGACATCACGCTCTCTTGCCACGAAGCTGTTCTTTTTCGAACATTTACTGAGCGAGCCGCACTATGGGTGAGTCTTAATGCCTGCCTAAACATATGACCGCGTAAGGCAAGCTTTGTAGTTGTTGCTAACAAGTCAAACATATGTCCAGCTGGATCTCTTCGATCCGTACAAACACTTTTCCACTTATGCCATACGCCTTGCTGTAGGTATCCCAGTTTTATCTCCATAACATGGCAAGTCCTGTTTACCATTTCAGCTGCGAAACCTGGGCCTGATGAGAGCGATCCTCGCCCTGGCCGCGCGCCACAACAACATACTGCAAGCCAAGCTGGGGCCGCTCGGCGCGGACCCGAGCGAGGAGATCCAGTACTACTACGAGACGCTGCACTACGTGCAGACGGCGCTCAAGTTCCACAGCTACGCGCACTCGGAGGAGCTGCTGGCGACCGCCTTGGTCATCTCGACGTACGAGATGCTCGACGCCGTCGGGGCCGACAGCAACTGGCAGCGCCACCTCAAGGGCGTCTTCTGGATCCAGCGCTCGCAGGACGTCAACGGCGCGTCGGGCGGGCTGCGCCAGTCGGTCTGGTGGGCCTGGCTGCGCCAGGACCTCTGGGCCGCCTTCCGCGAGCGCCGGCGCTGCTTCAGCTTCTGGCGGCCCACGCGCGACTACGCCCTGCTGGGCCAGGATGAGCTCGCCGACCGCGCCATCTACCTGCTCTCCCAGTCCGTCAACTACTGCGCCCGCGACCCGGACGGCGGCAGCAGCAGCAACAACAACAACAACAACAACAGTAACAACGCCGCCGCGGCGTCGAACGCGAATGCGGGGCAGGATCCGGACCCGGCCCCGGACCCGGACGCGGTCGCCCGCCGCGCCGTGGCGGGCGAGATCCTCATGGGCATGCTCGAGCGCTGGAAGTCCTTCCTGGGGCCCCAGTTCCGGCCGCTGCCCACGGCCGCGCGGGCGGCCCGGGAGTCGGGCGGCTGCGTCTTCGAGCCCCTGTGGATCCACCCGCCGCAGTTCGGCTCCGCCATCCAGGTCTACCACTTCGCGCGCATCCTGATCACGCTGCACCGGCCGGCGACGGCGGGGTTCGACGGCTATATCAAGACCCAGGTATGTGTTGTGCTATGCTATGCTCTGGGCCCAGTCTCGCGATATCAGCGGATGGACGGACGGACGGACCACTGATGCTGGCGCTAGAGAATACTGTCCGATGCTGTGGCTGCCATATGCGGCATCGCGATGGAACTGAAGGACGAGGCATCCCAGATCCTGTCTGCCCAGTGTCTCTTTGGCGGTGGGTTGGCCCCCTTTCCCCAATCACCCCCGGCCCCTCCCCCCGCCGACCGCTGTCGGCTATGATCAGCTATGAGTAAGTAAGTTACTGACAACCTCTGCTCCAGCTGGCCTGTGCGCCCAAGACGACGTGAAGAGGGAGACCATCATCTCTCTAATCGACGCGTGCGAGGCCAGGACCGGCTGGCCCATGGCCTCTCTGCGGAGCGACCTGAGGGCGGAGTGGGCTAAGGTCGGATAGAACCCGGCCTGGGAAGATGGAGGTAGGCTGGAGTTCCGGCTATGGTGTTTACGGTATATTGAGCTGTCGTAACTCCTGTGGTTGCTGGCACCGGTCTTTTCTTATTGATACCATCAGAACAATGCAGATGATGCACCTGGAGTAGGTCGCGCCCTGATGTCCATAGCAGCAGATGTTTTAGAAGCTGTACTTCTGGATCAGGAATGTGATGCACCATAACAACCATCATCTCAAAGCCAAGTTTGTAGCAGGTTGATATTAGGATTGTGGTGTCTCCCCACGACTCACCCCGTATGAGCTAAGTGCTTGTCCATGAGCTACGGGGATAGCGTTATAATCGTATTACATCAAAACTGGCCTTGCCAGTGCTATACCTAATGTTATTGCTGTTTGGGCCAGTGCTGCCGTATAGGCTGGCTTTGTAACTAACTACCAACTTCCCACTGTCGCCGCATAGGCTGCCTCGTGCTCTTACCATGCGTTTGGCTGCAGATGTCACTAAGTGGGTACATTGTATGATAGAACATGGCTTGAACGTTTGGTTTATCGTGTGACTAGACCAGCTACATCGGACATGGATATACACGATATGTGTAAAGTACAAAACCGGCCCTGAATCGCAGTGACCGACTGTGGTGCTCTGTACATGAAGTAATAGTTGTCCCAGTTCATTCATGTCAATACATTGCTGTATCCATCTCTGGCACATTGTTTCCCACCATACGCCCCCGTCAAGCCTTGACGCCCTTCATGTCGTAATCATTGATGGCCTGGACCTTGGCGGCCGAAGCCGATTTCTGCCCAGCCACCACACCCCGTCGTCGTCAGTAAAAGCTACAGCACACAAAATCGTCTTCTCTCGGACACCCTCCAGGTTACGGCTTGCCTGCCTACCCGATTTCCTCAACTCTCCCAAACCCCTTCCTCATCTACCTATACCAAAGGAAAGCCGGACGGAGGGAGGGGGACTACTACTACTACTACGGTAGGTAAAGTAGGTAAGGTAGGTCACTCACCGGGTCGAAGGTGTAGCCCAGCCACTCGCGCACGAGGCGGCGGGCGAGCTCGAGGCCGACGACGCGCTGGCCCAGGCAGAGCACCTGGGCGTCGTTGCTCAGCACGCCGCGCTCGACGCTGAAGCCGTCATGCGCCGTCACCGCCCGCACCCCGGCCACCTTGTTGGCCGCGATGGCGACGCCGAGGCCGGTGCCGCAGATCAGCAGCGCGCGGTCGACCTGTTTGTTGTTGTGTTGTGTTGGTTTGGTTTGGTTTGGTTTGGGTTTGGTGACACGTGTTATTGAGGAGGAGGAGGAGGAGGAGGAGGAGGGAGAAGTTGTATGTTGAGAAAAAGGGGGGCGGGGGAAGAGAAGAAAAGAAGAAAAGAAGAGGAAGATGATGTATTGTCCTCGATCGGGCGAGCGAGGTTGATGACAACAAGTACGGTAAACACTTGATCAAGACACAGAGCAATAACGAAATGGCTTGCTTTGCTCACCTCGCCGCGCGCCACCCTCTCGGCGGCCGCGATGGCGAAGTGCGGGTACGCCGTCTTGTCCGAGGCGTCGGCGGGCCCGACGTCCACCACGGCGGCCACGCGCGGGTCGGCCCCCAGGTCCCGGGCGATGGTGGCCTTGTAGTCGACGCCCGCGTCGTCGCCGCCGATGGCGATGCGCAGGCCCGAGGAGGAGGAGGAGGAGGAGGTGCCGTTGGTCGCCATTTGGTGCTTATGGGGGGTTTCCTCAAGAAAGGGGGGGGTGGAGGGGACTGGGAAATAGGAGAGGATGGATTAGTGTTGTATGGAATAATGGACGGAGGGATAGGCGAGTGAGCAGGTGAGCTTCGTAAGGAGCAGGAGGAGCAGGAGAAGGTACAGGAGGGAGCGAAAGGAAGTCCGATGGAAAGGGCGTGTGAGGCAGCACTGGAAGTCGGAGTCGGAGGGGTCGAGATCTTGTCGAGTGTCAATTGCAACGGAGGGAAAGAAAAAGGGGGCGCGTCCTGATGTCGCACGAACCTGCTCTCGCCTGCTGATGACCACTCTAGTTGACGATGGTCCAGCCGGCCTCGTCTCACGAGAATTGGAGTCCGCGTCGAGGCCACGATGCCCGCGTGACTCCGGTCCTCGTCCCGGGTCCCGGGCGCAACCGTCGATGCAGTCCCCGGAGTGGTGCTCGAGTCGCGTCCACCACGGCTCCGTGGAGCCGCGAGACGCGGTCATTGATCAGAGATAGAGTGAGACGGAGACAGACGTAGGGAGAGGTCTCGTGCGGGGGATGGCATCTGGGGACTTCACTTTGCCCCCTTGTCCTCCATCAGCGATCCCCCGCGATGCGTGTAGGTAGAGTCGCGAGACCTCGTATCTGGAACCCCGGGGGGCGGCACGGCGGGCAACGGATGGGATCTAGGGTATCGACGGCGCTTATGACGGGCTGATTCTCAATCGTGGGGCCCCTTTTCGTGGCCTCCGCAATCCACACTGGCGTCGATGCGCCCCAGGGCCTCTCGAGTCAGGCGAGTTGCAGTCAGCAGATCCAAGCGACTAAGTCTAGAACGATAGCTGTACCTGGGCGGGACAACAATCATCACTCTGCCCTTCACATTCACCGCGACTTGGACATTTCGGCCTCACCTGCGGTACACATTAAGTGGGTGATTCTTGATACGGCATACCCATCCACAGCTTCCTTCGCCACTCTATTGACCCAATCCCGCCGTGTCACATCAACTTGAGCAAATAAATCAACTTTCAAAATGGAGTGGAAGAAGGACAACAAGACGTACCAGATCCTCACAGCTGCGGAGAAGGGCGGCTATGGCGTAGTTGCGCCCATCGCGTGAGCTCCTCCCGAACACACTTTTCCTGCCGTGCCTGCACCTACAGGTGCACCGGCGGCCTGACAACATCGGTCACTCACTTACTCGCCTTTGACCAGGTACAACATCGAGTGCATCCTGGCCTTCATCCGGGCGGCGGAGGCGAAGCGGTCGCCGCTGATCCTGCAGGTGTTCCCGTGGGCCATCACCTTCAGCGACGGGCTGCTGGTGGAGGCGGCGGCGCTGGCGGCGCGGCGCGCCACGGTGCCCGTCGCGGTGCACCTGGACCACGCGCAGGACGAGGCGCTGATCCGGCGCGCGGCTAGCGAGCTGCCCTTCGACAGCGTCATGGTGGACATGAGCCACCACGAGATGGCCGACAACCTGGCGCGCACGCGCGACCTCGTGGCCTTCTGCCACGCGCACCGCGTCACCACCGAGGCCGAGCCGGGCCGCATCGAGGGCGGCGAGGACGGCATCGCCGACACGGCCGACCTCGCGGGCGCGCTCACGACGCCCGAGCAGGTCGACGACTTTATCGGCACCGGGATAGACTTCCTCGCCCCCGCCTTCGGCAACGTGCACGGCGAGTACGGCGCGCGCGGGCCGCAGCTCGAGTACGAGCGGCTCGCGGCCGTGCGGGAGCGCGTCGCGGGCCGCGTGCGCGTCGTGCTGCACGGCACCAACGACTTCCCCGAGGACGTGATGCGCCGCTGCATCGCCGGCGGCGTCACCAAGGTCAACGTCAACAAGCTCGTGCTCGACGACTACCTGGCCCACCTGAAGCGGCGGGCCCCGGAGGCGTCGCTGACGGCCCTCATGGAGGAGGGCGTCGCCGAGATCCAGAAGCTGGTCGAGTGGCAGATGGACGTATGCGGCTCTTCGGGGAAAGCATGAGGAAAGAGAGAGAGAAAGAAAGAAGGAAGGAAAAAGAAGAGGAGTGCGAGGAAGGGAAAGATTTGGCTTATACATCTGTGTGCGATACTGCATGAGACGTGAACATGAAGCCCGGCGTAAGTGACTGCTCCATCATTTGATAGGGGAGTGGCAAGGAGGAAAGGGGTCCCTGTGTAAATTAGACACTTGACAAGATCGTGTCTATAGATGACCAATGCTATCCATCACAACCAACAGCATCACACTGCCCATTCGTTGCCGTCCACATGCAGCCGCGCTTTTGAGCAGATTTCACCACGAGCAGATTCCACAACGCCGCCAGCCCGGTTTTGGCAGCGTAGATAGATGCCTCTAGGTTTCTCCTTCGCAAGCCACCACCCACTCGCTTGAGCCGATAGCCAGTATGGGTATTCTCCGGGAGGCGTTGCAGAGGCGCCTTTCTCCGATCACCTCTGGCCCGTGTATGTATACGGTCGCAGAGCTGCGTTCTCGTGCGCTTTTCTGTTCACAGACTGAAGCACCCACGCGCAACGAAAAGCAGGAAAAACACCAAGAAAGCCTCCTCTGCAAGCACATAACAACTCTGTCCACACGCCGGTCTGCGACACGTAAAGCCCAACGAGCACTCTCAGGATGCCAGGGAACAACAGAATGCCCACTTCTAACGACCAGCCCGTCCGGGGCCGTTTCCCCGTCCTCGGCGAGAACCCCAACTCCCGGGCCGCACCCCTTCCAAGGTTCCGGGAGTCCTCCTGGTCGTCCCCTGACTCCTCGTCATCGGAATCATCATTGGAGTCATCAGTACCACCGCCTTCTGGGGCGGGAGCAGCCCGCGGTCGCGGCGGCCCCGTCCACTCCTGGCAACGGCCGGGCCCAGCCCAGCCCCCCGTCGCCCCTGGGGCTGACCGCCCGCTGCTGCTTCTCCCCCGTGAGGCCGCGCCCTTCACCATTGCCGGGATGAATTACCGCGGCTACGGCACCGTGCCCGCCGGCGGCGATGGCGAGAACAACAACAACAACGACCAGAGCAACGGCGGCGACAGCGGCGAGGACAGCAGCGACGTAGAGATACCGAGGACTCCGCGCCATAGATTTTCCTTCTCTACCATCTCCACCCGAGTCACCCCTTCCCCCTCTCCCTCTCCCTCCTCATCCCCCTCCTCCACCCCTCCCACCGCGCCGCCGACCGAGGAGCAACTCCAACAACAACGAATCCGGCACATCTGCCGCGTCCTCCGCACGGCGCTCTTCCTGTTCCTGCACCTGGCCGCGGCCGCGGCGCTGCTCCTGCTGGGCGCCGTCGGCGGGGTCCTGGCGCGCGAGGCCGTCGTCATCGGCAACCGCCCCAACGGCCACGGCCACGGCCAACACGGCCACGGCCACGACGTCGACCGCGACGACGCGGCGCGCCAGCTGCGGAACCGGCGGCTGGTGCTGCTGGCGCTGTGCGCGGTGGCGGTCGCGCTCGGGGCGCTCGTCTACTGGGCCCTGCTGCACTGCCTGTTCGTCGTGGACGTTTTCGGGCTGTGGCCGAGGCCGCGGCCGTGGGAGGAGCGGAGACGGGGACGGGAAGCGGAAGGGGAAGAAAGTACGGGGTGGGAGGAGTTGTATTGGCTTTGAGGACGGGGGAGGACGTGGAGGAAGATAGAGTGAGGGAGATGAGTTGGGTATGATGGGCGGACTTCACTGGTGGATTATCTGGTTTTTTGGAAATGAACGAATGGATAGATATACGAATACTTCAGGTATCATCATATTGTCAGAAAACTGAACCTTGAATGCCATTATCAATTGAAGTCGTGTATTGAAGCGGGAAAACGTAGCGCAGCTGAAATGCGACTGATCTCCAGCCCCCAATCATTCACTAGAGCTCCTAGGGAACTGGTAAGTTAGCTCAGGAGTCAGATCTATCACTTTCCCAACTCAACGTCTCGACAACAGCATCAGGACACTCGGAAAAAGCATAATCACCAGACACTACACTGGCAAGTGGTGTCCGATCTCGAATCGCAATGGCCGCTGCTTTCTCCCCCATACCCGCATACGTGCTCGGGACAGCATGCTGCGGGCGCGGGCTCATGGGGCTCATCGCGCCGCGCGACGAATACTCCCACGTCGGCCTCCCACTAGAAGCTACTGCTTCTCGGTCTCTGGATTCAAATCCATCATCTATCGATCCCAAGCAAGAGGAGGAGCCCTTGCCCGAGTCCGAGCAGCACGATGACGACGACGATGATGATGACAACAACAACGGCTACGCGTCGCCGCTGATCTACTTCAAGGGCATCCGCGAGATCACCTACGGCGCCGCGCTCGTGGCGCTGCAGCTCCAGGGCCAGGAGCGGGCGCTCACGACGTTCGCGGCCATCCTGTCGCTGGCGCGGCTCGGCGACGGGCTGGTGGTGTGGAAGCACGGAGGGGAGGCGCTGAGGTGGAAGGCCTGGGGTCATTGGATCACGGGTGTTGGGTTCCTGGGCTGGGTGGCTTGTAGGAAGCGCTTCTAGTTGAGGCCGACCAGCTGGAGCTCGGGACAAGATGGCTCGGGAACAGCGGATCTTTATTACGGAGTCGAGATATCACCAACATTCAAAGAGGCGATGCTGTCCGGCGGCGCGCTGCATGGAAGATCCCATAGATCGGACACCCCTATCATAGCATACCTAAGACATGCTGTTATGGGGTTACACCTCCTAATTTATCCTCATATCGGGTGACTCAGAGCAGAGCCTAACCTATTTGAATACTGAAGTCTTAGTAAGCACTTAAATCCCCAGCAGGTGCCCAGGCGGGCCTGCCCGAGGAAAGTGACAGAGGTACAGTACCTTTTCGTGTCCATGTTGCATTTTGATGTGCGACTCCTACTACATTCACATGTCATTCTACGCATTATCCTGGCCCAAGGCTGCTCGATTCTGCCGTGCCTTGGTCCTGCTGCTATAAATGTACCCATTCGCGGTTCCGAACGACTCCTTATCCTCTTAGGTTCCACGCGCCAATATAGCTCCGCACGCTGCCCCATCAAGCCGATCGCGACTTTGGACGTTGACATGCTTCCGTTTGGCTTTCAGTGCGTTTTTAGCACCCGATTCAATCTGGCAGAGCGTCGTTAGCTCCCGTCCGGCGCTACCGAATCGTATCTGCCCACTACTACACCGCATCCCTGGCCCCCCATCTAACCATGTTTTGCCTCCCAGCTCCCAACCTCGACAGCTAAACAACATCATATCACCTTTCAAATCGACGCCCGGAGCCATTCTGGCATGTGAGGACAGTGCTCTCCTGCCACCAGGTTCTGGGCGCCATGCCAGATCATGACACGAGCACGCCCAGCAACCTCAGTCCCGCCTCGAGCCGTCTTCCGAGAACCTCGACCTCCAGATCATCCCAAAGCCATGGGAGCTACGAGATCGGCGAGTCGAGCACTGCTGGCGGCCTTCGAGATAATTCACCCGCGCCGAATGCGACACTAGAGCACTCCGCACGCCGCGATAGCCATGGGCCCAAGTCGAGTACCCGATCGCCCGACTTCGCACACAGAGACGTGAGCCGTGACCTTCACCGACGTCGTCGATCGTACAAGCCCAGGTCGAGCGGCGGCTTCCTTCTGCGTAATCCTGTGGTTGTTGGTGATGGGGCTTTGGACTCGAGCCCATCCAGCCGGGATGATGGTCGCAGGAGGTCTCGCATCCCGGCGGACAGTCGCAAGGGAAAGGCACCTTCTAACGCATCGGACGAGTCGACTTCTACAAGTTCTTCTATCTCAGGACTTGGCGTACACGGGAGAGATATCAAGAGGCCAAGCAGTGCTCAGCCTCCTGCCCACAAAGACCAAGAATACCACGATGAAAGACGTCAGAGTGAAGGAGCAAGACTATCGTTCAAGGCCCCTGTGCCTCAATCGGCTGCTTCACCGCTCGACGTTGATTCGAACCAAATCGTCAATATGGCCCTCAACCTGAGCGAATCGAGAAGACTGGCCTCAAGACGAAATATCTCGAGCCCATTACCTCCGCGCCTCACTTCGCTTCCTGACCATCCTACGGGAGGTAGCCTTAAGCAGCACCTGATACAGCAGAGGCGGAGCTCGCGCAACATCTCCCCCAAACCAGGCGTGGCTCTACCCGCTAGGAATGTGTCATCATCGAGAACTGGTAGTCTTCTGCAAGCGCCCTTGGAGCATGACGGCGAATATACCTACAACTTTACATCTTCCACACTTACTCGGGCGCAGAAGGCAAAGGAACACCTGGAGCTCATGGCACAATATAGGAGACTCTTACAAATACTTCCACCTTTGGGGCCGAATTCGCTGTCCAGGCCATCGACGTCTAGCCCACCGGCTTCTCCCTCCTCTTCCGGAATGCCCTCGAAAGCCCTGTCCCATTCGCCGTCACGGACTCTAGGGCGCGCCTACAACCCGCTCCAGTACATCCGCAATCGGAAGATAAGAGCTCGTGAACGCATGACGATTGATGGAGAGACCCAGGGTTTCGGGGATGTTTCTAAGGTCACAGATTGGATTGACCAATCTGCCCGAGCTGTGGCTATTGCTCCGGCCATCTTTGATGCGGCCCCGTTGCCGGCTTTCCCTGGGATTGACGGGGAAGCAGGACAACACGAAATCCATCCCAATGTCACCAGGCCAGCGACGGCTGCTGGGCGGCCAACGCGGCCGAGGATCGACTGGGTACTGGATCCAGCAGAGATGCTTGCAGATGCTTATTGGCAGGAGCAACACGACAACAGATATCTCATCGAAGACCGTCATTATTCTAAGATATTTCCTCGGAAGCCGGATACGCGCAGATCGTTATCCCATCAGGCCAGTGAGCCTGTCAAATCCATCTTTTCTCAAGAGAAGGAAGAGGGAGATACATCCACTTTTCCCGATCTCGAAGACGCCAAACCTACACGAACGGATACAGATAATTCATTTTCAAGCACCCGGGACCGTGCACGCCAAAAGCTTCATGACCTGAGAGGCGTACACCACAAACACAGCAATTCAGCCCACAACCACCATGATTTCTTCTTATTCAGGAAGAACTCTTTGTCAGAAACCTCAGAAAGCGAAAGCGATCGGAGGCGAAGGGGACGGGGACGGCGCAGCGGCACCATCAGTGCTAGTGGCACGGATCTTCTCGAAAAGCAAATGATGGAGATGCTGGCCAAGGAAGACATGGAACAGCGGAGAGAAAAAGTTGATCCGCCTGAGTTGGACCACGTCCAGTCTGCACCTCCAAGCGTATCGACCCCTGAACGGACTTCTCTGAGCCTCCAAAAACGCCAAGGCACCAAGGAACTACGGGTTATGGTTCCTGAAAAGCAGGACAAAGCACTCCGAGGGAGATTACCTCCGGCCTCTCCCATTGGTTCCGGGCGATCCAGTTTGGATGTGCCCGGTTATCATTTCCGACCGTCGTTGGACCTCGACACGTCGCGCCCAGTGTCACCAGATCCAAAGTTCTCTCGTCGCCATGGGTCACACCTCCCAACGATTGGCATGGACCTTTCTCCCCCCGATAGCCGGCCCGGATCACCAGTCAGGAACCCTTTTTCGAAAGTGAAGAACATATTTCGTGATCGCAGTCGGGAACGTGGTGGTGATCATAGCCATCGTGACAAGGAGGACCGCTATCACCGTGATAGGGAGGACCGCTACCATCGTGACAGGGAGGACCGTCTTGAGAGCCCTATTGACCAGATGGAGCCATTCAAATTCTCGCCCATCGCAGAAGAGAGTTTCCAATCTACCGAAAGACTCAGGTCGAAAAGTCCCGGCCGCAAAATCACACCGAAGGCGACAATTGAAAGTCAAAAGTCACACCGCAGTAAAGGAAACACGAAGCTCAAGACCGACGAGCAAATCGGCCTGAGAAACCTCTTGAAAGGAAGTGCCAGAATCGACGGCATGCTACGCGGCGGCGTCTCCAAAGTCACAGACTTTATCTGGAAGAAGGAGTCTGAATCCGATAGCACCGTCTCTACCGATTCCAGCGATGACTCTGACGGAGAGCCAAGGCGGGGACGATTCCGTGCTTCCATCACTCTATCCCGAGACAGCTCAAAGCATGCACGCGATCCTGTCCATAGCCGGCGTTATCTGGACCTTATGCCCCCTTTCAAATCAGCGTCGGACCTCATCGATAATACATCTTCTCCTGAGGCAAGTCCAGTCATCCGAGCAGCGCAAGTGATATCACGGCCTCCCAGCAGATCGTCACGTTTCGACCAGCTCAAGCCACCCCGCATCGACATCCGTAGGGCGACGCCCTCATCTTCTGAACTCGAAAACCTGAAGTCTGGACAATTACTGGACACGGGGCGCTCCGACGCGGGCTCGCCTTCCCGAGATTCAGGTACCTTCCTAGACCGGCCACGGCAGACGTCCAAGGAGCTGAACTCTGCCCTTGCTCTGCCGCCTGAGTTGAATTCTAAGCATTGCAAACCCGGCGATTCTATCATCGATGTGTCCGGAGGACGTCACTGGTCAATATCGAGACTACCCCCGTCACAGCCGCGCCCTCTATTCTCCAAAAGAGAAGTCGCCCGTCTGGGAACGCTGATACTCTCCTCCGGAATCAAAGCCATGGAGATCTCGCGCCGCGCCGACGCGCGACGGCCCCTCTCCGCGCTGGACAGCAAGACTCCGGGCCTGCCCCGGGAAGAGCTCAGCCGCTTCGCAACCAAGGGCGGCGGAGGCGGGGAGATGGAGATGATCAGCCTCAGCGTGCCCCAGACGGAGCTGTACCCGACGACGGCGCGCGTCCTGTCGGACAGCATCCGCCACAGCATCCAGACCTTCGAGACGTCGGCCACGGCCTTCGCGACGTCGACGTCGCCGTCGCTGCGGGGGCGCATCGACGCGGTGCAGCGGCGGGCGGCGACGGAGCTGCTGGACCGGACGCGCAACGCCGCGGACGAGGCGGACGAGCTCGGGCGCGGGCTCGTCGACGCGCAGCGCCTGAGGGTGAAAGTCGCGCTCGACACAATGGACAAGATGCTGCGGCGGCGGCGGCGCCGCTTCCGCTGGGTAAGGCGCGCGGGCTGGCTCGCGCTCGAGTGGGCCCTCGTCGGCCTCATGTGGTCCCTCTGGTTCGTCGTCGTCGTCATCCGCGTCTTCTTCGGCGTCGGCCACGGGGTGTCGAGCGCGGTCAGGTGGCTGCTGTGGCTGTGAGGTGAGGGTCGAAAACGAAATTTGGGCCACGAGGCAACAATAACAATAACAAGAACAACAACCTTGGGCAACCTTGCCAGGAGGGCGTTACTACTACACTACCCAGAAGCAGGAGGACCCGCTACCTGTATTATTTTTTGCATTTTGTATGCCCAGGAGAGAAAGAGAAGGAAGGAAGGAAGCGCGGCTGGTGGCTGTGGCTGTTCGCGTTAGACGGGGGGCACTGGAGAGAGCGCTGGAAGATTACATGATACCCAAATCACTTTCTCCTCTTGGTCGCGAGCAAACTGGTGTTTTTGGATCATAAGTCACGCCGTACGCGTGCGTGGTGCTGCTCAGCATGTCTTTCCTTGATTATTTACTTACACAAGATACACTCATCTACATACATAACCTAGTCTTTTTTCTTTCTGCAAGGGCACACGAGGTTGTCTGCTGCAAGGGCAACGTCTACTACCTACCTTCGCAGCCAGTATAAGTAGATCTGTGTGGTCTGGTCAGGTTTGGTCTGTTGTTGGCATCGCGGGGACACGCAGTCCGTCTATGGTGCGTAAAACAAGTCTGTTATTGTAATATCCTTAGGTACCACTACTCTGCGGCAACGAAATGAACCCGGTACTGCCATGGATCAATTACATGATGATCATGAGGTCTAAACTGCGTAATGCGCACAGCTTGGCGAAGGAGCGGCAACGAAGGTAAAACCCGACCAACCATACGGAGTAGGACTGTGACAAATAAAAAGAATCAATGCCCCGATGTGCACAATGAGTACTGCTAGACAGATACTCCGACCCTACTGGTACTTCCTACTCCTACTCATTTTTAGTAACCTCTCTTCCATCCTCAGAGATCAGAGGCAGCCCCCCTTTAATACTGACAGGTGGTGGGTGGGTGACGCTATTGGCAACTAAGGTTTGCAGACCCCGCTCGAGTGCAGAGGTCATAAGCTTAATTAAGGCTGCAGGCTTTTAACAATTCACCCGGACCTGCTACAGCAGGTCCACCAAAACAAGCATATGGTATATCTCGATTCGTATAGTGGTCAGTATACCCGCTTGTCACGCGGGTGGCCGGGGTTCGATTCCCCGATCGAGAGTTTCTTTTTTTCCTCTTTTCCCTTTCCCAAAGGTTTTGCTTATTCTTATCACTATCGTTTCTTGCCTTTCTTTTCTTTCTGGTTATTCTTGTCTTCTTTTTCTCAATGCAGCACTTTTGTTGCTTTCATTGTTACCTATCTCCGTTCCAGCTCTCTCCTCCGCCGACCATGTGATGAAGATACCTAGGTAGGCAAGCAAGCGGTATGGTCTGCAGGAGATCATGAATCCCTGTTACTGCCCTACCCGTGCACACCAGTCTTTGCAGGCAGATCCAGAAGGCTGAGGCGATACTCTGAATCCAAGCTCTGCGGAAAAGAGACCAGTGATAGGAATGGAGACTCATTGTTGAATGAAAGACTACAAGCACAACTCATACGCTGAACATGGGGAGAGAGCCTGAGCGTCAAAAGCAGCTAGATACCTACCAGGTAGGTACCCCGTAGGGAGAATGGAGGATGCACGCCTTGTCTCCTTCAGCTCGGCGACATACAAGCATTCAGCTGAAACAAAGCCACAGTAGATGCGCCTCTGCGCGCCAAACGTATCGTGTAGTCCAGCAACCGTCTAGTCATTCATATGTGCCGATATCGAGGTAAGCCAGATCTCTATTGTATAGGGTGTTCTTCTACCTCGCCACGACGTGAAACCCATAGGGCCAGACGACCAACTACCTAAGTACGCTATAGGTAAACCCGAGGATGCAGATCTAATCGCTCCATCTCTCTCTCTCTCTCTATTCGATCCTCTTCTTGCCCTCCTCGGCGTTCATGTACCTCGCCGTGCTGAGGCCGCGCTCGTGTCTCGCGACGAGCGGCCCGAGCAGCGTGTTCTTCCTCACCTTGCCGATGGTCTCCTGGTAGCCCTCCGTGGCCCACGGTCTCGGGTTGAGTTTGGGCCAGTTGACCTGTTTGGAAAAGAAAAAGAGTTCGAATGTCAGCATACACACCTGAAGCTTCGTGACGCACCCGTACTTGTTGCTAGGGGGAGGGGAGGAGACTCACAAACAGCATCCCATTGCTGAAGATGAACTTCACACACCACCCGGCCAACGCCGTCCAGAAGAGGATGAAGAGCCGCGTCGGCAGGACGGCCGAGTCCGGAACTCGCTTCGTGAACAGGCCGACCAGGGTGAGGAATATGCTGAACGCGAGCACATATGGAATGCTCTGTATCAGGATCGGCCGCCGGTCTGCAAAGATTAGGGCGGTCCCGGTGGTGGCCGTAGCTGGCTCGTAAGCCCCGAGGAACAGATCGTAGGCGTCTTGGCGGGGCCCGTCCCGGAAGTTGTTCAGATAGTATCGGGAGACGGCGATGTTCCCGTCTTGCATCGCGCCTCCTCTCGTCCGCTTGCCCAGACGCGTTATGTCGGTCTTCATGGCCCCGGTACCCGAGTATGCTCTCGACACCGTGTCCGCGTTATCCGCCCAGAGGTTCCGGAACAGGAACTCGAATTTGGAGTCCACCGTGCCAAAGGTCTCGCCCCGTTGGAGCAGACCCAGGTCGACAAACATGCGATCCAAAGTCCACCTAGCCAGCATACTCTGGACCACATTGGTGCGGTCGAGAGAATCCATACAGTTTGTCCGGACCACGCTTGTCTGGAAATTCCTTGTCTCCAGACCTCCGTTGGCCGGCATGTCGACACCGCGGAAATACTGCTGGGCGATCAACGCATCCTGGAGCTTGTCCACGAGCATCATGGCGCGGTGCATCTTCATACCCTTGGTCTCGTGGTGGAAGTCGAAATAGACGTAATGTAAGCGGTCAAACTCCTGCCTCGATGAGCTCGGCTCAATGACGTGGAACTTCTCGTCAGTGATCGTGTCGCCTTTGACCGATCGCGATGGCGAGGTTTGAAGCATGGACACCATCTGTTCGTAGGCTTCCTTAACCCTCTTCTCGCGGCCCTTTTGATTCACCAGATTGACGAGGTAGTTGTCGCCATAGATGCGGATCTGCTCGTCGAAGTGTTTCTTGGCGGCAGGCATGGCGGTCTCGATGCCACGGACCTGAAGGGTGGGCGTATACTTGAGCGAGTTGATCTCGGCCCAGTAGACGGGAACACTGCCTCGCGTCTGGACGTACGACATGATCTGCATCTCGCGTCCTTCTGAAGCTCCGAATTTGCCACTCTGCATGTCCGCGCTTCCGGCGTACCCTCCCAGGCCACCACCGCTGTCGTTCAGTACCACCACCTGCTCTGTTTCGTTGTAATTCGAGGCGTGGCCCTCTTCGTCGAGACCTCGAGTAAAGTATCTCGTTCCAGCACGATATCTCGACTTGCGCGTGATCAAGACGACGGTCAAAGCTGTACCCCTGAAAGTAGTCGGCCGGATCTCCAATGTGCCCCATATGACTGGCAGGATATAGGGGTCGGCGCCAGGCTGGGGGCCGTGTTGTGACCGGCTGCCCCCCTTGCGGAAGTCGATCATGTCGGTCTGGACGAATCGGTTCCAGAAGAAGCGGTCGTCAGCGCGCATCCACAACGGGCTCGAGTTGTCCATCGAAGCCTGTCTCTGGAAGCTGTTGGTGAGGTCCAGCGAGTACGAGAAGTACATGGGGCCGGGCATGATGAAAGTCTTGAGCAGGTTGAGGAACTGGTCTTCATCGGGATCGCGAATCTGACGCTCGCGCATAGGTAGGAGTTCGGTCGATATGACTTTGTAGACCATGTGTCCCTTGAGGCGGCCCATGGGCTGGGCCTTCGTGATGACCACTACATATTTATCTGCGGCTTGTTCAGTCTTGCGGAGCTACAGGGAGCCACGACGACAACAGGGGAGAATACCCAATCTCAGCCTTATGATGCCTAGGATGCCGGCTATGCTGGAGACTCTCGAGACGCGCTTGTTCGGAAATGCGGCGGCCTCGCTGAGCCTGATGTCTCCAGTGGGACGGTCGACGACAAGGGTCGGCGCATTGGGAGAAGAAGGGGAGGTGAAGGTGTACGAGTCGGCGGCGACGTGGACACTGATGTCCCGGTACGGAAGCGTCATGTTGGGCTAGCTGTCAGGGGTGCACTTCACATGCATACTGTACTTGGCTGCGATAGATGGACGTAGTGGCAAGCTCTCAATTGGCAGTCTCTTCTGTCTGTCTCGTCTGTTTGGCGGGTGATGGCGGGAGAGGGGCTCTGGCGAGGGCTGAATGACAGATGGTGTCTGTCTGCCTGCAACAGGGCGCAAGCGAGGCTGATCCCAGAAGACTCACTTGCTGGTGGATGAAAGTTGGAGCTGGGATCAGGGCCGGACAGTGCAAGCGCCAAGCCTGATCCAGATTCAGGGCACTGCGCCAAGACTTCGAAACCCTGCCTCCTTGATTCGCTCGGCACCTTGCCAATCACGTGTAGAGCCACATCTATCAGAGGACGATTACGTACAGTGCCGGCTTACCCAAAGGTACCGTGAGTCATGTATGCAGGCAGCCTCTGATGAGGACAGTGTATCGAGCAGCTTTACTGTGAAGCTCCAGCCACTGTGCCACAGTGATCGGCACCGCACGATTGGCACATGGCGTCGCACCACCAATAGTTCGTAGGTCCTCAGCCACGCTGCCACGCTATGCGAAGTCGGTCAGCCGCCTGCTGCCCTGCAAGCTTCATCACTCGACCTCGCAGGCAGGGACAGTTCCAGGTCAGGCCTCCTCCACCATCGTCACTCGCCCGCCGACGTACCTGTCAACCAATCCACGCCAAAAATCGCGGCTACACCCGCCTGCGCCGACTGCATCGCTGTCAACCCTCCAGGTTCCTTTGTCGTCCAACCCTCCAAGTCGGCCCCTCCCTCTCAGGGCTGCCTCCGCCACGAGCTCTTCCTTCCATTTCCCCGATAAGATACGCCGCATCTCCCAGCAATAAGCAGAACCGGCCTTCGACGCCCCTTGTCTCGGGCCATCCTATCCGCGCCGACGACCCGATAACTCATCACCGATTCTATTACCATGGCCTCCCGAGGAGGGCCTGCTGGCGGCCGCGGCATGAACACTCGGTTCGCGCAGTTCAAGTTGGTGCTGCTAGGTACGCCCGCTGCCCGACGACCACCACCCGCCGCACCTGTCCCATGCCCTCTCCTGATCTCCGCCATGACATGCTAATATTTTCACAGGAGAGTCTGCGGTTGGAAAGGTATTCCCTAACAAGACTACCAAGCTTCCGGAGGCTTCCCAATGCTGACTGCTTGCTCGTGCAGAGTTCGATAGTTCTGCGATTTGTCAAGGTAGGCAACCACGTTCAAGAGGGTGTACGGCCTGCTCGGATTGCTCACCTCCTCCCAGGACCAGTTCGACTCATACCGCGAATCCACTATTGGCGCTGCGTTCCTTACGCAAACCATCTCCCTCGACGAAAACACCACGGTCAAGTTCGAGATATGGGATACGGCCGGCCAAGAGAGATACAAGTCGCTGGCCCCCATGTATTACCGAAATGCGAACTGTGCTGTAGTCGTCTACGATATCACCCAATCCGTACGTGCTTGTCACTCGTGCTATAAATAGCCTGGAGCGAGACTAATATTTCTGGGCGCAGACATCGCTTGACAAGGCCAAGGCGTGGGTGAAGGAGTTACAAAGGCAGGCTAATGAGAACATCATCATTGCTCTCGCAGGGAACAAGCTGGACTTGGTCAGCGAACAACCTGACAAGCGTGCAGTATCAACCGCCGACGCCGAAGCATACGCGAATGAGGCCGGCCTTCTCTTTTTCGAAACGTCGGCCAAGACGGCCGAGAATGTCCGGGAACTCTTCACAGCCATTGCCAAGAAGCTGCCTCTAGACCAGGTCGGTCCTCGCCATGCCAGGCCAGGGCAACGAGCAGGGGGCGTCAGCCTGGGGCAGGCCGAGGGCGCCAACACGCAGTCGGGAGGCCCCTGCAGCTGCTAAAGGAGTTCGATGGCGCGCATACCATTCCTGGGGGATGGGATGGCTTGAAGGTGTAGATTCTCGCATACTGATGTCCACTGAGGCCATGGACCGGCCGTTCGGCTCGGATGCGATTCACTTACGACGACCCTGTTTTATCCCTTGATCCGACTACGGGTTTCCAGATGGGACGGGCTTCGGGTTGGTGCAAGCGAGAAACAAGCGAGAAACGGAGCTGGCTATCTCGTTCAAGAAGCACAAGACAGAGACGTTGGGTGTAAGTATATTCCACTTGGAGTCTCTCGGTACGGCGGCATACGCTATTTAATACCTGGCTTTTTCTTTTCCCGAGGCCCAAGAATGGTCGGCAGGGTCTTCTGACATTATATATGGTGTCGTGCTAGAATGAGTGATTAGCCGCCATCCTGGCAACTCGGGATTTTGGGCTGCCGCAGAGCTGTAGAATGCGAGCAATCACATAATAGAGCGATATCTATTCCGTACCATCTACCGCTTTCGAAATATGGGAAACACAGATCATAGTCTCCCCTGAGCATCTGGAAAAGTTCTGAATAGGACAGCGATACCTTGCCAGTGATCTTGTGTAGCAGTAGTAAGGAGGTGAGGAGTAGTCATGTCGAAAGTGAGTTATGACTTATTATTCCTGTAAACGGAGTTGAACCGTATGGGGGCTGGGCTATGAGCCGAGTGATTAGTGGCTGAGCCCGGCAGGTACATCTTGGCCCAGTTTAAATCATTCGCGCTGGCAAGCTGGTGTTTTCCAATTGGCCAGCCAGAGCTTCCGATCTTTTTACCGCGAGTAAAGCCTCATAACTTCTCCCAGACAAGTCACGTCCACTGTGCCATCGCGACGCCATTTCCGCCCCCCTGACGGCCCTTCGATGCCCTCATGTTGCGGACTTCGTTGCGATCCGTCCGGGCCGTAGGCGGCACATCCGCCGCCGCCGCTGCCCGGCAATGGCAGTCCGCGCCCGTCAGATCCTCCGTTGCTGTCGCTCGGGTAAGTCCAGAGACGCACTACAGGAATATTCACTTCCTGGTTCCCTCCTCGATGTTGCCATGACTGACTGTCGATCTGTACTGATCTGTTGTGGTCTTGCAGAGGACCTTCGCCGACAAGACGAAGCCTTCGATCAAGGACCCTCTGCCGCCGAAACTACCCGCCAGCGAGACCACCACGGCCGCATCGAGCGATATACCCAAGCTGGGACACGAGTCCACCATTGCCTCTTCGACCATCGGTGCCAAAGATGTGCCGCTCACCCCGCCAGCGCCAGCACCTGATACGGTTGCTTCAGCTAAAGCTACTCCTCCTCCCCCGCCGCCAGTGGTCAAGAAGAAGGGCTTCTTCCGCCGTCTTCGGAACTATGTCCTGACTCTCGCCATCCTGGGCGCCATCACCTTCGGCGGTGGTGTCTGGCTCTCGCGCATCAATGACAACTTCCATGACTTCTTCACCGAGTACATACCGTTTGGCGAGCAGGCAGTGCTCTACTTTGAGGAGATGGATTTCCGGAAGCGGTATCAGGGCTCCGTGCTTGGCGGCACTCGCAAGCCAGACACAGGTGCTCAGGTCAAGATCTCTCCGCAGAGCGGTGCATCGTGGCGGGTAGCAGACACCAGCGAGCCGGACAACAGACAATCGAGCGCCACGAGCAAGGTCTTGAGCAGCAAGAGCGCCGCCGCTGCTCCGGCGCCCAAGAAGGAGCACGCGTCTGTCGCGGAAGCAAAGCCCACGCCTGAGGCCGCCAAGATGGAGCAGAAGCCTGTTGCCAAAGCTGCTGAGCCACCCAAAGCGGCCGTCTCTCCGGCCGCAGCTGCTCCTGCTGTCGCATCTGACGCAACGAAGACTTCGAGCAAGTCCAAGACCAAGTTCAAGGCACCGGAAGTGGACGAGCCATCTCGATTCCCTCCTGCCTCTCCTATAGATCCTCTGAAAGTCAAGGATGCCGAAGAACCGGTTGTCCAGGATCTTGTCAAGATGCTCAACGACATTATCGCCGTCGTGAACGCCGATAATGCCGATGATAGGTTCTCCTCTACTATCGACAAGGCAAAAGGCGAGCTCAACAAGGTCGGTTCCAAGATTCGTGATCTGAAGAACAAGGTGGAGAAGGATACCGCCGCCCAGGTGACGACGAAGATTGACGAGTTTGAGTCTGCCGCGGGTCAGCTCGTCGGCCGTTTTGAGAAGGCCATGACAGCGCGAGAAATGGAGTGGAGGGACGAGTTCGAGCAGGAGGTGCGCAGCATACAGTCGGCTTACAATGAGAGGATGAAGGCCGAGCTGGAAAAGGAGAAGGCGGTGAACGAGGAGAAGCAGACCAACAGGCTTCTCCAGCAGGCCGTCGAGCTCAAGCGCCAGTTCCTGCGGGAAGTCGAGGACCACGTGGAGACGGAGCGCAACGGCCGGCTCGGCAAGCTGGACCAGCTGAGCGCGGCGGTCCGGGAGCTGGAGCAGCTCACGACCGGCTGGAACGACGTGGTGGACACGAACCTGCGGACGCAGCAGCTGCACGTGGCCGTCGACGCGGTGCGGGCAAGCCTCGTCGGCGACAACGACGCGGAGCACCCGCGGCCCTTCGTGCGCGAGCTGGTCGCCCTGAAGGAGGTGGCGTCGGAGGACGCGGTGATCGACGCGGCCATCCGGTCCATCAACCCGTCGGCCTACCAGCGCGGCATCGCGACGGCGCCGCAGCTGATCGACCGCTTCCGGCGCGTGGCGGCCGAGGTGCGCAAGGCCAGCCTGCTGCCCGACGACGCCGGCGTCGCCAGCCACGCCTCGAGCTGGCTGCTCAGCAAGGTGCTCTTCCAGAAGCGCGGCCTGCCGCCGACTCAGACGCAGACGCAGACGCAGGCCGCCGGCCACGGCGCCGAGGGCGGGGGCGGCGGCGGCGACGTCGAGAGCATCCTCGCCCGCGCCCAGACGTACCTCGAGGAGGGCAACCTCGACGCGGCCGCGCGCGAGATGAACGGCCTCCAGGGCTGGGCCAAGACGCTCAGCCGCGACTGGCTGGGCGAGGTCCGCAAGGTGCTGGAGGTGCAGCAGGCGTTGGAGGTATGCGTCCGAACCTCCCCTTACCCCCCTCTCTCCCTGCACCTGCAATTCCTTCTGCTTCCTCTCCTTTTGTCTTCTCTTCTTTTGTCTCTCACTGTTTCTCCCCTTCGGCTCGAATGAGATAAGATGATGAGCAGGACTGACGTGAACTGCAGGTCATCGCTACGCAGGCGAAGCTCCAGAGCTTGCGGGTGGAATGAGAGGTTCATGCACACGGGGAGACGACGGCCGGAGATGCATAGCGCATGAGCAGTGAGGGATGGGAGTCATCATCATCATCATCATCATCGCGTCTCCTTTGTCGTCTTGTACATTCTTGTGTCTCTCTGTCCCGTCTTACCAATGTCCTCTCCGCAGCAACCTAGCATCCTCAACTTTACCCCCTACCTAGACAAGTCGCATGAAGAGGCCCCGGTGCCGACTGTGTATAAGATAAGTTAGCCAATAGATTTGTGGATTCCTTGACCTCGGTGCTCCTCTCTAAATCATGTCCCGTGCTGGATGGGTTGAAGTCAAGAGCCTCTCGTGCTTCAGTGACACCCCTGAACACACCCATAGTCTGTATGTACTATGGGTCGTTGTACTCTTGGACGATAGTACTTACCTAGTCATGGTTGGGGGTTGAAGACGGGGCACCTGAGCTCGATGTGTCTGACATGTCGCCTTGCCACACAGACAAGATACTAAGTTAAGTCAGTCCTGACGAAGGTGATCGATCCCATGCATGCCTGCCTGCCTGCGGAGCCTGCCTCGCCTGCCTGCGGAGCCTGCCTGCGTGCCCGGTGAGTGAGTCACCCACAGCCGGAGTTGGCCCGGTCCGGACTACGGGGTAAGTTATGTACCAGAGTAAGACGACACATCCACAGCGAAGTAGCGAGAATTACGTGCACGTTTAATAGGGCCTTTGTGGTCAATTGGACATTTCCGGCTTCGGCTGGCTTCGCTTTTTGTGTGGTAGCCGTTGCAGGTAGGTTAGGAGGTAGGTAGGCTGTTCGAATCGAGGTACGGGTAGAAGGAAGTCGACCGTCTTTTCTTCCCCTTCTTTTTTTTTCTCTTGTTCTTTTATCACTAAGTTTTATTTCCGTAGTATACTGTTGTCACGGTTATACCATGCGAACTCGGGGTTCCTCACGGAGAGTACGAGTCTTCCGGTAGTCAAGTACATAATAAATCCTTATTATGCGTAGTACTAGTGGGGGTAGAAAAAGTACTTCTTACGCAGATCGTATTCTATGTTAGTTAGGTATCATGGAGTGACCAGGAGACTCGGTGGAGATTGCCTTCGTAGCTTCTACTCAAGTAAATGCTAGTCCAACATAAAATCCGTCGTGTGACTCTACCTCTGATGGGGTAATGAGGTGTCATGTCAGCGAGAAAAGATGCATCGCCCTCACCTCCGTCTCAGAGTCTCACGAAGGTGACTCACATGAAGACCAAAACGTCACGTATCTCAAGGCTGTACCTACAGAGTGAGAAATCCGGTCCCACTTACCTTCTTCCTACCAACCCACCCACCTCTGCCTCCCTCCCATCCCCTCATCAAGGCAACCAACCCCCTCAAGTCTCACGAATACACTCATACCTACCTACTTACCTACGGGCAGAAAAAACCAAGGAAGACTAAAAAAAAAGCCGGGCATGGCCGAGACGCCGTCAGGCCAACAACTCGGTCTCCACCTCCGCGCCGCGACGGGCCGGGACGCGCCGCGGATCGCCGAGATCCACATGGCCGCCTTCGGCGGCAACGCCATGCTGCGCGCCCAAATCCCGACCGCGGCCGCGCGCCGCGGCCTGCGGGCCTGCGTCGAGGCCAAGGCGCGCGCCGACATCGACGACCCCGGGATCAGCGTGCTGGTCGTGGTGGCGACGACGACGGGTTGTGACGGTGAGTGAGGGCCACTGACCTACCTACCTGTAGTACCGGTACCAGTAACAGTAACCTACGGTACCTTGGTGGTTACACTACCTACCTTGCCTTGGGGTGTTCCATGGAATAGGTACTGTAGAAGAAAGGAAGTCGCTGACTGACCGCCCGACCGACCGATGGCATCCCGTCGCTGCTCCTGACCCAGAAGACAAAAGCGACGCCGCCGCCGTCATCGTCGCCTTCGCCAAGTGGACCCACCCGGTCCGGCCCAGCGGCTCCGACTCGGCCCACGTCGAGGCGCCGTGGACCTGGCCGGCCGGCACCGACCTCGCCACGCTGGGCGCCTGGGCCGCCCGGGCCGCCGAGGCCGAGAGGCGTTCGGCCGTCGGAGACACGCCCTGCTACCGTAGGTTACGTTACCGTACCGTACCGCCGTCCGTGCCAGCCAGCCAGTACCTACCTACCTACCGTTCTGTACCGTTCTGTACGATCGGCCCCCGCGAGCCCGAGCTGGGGTGAGGACGGACGGCGCGCAAGAGAGAGATTGGCTGGCTGGGTTGACTGGCTGGGTTGACTGATGGACGGACGGACGGACGGATGTCCTAGAGTACTTTAGGTGCTTGATAAGGACGTGAGTGAGCTGACCGGTGCGATGCGATGCAGGCCTCTCCTTCATCGGCACCGACCCGGCCTACGGCCGCCGCGGGGCCGGCCGCCTGCTTGTGCAGTGGGGCGGTGAGCTTCCATGTCCAGTCCCGGAATCATCCATTCTTCCCCTTCCGTTCCCTTTCGCGATGGTGCGATCTGGTACAAGAAAACCTCTATGATTGACTTGCCTATTTACTGACTGACTGCGCTCCTCTGATCTGATCTGTCTTTGCAGTGAGGCAGGCCGACGCGAGCGGCGTGCCCCTGTACCTCGAGAGCACCGTCGAGGCGGCCCCCTTCTACGCGGCGAACGGGTTCGCGGCCGGGGAGACGATGGTGCTGCCCATCCGCGTCGTCGACGACGACGGGGGCGAAGCCGCCGAGGCTGCCGAGAAGACGCGCGTCTACGAGGAGGTCGTCTTTACGTACTTTCCGGCACGGTGACACGGGGGCTGGCGGGCCCTTGCCTACCTACCTCGAGTGTACCGACACTTACTTGAGTTATGTCGGGTACGGTACAGCGTCGAATGGCTTTGAAACGGGAGGGGAAAGGGCAAGGGAGAGAGATGAAAGCGTCAATAGTAGGTAGCCAACGGCAAGCTTGCGGGGATTCTTCGGAACTCGAGACGCTTCTCGGGATACCTGTATGTGATGATACGACGACTCACGCTGCCCTGGAAGCCGAGGCCATCAGACGCTCTCTACAGACTAACCCCCCAATCTACTACTAATCATTCACATCCCCAGATTTCGGATGGAGTTGAAGTTGGTCGTTGGACAACGCTCGCTCAATACTTGAACTCTTGCCCAACAAGCTTCTCGCTCAGCGCCCAAAGCTTTTGGACGTTCTCGTCGCTGCTTGCCATCTCATCTACCCCTGTGACGCAGCTGTTCTGGAGGTATGATGGTGCGCTTTCGGACAATGCCGGATCGAGAGCCGCAACCAGAGGAGTCGCTGCAATCTGCTCGAAAGACTTCATCCGGGGGTCCTCCCAGACAAAGTCCTTGCCCGTGTTCTCCTTGCACATGGGTTCTATCTCCCCCAGATCCTCCCACGCCAAGTGCTTCCCGAGCGACGTGTCGCCGTTGTATCCAGGGTGGGCCGCGACCGAAGTGATGCCCCGAGATCGTAGACGATAGGTCAGCCCCCGCGAGAAGAGGATGTTCGCGGTCTTGGCTTGTCCGTAGGCAGACCAGCGCTGGTAGTTCTTCCCCTCTCCGAAGTTGTGGTCCTCGAACCTCACGGGGCTGACCAGGTAGGCGCCGCTCGTCAGGTTGACCACGCGGGCTCCGGTCTGTAGCGCAGGCACCAATAGGTTTGTTAGGAGGAAGTGGCCGACGTGGTTCACCGATAGCTGTATCTCGATGCCCTGCTTATCCAGAGTATATTTTTCTATGGCCATGTTACCGGCGCTGTTGATTATCACGTCGACTTTGGGAGCAGCGGCCAGAATCTCCTTCGCGGCCTGCCGAACCGAGTCATGGTCGGCGAGGTCGAGTTGGACGAACGAGGTCTGAATGGCGCTATCGACCTCGCCGATTGCCTTGATCACCGGCTCTACCTTTTCGAACGTCCGTGATGCGATGAGGATGTGCGCCGGCGAGTATTTGGCGAGGGTCATGGCCATCTGACTACCTATGCTAGACTGACCTGCCCCAGTGATGACGAAGACGTGGCCCTTGATTTGAGAGGCAAAGGCGGCGGCAACCTCGTCCTGTGTCGTCTGACCGTCGAATTGAGGCATTGTGGGTAGATGTGCAAGGGGGATGAATATAAGTAGCCAATGGTACTCTGGCCTTGAGAGATTCGGGTTGAGAGAGCTACTACCGGGGAAAGTTGTTCAGGACTGGGGATCAAGGGGCTATGTAACAATATACTTACATCCAGGAGAAGGACGGACTTAAGACACTCTGGGTTTTCTTAAACCCGCATAGTTACCTCTTTAGATCCTATGCCTTCAGTACGTTGGCTGCATACCTAGTGTTGCTCACATGCAGTTGGCTGCACAATGTCGCTAACATGCTGTTGGCTGCACTATATCGCTAATACATAAAAGCACAGTATCAGTGTTTACAAACACCTTGCTGGCTTAACCGTGATCTCCCCGAGATTATCGGTCACTTCTAATGTAAGTCTCGCTAAGAAGGTAAGCACTCTCGTCTCTCTCCATCAACATCGAGAAATATGCTATGGCTTCTGCCTAAAAGTACGTTACATACTTACCTTTCCAGCCAACATCGCTATCAATATTCAGAGTTGATGAGGACGTCCCGGCTGAAGCTCATATAAAGTTGCGAAGCTCAACATTCCATCAGGCGGTCAGAAGAGCTTGAAAGAAAGATCAAGTTGGCGTCGAGAGCCGGCAAATGCTTGCTCACAAGGCGCCCGGGATCACGCTTGGGGCTGGATCTCTCTCGATCGACCAAGAGATGGTGAACACTGAGGGCATGGGCAACTTGGCCTGGAGTAGCCCAGCGTGAATTGATTGCCGTTTAAGCCGGAACGAGCCAGACAAAGTTGCCAGTAGGGTATCATACATATGCCGGCCAAACCAACCGACAAGCCTATCCCTCTCTACCCATGTCTACCCAGGTCCTGTATGCTCAGGAAATACCTACCTACCTACACCGCGTGTTGAACAACAACTCGACTGGAGCATCCCATCCGCCAGTCAGGTCAGGTCAGGTCAGGTACTAGTTTCACAGCGCATCCGCACCCTCCAGGATGCCCAATGCTCCCCCCACCAGGTGCAGGCTGCCAGTGACGAAGGCCTGGACCGTCTGGCTTTGGCTCTCCTGCCCGGTGGTGGCAGGCAGGTCGGCGCCGAGGGCGCGGACGCGCGCGATGGCCTCCTCGATGGTGGGCACGACCTGGACGTCGGCCCGCGGGTCGAGGGCGCGCCACCGGTCCGCGAACGCGCGCTGCGCCGTCAGCGCCGCCACGGCCGCCGGGTCGTACTGGTGGTTGACGAAGTCGCGCCGGTAGCCCGTGGCCGCGTGGGTGACGTTGGAGCAGAAGATGACGTGCGCGAACGCTGAGGATTCGGCTTCGCCCTGCTGCTGCTGCTGCTGCTGCTGCTGCTGCTGTTGCTGCTGTGGGGATGACTTGACGAGCGTCTCGAACATGCCGTCGAGGAAGCGGACCGCCTCGTCGCGCCCCTGCTGGTTGAAGACCAGGACCCTGGGCCCGCGCCGGCGGGCGGCGCACTCGCCCGCGAACCACCGCGTGGCCATCTTCAGGCTGTCCATCGTGTGGGCGCCGTCGATGTGCCACACCACCGGCCCTTCCTCCTTGACTTCGCACCGGCCCCGCCAGACGACCTGCTCGAGGCCGTCGACGAACTCCCGCGGCAGCCTCGACGGGTCCGGCGCGAAGTCGGCGTCGAGCCTCTGCAGGGCCGCCTCGGCCAGCGCGATGCCCAGGCTGGCGTTCTTCTTCTGGAACAGGGCGTTGGGCCGGATGTCGACGGCGCCCTCGGCGAGCCTCGGATCCACCCCCAGGACCCGGAGGTCGACGCCCTTCTCGGCCGCGCGCCGGCGCAGCACCGCGGCCGCCTCGGGCACCTGCTCGATGGTGAAGGCGGCACAGCCGGGCTTCATGATGCCGGCCTTGTGCCAGGCGATGCGGTCGACGGTGGGGCCGAGCGCGAAGACGTGGTCGACGCCGAGGGTGCTGATGCCGGCAGCCACGGGCCGCTCGACCACGTTGGTGGCGTCGAACTCGCCGCCGATGCCCGTCTCGTAGACGGCCACGTCGACGCCCTCGCGCAGGAAGACGTGGTAGCTCAGCAGCGTCAGAAAGCGCGCGTAGACGGGCCGCGGGGGCATCGGTTGTGGCGGTGGCGGTGGCGGGGCCGGAGGCTCCACGACGTCCGGGCGCGCGGGATCCGACTCCTCCTCCCTGGCATGGGCGTGGGTGTCGACGTTCACGTGCGCGGGCCCCTCGCGCTCCTCGGCCCGGCCGAGCTCGTCCCATACCTGGAAGAAGTAGCGGGCGAAGGCCTCCTCACTGACGGGGGCGCCGTCGACGCGGATGCGCTCGCGCACGGCGATCAGGTGCGGGCTGGTGAAGAGGCCGACGCGGTAGGGGCGCGGGGGACCGCGGGCGCCTTCGCCTTCGCGGCTGCTGCCGCTGTGGTAGCGCGCGAGGATCGATGCGGCGAAGGCGCACGTGCTGCCCTTGCCCTTGGTGCCGGCGACGTGCAGGATGTTGAGGCGGTCCAGATCGGCGGGCGCGTAGCCGAGGCGCCGCAGGTAGACGCGCATCTCGGCGAGCGAGGTCGCGTTGGGCCGCACGCCGGCCCGCCGCCGCGCCTCGACGATCGCGAACGGCGTCTGCAGCGAGTTGAGGGCGTCGATGGCGTCCTAGATGCGAAGCGACAGTGGTTATTACTAGGCTGCGTGTCGGCCGAAGCTGAGGGGGATGGGGAGGCGGCAGCAGCCATGACATGGGCGGCTTACATTGTACGTTCGCCCGCTCTGCGTCGCCATTGTGCGCCAAGTGACGGGAGAGACTCGGTTGAGAACGCGTAGAGTAGGACTAGGCATACATGGGCACCGGAATACAGGACGCATTCCTGGGCGTTTCGGTCGTCAAAGCATCCTCGCTGGAGTCTTTGGCTGACGTTGACTGATTCAAGAGAAGCAAGTCAGCGGACGAATAGATGAGCTCAAAAATAAGAGGGTCATTTTTTAGCTTGCGATATCGCAACGCCTAAGCATTACTTTTGGCACTGCCCCGCCTTCTCCCCTGATTCCTATAACCCCTGATACGCGGCTGCTTGCGCTCTCTCCAACATAGGACGGACGAATGAACCCGTCATGGTTTAAGTACGCGATACTTTTCTAAGGAGTCCCAAGGAGTAGTATCTGCTGCCCACTCCCGACCTTCCCTTACTCCACTGTTAATGATTGTACATCTTGCTACCAGGCTTGAGGAACGCTTATGGCCGGTAAATCTAGTACATTTTGCCCCGTTGGAGTGGCATTCTTTGAAAACAATATTACAATAGTCCCCGGCTTGTAGAAGCCACCGACCGAGTTGATCAAGCCCTTTCCAGTCTGCAATAACCTCATTGTTGCCGTTTGACGATGTTCTTATAGATGATATCCCAGGCCCACGAGACCTTGGGCATCCGGTTGGCCTCCGGCCGAGCGCTGAACATGTCCAAGGCGCGGCCCATGTACCACTTTCTGGACGCGTTCACCGCCTTGGTGTCACGGACCAGATTGACGATGCCGAACCTCCTCTCGGCGGGCACCAGCTCGGAGAGCGGCACCTGGCTCACCCGAGGCCTCGCAAAGGCGCTCATCGTGCTGATCTCCACCTGGGTCTGCGGGGGGAGGCGCTCCAGAAAGCGGCGCAGCATCGCCTCGTTCTGCCGGGCAAAGGGGGCCAGGCGAAGGTGAACGAATGTGACGTAGGACGAGGTAGTATAGGCCACGAACATCCATGGTATGACGGCAGAAAGCGCCGCTGATCCGTGTTAGACACCGGGCGACTGAGTTACCTAGTCGGCTTGAGGGATTGGGTGGCCGAAGACAATCGGCCCGGAGAGGACAGGAGACATACTTAATGCGACAACTTGAGTGATGCCTTCTTTTTGATAATATGCTGGGGTGGCAATGAAGCCGAAAAAGATGAAAATCATCAAGGTCGAGAGCTTAAGGCATGCCAGAAAAGTGACCCGGCCTGTTCCAGCGTGGTAGACACACAACCGTGGCGGATATGCTAGGAGACTGCTCATCAGCCAACATCATAGCAGGTAAAGCCTAGTAGCGGCGGCCTGCGGCTCATACCAAGTTTCGGTTTCTGAACTGTCTGTGACGCCGTTGATTGGAACATGTGGCATAATTGCTTAAGGCCGCTTTTCGCTGGCATCCGAGATGTTGCTCTCTGGAGCTCCCATATTAATCTGGATGGCCGTCGTGGGGAGATCAGAAAAGTGGGATGAAGTCTCATCCAGACACCTCTTGCTATCATTACGTCTGTCGACCCGAGCCAGAGCTTGCCAAATGGCAGGGATAACGACATTCGTTGGGGGTAGATGGGAAGTGAAGATGAGGTTATTGTGATGAAGACGTGGTAAGTGGGTCCGAGTGCAAAGCAACTGCCAACTGAAGCGCATCTGGCATCAGCTGCGAGACATCCAATCCCCTGTCAGCTTTGCGCTGACAGGCACCATTGACGATAACGGCTCAATAAATGTCTTCAATTTCTTTTGTACTTGACTCCTACTTTTCTATTAGAGGAAGCATGGAGAGCTAGCCGGCAACCAAAGGTCACAGTATGTAATACTAAACTGTCTAGAAATAGCCACTACACAGAGTAGTATTTATTTTGAGTGCACCGGTATTCGTACCCCATATCGGCATACCGGTAGCGGCACAACATAACCATCTGTTATAAAGACAAAAGAAAGCAGTTTTTCTCTTCAAATAGTATCTGATAGCGTATCTCGTTACGGACTTTGACCGTGGTTGCACCCTATGTTAATCACACCAGGCGCTTTCAAGAACCTTCATCAAATCATACTGGCTCATCACATTGGCTGGCTAGACTATACCGTAGTTCCTTTCGGGTCTCATCTCTTCGGTCCCTGTTAACCATAGGTATCCCCAAGCAGCAGCGGGCCGCCTCCCTCCCCCTCCCTACCTTACTCAGCCGATATTCTTGGTCAGCCACTCCTGCCACTGCTCCTTGGACCAGCCGGAGCTGATGTCGCCGGCGACGAGGCCGTCGAACAGGACGGTGGGGCTGACGTGGATGCCGACGAGGCGGCCCATGCGGATCATGACCTTGAGGTCGTTGGTGACCTGGTTGCCGCTGTTGAGGCTGCCGTCGGCGCCGGCCCGCTCCGGGATCGCCAGCAGCTCGTACACGCGCCCCTCGTCGAGGCCCGCCGACGACGCCGCCAGCCGCGCGAGGCGGCGGTAGGTCGCGTTGCGCGTCTCCCCGACGACGTTCACGTCGAAGAAGGCTTTCTGCTCGCGGAAGAGCGCATCGCTGAAGGCCCAGAACTTCTCGGGCGCCAGGCGCAGCACGGCTACGGCGGCCTCGCTGTTGACGAAAGAGCCCAAGGAGTCAGTTTTCCGAAGAATACGGCCTGGAGCACGTATGATACGGTAGATAACCAAGAAGTCGTCACAGTCTTACTGTTCACTCTGGCAACCATGTGGAAGGGAATTGAGATGGGCTGCAGGTGTATAGGAAGTAAGACCACAAACGAATTCTCAAGGAAAGAAGAAGAAAAAGACGAATGAAATAAAGAAAACGCACTGGACCAGCGTCGACGACGGGTGCCACGGCTGCACCTGCTGGCGGAAGACGATCTGCAGGGCCGACGCCCACTTGGGGTTCTCGCGCACCATGGGGGCCACCGTGTTGTACACCATGTCGAACTGCTTGGCCGAGAAGGGGCACACGTAGTCGAGGTACAGCTCCAGCGTGTGCTGGGCGGGCGGCGCCGCGCCGCCGCCGCCGCCGACCGCCGGCGTCGAGAAGACGAGCTTCTGGCCCGCGAACTTGGGCGGGAGCGCCATGGTTGTCGCGGTAAGTTTGGTGTGAGAGAGATGACTGCTCGGAGAAGAGAAGGCGTGGATATTTAAGTCGGCGAGAGATTGCTGATTTGCAGTCTGGTGCTGGAGTTGAGGACAGTCGAGAGGAGGTGAGATCGGTTGTAGGTTTCTGCGGAGGGAAAGAGGGGCCTAGGACTCAGTGACGCCATCTGTTCCTACTTTGTAGGTACTTCGTACATCTCACAAGACATCCAGATATGTCCGTGATTTGAGATTCAATTGTCTACACCAGCTACCTCTTATGAATTAGTAGCACGGGATCCAGCAGTCGGCATAATGGAGCTGTCACCGCATTACTCTGAGGGAAAAAAATCCCTACCATACTCATCCATGTCATACTAGACGCTCAATTCCATTTACCTACTCCTACCGGCATCTACTCATCCAACCGTGTTCCTGGCGATGATGCCGCGCGCGAACTCGCCAAACGTCACGTGTCGGTCGAGGTCGACCTCGTCGTCGAGGTTCGGCTGCGTGAAGACGGCCAGGGTGTTGCGCGCGACGCCGCGCGCGTAGGCGCCGCGCACCGAGTGCTCGACGGCGCGGAACCGGCCGCGCGTCATGCGCTCCAGCGCCTCGCCCGTCTGGAAGGCGACGCAGTCGCGCGGGATCTTGACCTGCACCGGCACGCCGCGGCGGTCCTGTTTTTGACACCATCGAAGATCAGTGGTTTTTCTTCTCTCTCTCTCTCTTTGGGGTAATTCTGAACGAGTCGCCCTTTTATGGGAGCTTGTACCCTCAAGAGACTAGAAGACTCGCGGCTCTCTGAGGACGCCAGAAAGAAAAAAAAAAAAAGGGGAGAAATGGAGCGGAAGAGTACTGGGGTCCTTACCTTAATCCAGAGCCCGGCCTGCGGGTCGGGAGACGCCGCCAGCTCTGACAGCGCCGGCAGCGTCTCCGGGACCTGCTGCCCGTCGAGCACGGGCACGCGCGAGTCCGTCTGCAGCTCGTCTACGAACATGGCCGACGTGAGGCCCGTCAGGCACCCGTGGTCCTTGTGCAGCGCGCACCAGTTGTCCCCGTCGGCGCCCCTGGCGAGGGCCGCGTCCGGCATCGGGTAGTAGTGGAGCAGCCGGGCCTTCGTCGTGGACGACGCCGAGACCGTCTTCTCCAGGTAGGCGGGCGGGTAGCCGGGGATCTCCTTCGCGGCGAACCTGTCGCACGCCCGGGCGACCAGCACCGCCGCGTCGATGATCAGGCTGCACATCTGCTCCATGGTCGGCCGGAAGCCCGGCAGCATCTCGCTCGGTGGCCACGAGTTGGGCGCCAGATACTCGGGGAAGTCCTCCAGGGGGAATTGCTCGGTGGGCTTTGCGGACTCGAGCGAGGGGTCCACGTAGAAGGCGCAGTTGGCGTAGAACGAGCCCTTGTACTCATCGGCGCTGCCGTCCTTCAGCCTTTCCTTGCCCTTGGACCATCCCACAAGATACTTGGCCGCCTCATTGGTAAATTGAGCTGGATTTCTCTCTGTCAGGCAATTATAACACCAGGGATAGTAAGCTACCAAAGACCATACCGAAGTCTGTCTCAGCTAGATTGCCCATATAAGAAGCGTATGACAGTAGCCGGTGTCTCAGAGCGGGGAATTGTGCCGGTACATCCTTTACAACGAGAATACCCAACGAGTCTGGACCGAACGCTTCCTGTAATGTTTCAAAACTGACGTTGTCTGGATGTATATCAGTATTCAGGCCGAGTTGAATATGCCGGTACTGAGGTACTCATCGGATTTCTCACCATTCTTGAGATCGGCTAGGGATACCACGACTGGTTGTGCTGTCGCCATAGTACAAGCTTAGTATACTCTGTGAATTATAAGCGAAGGAGTGAAAGTAGGAAGTGGTACTCCGTATACGAGCAAGAAAGATACTAACTAGTAATCAATGAAAGCAAACCTCGTCACGAGTTGCAGAAGTCTTATTCGGCGCATTCCGCGCTGTGGTGGGAGACATCCGTGATGATGGACCCCTGTTTTCCAGAATCGCGGCGGGCCATGACTGGCTCCACCGCACTACCACCAATCAAGCAGTAGTGGCCGTGCCTTGGCGGCCTAGACTCCCATCTCCCTGGCGGCGGCCGAGACTGTCGACGGACAAGGTTTAAACAACCAACCTCTTGCATCATCGACGCAGCAACTGCATTTGACAAGTTCGCCCAGGCCAGTACCTATTGTTCCCGGAGCGAGCCCGAGCGAGCAGAGACGACGAGCACACAGTATGGTCAAGCCACTTTCCTTCAAGGGCGACAAGAAGCCGAAGAAGAGAAAGCGCGCCGAGGCCGACCGCCCCGCCGACACCGATGGCCCCGATGGCCCCGAAGGCGGCGGCAGCAGCAGCACCGCGGTGGTAGCTGCGCGCCCCGGCGCCGCCGATGACGAGGAGACCGGCGACGGCGACAGCTGGGTGTCGGCCGAGGCGCTCGGCGACGTGGTCGGGCCCGTGATGCTGGTGCTGCCCACCGAGCCGCCGACGTGTCTGGCCTGCGACGCCAACGGCTCCGTCTTCGGCGACCACATCGTCAACATCGTCGACGGCAACCCGGGCAGCGCCGAGCCGCACGACGTGCGCCAGGTCTGGGTCGCCAACAAGATCTACGGCACCGAGCACTTCCGCCTCAAGGGGCGGTACGGCAAGTGAGTGATTCACCCCTGGCTGCAGCAGAGCAGACGAGAGGACAAGCACGTAGGTAGGGCGGTCGGCTCATCCGCTTTTTTTACGTACCTAGGTTCCTGGCCAGCGACAAGTACGGCATCCTGAGCGCGACGTCCGAGGCCGTGGCCCCGCCCGAGACGTGGACCATCATCCCGAGCTCCGACACGCCCGGCACGTTCCAGATGCAGACGCTGCGCGAGACCTTCCTCACCGCGAAGGAGTCGACCAAGCAGGCGGGCGGGGCGCCCGAGGTGCGCGGCGACGCCACCGAGATCAGCTTCGACACGACGCTGCGCATCCGCATGCAGGCGCGCTTCAAGCCGCGGCTGCGGGCCTCGAAGGAGTCCAGGGAGAAGACCAAGGTCAGCCGGAAGGAGCTCGAGGACGCCGTCGGCCGCCGGCTCAACGAGGACGAGGTCAGGTCCCTGAAGCGGGCGCGCCGCGAGGGCGACTACCACGAGCAGCTGCTGGACCTGAAGACGAAGAACAAGCACGACAAGTACGGTTGAGCCGCCTGGCCGAACTGGCCGGACGGCCGTGGATTATTTATTGTTACGCATTTGGCTTCCATGCTTTGATACACCCGTCTTCTCCCGCGCTGAAGACGATCTGCGCCTCGTCGTAGAAGCAGAAGCTGCGTACGATCTCCTCCGAATGAGCACCCGGTAGCCCTACGCTGTTGGCCCTGTCCAGCGCCCAGCCGTTGTCTTCCTTGGTGAGATGGACCAGCTCAAAGGCCTGCTGCCCGTGGGCGCCGGCCCCGATGACGGCCCCGGCTCCGTTGGCCTTCGCGGTGATGTTGGCGATGTACTGACAGCCGAGCACGGAGCGCATGTCCCCAAAGTCGATCGTCGCGGCGCCCTTCTCGTACCCTTCGGCCATGTCGAAGAGCGCCAGCCTCTCGTCGTGCGACAGGGCGTATATCTCCGTGTCGTTGAGGAATGCCGCGTGGTGTATGGAGGAATCAAGATTGAAGGTCTGGATCACCACCTCGTCCTCGTCGGCAATTCTGGTGTCGCAGATATTCACGAGGCCGTCCGTCGACCCTGAAAGCAGTATGTTCGCATCTCTAGGATGGAAATTCAACTACCCCAGATCATCATTAGGATTTCCATACAACAGAGAGTGGAGCCGGGACGAGTCACGGACCTCAGTCACATCATCGCTGTGCACCTCCTTGTAATGAAGCTTGGGCGTCGGTGTCGAGCGCACATCCCTGTGACAGACGATGAGCCCCGAGTCGTCGACCATCCACACACGCGCCGGACGGTGGCTCTCACCAGACCAGTATCGAAGCCTGGTGGTTCTGCAGCTCGGTGCCTGCTACGACGGAGAAGCCGGCGCCCGAGCAGGCCAGCGACAGCACGGGCACCGCATTGTCTACATCTCATTTTCAGCATGCCAGTAAGTCCTAGTAGTTTTACACACACAGAGGACAGACTCCGCGATCCAATCCCATCCCACCGGGACCAAAAAAAAAAAAGTAAGGCCACGCACCTGCCATCCGGGCGACCTCGGCGCGCGCCGCGCCCTGCCGCAGGTCCCACATGGACACGGAGCCGTCCTCGCCGGCGGTGCAGACGACGGAGGAGAAGTCGGAGGCGGCGCTCGGGTCTCCTCCTCCTCCTCCGAGGGCGCTCGCGCACGTGACGTTGCCGTGGTTCGTGACGTAGTCCGCGACCGGCCCGGTCCGGAGGCTGCCGGGGTCGAAGAGCGACAGCTGTTGGCTCGAGGCGATGGTGGCCGGGCCGCTGGCGAGCGGGACGACGTCCAGCACGTAGACCTCCTCCCGTACTGGTATCCGGTACCCGTCCGTGCAGGCGAGCGGATACATGGTGATGTGTATGTGTACGGCGAGGCACGTGTCTCTAGGTTTCTTTTTTTCTCGCCAATGATACCCGCAGAGATGTAACCTGGCACTGTCACGGCTGTGTACCTACCTACCTATCCTTGAATATAGGAGCACGGGGTTTTAGGCGCCTCAGGCCGGACCAGGTCACGTCGAGCTGAAGGCTCCTGTCGTGATACAAATTATTAGTTGTTCTGACTCTCCAGGCAACGGTGTCGTGGCTAAAGCAGCTTGGAAACATGTTCTCTACAAAACACATTCGAGATGGAAGTCTGCACCTGAAAGTCCCATTTATCTAAGTAGGGTCCACATGGAGAATCTGACCAATCAGATACCAACCCCTGTCTTTGACCGTTGACGTCGCGTGCTGTCTGCCGATCTGGACAGCTTGTTGCTTGGCTTGCGCCTCACTGTCCTCCAACTGTTGGTTGTGTTGTAGTCACGACCACTTCGCCCAACTCTCAGACTCACTTGACAAGCTCTTCCGGATACCATGACATCGGAACAGCTACCTACCATTTGCCCATAGCAGATTTCGGCAGTATGAGGCCGTGGCTCATCCCGGTGCTTGGTATGTCCATGCCTAGATACCCTTCCCTTTCGCATGCTTGCCTTGGGGGGAACTCAAAGCTGATCTCCACCCGCAGTGCTTTTGCAGGTGGTGGCTGTCGCATGCGCAGGCGATCAAAAAGTCGTAGGAACCAAGGATGCTAAGGAAGATGTCACGACACCCGGGCCGGCGGCGAGCACTGACGTTGGTCTGGGCGCGCAACATGCCTGGAACCCGTATCAGGACGGTAGGTGCCCTCACCGTCAAGGCTTCTCGGAGGAAATGTCTCTCTGACTTGAGTCTGCGCTGCGTAGGATGGGAGCTTGTGAACGAAGCGATGGCCGAGTTTCGAAAAATCCGAAACCCCTTCCACCGACGATCGAGAAAGCAGACCGGCATGTTCGGCACCCTGTTCCACTACGCCCTGAAAGCGCTGCCGAGCCTGCGGGTGAGCGCGCCGCCCCAGGAACACGCCGGACCCGTCATCACCGGCCCCCTCCTCGAGGGCGTGAAGCTGCTCGGACAGTCGGCCGACCAGAACAACACCGACGCCATCTACCTCCTGGCGCAACTCAATTTCTTCGGCAACTACTCGCATCCGAGGAACTTCAAGACCGCCTTCGACCACTACTACCGGCTGGCCTCGCAGCACGGGAACAGCTCGGCACAGTACATGGTCGGCATGATGTACGGGACGGGCGTCGGCGATGCGGTCGAGCGTGACCAGGCCAAGGCGCTCCTCTACCACACCTTTGCCGCGAACCAGGGGCACACGAGGTCGGAGATGACGGTTGCGGCCCGCCACATGCAGGGTATCGGAGCGCCGAAGAACTGCGAGACGGCATGCAAGTATTACAAGAGGGTTGCCGACAAGGCGATGGCGTGGTTCCGCTCCGGCCCTCCGGGTGGGATGACGCTCACGCCCGAAGCATACCGGATCTCGGACGAGTTTGGAGGAGTATATGGCGAGGGTGCCAGCGTCATCAGCTCGGGCATATACGCCCTCAAGGCGAGCCCTAACTCGGACGCCTACGCATCCATCGACGATGTGATCGAGTATCTCGACCTGATGTCCCAGAAGGGTGATTTCAAGGCTTCATTTAACTTGGGGAGACTTTATTATGAGGGACAGCGAGGTCTCGACCGGAATGTCGAGCTCGCCCGACGCTACTTCCTCGGAGTCGCGCAGAAGCACTGGCGATCCAAGGACGACCGCGTCTCCTCGGACCCCCCGAGACAACAACTGGAGAAGGTTGCGAGCAAGGCTGCCGGTTATATTGGCCGCATGTACCTGCGCGGCGAGGGCGTCAAGCAGGACTTCAAGACGGCCCAGCGATGGTTTGAGCGCGGCATCAAGTATGCCGATGCGCAGTCCCAATGGGGCCTGGGCACCATGTTCCTGCACGGCTACGGTGTGTCGAGAAATATCGGCAGAGCCACGGAGCTGTTCAAAGCCTCGGCGGATCAAGACTATAGCCTGTCCAACGTAGCGCTGGGTGCGCTATACCTGGATCAAGGTCAGGCCGACGACTTGAAGATAGCAAGCTCATACTTTGAGGCTGCTCTCCGGTGGGCCAACATCGAGGCACAGTACTACCTTGCCGAGATGATCCACCACGGCGTCGGACGGGATAAGACGTGCAGCATGGCCATGGCATACTATAAGAACGTTGCGGAGAAGGCCGAGCCGCTGATCTCCTCATGGGCCGAGGCGAACCAAGCCTACGAAGACGGCGATATGGAGCTGGCCTTCCTGGACTACGTGATGGCGGCCGAGCAAGGGTACGAAAAGGCGCAGAACAACGTCGCCTACATCCTGGACGAGACGCACTCGGTGTTCCGGCTCCCCTCGTGGCTCAAGCGCCAGGCGCCCCGACCCGGCCTCCTGCAGAACTCGGCCCTGGCGCTGATCTACTGGACGCGGTCGGCCATACAGTCCAACATCGACTCGCTGGTCAAGATGGGCGACTACTACCTCCACGGCATCGGCACCCAGGTCGCCCTGGACAAGGCGGCGCAGTGCTACGGCGGCGCGTCCGAGTACTTCCAGAGCGCCCAGGCGCTGTACAACCTCGGGTGGATGCACGAGAACGGCGTGGGCCTGACGCAGGACTACCACCTGGCCAAGCGGTACTACGACCACGCCCTCGAGACGAACGAGGAGGCCTACCTGCCCGTCACCCTGAGCCTGCTGAAGCTGAGGCTGCGGAGCGCGTGGAACACGTTCACGAACGGCCGCATCAACTCGATACAGGACGAGCCGTGTAAGTCGCTGCCGTTGTCTCTCTCTCACCCCCTTCTCTCCCTCCCATGCCCCTCCCCTCCTCTCCTCAGCGTCCCAGATACCTCGCCCGGTCCGCTGACCTGCCGCCACGAACAGCGCCGAGGAAGGAGTGGTCGATCGGCGAGTGGGTCAGCAACTTTGTCCGCGACGACGACGGCGCCTACTACGGGGACGAGGCGTACGACGACTACTACGACGACGACGTCGACGCCATCATCACGGGCAGCGACGGGCAGCCGATGGGGGGCGGGGACGGCGTCGGCGGCGGCGGCGGCGACCTCGACGAGGAGCTGCTGGACGGCGTCATCGAGAGCCTCGTCATCCTCGGCCTCGTCGGCGCCATCATCTGGCTCATGTGGTACCGCGCCCACCGCCAGCAGGCACATCGCAGGGCCCAACAACAGCAGCAGCAGCAGCAGCAGGAGAATAACAACGCCGCCGCCGCTGCTGCTGCTGCTGCCGCCGTGGGGGCAGGAGCAGCGGGAGCAGCGGGAGGCGCGGGAGGACCGGGATGGGAGGATCGTGCGGAACGGGATCGTCTGGCACGGATATTGCGGGAAACAATGGAGGTGGCGGCGCGGTAGCACGACCCGGCGTACGAGGCGTGGAACCAGAACGGTGTGGGCAATGATAATGACCCGAACCAACCGCCGCACCCGGGGCCGGTCGCAGCCGGCGGTGTTGGGCACTGAGGTCGTTCGTCTACTTACTTACCAACTACCTACCTACTTACTTACCTAACGTTAGGTACCTTAAGTAGGTACTTGCTGAACAGGGTGACTGAGACATTATAGTAGCCATGGAAAGACAAAAGACGGAGACACGGAATCGGTTGTGTATCGTATATGTGTACTTACGTCTGACTCGGGAAAGCAAAGCATAGCGCATAGGAGGTGGCAATTGGGCGTGGGCGCGCCGATCGTGCAATAGGTACCTACGGACGTAAAGGGGCTCGTTGAAGCTGGCACCTAACGGGCGTAAAGGGGCTCGTTGAAGCTGGCTGAGATTGTGACAGTGCTGCCTTGGGTGAACACTGATGCATACGGAATACTTATTAAGACACTCTTGATGTTATGGGCCATGGGGGCAGAGCTCATTTTTCCTCTGTGGCCTGTCATAGTATTTGCAGGCTCCCGGAAGAAATGGCATAAATTACCGCACGCCGTGAGTATTTCGCATCTCACGTAGATGCCACGGATTAGATGCCGAATAGGTCCCAATAACAAATGTGGTCATTTTAGTCACGTACGGGGAGCTTGAGCCACATTGAACGAATGGCCTCCTTTCGGTTCGGCTGTGTCTTGCGGGACTTGACACGGAGGTCTGTCCCAACTGGGAGCAGCGATCTTATAGTATTGGTAACTGATGAATCCGTTCTTGTTGCGTCTTACCTCTTAGTACCGTCTCTGTGCCGCTCATTAGTATTGCCCTCTCTCGTCAAGTACTACAGACTACTTGGTCACAGGTCATATTACTAGCGGTACTTACCCGAGGTTGGTAAGAATCAAATGTGAAGAAGAGGATGAATGCCGGAGGGGGTTCTCGTGGTCAAACGTAGGATGGTCAATAAGTACTACTAGGCATCTGCGAATTGAAGCTGGCTAGGAGATACACTTGATAAGTGCGGGAATGCCACGGTCACAATGAATGGCCGTGTTATTACTTTTTTACTTGGAGGGAGGACAGGCTGTGTTGAGGCCGCCACCATGGAGCCCCCGCCAAACGAAAGCCCCCTTCGGGTGCACGAAACACGGCATGATGTGCTGCGCTCTCGGGCCAGCTCTCTTGAAACGCCGCAGTCGACCAACCTGCGACGGGTTCTGCGGCAAGTTGCTCGATCCACCGCCACACGTTCCTAACTGAGTCGTCAAGTCCTCACACCTGGAAGCACAAGAGCGCGAACGAATTGCGTGGTCGGCTGCGGTTCAAAATGTGGCGCTATCAGACGCCTGCCGTTTGTTCCCGGCCGCAAGGGAAGGGCGGAGGAGAAGGAGGCGGCTTGTGGAGGTGGAAGGTTCGTTCGCCGTTGTGGAAATCTTGGAATCCATATAAGCCCAGCCGGTAGATCGCTGCTGGGGCTAGAGGCTTGGCATTCTTAAAAGACTCGGGTCCCTTTTCATCATCTGCTCTCTCTTGTCTCATGATCTCTCTCTCCCATTCTCCCACCTACAACCAAATAAGTCTTGTTGTCATTAGACCTCTTCGGACCTACCTAATCTCTCTCCATCTCTCTCATTCTCTACCTACTTGCCTACCCTGGCGCGAAAGCTGTCCTCGTCTGTTCAGTCGCTTTGGACAGGACTCCCGCCTCTCCCTATCTACGACTCTAGCCTAAAAAGGAGGGCGCCTTTGTTTGTTCGTATCGGGTTGCAGAGCGACGACCGATGAACACGTAATCAACCACGAGCCTCATCAACCTCGCCTCGCCTTGCCTTGCCTGCCCTCCCTCCCCTGGCAGCTTCTCGCACGATATATCGCAAGCAACATAGCGGCGCAAGGGACAAGAAGAAGAGAGATCATGTTCGGCAAAGCACACCCCGGCGCCGTCCTCGACACCTCGATGGTGCAGCGACGCTTTTTGGTCGAGGACGGCCGCGGCGAGGACGTGTGGTTTTGGGACACCAGGGTACGTCTGCGTCGGTTCCCAAACGTGTGCGTGTGTGTTCGTGTGTGTGTCTGGTTGTGCTAATCCTACTGTGCAGACTGGCGTGATTGTCAAGTACTCCGTCTTCCTGGGTATCCTGCTCATCCTGGGGCTCTGGCTCACCCTCGGCCGCATCCACGCCAAGCGCCGCATGGCGGCGGGCCGGAAACCCATGAGCTACCATGCCGTACGTCCCCTCACCTCACCTCACGTCACCTTTCCTACCGTACCCACCTCCCTACCTACTAAGGTTGCCTTTTGCCTGTCAAGTCGCTGACCTATGAATCTGCACCACCTGCAGTGGCTCCTCTCCCGCCAGGAGCGCGCGCGTGTCGACCCGGCCTTCGCCTGGCCGCAGGCCCAGTACGCCCCGTACGCGCCGGCGCGCGGGCCGGGCGGCGGCGGCCCCGGCTACGGCAGCTACGGCATGCAGCCCATGCCCCCGCCCGTCTACGACCCCAGCCGCCCGCCCGTCTACGAAGGCCCCCCCGGCGCCGGCGGCGACCACGGCGGCTCCAAGGTCGACCCGGCACAGGCCGGCTTCGGCGGCGCGCCCAACGTCACCGTGCAGGAGCAGCCGCGCCGAGACGAGGAGTACGCCGCCCCGATGGGCCCGCCGCCTGCGCGGTGAGCTGTCCTTTTGCCACTCAAGGAGCAGTCCTGATGGCGAAGGTGGTGTGGTTTCGTGTGTAAGTGAGTGAGGGAGGAAGGAAACGCGTCTGCGCCGATTTGTGACACTTGTTCACTCGACGTATGTGTATGTGCGCACGGGACGAGGCACGTGGAATCATGTCGGCCCCTGCGATGTGGATGCGTATTCCCTCCAACCCTACTGCTGGGCTGTCGTCATAGCCCGCGTAATGAGGAAAAGAAAGAAAGAACGAAAGGCTGTACTGCTATCAGGAATAGACTATCAGCCTCACTGGATGAACAATACAATATCAATAATATGAACAGAACAACCACAAAAAGAAAAAAAAATTCATGATGATTCAAAAAGCCAACGTAGTGCCAGATCCGCCCGGCTTGATATGCTATTTGCTCCTTGCTCCCCAACTCCGCTGTGGCTTCCGCAATAGGTAGGCCACTTTATATAATAAGAGTACATCTGCATTGCTAGACAGACAGAAACACGCGCCATGGTTCCCTACTATATGTGCTCCCGTCTGCCTGCCGGGTATCGTGGCAATATACCCACCCCCTGCCCCAATTGAAGACCCCCGGACGATCCTCGACCAAGTCAGTCAGGTCAGTCCACCTCCATAGCGTCGGGATCGTCACCGTCATCGTCATCCACGCCGCCGTCGCCGGATGCAGGCCACGACGGCGCCGCCGCCGCCATGGCGAGGTCTTCCTGCTCGGCGCGTGCCGCGTCGTCTCCACCAGAGTAAGACTTCGCGGCGCGCGCCTGCTCGCGCGCCTCGGCGACGGCGCGCCGCACAGGGTCCCGGTCCGGCGGCACGCTCAGAAGGCTGGCGGGCTCGCGGTACAGCACCAGCTGCATGTCGTCGGCCGGGCTCGGGTTCGGGTTCAGCGACGGTAGCAGTGGGGGGAGGTGGCCGCGCCGCCGCATCATGTGGCGCGCGATGTCGGGCAGGTAGACGAGGCGGCCGGAAGATGAGGACGAGGAGAGCTCGTCGTCGGAGGAGGACGGGGAGGAGGGGGCGGAGGAGAGCTCGTCGTCTAGGTCGTACACGTATACCTTGTGCCGCGTGTCGTCGAGCTGCATCACGTCGTCGTCGTGGGAGATGGAGACGGAGCCGGCGCCGGAGCCGTTGATGGCTGACGAGGAGGTTGGGGCTGCGCTCGGGATTGCGATTGGGATTGCGGCCGGAGAGGGAGTCGGAGCTGCAGTGGAGGCGCCGTTGGATAGCGCGGCGGGAGCGGACGCCGGCGTCGGCTGCTGCTGCGGCTGGGGACTCTCGACGGGCACGTACAGTTTCGTTCCGGATTGCTCTGCGGGAAACGGGTGTCAGCCCATGCGTGTGCATGCTGTCTGCCTTGCGCGAGGCCGGTAATCTCCTCCCGTGCTCAATGCGATTTTTCCTGACATTCCCCGCTAGAATGTCTACCATGGCCTCCACAGCACCGGGCGCGCAGACGGGGAGAGATACACTCACCAATGTTGAGGAGGCTTAGCCGCTTGGACAGGCGCTCGTTGTCCTGCGACTCGGCTTTGCGCTTGAGCATCTTGGACGTGCCGGCGGCAGCCGCATGGTCCAGGAGGTGCTCGACGGGGAGCCGCTGGCGCGGCGGCGGCGCGTGGTGGGATGAGGCGGAGGCGGATGGTGAACTGCTCGTCCGGTCCAGGAATTTGGAATAATCGGCGACGGCGGCGGCGGCGGCAGAATGGAGGAGGGGCACGGGCTCGGGGCCGACGCCAAAATGGGAGTGGGGGGGACTGGCGCTCGGGCCAGCGTGGACGTCCATAGATCGACCCTTATCCCTTCTTGCAAGCTCCCCTCGAAAGCTGAAGGCTGAACAAGAAAAACCACTGCGACTATCGGAGCCCGTATGACTCTTGCTTCGTGCGACAGCTCACCGTTCCGATTGCGCACGTGGGCATACACCTACGTCGACGAGTGTGGAGGCGCGGGAAAGTCGAACCAGGAGAGGTAGCTAATAAGAACGATAAGACGGATGAAATTCCAATGCGGAGGGAGCTCGTCGTTTATAGGCGGCTTGGCCAGTTCTTGTAGAACTTTCTACGCATCGTCCCCCACCACAACTGCCACTACCACCACCACCACCACCGCCAACACCACCTTCCCCTCCACCCTCACCTTCGCCTCGCCAATTCCCCGCCGGCCGCGCTCCCTCCCGACGGACCCAACGTTTTCCTTCTGCTACTCACGCTCTGTTCGTCGCCTCTGCTGCACACGTAGGCATCTGCACTCGAGCGCAGCAGCCGCCGCCGCCGCCATGGACAAGCCCAAGTGGACGGGCGTTGGCGTCCGCAACACCTTTTTCGAATTCTTCGAGAAGAAGGGCCACACTGTCGGTACGTCCATGCCCTCCCGCGCCACGCAACACCGTCGCAACTGGCCAATTCACTCGCCACTGCTTCTCCGGCGCCTGTGCTACTTTGAGTGAACTCGAAAGTTGCTGATCTTTTGCCTTGTGTCCAGTGCCCTCGTCGTCGGTCGTGCCTCACAATGACCCCACCTTGCTCTTCACCAACGCGGGCATGAACCAGTTCAAGCCCATTTTCCTTGGCACCATCGCGAGCACCGACGAGATGGCCCACCTCAAGCGCGCCGTGGACACCCAGAAGGTACTGTTGCTCGCCTGTGGAGGTGCGGCTCGGAGGCTGACTCTCTGGACAGTGCATACGCGCGGGCGGAAAGCACAACGTACGATACATTTCGCAATCCCCAACAAGCCCAGGCCGTCCCACTGACCGTGCAACAGGACCTCGACGATGTCGGCAAAGACAGCTACCATCATGTGCGCGCGATCTTCCTCGAGGTGGCCATAACCGGCCGGGTGCTGACCACGGCTACAGACTTTCTTCGAGATGCTGGGCAACTGGTCCTTCGGCGACTACTTCAAAAAGGAGGCCATTGAGTGGTCCTGGGAGCTCCTTACCAAGGTTTATGGGCTGGATTCCAACAGGCTATACGTGACGTACTTTGAAGGAAACCCTGCCATGGGCCTCGAGGCAGATCTGGAGGCGAAAGAGTTGTGGAAGTCAGTCGGTGTGCCCAAAGATCACATATTGCCGGGAAACATGAAGGACAACTTCTGGGAGATGGGTGACCAAGGCCCCTGTGGTCCTTGCAGTGAAGTCCACTACGACAAGGTGGGCGGAAGGAACGCTGCCCACCTCGTCAATCAGGACGATCCTCTTGTTGTCGAGGTCTGGAACAACGTCTTCATTCAATTTGACCGGCAGAAGGATAAGAGCCTGAAGTCGCTACCCGCCAAACACGTCGATACCGGTATGGGATTCGAACGGTTGGTGTCCGCCCTGCAGGACAAGTCCTCAAACTATGCCACGGATATCTTCATGCCGCTCTTCGACAAGATTCAGGAAGTTACAGGTGCGCGACCGTACACTGACAAGTACGGAAAGGACGATGCCGACGGCGTCGACACCGCCTACCGTGTGGTTGCCGATCACATAAGATTGCTGACTTTCGCCATCTCCGATGGTGCCCCGCCGAACAATGAGGGTCGAGGCTACGTTGTGCGGCGCGTCCTGAGAAGAGGAGTACGGTATGCTCGGAAATATTTCAACGCCGAGATCGGATGCTTCTTTTCGCGCATCTTGCCTGCGCTCGTGGAACAGATGGGTGAGCAGTTCCCCGAGATCGTCAAGAGGGAACAAGACGTCAAAGACATCCTAGACGAGGAAGAGGAGGCCTTTGCACGGACGTTAGATCGAGGTGAGAGGCAGTTCGAAAAGTACGCTGCTCAGGCGGTGAGCAATGGGACCAAGAAGCTCTCCGGTGCCGATGTCTGGCGGTTATACGATACCTTTGGATTTCCCGAGGATCTCACGAAACTTATGGCTGAGGAGAGAGGAATCACCACGGACGATGGCGAGATTGCGGTGGCCAAGGAGAAGGCTCGTGAGGCCAGCAAGGCTGTCAAGGCCTCGGTTCAGACGTTCGCCAAGCTTAACGTGCATCAGATCGCCGAGCTGAAGGACTCGCTCAAGGTGCCCGTGCCTGACGACGAACCCAAGTTCCTCCGCGGTGACACGACGGGCAAGGTTCAATTGATCTACACTGGAACAGAGTTCGCCAAGACCACCAAGAACCTGGCCCCCAATACCCCCTTTGGACTTCTGCTCGACAAGACCAATTTCTATGCTGAGCAAGGCGGCCAAGTCGCGGACACGGGAAGAATTGTCATAGATGGCGTTGCCGAATTTGAGGTTCAAGATGTCCAGCAATTCGGCGGGTATATCCTTCACAACGGCTTCCTGCATTACGGCGAACTGAATGCAGGCGATGAAGTCATTTGTGAATACGAGGAGTTAAGAAGACAGCCGATCCGCAACAACCACACGGGAACACATATTCTCAACCACTCGTTGCGGGAGGTGCTGGGTGACGATATCAACCAGAAGGGCTCACTTGTTGACCAGGACAAGCTGCGTTTCGACTTTTCGCACAAAGCCGGCGTTGCGATTCCAGAGTTGAGAAAAATCGAGAACCTGTCCAACGAGTACATCCGGCAGAATTGCAAGATCTACTCCAAAGATGTCGATCTCGACATGGCCAAGAAAATCAATGGTGTTCGCGCCGTCTTTGGCGAGACGTATCCGAACCCCGTGCGCGTGGTATCGGTCGGTATCGACGTCGACATGCTGCTCGAGACTCCGGAGAACCCCGAATGGCGGAAGGTCAGTGTAGAGTTCTGCGGTGGTACTCACGTGGACCAGACGGGCATCATCAAGGACATGGTCATCGTCGAAGAGAGCGGCATTGCCAAAGGTATTCGACGTATCATTGCGTACACTGGAGAGGAGGCGCACCGTGTCCAGCGCGAGGCCGATGAGTTCAACAAGCGCATTTCCGTCATCGAGGCAATGAGCTTTGGCTCGGAGAAGGAGGCCGAGGTGAAGCAGGCTACTGCGGACCTGAATAATCTTGTTGTCTCTACCCTCACCAAGGAGGATCTGAACGCTCGGTTCGCCAAGGTGGTGAAGTCGGTCACAGACGAGCAGAAGAAACGCCAGAAGGCCGAGAGCAAGACCGCCCTGGACACGGTGACGGAGTACTTCGCCAAGGACGAGAACAAGGAGGCCAAGTACTTCGTCGGCCACCTGCCCATCTCGGCCAACAACAAGGCCGTCGCGGACGTCATGAACCACTTCAAGAAGCAGGACAAGGACAGGTCGGTGTACCTCTTCGGCGGCAGCAGGGAGGAAGGGGCCGTCATCCACGGCGTCTACGTCGGCACGGGGCTCGCCTCGCGCGGGGTCACGGCCGAGGCCTGGGCGGCCGAGGTCGCGGGCGTCATCGGCGGCAAGTCGGGCGGCAAGGAGCCGGAGCGCCGCGGTCAGGGCACCAACCCCGACAAGATCGACGAGGCCGTCGCCACGGCGGAGAAGTGGCTCGCGGAGAAGCTCAAGATCTCGTGAGCCCGGTTAGCTGAATACCTACTTAGCTCGCTGGTGGTGGACGGAGGGAGCCAGACGGAGACACACGGGCCCGAGCTTGTATTTGTGCTTTCCAGACCGTCTGCGTCACGGGAGAGCGCACTCGATTGGGTGTTTTAAGGGGTTTGATATGGGTAAGACACAAGCACTCGTCTCTTCTCGCCAGATTCGGCAATGTGGGGAGGGAGGAGAGTCTTCGGCCCAGATACAGAGTCTAGAGAATAGACACAGCAGTCTTGTTTCCATTCTTCTTCTCCAGACTTGACGGACGTGCGAGGCACATTGCTGGCCAGCGGAGGGCGGGTCTTTGCCGGTCGAGAGAAAACTATTTCTTGACTTCTCGGACGAACGGTTTGAGATGCGCCGCGACAGCTCGCATGCTGACGCTCTACTGCAGGCGTTCACTTCTTCGTGTATGTGTACCTAGGTATGTATATATCTATACAATGGACTTTTCGAAAATTCGGGACGTAGGGGATGTTCATCTCGGGTTCTCGGGGTTAGGAAGGAGATCAGAACGCCACTGAGAGTCACTCATCTCCCGCTCATGATACTCGGCTCCCGCTGATGATCCTCTCTAATACTCTCTATCGCGCCATCTGAGAATATCTGTTAATGCGCCTATCTATGGAGGTCAGGTGCTTCAGTGACTTGAAAGTGGTGACCTCTCGTGTGACATTTTGGTTGCGGTAGGAACGCACAGAGGTAGAGATAAAGAAAAAAATGACGATTCTGATACAGGCCTCCGCCTAACCGCTGTGCTTCGAGTCACTAGAATTCCAATCCTGAAGATAATTGTATGTAATTTCTAACGGAGATACTTCTGTTGATTGATTTTCATGGATACATATATCATCGTATCTAGTACTTGGTGGACCACCCACGAGCTTGGATCATTACCTACACGGATCCGGTACTGCAGTGTAACCACAAGTCTATCCAACAGGTCTTCTTCCAATTCGTTCCACCTCTCCGTAGCAGCTCGAAGGAGCAGATTCATCGATCTGGAGTTCTTCGGCATCGATGATAGCTCAGGTTGACGCTCGCCAGTGTGTGGAAGGTGCTCTACAGTAGGCACGGGACAGTACAGAGAGGAATTATGGAGGGATACCCGAAGTTAGATTTTCATCGACTATACCACCACCAAGTCCATTCGTCCGAAATACAGTTATCTTCCTGCAAGTAAACAAGGCGGAGAAGCGATGTTGATGATCGATGGATGCACTGCCGTAACGATCACGAACGAGAAATAACCAAGACGTGTCTCTGGCCGGATCACGTCAAGGACCTCGTATCTGTTCGCAGGGACGATGGCGCTCCTCTCTCCCCTTTCATGCACCCTCAGGTCACTACTATGAGCGGGCCTTGTTGCGATGTAGGTAGATATGAAGTGAGCGGGAGCTCTCACCCTATAGACTACGCGCGACCTATTACAGCACACCAGATTCATGTATAGCAGTAAGCAAATCTCGGGGTCTTCTGCGGTTTGTCATTTTTTCGTGGCATGTACCACGGTAAGTTATTGCTGATTCATACCGAGGTGGGGGAGGTGTTTGGATATGAGAGAGATGACAATCCGACTGTCAACATTACTCTTTACGTCCCCGTCGTCTTCCATTCACAAGTCTAACTATCCCCCACCCTTCCGGGAACCGTAGCCATACCAACTCTAACCCACTTCACCCCCTCTGGGGAGGGGGGTCTGACGTCGTTACCATCAACTCTCACACGTCGGGGTCGCTCACGAGGCTGAGAGCCGCCAACTGGCCCAGCTAGCCACGCGGGGTCCGTCAAACCTTGAATAGGGGAGTAGATGTTACCTTTGCCGCGGCGAGTCAGCACACCGCGGCCGTGGGCGTTGAAGCAATGGAAGCTTTCGACCTGCTTGAGGGATGACGGGCCCTTCAAAGCCAGGAGGGCTGGAGGATGAAACTCGTGGGTTAACACGTGGTACAGCATAGGTACCTAGTTACCTAACTATTGCGCTCTATTTCCTCTTCCCTCTACCGGTACCTCCCTTCTTCTAGATTTATCTGCTTCCTACTGGTTGGCAGCGAAGGCGGCCTCGCCTTCTCGCTTTACCGGTATGATTTGGGTATTGTATTTCTCGAACCCACGCCGGCGAGGCCGTCGACGCCGTCCCAGCTACCGCGAACTCATGCAAGACCGCCGGGTGGGCACAAGCGAAGAAGCAGCACGACCAGCGGACCGGCGATCGGTCACAAACGTTAATAGGGTTCCCCCGCGCTGGGCTCGCCGTATCGACGCAGACCTCGAGTCCAGACCCGCGCTGCCAGCGAAGATCCCTGGCCGAACTGCTCCCCCCACGAGTCAAATCGGAACCACCAGCATGGAGTTTGCTGGCATCGTGGCATGGCATGGTATGGCATGGTATTTCTGATTGACCCCTGGGGAATCTCCCATGGCCGGTCGTCGAATCCGGTGGGGAGGAGGGACCTCCGGTTCCTCGGAGTCTGGGGGTCTCCGGACAGAATCGTCCTGACTTTCCCACCACGGTCTGCGTATCAGTACGCACACTGCGGTTGAGGTTATCTCATTCCGGTACGAAGAGAAGGTACCGTAGATTCAGCACTCAGCACGACTTGGTAGTCGTCCACATCTACCTCCCGTACCCAGGGGCCGGGTCGGACCTCCCTCCCTCGGCCCACTCTCCAACCACAACAACGACAACAGCGATGCAAGAGACATCTGCCTGGCCAAGACCGCATAGCGCCCAACGTTTCGACAGAAAGGGGGACTTATCAGATCCACCCCCGATGCTTGCCTATTCTGAACCACAATGACCAATGCCTCAGCTCACGGGCTGCAGAACGCGGCACCCCTCAACGCGCCCTGGGACAGCGAGAGCAAGGACATCTACAGGCTGCAGGCGACGGCGCCGGTGTACGGGACGGTGGTGGGCACCACCGTCTCCTCGGTTGCCATCACGGTCGTGTCCATCTGCTTCAGTACGCTGCCACCATTCCATCTATTCTCCTCGGTCCGTGCGTGGTCAAGAACAGTCCTGTTGACTGACCCCGGTGCTGCAATTCAGCCCAGAGGTATTTGGCCATCCGGAGCTGGCGGAGGCTGCCGTTCATTCCATGGCGTACGTACTTACGGACGGACGGACGGGATCCCTGGAAGGCGGCCGCCTTCTTCTCTCGAAGCCAGAAAAGGTAGTACCAGGCTGACGAGAGAGAGCGAGAGAGCGCGCGCTCCAATCGCAGTGGTCTTTGTCATCTACGTTGACTCGTGGGCCTTCATCGTATCGACGGCGATCCTGCAGTACGGCTTCGGCGTCTCGTCGTCGTACTCTACGTGCACGGCGGCGACATACCTCTGTGTTCTATGCTACGCAACGACCAAGGTTTGGCTTGCCACTCCGCTCCTTCTCTACCTCTTCGATACGCCAAGGGGGAAGAAATGGTAATCGACCGTCGGAACTGACATATATGTCCAACAGATTGTAAGCCTGGACAGTCGCCGGGGGACGCTAATGCTATCCCGCACACCGGACGCGAGCTGACGAAGGCCATATGCCCGATGCCTCCCAAGGCGATATATTTATTCCTTGTCGAGCGAGCGGTCAGTCATGGGCGGGCCCCTCCGAAGACGGTGGCGCGTACGGACTGACGGACGGGGGCCTTCAGTTTGTCATTCGAGGCGACCGTAAGCCTCGCCTACGGTCGAAGCTATACATCTTCAACACCTTCGGGATGATCGGTACGCACTACTTCGCAGCGGTTCGGGTAGACGCCAGGTGTCTGTTGTGTGTGTGTGGCTGACGAGGCTCTCTAGCTGTCTACGCCATCATTGCTTCGCTGAATTTCGTCTTGTTAGTCTCTCCATCCCCGGCTCCCCTTGCCCGTCCAGTGTGCCCTGTGGTGGTGACAAGCATTGACACTGAGACAGTCGCTACGTGACATTTGTCGGCCCGACGTGCAAGATCGGGTGGCAGAAAGCTGCGTTGATACCCATGATATCGTTTGATTTCCTCGTGAATGTGAGCCGAGCTGTCTTGCAAACCATTCCCATACACCCACGCACCCACCCACTCACTTCTCCTAACCCTCTCACTCACTCCCAGAGGGCTGACACAAATGCAATATCCGCCCTCCACACCAAAGGCTTACCTCACGGTGCTATTTCTCATCCCCCTCTACCGTGAGTACCTGCCTACCAGGCTTTTTCCCTCCCTGCCGGCAACCCAACGGCGCCGAATCGGACAGTCGCGATGGATACCGTAACATAGTAATAACCAACAACCCGAGGCGCAGAAATCAGGAAGACCAAGGCGTCGCAACCGCGGAACCCGGCGACGGTCAAGCTGCAGGCCGCAGCCAGGCGGGCCCTCGTGGCCTGCTGCTGCACCACCGCCATCAGCGTCTGGTGAGGCTTTTGCCCCTGCCCCCCTCCCCCCCCCCCCCCCCCCCCCCCCCCCCCCCCCCCACCCACCCCTTGCCCCCCCCCCCCCCCCCCCTTCCCGTTCCCGTCTCCTCCGAGACTGCGGCAGCTGCGGCAGCTAGGTAGACCTGGAAGGACTAATGCCACGCACAGCAACCTGCTGGTGCTGATGATGCTCGAGGGAGAGTACGCTTGGGTCTGTCTGCTGTGCTGCAACGGCGATAGTAGGTTCTTGTTTTGTGCCCCTTGATGTTCCCACCCCTTTGCCCCTTTTTGCTCCTTACCTTGCCTAGACACACCCTTCATTTTTCTGCGTCCCCCCCCTTTTCCTTACCTACCATGCCTGCCTGATCTCGATTCGCGCGCGGAGATGTTCACGCGTAACACACACATACAGACATACAGACACACATTCTTTTTTCCCACGACTACGACCGGCGACGCTGCTCTCCACTGACACCAAATCATACCTACCTAGTAACCCTGTCCGCGGTGATCATCCAGTGGATCACGGCCAAGGACTGCGCGCGCGAGCGCCAGCGCGGCCCCCGCCCGCCGGGCCTCACGCACTCGGCCACCACGTCGGCGGCAGCAGCAGCAGCAGCAGCAGCGGCGGCGGCGACGCACGCCACCACGGCTGCTGCTGCGGGCGGCCCCCGCCATCATCATGGCCAGACGACGCGGCCGCGACCCAGCATCGTGCCGCACGAAGCGGACGACGCCGCCACCGCCGCCGACGACACGAGGCGCGATAGCGCCGCGGCGTTCGACTGCTGGTCGCGGCACACGACCGATGAGCAGCAGCAGCAGCAAAAGCAAAGCGGCGGGAACGGGCTCTTCTGCATGGTAGACGCCAGCAGTCGCCGGGATGATGATGAAGGAAGGGGAGGAGGAGAAGGAGAGGATAGAAGAAGGGGTAGCAGTGGTCGTGGACGATTACGAGATGGGAGCCGCGGCGAAGGTCAAGCAGCACGTGCTGTCCTACAACGGAGGCGGGTGGTGGTGGGGAAGCAGAGGGAGGAAGAAAAGGAGGAGATGGAGATGGAGGTTGTTCTCAACAAGGACGGGAGAGGAGGCATCACGACGACCACGACGGACGCAACGGACTTCGCCGTACTTCCTGCGCTCGAGACGGGCTCAGGGGGCGGCTTCCCACAGCCATAAACATAACCGTAACCGCAACCGTAATCGAAACCGATATTACACCTATATTTAAACTGACGTCCACGACATGTTCCGTGAGGCTCACGTAGGTTTGCAGTATGTATTCAGGTGTTCCAGTCGCAAAACCTGGCTCGGTAGGGATGAATCGATAACTACCTTAGAAAAAGCCCCCGAGCCCAAATGCTGCCAGAACTCCATAACCACCCTGCTCACGAAATCAATACACCGTGACGGCGCTGACGAAGCCGTTCTTCAACACCTCGAAGACCAACCCCGGGAACCCGTATAACGTAGTGGTGGAGTCCTCGGTGCCGTCAAACTTCTTCGCCGCCGCCATGCCGCCGTTGCTGTCCTCCCACCCGCCCAGGAACTCGCAGCTGCTGCCCGGGCTATCCCCCCACCCCCTGTTGAGGACCATGCCTCTCTGTCGCCGTTTCGCGTCGTCGCCGGGCGGATACGTGCTCTTCCACTCTTCCCGCAGTCGCTCTTCGATCTCGTCGAACGGAGTCTCGGAATTGATATCGGTCTCCTGCACTGCACTGCTGCTGAGATAGGCAATGTCCCAGCGGCACCTGCGATGTCTATTGAATGGATATGATCCGGGAGCATTGGCATGCAGGACCACTTTGCTGGCAACTAGACGATCGGGGATATCGTTTTTGAGCCAGCTCGAGCCCACGACCTGGTCGCCGTTCGTCTTTTGGGACGGCGGCGTGCGAGAAGGGGACTGGGGCGGCGATATAAGGATATCAAAACCCAGATAGAAGTAATTGTAAAAGCACTCCCCCGAAACACTACCCGAGAACTCATCCTCTAAAATCGCACTATCAGAATCATCCGACTCAGTTTGCGCTGACGACTGATCAGTGTCTGTGAGGTCTTCTGGTCGTTTGTATTCGCCACCGTTTGACCTCGATCTGCTGTGGCTCGCGGTCCGGGCCTTGTGGATGTACATCCTTTGGTCATTTTTCCGATAGATCGCATCCGGAGGACCCAACTCTGAGACGATCTCCTGCGGAGTCGTTTCGCCAAGGTTGATCCACATCGAAGAAGCAGTCCATTTCTTGAACAGCTGGAGCCGGCCACCTCCGTGAATCCTTGCCAGCGATATCTCGTCGGGGACGACTTCTTTGCTCTTGGTAAAGAGGAAAGCCGATTTCACACTGGGAAGCAGCTCGGTCCACAGATTTTCTCGTGCATGAGCCCAAGACTTGCCGCTGAATATGGCCACCGACGTAGCCGTCTGGCTTGCAGATGATGACAATAGAGACACAACGTCCTTCTCGGGAGAATATGCTGACGGGGGTAGGGGAAAGCTGAAGGCGACACCGGGATACGACAGGATGTATGTTCCCACATCATCGCCATCTTCCTCGTCGGGAGGGATGTACTCTCCAGCGTAGGTCGGCCCAAACAACCGGTGGTAGACATTCTTAAAAGCAGGACCGGTCGCATTATCTCCCGCAGGCCTGGTAGAGCTCAGAATACCCGGGGAGCTTGCGGGTTTCGCGATGTCTTTGTCTTGATAGGTAATGCGGTTCTTGGCGAAGTCGATGATCTCGATCAGGCGAAGACGCTGCTCTGGGCCATCGAAGCGCAAACGCAAGCCGTTCGCGGGGAGCGTCAGGGTTATGGGTTCGGTGACAGGCTGGGTCGGTGAATAGGCAAGATCTAATTTGGGGAATCGCTGGGGTTCGGCTTTGAGTCTCGTCAGGATATCATGGAGCGACGCTCCCAAGACTTTTGCGCCACATGGTCAGCTAACGTCAAGCGTACGGAATGGGCCCACGAGAGAGACATGGCACGAAAAAGGCATACTGATAAAGCCCAGCCCAACGTTGGGGTGTAGAGCTGCCGAAAAGAGCGACATGGTGTACCAATGCCTCAGGACGCGTAGTAGGGTCAGGCAGATGTCGACACGGTGGAGGTATCAGCGAGCATCGCTTGGAGCCATCGAGAGCGCAGCGCAGGAAGCAGAGTCCACGAACAGAGACCAGGCGCGTACGATTCGGCAGTATTATATCGGGGCGAGACAGAACGTGACGCGACAGTGGAGGTTAAGAGATCCAGAGGTATGGTGCTATCGCAGCTTCAGCTCGTAGGTACTTTGAGTACTTTAGCCGACTAACAGCTCATGGTACTCAGGGCGGAAGAAAGCCCAGTAACGAGACATTTACCAAGGCGAAGGAGTATGCTGTCATCAACCAAGGGAGAGGACCTGAATTGCCAAGAGAAGGAGTGATTCACGCCCAAGTATGAAGGGATGATGCCCTGGTAGTAGTCGTACTTATTAGCACGGGACAGAAGAGGGTGACGATAAGGAGAGTGTGGTGGTGTGATAACCAGAGGTCATACGGGCCGCGGGGCTGTGAGACGGGACGTCATTCGGCAGGCTGCAGCCACATGCACGAAGGGTTACAGTAGTGACCCCTGTAATTGGATCTATAGTAGACCGGCCTTTTATATCCAACTAGTGGGTGTTATCCTCCTAGGGGGACGCACGTGACTTCAGAGGATGTCAGCCCCACATAGCATCTCTACTTAAGTTTTGCTACGTCCACCACCAAATATTAAGTCACTTAACGATATTTCCACCCTTTCTCGCGATAACATGGAAAACTTCACTGCTACGGTCACAATTGACCATTGGGACCTACCTGCCATTGGGACCTACCTGCCATTGGGACCTACCGGCCATTGCCATTGGGAGTGTGCGGCCATTGCCATTGCGAGTGTGCGGCCATTGCCATGGCGAGTGTGCGGCCATTGCGAGTGTGCGGCCATTGGGGAGGGGGGGTGCGACCGGCCAAATCTGTGGGGCTACAGCCAATCAGAGCCTCCCAAATTTTCCACTGCACCAAGATTTAACCCCTGCAACCGGATAAATCTGAGAGGTCGTATCCAACTTGCAATTAGTCAATTAGTGGTGATTCCCTCACCAAAATTATATCAGGCAAGCGAAACCTATCCTATTAGCCCACTGTATCCTGCTAGAGGGCTATCCAGTTACAGGGGTCACTACTGTACCTTGGTACCTTATTGCCTGCGGGGCTGGCTGCGGCTGCCAGCGGGCCAGCAGCTGCACGTGCTTTACGGGCACTAGACTGTTCGCGGCCGCTGTGTCCTTCCCGTTTCGGGTCCCACAGAAAGGGTTTCCAGGGCAACCGGCGACCCACAGGTGAAGTACCGTGCCTTCTGTTGACGCTCCGACCACAGATTCGCGTCTCCTCCCCACACCCACACTCAACATCCATGAAAACGAAGACGTCAATTTGCGCCCCCTTCTGCTGAGCAGCTGGCTTTCTTGCCCCTCTCATGCCACTGATACCCATTTGCGCTCAAGTCTTGGTTGTCATCTTTTGTGAGCACATATTTACGCCTAGCTTTATCATCCACGCCGCGAGACATGCAGAGCCGCTCCACTAGGGGCGAGAGGCCCTCCACGGCGAGCAACACGCGCGCCGGCGCCATTGGCCGCGCCGCTATGCGACCCCCAGCTTCCCGCACATCCTCGCTCCGCTATCCGCTTCACCACTCCGTTTCCGCCTCGAGAATAGACCGCACCACTGCCCCGTCGCCAGCCGACTCCCTGGCCTCGGCGACCACGACGGGGACCAAGCGCAAGGAGCGCGACTTCGACGTCGATGGCATAGAAGAGACCAACATCAACGTGGTCGTGAGGTGTCGAGGACGCAACGAGCGCGAGGTACGCGAGAACAGCGCCGTGGTCGTCTCGACCGAAGGTGTCAAGGGGAAAAATGTCGATTTGTCAATGGGCCCCAATGCTCTAAGCAACAAGTCGTACAATTTCGACCGTGTCTTTTCCCAGGCGGCCGATCAGAGCATGATATATGACGATGTCATCAAGCCCATTCTCGAAGAGGTATTCTCCCTGCTCCCTTCAAGCCCAAGGCCTCGCTGACCGTGACGAAGATGCTGGCGGGCTTCAATTGCACAGTATTTGCCTATGGCCAGACCGGCACGGGCAAAACATACACCATGTCGGGAGACATGACCGAGACTCTAGGCCTACTGTCAGACGCGGCTGGTATTATTCCCAGGGTCCTGCATTCCCTATTCAATAAGCTCGAGATGGACGATACCGATAGAATCGTCAAGTGTTCCTTCATCGAGCTCTACAACGAGGAGCTCCGAGACCTCATCTCCGTAGAGGAGACTGCCAGACTCAAGATATACGATGACACGTCACGCAAGGGCCACGCTACCACTGTTGTCCAGGGTATGGAAGAATCGCATATCAAAAGCGCGGCCGAAGGAATCAAGCTACTGCAGACCGGCAGTCTCAAGAGACAAGTGGCTGCCACGAAATGCAATGATTTGAGCAGCCGAAGTCATACTGTGTTCACAATCACGTCCCATGTCAAGAGGACCGGGGAAGACGGCGAAGACTATGTCTGCTCCGGGAAGTTAAACTTGGTCGATCTGGCTGGAAGTGAGAATATCCAGAGATCCGGCGCAGAGAACAAGCGAGCGGCAGAAGCAGGTCTCATCAACAAGAGTCTGCTCACACTTGGTCGGGTCATCAATGCCCTCGTCGACCGCAACCAACATATACCCTACCGCGAGTCTAAATTGACACGTCTGCTACAAGATTCCCTAGGTGGTCGAACAAAAACTTGCATCATTGCTACCGTTTCGCCGGCGAAGAGCAACCTCGAGGAAACCATTTCCACACTAGACTACGCCTTCAGGGCGAAGAATATTCGGAACAAGCCCCAGATCAACCAGCTCATCAACAAGAAAACGCTGCTCCGAGAATTCGCGCACGAGATTGAGAGGCTCAAGAGTGAACTGGTTGCTACTCGGCAGAGGAACGGCGTCTACCTGTCCAACGAAAGCTATGAAGAGATGACGGTCGAAAGCGAGTCGCGACGCATACAAAACGAGGAAAAAGCAGCCCGAATCGAAATGCTCGAATCCAACCTGCGAAACAAGGTGCAAGAACTGTTCTCCCTGACTTCCAACTTCATGGGGTTGAGAAAAGACCATGATGCTACCAAGGCACAGCTGGAAGAAACCAAGGGAGTTCTTGACCAGACTGAGCTCGTGCTCGAGGCGACGCGCAAGACCCTTGCGGAAGAAACTCACCTTCGGGAGGCCCACCAGAAGACAGAGGAGCAGATGCAAGCTATCGGCGGCAAGCTCATCAGCACCCTCCACAAGACAGTGGGACACGTAGGCGGACTACATGCAAAGAACAAGAGGAAAAGCGACCTGCAATCCCTAAACCGGAGCAGCTGGTCGCTAGCCCAGGGCCAAGTATCGGAGGTCACCTCCCTGGTTGAAGACCGCGTGGAGGGTTTCCGCACCGAGCAGCAACAGCACATCTCAAGCATTTCGCAGCGCATGCAGTCGTTCGTGCGAGGTGAATTGGAAAAGCTCACGTCAACGCAATCGTTCCTCGATCAGAACCTCGAACTATTCGCTCAGTCTAAGAAAGAGCTGATGGACCAGAAGCAAACGTCGAAAGATGAGATGGACAATGTTCTCGAGGAGATCAAGGAGGTGCGAGATAACATCAAACTCAGAGTTGGGGAAAGCCTCCAGGCTATTGCGACAGCAGCCGAGACCATCGCACAAGACGTCCTTAGTGAGCTCGGAGCGTTTCACGGTCAGCTACACAACTCGTACGCCTCTCTTGGCCGAGAATTCAAGTCGATTTTCGAAGAACTTCTAAAGCATATTACAACACAGAGGCAGGAATCGGATACTCTGAAGCAACAGCTTCAGGGCGCTAGCGAAGCCATGGTGCAGTCCAATGCCTCTGTCTCTCAACGAATCCAGGAGGTGATCATTGAAGAAAGAAAACAGGCAGCGCTGGAGCGGCGCAATCTGCTAGCACAGATCACGACCCTCATCAACTCGCAGGCTGATGTGCAGGAGTCGCGCTTAGCTAACAAAGCTGCCTCCATTCAGCAGAGCGTGCAAGAGGGCACCAATACATTCGAAGGGAGCATGGTACAATATTCTCAAGGTATAAGTGAGTGGGACCAGAGAGAAGTGCAGTTCCTTGGCGATATTGCCACTTCTCGCGAGACGATGAAGACCAAGCTCCAGGATGAGTGGACCGTAAGTCTTGAGCAACACAACCTTGTCGACTGGTGCTAACCAAGAGACAGACTACGAACAAGCAGAGCACATCGATCCAAGACGCCACAAGATGTGTCCATGCAGAGACAGTGAGGGTTGTCGACGAGCAGATGCGGGACCTCGATGAACAGATGACTTCGCTGGATGACTTCGTTACCCGCGCCCGGTCCCAGAACGCGCATCATCATGAGCAGCACGGCAAGTCCCTGCAAGGACTCTCGAGCACGGTGGAGGCATCATACTCTAAGATCGGTGATCACTTCAAGACCACGTACTCGCGAGTGGAAGAGCTCGGCTCCGACATGGACGCAGACTCCAAAACCGCCCAGGACGCCCTGGAGCCCCTGTCTGGGACCATCTGCCAGCCTCTCGCCGACCTCCGCCAAGACATTGCCAGCACGGCTCTGCGGGAGTACCAGCCCACGGGGGACACTCCGCAGAAGACGAGCTACGAGTACCCCACGGAGCTCCCGCGCACGGCGGCGCACGAGAGCCTCATCGCCAAGCTCAACGGGCAGGCATCGGCATCACCCAGCAAGGCGGCGGCGACGATGACGGCCGCCGTGTTCGCCGACGCGGACCCGACGCTCTCGCAGAACCGGTCGCCCTCGCGGCCCCCCCTGTCCTCGGAGCACAGCTTCGCCCTCCCCGACCCGCTGTCGATGAGCCTCCGCGAGGTGCATCCCAACATCCACAGCAGCGGTGGTGGCGGCAGTAGCACGAGTAGCACGACGAACGTGTTCGGCTTCGACACGCGCGGGAACGCCACCATCCACGGGTTCAGCGCCAGCGCTCCGCCGGACAGTTCGCACGCCGCGGCGGCGGCGCTGGCCGAGGACGTGACCCTGCCGCTATTCAGCGGCAAGGGGGGCGGCAGGACGGCGCGGGCGGGGCTCAGCAAGTCGGGCAGCAGGAAGGCGGCCCCGCCGCTGAGCGCCGAGGGCAGGGAGAACCTGCCGATGCTCCTGCCAGGTGTCGGCGGCGGCGGCAGGGAAGTGTTCTCCCAGAGCGTCACTAGGAGGAAGAGCCCGCGCTTGAACTGATAGCCCTCCCTGCCCTTTTGTTGGTTTTGTGTGGTCTTTCGAGGGGCTTATGGCTTCTGTGGCAATGTTCGCATTTGCTTGCTGCGTGGAGTTTGAGGGGCATAGCCGGCCGGCGGGAATAGGGACCGGGAGAGGTTGACGTTGTACATATTCTTCAGGTGTTATTGGGACGGACGGGGCTGCTTCTTACTTACGGTTTTGGGCGTTGGCAGGTTGTTAGTAGTTGTAAACAAACCTTAGGTTGTTTGATTAATAGGCTGAGCATGATGTCAATGCATAACCGCATTTTACACTCGACTTCAGCACATAGGCTTACCTAGGTAAGCCAGTATGGTGCGCCTCTTCTAAAGCCTCTTGGGTTGTAGTTAGTTGGTAAGGCTTGTTGCCGTGGGTTTCTAACAGCTATTGTTTCGTGGACCTGGTAAGTGGGCCGCGTTCTTGGCCTGTTTATATATATTACTCTTGAACATTAATACTCTGGTCCTTCTCCAAAGTGTATCTATGTTCTTACTAGTCCGAGGGTACACATAAGTCTCGACTACGAATATTTCTATCGATCTCTTAAAGTATACCGACGCCTGAACGACCTGTTCCAGCGCTGACACTGCGAAAGGCTCCTAAACCTCACCGTTTCTTCATTCGAAGCAAGTCGCCTGGCTCATACCGAACCTTGCCAGACCCCATGGGCAACACCACCGGGGTCGGTCGACCTACCTGGCAGCTTGTAACCATGCCGGGGATAATGAAAGCTCTTGGCACCATTTACGGTAACCTACAGCTAAGGTGGATTGCCAGGTACCGCAACGTGCACTCATCTCACTCGGCGGTCACTTCCGGGTATCATGGCGTGAGTGACCACCACGGGAGCTATAACAGCGCCGCGGTTGCCTGTCGGGGCTGCGAGGCTGGAAAGCTCCTTATCGTACTTAAGAGAGCAAAGCGAGGCGAGCAAAGTCCAGCCGAGACACAGCCCGCACGGCCCCCAGGCGCATTGTTGTGCCCCTCTGCCGCCAGCCAGGCCCTGGGGCCTACTTGTACAGGTGGTGCTATGTCGGGAGCACGAGGCCGATCGCGAGGCTGACGATGGCTGTTAGCACGGGCCAATTGGTAGGGGGCGCTTACCCCCTTTCTTGTGCTCGCTCATTTTTCGTCATCTGTATTCTGTTTCTTCCCCCATTTCGCCCCCTTTCCAGCCTGAAGGCTGAGCTCGAGGGTGCTCGGCAGCGCGGCGTCATCGTCTGACTTGCCCACCAAGAACGAGAACCACCCGGTCGTGAGCCAGAAGGATGACGATGATGACGGCTCTGCTCCTGTCTTGGCCACGGCTTTTGCCAGCGGAACTGCCGCCTGTAGCGCCTCGGCCTGATCTCGCCTAACGCCCTGTTTTCTCTTCTCAGTCGCCCCTGTCTTTCATATGCGTTGAAATCGAGACTTTTCCGTCCCGAGGCGAGGGTAGGTGTTCTTTCCGGAAAGCCGCTATTCGCCCCTTACCGCCCTGCCAGTTCCAACTTCCTAAAACCGCTGCCTCCGTCAGTCTGGTGGGATACAGGCAGCCTGACTGGACGGAATACGGCCTGGGGAGACCCTCGTAAACAATGGGGCTTTTTTTGCATCGAAATCACGACATTTCCGTCCTGAGGCGAGGACCAGGTGTTCTTTCCGAAAATCCGCGATACGCCCCCTTACGGCCCTGGCGGTCCGCGCCCCCTTTTTCCCTTTCCCACTTTCCATTGCTGACTCCGGCAGTCTGGTTGATTACGGCAAGCTGGCTGGACAGAATCCGGCTTGAGGAGACCCTCGTCAACAAAGGGGCCCTTTCCATATCTGCTTTGGTCGGAAAGACAGCCCGCGCCCCCCTCCTCCCCTTTCCCCCTGAAGGTTGCTGACTCCGGCAGTCTGGTGGCATACAGGGAAGCTGGCTGGACAGAGACCGGCTTGTGGGACCCTCGTGAACACAGAGACCTCTTCCAGATCTTCTTTGGTCGGAAAGAAGACCGAGATTTGCCCCCTTACCGCCCTGACAGCCCGGCCTTCCCCCCTAAAACTGCCGATTTCGATAGTCTGATCGGATACAGGCAACCTGGCTGGACGCAATACGGCTTGGGAAGGTCCTCGTGAACAAAGGGGAGCTTTCCAGATCTGCTTTAGCTGAGAGCACCCTGGAGCATGAAGTATGACCCTGTGCCTCCGGATACCTAGTCGACGGCCCGGGGTTGTGAGAGAAGAACCAAGGCAGACTTGAGGCTCAAGAGAGGCGAATAGAGCCGCATCGAGCATGTTGTGTCGGGACCGTACCGTCGGGTAGAGATCCGAGCGTGTCGTCAAAGGTACGGGGGCCGGCTTGCCCGGCCCATCTCAGGCAAGTTGAATAGGGGCTCCAAGCAGCCGCACCGAAGGAACATCGTCCTCGACCCGAGCCAGCGAAGTTGCGGCATCGCGAGACACTTGGCTTCGCGTAGTCGTATGGCATCGGCCACCACCATCACCAAGGGCGTGATAGGAAGGAGGGAAAGGGGCTTCGGCGAGTCGCGAGTCGTGGAGAGGGCCGGCGCCGGCCCCCGGGTGGAACCTCCTGAGATCGGATCTCGACCGGGGCGAAACTGTAATTCATATCCATATCGAGGCCGAGACCCATGAGAAGGCAAAGTCTAGCTGATATCGTGAAGCTGGTTCGCTGCTTGGTCTCTGTGTATGGGGACGTCGTCGTTCGTCGTCGTGCTCATGGCAAGAGTCTGCGAAGTGTATGGCAAGACTTTGCGAAGTGGCCACCAAGACATGTTAAAAGCTTGGACACTGCGGTGGGTCTGGCTTTTGTGGAGCTGGCCGGAGTACTTCATTCTTCGCCTATCCTTGGGCAAAGATCAAGTAGACAGAAGATTCAGTACGGGGATCAAGCCTCTCGTGGCGAATCACCCCCGGTAAGGAACAAGTCCCCGGTATGTGCTGTGCCCTACCCAGGTGCCGAGATAAGATCATAGGGCAAAGCAGCAGAATGTAACTTACTCCATACTTCCCAGCATTATACGCAGTACTCCGTACAAAACCTCTGATGCAAGCAACCGCTGTCAACCGGCCCCGGACTCGGAGCGGGGCCCATTCGGACGGGGTCCTCGTTCCAGGGAATAGGACCAATGAAGATTCGAAATCACAAGAACTCAGTCCGGGCTGAGTGTCAAGGCTGGGAGCCAGGCCGTGAGAGTGAGCGAGCCTGATCTCGGGCCTAATGTGTTCGCCTACCAAGATCTCAAGATCCACGCCAAGAGTCAAGACCCCCGAGGTCGTCGGCGCACGTTCCGGCGGCTGGGCAGGGACCGGGGCAAGTTCTTGATCCTTCGGACTACGCCGGCGGGGTCGTCTGCTCTAATGTGACCCGCCATGACGCGAGGGGGGACGACGACTTCTACTGGCTCCTGGAGGCTGCATCAACTCCACGTGGCTTCAGCGTCCTCCTTCCAACCCACCCGTGCCACCGAACCGAACCCCCAAGGCCGTCTGGATGGTCTCTCTCCCTCGTTCTCAGCTCCAGCGCGACCCGGCAGTGACAGTTAACGGCCCTCGAGTCACAGGCAGCTGGAGGGCAAGGCGGCAGGCGAGCCAGCCCTGGTATTTTAAGCAAGGCTTAATACGTGCTTTTCAGTATGACATCCCGAGGGGGGGGGGGGGGGCGTAAGTGAGTGCTCCCCCTTTGGCGCGACTCCTCTGGAGACCCAAGATGGGGGCCCCCCCTGCAGAGCCCGTCCCTTCTTTATTGGCGAAGGAAGCGCGGCGATGCAGCCCTGCGCGGCGGCATATGTACGGCGCGGTTGTGTGGCTCATCTGAAACCGACAGCCCCAATAGCCATGTCGTCCCAGCGAGGCGGATGAGCCGACCGGCGTCAAAGGAGCCGAGCCCGCTCAGCCTCACGGTCGCTAAAGCAAGGTCTTCTATCTTCGTCGCGGTTGTGGTGTGCGTCTCTTTTCACGCCTTGCCCGGAGCCAGACGGTGCGCTGAGCTTACTGAGCATTGTTCCACTCCCTCTACTTCTACCGACATGCACGGTACTTCACAGACGGTAAGGTGTTCTACGAAGGCAACGCCTCGCTTATCTGGTGCCTGTCTGACTGCTGCGCACTGGCCAAGGCTCTGGTAGCCTGCACCTGTCGGCAGGGAGTAGGAAGGCTATCAAGATGTACGGCACAGTTTACACACTTGGAACTTTTGAAGTGGCACCGCCGCTTTCTGTGCCGCTTGGCTTTCTTAGCATCGATCGAGAGCTTGACTCCATATCGCCCTCCCGGCCGTGACACTACGTTGCCTTACCAGAGGACCCGAGGACCAGGTAGGACCCTCCTTGCTGTTACTGAGCTCAGCTTGCGGGACAGACCGTGCGTCGTTTCTCGACAAAGCACGACATCTCTGGTGGCACGTACAAGGGGGGGCATCTTGCCAATCACCAGTCAAGCAAGTCTGGATTCTGAACCTCATACCCGTGCCACGGGTCACGACCGCTCAGCCTGTCTCCCTGTCAGCTGCCTCGTCTCTCAGTGTTATATCCGGCGACCAATCTCCCGGCGATCGGAGTAAGCCAGTGAATGATGAGGTTGGATTTTGGGCCAAGTCTTCTCCATGAGAAGGCCCCAGCTGCCCCGCGTGTTTCGAATCCTTCTAAGCCTTCCAGCCGTTGCTGGCAGAACCCGATCAAGCGACGGATGGGTCTTTGGCTGCTTTGAGCAACAACCCAGCTCAAGGCAAAACCCTTTTCAGCTACGGTCCCCGTCCGGAGCCGTTCCGCAGGCCAACCCTCTTCCGGGTACTCCGTATATGTCTCCACTGCCGTTCAACAGGTGCTAATGCTCCATGTCCGGCCACCGTTCCGGACCCACAGACATGTCGGCCAGGGGCCAGATGGGTTGTCATCTACCTAGCTGCTGAATGAGGGAGGCGGTGACCGAGCCATGATCCCTTCCTGCGGGTAACGCATTATCAATCGCTTTTGGCTTGGCCATTCTGAGTCCAATGCGGCCTCGTTCCGCGTTGCATCCGGCGCATTGTGTGAATCCATCCCAGCTCGTTCTGTCACCAGCCCCGGGGTGGAGGAACATGGCTAGGCATACTGGGAAATACCAGATCTCGTGGTTACCCTTCCGTGGCAACCCCTTTCATCAAGTGGTATCTGATGGTGAACGCGAATCTCCTGACTGAGGGCTGAGGCTTGGGACACCGTCCCATCAGCCCAGTGTACCTTGGGGTCCATCAGTCAGGCAAGGGCCGTTGCCTCGTCTGCGGCACGTACTTGACTTATATAAACACCATGATTCCCTCGGACAACACCTCATACATCGAGCTCTCCATCAGCAACGATCCTCGAACCAAATCTTCATCTACTGTTCAACATACATCACTAGGAGACTTTGTCTTCTTGTCTGCCAACAAGGTGAGCAATCCGCCCATACTCTCGCCCATTGTCCCCTATTTCAGCTGTCCAGGTCAGTTGCTAACACTTTCTACAGCCGGAGGTGTATGCAAGATACAGGGTCAGCCTGAGGAAACCATAGCTACACCAGCCTGATCACATCAGAATCAAACAAACGCGGGTCATTCTCACGGATCTATTCCAGAGAGTAAGACAACGAGACGCGCCTCTCAAATTCGACCTTGAGAAGTCCCGGACTTGGGATAACCAAGGAGCGAGTGGAAAAGCCGGACCGCCACGAGAAACGACTCCCGATCAAGGGAAGACAACAAATAACAATACGAACGTAACTTATCGCCAAATCACTGCAAAAATGCCCGACGCTGGAACTGACACCACGTCCAACGACGCTGGGTCGCCCAGCCCGGACGACACCACGACCGATACGGGCCGAGGGAAAAGCCGGAGCGGATACAACTAGAAAAGCGGTTTCCCCGGGCCCGTCACTATGCACACACCACGCTCAATGACGCTGGGTCACCCAGCCTAGAGAACACCACGACTGAGACGGACCTAGAGCGAAGCCAGAGCGGACACAACTAGAGGAGCGGTTTCCCCGGGCCCATCACTATGCAAGACCCTCACGGGTCGGAGATCTCGGGGCCCTAAGACAGATCTCATTCTTTTCTTCTTCTGAATCTCGACGGTCATTCAAACAACTCTTTCATTCTGAATGTCGACAACCTTAAAAAAAAAATCTCATTCTCGACAATCGTTTCAACAACTTTTAAACAACAACTCGCGCCCCCCCCTCCCATAGAGTCGGACTATACAGGGGTACAACCGAACGATGTGATCAGGAGAAGATGAGGCAGCGGGAGAAAGCCTTCAACGGACATTTCCATTGGCATTGGCCTGAGCTTGCGCGAGGGCTCGGAGTAGCCCACGGGGGGTGCCGGGACAAGAGGGTCGACCCTACCGTGGACAAGGGCTCTGCCTCGCGGAGCAGACCAGTGTGTTCTTAATTTCCTTATATAGGGCGGGTTAATGGGTCTTGTCTCCTCTCTCTCCTAATTCTTTTGTCTCTGGGAATTATATAGTCCCTCACTACAAATCTGTATCACCACAATCATTAGAGAAACATTGTCCATACATCGTCACTGCTCTCTAAGTCAGGCACGGACTGTACGCGGGGGGGAGGCTCCTTTTCACCCAGCAGCCGAGTTTCACGATATAGTCGACTTAGTCAGCCCCAATCCCCCTCCCGACGGCACAGCGTAATTAAGGTACTTACATACTCTTAAGGACACACCAGGGGGTATTATGAGCAGATAATGTCTATTCATCGCCAGCAGTTCACTCTGCTAAGCGATCTATGCGCTCAAGGGTCGAAACTAATCAGTATGTCTCTCTAGTAGGCGCACAAATCGCGAAAGGGGCGGAAAGAAAAGGGCGGGTTGCTCTCTTTAAGATCATGGCACTTACATAAGTTATATAGAACACTCCGACGACCGTCTTGTTTTCGTTGCAATAAATTACCTGCGCTCCGAGAGAGCCTGTCCTGTTATTGCCGAATGTTTCCAGTCTGTCTCTCCTCGGAGCTCCGCATCTCCAGATGCCGCACATGGTCCTCGCCTGTGGGAGTACGCTGACTAGGCCACAATTTGGATAACACAACGGCCAGAGAGACTTGTGGACGACCTAGCGAGGCTATCTTCGGAGGTGGGCTTCTAGATCCATTTGTAGGTAGGTAGTTATTGTTGCGGGAAAGCAGAATCAAAAGCTTAACTTACTTTACTATCTATCCCGTTAGCTACTGCGCCTTATAAGCTAGGTAGATTTTCCGCGACGGTTATGTGGGGGTTGGCGGAAGCAGCCAAATCGGCTATTCACACCATGATGTCTCTTAGGCATGACACATCCACTTCCTTGGCGAGATAGTCAGGGGGTGGATGGCAACTCACAGATGGTCAGGCTAGATCTTGCAACTAAGTTTTCCACATAACACCTGACATATTAACACGAGTCTCACTATAAGTAGTCTTCTCATAATCCGCGCGAAGATGGATCCGCCTAGCAAGACTGCTTTTCGCGCCCAGCCTTCCTGCCCGGGGTTTTGAGTATGAGCAGAGGGCCCCCCCCCCCGCCCCTCCCCCCCCGCCCCCCCTATTTGTCCCGCCCAAATGCCCCGAAGATAGGCAAGTCATTAGCTAAGCCATAAACATGGTAACTTACTTGCTGGCCACTAATCAAACTTTGGAGACAATTGTTACTTCGTAAAGATCCCGGTGTGGTATCTGGTTTCCGCGGGCAGTGCGATAAGTTGATAGAGTTGGTCGATGGCGCTTCGGTAAAAAGGTACTGGCATTCCATCCAGCATAGTGCAATAACAAATGTCCCATGACGGAGGTGCTGCTAGGTACTTAGGTAATATCTGCTGCAGTATACTGGTGGCATAGATGGAAATCAAGATAGTAACTTGTACCTAGAGGTGATACTGCTAGACTTGAGGGAGTAGACAGTTTCACAAGAGGTCTTCGGTATTTTCTCACCGGGACGAGCAAGAAAAGGACTGGCGTTCTCATAACAATTACCCTAGGTTGTATTATTACGGTACCAGGGTTCAGTAGGGCAACGAACTTAGAAAAGCTAACAGAGGATCTTGACAAGGAGAGGTTAAACGGAATCTATTCTTTCTTATAATCAAGAGTGGCCGAGAAAAGTGTATGGCAGCTTCCTAACGGTTACTAGTGGCACCTGGGCACTAGATAACTGCGTAGGATATACAGCCAGAATGCATTTCCTAATCCATTGCTTCAACTATAATTTTCCATCTATTATAGCCCACCGGTACTTGGTTACACGGCCAAGCCCGAATAGCAACCTCAGGTCTGTGGATGGCATTTTCCTTGCAAAGGAGCGAGAGTCCGTGGAAGCAAGGTTGGACTGCGTGCTGGCCTAGTTGTGAGACAGCTTAAACCCGTAACTTACCCTAACGGTCACTCAACTGAGGCGCAGCAAAGAACGAACGCAGACGCAAAGGACGAACGCAAATGAGTCACTACTTCCAGCCGAGGCAGAAGCTCTTTCACAAACTCGCGGCTCTGAGTGGTGATCGGATAGCTACTTACCTACCTATGGGTCCTGCTACATCAACCTCAGTGCCATGGACCATATGACAGACAACAAGACGCAGGAGGGGACTTAGGCGGTGGCAAGTACCTGATGGGCAATGAATATCGTGCCATGGACGTTACAGTCTTGCACATAAATCTTTCACGCCAGCGAACATCTGAACCCTCAATAGAGCTGTACCGGCTTTATCTCGCGATATATTGCACTTTACGTTACTTGCGCAAGCGGCTTGAACACACACCGTACTACGCAAGTCCATGTCGGCCTCGCCATAGAATTGGGAGTCCGGGTGACAGCGCGGCATGATGAAAACGACTCTCCCAACCTATACTGGCAGTCCACGATGGTTGAGACTAGTCACGAATAGAAGAGTGCCACGAGGCCTCTTGCTGGTCATTTGATAGCCATCCTTGGAAGGCGGGCTCCCTTCCCCAGAGCGCCATCGGTTGACACACTGGTCTTCACCCAACTCTAGCAGCTCCAGGGCCTAGGTACCTTAGCTACCTCAAGCATATCTCTCAACAACATTCCCGCGCCGACAGTTCCTCGCGCGTGAGACCTGACCGACTGACTCGCAGGAGCTCTCCCGGGAAGGGCTCCTCAGAGGTCGCTCCCGTGTTTACCCAGCAACACCACGAAAGCCTGCCAGCACGCCGCGGAACCGCGAAGATATTCACGTGACGATAGCGCCTCGCGGCTCGCGGCGTCGCGAGTGCTCAACAGGCAACTCGGGCCAGCGGAAGAAGAAAACAGAGCACGCGGCGTGAGTACGACCGCTCGCTGCCCCGTGTGGTCGCGCGGTCGCACGGGAAAAAAGAGGTACCTTACCGGACCACTCGGAGACGGGATTGTCGTGCTCTCGCTGTGCCTGATCTCCTCTTTCTCTCTCTCTCCGTCCTTTTCCCGCTCCGTCTACCAACAGGGAGAACCAGGGCGGCAGTTCCTCTGTGCCAGGCTGGGATTACTCACACAGAGAGCACCGACGAGTTTCCAGAGGCCGACCATACCGGTGACTTGTTCTTCGAGTCTGACATCCGATCTCGTAAGGTACACGCACATCTCGCCGATGTCGTGAGCAAAGAAAGAATCTCGATGCTGATGAGCTGTGTGCGTGCGAGGGCACCGTCCGTCCTTTTGGCCGACTCAACTGTCTGTCTGGAAATCTGGGATGCCTGTTCTGGTCGGCGACGCCTCAAGCTTTGAGCGACGAGTCGAAGAGGACCCTTCGGCGACCTGGAAGGAGCCCGCCCCCTGCTGCGGCTCGCTGGCGGCTGGCAGGGCCCTTCCCCCCCTCCTCCGTCCTTCCCCCTCCCTCTTCCCCAGGATCCCGGCTTATCAAGGACCTTGGAGCGGGCAGGCCCGCTCGTCGCAAAGGGCCCATGCAGCTAGTGGTGGTTGGCGCCAACGACGTCGGCTTGAAGTATATGTTAGGAACGCAAGAGAGGAGGAGATCTTCATGATCTCGATGTATGTGGCAGGGCTTGCGCGTTTTTGGCATGGCCGGGTTGAACTCAAGCTCGCGATGGTCTCTTTATCTCAAGGGTGCGCGGGACGCAAGAACTGCCCGGAATGGTGAACATCAGCACTCTATCTTTTTAGCCCGCTTCCTGACAGGACAGACAGGCCGGGGTCCAGGACCCCTAGTAAAACCCCCCGACGCCTCATTGGCACCTCCCGGGGCAGTATTGCCGTTGTTGGCATGGACTGCGAGGCGAAGGCCGGAGCTACAGTAGCTTCGCGTCCAGACTGCCCGGAGGCAGCGGCTCGGGAAGCGCGACACATAATGCCGGGGCCGAGGGCGCACCCCTGCAGTGGGAGCCGGCAGTGGAGGCCGCCTTGGCGGTGGAAGCCGAAAGGCGGCCCATTCCCGTTTTCCGTTCTCGCTGAAGCCAGGATCACCGACCGGGGTTTCGGTGGAAGACTGAGCGGCGAGCGAAGTCCCTCACCGCTTGTGAAGTAACCTTGGGAGTTCGACGGGAGTAGCTGCTTGGACTGCCGTTCAGCTGTGTGGCTTAGAGAGGGGCTTGAGTGGTGAAAAGGCCGAGCAACAAGTGCCGCAGATTATGAAGATGGAAGGATTGTTGGCCTGGTCTAGAGCATCTGCAACTGAGATGCGCGTGCGCATGTGCTGGTCCGATCCCGAGAGCCAGAGCACCTGTAAACGTGAATGCCCAAGGCCACTGAGCGTTATTCGTGCTTATCTGGTCTTTCGGTTAGTAACGACATAGTTGCTTAACTCGCGACTATCGTCCCATTTGTGCTGCAACTGATGCGTTCGGCAGCCCTCCTTTCGGCGTAGGTCAGTCAGCAATCGCCTGCAGACCCATCCCCTCGGGACCCCATGAACACATTATATGACGAGGTGGCTGGGACTTTGAGAAGCGAGCCGCGGCTGCCAGGCTATTGAGCCCTTGTACCGGTGTACCGGTGTAAGATACTGCGTACGTATCAGAATGCTGAACGCTCTTATTATAGGCGGAAAGTCGGGAGGCCGGTCCGGTGGTGGATTTTCGCGCTCTGTGATATCAAATCCCAGTGATTTGTACGAATCCCAGGAACCGACACAGCGTACGCGTCATGAGAGAGGAAAGGGGTTTGAGCAGGGCGGCTTGAGGAGACCGGGCCGTTCTTGCTGCAGATTTATCTGTAAGCCAAGCCAACATCCGCGGCTGTACAGCTCCCATTGGGTAGGTACTTGGTTGACGGGCATCTGCAAATCATGCCAACAGCAGCAGGCGTGCGGTAGGGTGCATGACTGGCACCTGCGGTGTGACTTGGTTCCCGCGTGGAGGACAGCCGCCTCTTACCACCCACAGGATAAGTACCGGTAGGTCGGAAAGCCGACGTAACTAGTTCGTAGTTCGTATAAGCGCCTGCTGACAGCCTCTTTTACCTATGGCAGAGGCCTCATCGGACTTTGAAGATGGCGACGTGTGCCCACAACGGAACCCACCAGCGCAGCAAGTGCGGGCGGAGATGAGGGCTGTCGCAAAGACCTGCACGATAACGCTTTGGTCCACGTCTCGTCAAAAGCACTCCGGGGGGGCGATAGGCCGCGCCGGCGGCGTGGGTGGCCTCATGCAGCAATGTCCAGAGACAGCCAAACAACGTCGAACACGCAACAATCGGCTTCTCAAGCCACATGAAAAGCGGTGCAAGCAGCAGCACTATGCAAGCATCGACTGCAGCCGGGATCCATCGCGAGCCGAATGGGGGAAGGCGAAGCGGGGTTGATGCGGCCACGGAGACGACCAGGCCGACCAAGATGCTCGTCTTGTGGGCGGCCGGCAGCTCAGCATTTGTCGCGCAGTCGGGCAGGTCGGGAGGGTCGGTCATGGGATGGGCGGCAGCAGGACGATGGGCGGAGATCGGAATAAGCCCAGGAACTGCTACCGGTACGGGCTGGTACTGGTACAGATCACAGGAGAGAGAGCTGCGAGCTGCAGGCGGGTGATTGCAGCTTCATAAGATATTTTCCGGTATCCTACATAGGTAGATGCAACAAGAACGGTAAGTGAGTACGGTACAGGCTGAGAACGTGATACTTGTTGAGTGGTGGGTAGAAGCATGGAGCAGAGCGCGGAGGACGGAGGAGGACGGAGAAGGCCAGGCGGCTTCGGGTGGGAAGTCCGTGCGGACCGGACGGGACTGGCCTGGATCCATCCCCATTTTGCGGTCTGACTGATGACAGTGCGCCACACGTGCGTACGAGGCCCAGAAGCAGACCCAAGTCCCTGGGCTCGTCTTTACCAACAGCTTGGGTAGAGGCCCCGCTCGCCATTTCGTGCATGGTCATTGGTTGCACATACCATACTTTGTCGTGCTAAGGTTACGGCAGACACGGAGGATAAGTCGTGACTGTAGATACACATATCAGTAGTACTACCTACTTATAAAGGTTAGGCTATAATCAGAATGTTTTTACTTGAGATATTTTCTTGGTCAGATCAGTATCTATTCACTCACTCCTAGAGTACTCTGATTCTCTGTAAAAAGTGCTCCATGCCGTACGGTATGAGTTATCAGAAGGTTTCTGTAGCAGACGAGCGGTGTAACCGCGGTTTACCAGGTAATTACCTATTTGGGGCAAAAACGGCCCGGCTGCCCTGGGTGTCTGGGTAACACAAAGGTGAGGGCCGCCGAGGGCTGCCGAGGGTCAGGGGTCCCTCGGCACCCGCACGCCACCCGCAAGGCACCCCGCCGCCGGGACCCCTACCCATTGCTACCTCGGTCTTAAGTACCGGTAGCAGTATTTTATCCTAACCACTGCACTGAATGAAAGTTCCTCACTTGAATGAAGACTTGATCCGATGACTGCCAATGGTCATTCATTACTGTTCACCTGCGCCGCCCCCACGGAGTACTACAGGACTGCTACTAGACTACTACACTGCTTGTGGCCCGGAATATGCACGTACCGGTAACAAAAGTTGCGATACGGCCGTTACGCCTACCGCAGTACACACGGTGGGAAACATCACCGCTGCTACGCTATATGTCCGTGTGCGCATGCCAACAGCATCTGTGTCATGCATGAGCTTATTACTACCATACTACTCCGTACCGTTCATGAGTGTAGTATCAGACCACATGGTCTTACCATACCAACTATGCCTACAGGTACGCCAGAAAATGCTGCGTGGACATAGTTGAGCTTACCTACCGGTACCTTGCCTAACTTACCGGGACTGCATGGACCCGGCACGTCGTATACATAGACGTTTCGTACCCCTCGGGTATTTGCGCCAACGAGGTGCCATCCCAACCTCTGCTCAGGGGGACCCGGTCAGAGGCCCGCCCCGGACCGTTTCCCCATTCCCCCTCCCAGCCGGGGAGAGGTAAAACGAGGAGACCGAGGTCTTTTCTTTACTTATCTTTCCTTCAAGCTTATACTCCGTAAGTACAGTTCAATGGGGAGAGGGCTTCCATAACCACGGATCTTGTGACACCGGTAATGGGTCCTCTACCGAAGCCGTCTGGTAATCATCCGAACACCCGAGACGACAACGCGATCCGGGACACAGACTGGCAGAGGACCTATTCTTCACCGTCACCGACAATCCGGTGTGCAGTCTTGACTAATTCAAAGTTAGCAACCACGCAGCCGGGGGCCGCTGAGCTGCTTCCATCCCGGTCGACAGCACCATGCCAAGTACCATACTTACCAATGCAACCTCAACCCACCTTGGTCACCCTCTGGTCAGCTCTGGTCTGGTCTGATCATTCCCTATGGGCCTAGGCGCCCTTTACGTGGTATCCGGCGAACATGGAGCTGGTACCGTAGGTACCACGGTACAGCAGCTTCTCAGGCAGCTCAGGCTAGCTGATACCAGACGGCATCCCAACCACAGATGCGTCTTGCTTCTCATCCCAGCTGAATGCAACCCACGGTGAATGACTAAATATTTCGTATTGGTCGGTCTACGCCTCATTACTGCCGGACAGCAGCATGACCCTGCAAGGTGCCGAGCTGGTGGTAACCAACATCTTCGGTCAAGAAACCGACAATATACCGCACCCACCTGACTCTCACACAGACCATCTTGACCTGTCAAAGGTATAAAGGCTGGGGTTAAGCCACTACTTCCCGCAACTTGACACCTCGGCAAGCCCACTCTTCCGCCGTCTCCCGAGCCGTCTCCTCCCTCTAGCCAAAACGACGATAAGCGAGCTAGCTTACACGTGGAGTGCTGTTGTGAGTGGAGAGTTGCGGAGCTACCTGGAGCGGGATCCTACCCGTGAGCTTCGCCATATCCAGGGACCACCCCCACCTGCCTGCTCCTGGGGCCTTCGAAACTTCAGCCGCTGCTGCTTCACACGAGGATGAGCAACGTCGCCCTACCCTGGTAGTTGCACGTGTCGACAAACCGGTTCAACATGGCTCACGCCGACACACGCAAACCTTCCAACCAGAAGGAGTCGATTGGCTTCATTGCCCGTGAGCTGGCCGGGCTGAGCACCCGACTCCAGGACGTTCTCCAGGACCGAGCTGCCGAGGCTGATAAATCGTCTGGGCGTGGATACGTTATGGACGAGACGAGAGTCTCTCCGCAATCCGAAGAGTCTGAATATAACGTACTATCAGTAGGAGATAGTCCAATCACCGATCAGAACTCCGATGTCGTCGAATGCGGGCAGCGCGACGGCGTCGAGAAGGATGCCCGCCTTCCGAACGAATCGCAGGGTAGATCCCTTGACAGCGCAGACTATCCAGCGATTGCTGTTGTTGGCATGAGCTGTCGCTTTCCAGGAGATGCCACGAATTTGGAGGGGTTGTGGGATACATGCTCCAAGGCGCGTGAGGCCTGGTCAGAATGGCCGAAGGACCGCTTTAATCAGGACGGCTTCCATCATCCGAGCCCTGAGAGAGGAGGCAACGTAAGTAAAAAGAGTCACCGATGCTTCGCGGGCTAACCCCTTCATAGTTCAATGCTGGTGGCGGGCACTTCCTGAAACAGGGCATGGGAGAGTTCGATGCACCATTTTTCAATATCACTCCTACCGAGGCAAAGGTGAGTCGGCTAGCTCTGGGCTGGCGGACGAGGTCTCATCATGTTTCCTAGGCCTTGGACCCTCAGCAAAGACTTCAGCTCGAGAGCGCCTACGAGGCGCTGGAGAATGGTGAGTGACCAAACCAGCCATTGTTCCCCGACATGAGACGTCGTTGAAAGAATCTAATGATTTGGTAGCCGGAATTACCCTTGAGCGAGTATCTGGTAGCAAGACGGGAGTGTTCATCGGAACGTCTAACCATGACTATGAACACATGCTCTGGAAAGACCCCGAAAGCCTGCCTTTATACCATGCTGTGGGGGTGAGTGCATCTATCATGGCAAACCGGATTTCGTACTTCTTCAATTTGAGAGGCCCAAGTGTAACCACCGATACTGCATGCTCGTCAACACTTGTTGCTTTGCATCAAGCCTGCCAGAGCCTGCGCATGGGTGAATCCACACACGCTATAGTGGGAGGGGCGAATCTCATTCTCGAACCGGGCATGCTCATTCCCATGAGTTCTCTGAAGTAAGTGGGCCGAGGCCCGCCCTACTGCCCCTGTCCTGCACGCCGCTGAAGTGTCCAGGTTCTTCTCTCCCGATGGCAAATGCTATACTTATGACCATCGTGCATCGGGATATGGCCGCGGAGAAGGAGTGGGAACGGTGATACTCAAGCCTTTCGACGACGCCATTCGGGACGGGGATACCATTCGCTGCGTGATCCGCGCCACGGGGGCGAACTCGGACGGCCGGACCGCGGGGCTCATGCTGCCCAGCGGCGATGCCCAGGAGGCGCTCATCCGATCAACGTACGAGGCAGCACAGCTCGATCCCGCGCTCACGCGCTATGTGGAGGGCCACGGTACTGGCACCAGCGCAGGCGACCCGATCGAATCCGGCGCCCTGGGCCGCGTCTTCGGCGCGGCGTCGGCGGCCGCGGGCGCGCCAAGCGTCCGAGTCGGCTCGGTGAAGACGAACATCGGCCACCTCGAGAACGCCAGCGGGATAGCTGGCCTGATAAAAACCATCCTGTCTGTTGAGCGGGGGATGATACTACCTAATTCTAATTTCGAGAAACCCGGAGATCGCGTCCTACTTGCCGAACAACATCTGGAGGTCGGTCATCCACGTCTAAAAATGCACGCCGTAGACCCCAGCTGATTTAGAATAGGTTCCGACGAGTTTGCAGCCTTGGCCGGTTGAAGGCTTGAGACGGGCTTCGATCAACTCATTCGGTTTCGGAGGTGAGCCGCGACTGATAGCGACGGTCGGTCTGGAGCCTTGACTGATTGTTTCAGGCACAAATGCGCACTGCATCATCGACGATGCCGAGAACTACATGAAGCTGCGAGGCATTGCCGGTCATGTCTCCCCTATTCTCCCTAGAAATGAAATGCCACGGATGACCGAAGAAAGTACACAAGAAAGTTCAGTTACCTTGGCGACACCGCAGGTTTTCGTCCTCTCTGCAAACGATGCGCACACGATGAAAAAGCTCTCAAAATCACTCGCCTCGCATTTTACGGGATCAGAGGCTGGGCGCTCTCGAGATTATGTCAAGCAACTCGCCTACACTCTGCACGAGCGGCGGTCTCTTCTCCCATTCCGCGCAGCTATAGTGGCTTCAGACCCCCAGGAACTGGCAAGCAAGCTGGCAAACGAGGACATTGCCCCTCGGAGGACTTCACAACCCCCCAAGCTAGGCTTCGTGTTCACGGGCCAAGGTGCACAATATTCTGGCATGGGCCGCGAACTTTCAGCTGCCTACCCAGTCTTCAGGGAGACCATAGCGACGGCCGACGACCACCTCAAAAGCCTAGGATGTACATGGTCTCTGAGAGGTATGTGATCAATATAGATGGAAGGGGTCTCTACTAACGTGCTGCAGAGGTACTCTCTACCGACGATGACTCTAATCAGCTACGACTCGCCTCTGTCAGCCAACCAGTGTGCACTGCTGTTCAACTCGGCATCGTAGATCTCCTCGCCAGCTGGGATGTGCGGCCGACCGCCGTCGTCGGCCATTCCAGTGGCGAGATAGCGGCGGCATATGCCGCGGGCGCTCTGACGCTGAAGTCGGCGATGGCGGTGGCGTTCCACCGCGGCCAAGCCGTGGCCAACCTCAAGCGCGTCGCGCCCGAGCTCCGCGGCGCGATGCTGGCCGCGGGGGTATCGCCAGCGCAGGCGCGCAGGCTGGTGGCCCAGGTGAAGGCGGGCGAGCTCGCGATCGCCTGCGTCAACTCGCCGTCGTCGGTGACGCTGAGCGGCGACGAAGACGCGGTCGATCAGGCGGCGCGGCTGCTCGATGACCAGAAGCTCTTCGCGCGCCGATTGGAGGTCGATGTGGCCTATCACTCCCAGCACATGCTCTTCGCGGCGAATGACTACATGTCCGAGCTTCTCAAGGGACCCTCGATCCCGGACGGCGCGCCAAGGCAGTCCAGAGTGACTTTCGCATCGTCCGTCGAGGCCCGGGTGGCTGATCTCGGCGAGCTCGGCGCGTCATACTGGGTACGCAACATGGTGAGCCCGGTCCTCTTCTCGGACGCGCTGGCGAAGATGATCACGGGAAAGCAGGGCGACGGCATTGATGCGCTGCTGGAGGTTGGCCCTCATTCTACACTGGCGAGGCCTATCCAGCAAACGTTGGCTACTCTCACCCTGGACAGAGAGATCCGATATCTACCCACCTTGCTCCGAGGCCAGAACGCTCACGAAAGCCTGCTGAAGACTGCTGGGGGGCTGTGGAAGTCGGCATATCCGGTTGATATTAACAAGGCGAACGGACTCGAAAACCCCCTGACGAAGTTTGGTCCACTCCCTTCTCTGCCCCCATATCCGTTCAACCACACAGTCAACCACTGGCATGAATCACGGCTGAGCCGTGCTTACCGCTTCCGCAAAGAGGGCCGTCACGATCTCCTGGGGGCCATAGTCCCGGCAAGTACTGCAATTGAACCACAATGGCGGAACGTTCTACGCGTAACGGAGGTGCCGTGGCTCAAGGATCACATCGTGCAGTCGACGGTGGTCTACCCCGCTGCTGGTTACATCGCTATGGCCATTGAGGCCGCCAGACAACGGCATCTGATGGGCCGGACGTCAGAGGTGCAGATCAAGGGGTTCCAACTGAGGAACATCAGTCTCACGGCGGCCCTCGTGATCCCCAAGGGCGACGCCGGAGTCGAGACCTCGCTCTCGCTGCGGCCCGTCGCAGAGCGCGACAGGGAATCTTCTACGACATGGACCGAATTCAGGATCTTCTCGTATGCCGAGGGCCAGGAGTGGACGGAACACTGCCGCGGCCAGATAGCCATCGACGAGGTGCTCAGCCAGCCAGAAGTGGAGGATGAAGAAGACGACGAGCGCGAGCAGGAGGAGACATATTGGCGGGACACAATAGATTCGGAGTTCAAGGATTGCGAGAAGGGACTCCCAGATAAGGAACTCTACGACACCTTCGAGGCCCTTGGTCTCCAGTTTGGGCCGACTTTCCGCAACCTCCGTAACGTTACTGTCGGGCAGCGTTGCAACTCGAGGAGCGAGATCGAGGCGCCGGACACGGCAGCGACCATGCCGCAAAACACCGAGTTCTTCAACACTATTCACCCTGCGCTACTCGACTCTTGCTTCCAGGCGGCTTTTCCAGCACTTGTGCAGAGCGGCAGACTCAAAGACCCCATGGTGCCGACGTTCATTGAAGAACTGTCCATCCAAGCGAGCATTCCAAAGCAACCCGGCGCGACCCTGAGCGCCTACGCGTCTACGAAGCCCTTCGTTCTGCGCGATGCTGTTTCCGATATCACCGTCTTTGGCGAGAAGGACTCGGGGGGCTCTGGCCCAGCGGTATCTGTCAGGGGCCTCAAGACAACATCACTGAGCTGGGGTTCCAACCAGAAGGAGGCCGATCAATCGAGGAAGATCTGTTACAGCATGCGGTGGGTGGCGGACATGGACTTGATCAGCACCCAAGAGCTCTCGAAACTCTGGCCAGCTCCGGACAAGTCTGCCCAGCAGCACGCTGCCGAGTCACTAGCCATTCTGGAGTGGCTCGCTTTCCAGTACATCTCCGAATCTTTGAGTGAACTTACTGGCGCGGATCTGGCGCACATGTCGAAACACCACAAACAGCTTTACGAGTGGTGTCAGAGGCAGACACTGCCCTCTACCGGCGTCGAGACCGAAGGCGGCGACGCCGTCTTGCCGACCGCACACGCCATCCTGAGCCAGCCGGACTCGCCGGCCAAGAAGCAGGCGGCGATCGAGTTCACCCGGTCCCTCGGCGCGGAGGGCGAGATAGTGCGGCGCATCGGCGAGAGCCTCGTGCTGATCCTCCGGGGCGCGGCCGACCCGCTGGGCCTCATGGTGCAGGACGGCCTCCTCGGCGACGTCTACAGCCAGGATCCCAGCATGCTGCGCTGCTACGAGCTGCTCCGCGCCTTCGCCGCCGACCTCGCCCGCCAGCACCCCAACATGGACGTCCTCGAGATCGGCGCCGGCACCGGCGGCGCCACGGAGCCGCTCCTGCAGGCCCTCGGCGGCCTGTCCCCCTCCTCCACCTCCTCCTCCTCCTCCTCGTACGCACGCTTCGCCAGCTACACGTACACGGACATCTCGTCGGCCTTCTTCGAGAAGGCGCGCGCGCGCTTCGGCGGTGCCGGTGCCGGTGCCGGTTCCGGTGCTGCTGCTGCTGCGGCTGCGGCGACGCGGCTCACGTACCGCACGCTGGACATGGAGCGCGAGCCCGAGGCGCAGGGCTTCGCGGCCGCGTCCTACGACCTGGTCCTGGCGGCCAACGTGCTGCACGCGACGGCCGACATCGACGCGACGCTGGCGCGCGCGCGCCGCCTGCTGCGCCCGGGGGGGCGCCTCGTGCTCATCGAGATCACGCGCCCGCGCCTGCGCATCGCCCTGCCCTTCGGCACCCTGCCCGGCTGGTGGCTCGCCGGCGACGAGACGCGGAGCGGCAGTAGTAGCGAAGGAGGAGGAGAAGGGCCCCTGCTGGACGCGAAGGGTTGGGCGGCTGCGCTCCGGCGCAACGGCTTCGAGGGCGCAGCCCCTGACGTCTGCGAGGCCGACTACCCCGGCCCCTTCGAGATGTCCAGCCTGATCGTGAGTCGCGCGGCCGAGCAGCCGCTGATGCTGCAGCGGGAGGAAGGGGCGGAGGAAAAGGAGGAGGAAAAAGCGAAGACGCGCTCAGTCGTGCGAATCCACGCCCCGGGTAATGGAGCGAGCGCTCTTTCGGCTAAGCTCGAGGGGCTTCTGGAGGGCGTTGGACACACGCTAAAGCCTTTCTGCTGGGCTGAAAATGACTGCGAGGCGGGTGAGACACTTGTCGTTCTCGACACGGATGAAAGTGGTATACTGGACGAGCTGGACGAGACGAGATTCTCCCAGCTGCAGCGTGTCTTGGGTGACAGCTCTCGGGGAATCCTGTGGGTGACGTACGGCGCGATCGACAGCAGGCCCAGCGCAGCCATGGTGTCCGGCCTGGCTCGGACGCTGAGGAACGAGGACGCCGGCCTGCGGATCGTCACGCTCGACCTGGACCCGGAGACCCTGATCAAGACCGAAAGGGCCTCAGAACTCATCCTCCGCGTGTTGGATGCCCAGTTCGGCCCTCAGGGCCGCCGGAGTAGGAGCAGAGACATGGAGCTTGTAGAGCGCGGGGGCCAGCTCCGCGTCCCCCGTCTCGAGGCGCACGACGAGCTCAACGAGGCAGTGACGCGGGCCACGATGGATAAGACAAAGATCAGCGACAAGCCGCGGGAGCCGCCGCGGCCGGAGCCGATGCGCCAGCCGGGGCGGCCGCTGCGGCTGCAGGTGGGCACGCCGGGGCTGCTCGACACGCTGCACTTTGCCGACGTGGCGGACCGGGCGCCGGAGCTGGACGAGGACAGCGTCGAGTTCGAGGTCAGGGCCGTGGGGCTGAACTTTCGCGACGTGCTGACGGCGCTGGGCCAGATCGAGAACCCGTACCCGCTGGGCTACGACTCGGCCGGCGTCGTCACCGCCGTCGGCGCGCGCGCGGCGGCGGCCGGGCGGCTGCGGCCCGGGGACCGCGTGGCTGCGCTCGCCGTCGGCTCCTTCACGAGCGTGCAGCGCGCGCGCGCCGACCACGTGCTGCGGCTGCCCGACGGGCTGTCGCTCGCCGAGGGCGCGTCCATCCCGCTCGCCTTCGCGACGGCGTACCACGCGCTCGTCGACGTGGCGCGCGTCGGCCCCGGGCAGACGGTGCTGGTGCACAGCGCCGCCGGTGGCGTCGGCCAGGCGGCCGTCAAGCTGGCGCAGCGCGCCGGCGCCGCGGTGATCGCCACGGCCGGCAGCGCGGCCAAGCGGCGCCTGCTGCGCGAGACGTACGGGCTGCCGGCGTCGCACGTGCTGTCGTCGCGGCACGCCGGGTTCGCGGCCCGCGTGCTGCGGCTGACAGGGGGCCGCGGGGTCGACGCGGTGCTCAACTCGCTGGCGGGCGAGCTGCTCAGCGCGAGCTGGCGCTGCGTCGCGCCCTTCGGCCACTTCCTCGAGCTCGGCAAGCGCGACGTCTACGCCAACACGCGCCTCGAGATGCGGCCCTTCGACCGCCACGTCACCTTCGCCGCCGTCGACCTCAGCGCCGTCTTCCAGCAGCGCCCGGCCTGGGGCGCCCGGCTGCTGGCCGACTGCTTCCGCCTGTTCGAGACGGGGGAGCTCACGCCCGTCACGCCCGTCGAGGTCTTCCCCGTCGACCGCGTCGAGGCCGCCTTCCGCCACATGCAGGCCGGCCGCCACTCGGGCAAGATCGTCGTCGAGGTGCCCGCCGACGGCGCCGTCGTCCCCGTCGCCCCGCAACCCCTGCCCCTGTCGAGCCTGCCGCACGAGGACGCCGAGTTCCTGCGCGCGGACGCGACCTACGTCATCGCCGGCGGCGCCGGCGGGCTCGGCCGCGCCATCGCCCGCTGGATGGTCGACCGCGGCGCGCGCCACGTGCTGCTGCTGGCGCGGCGCGGCGCCGAGGGCCACGAGGACGCGCTGCGCCAGCTCCAGGCGGACACGGGCGGGCCCGGCGTCGTCGAGGTCCGCCGCTGCGACGTGCGCGACGCCGCCGCCGTGGCGGCCGAGCTGCGGCGCTGCGGCACGGGGGGGACCGGCGAATTCGAGCTGCCGCCCGTGCGCGGCATCGTCAACGGCGCCATGGTGCTGCGCGACGCGCTGTTCGAGCGCGCCAACGCCGCCGACTGGGACGTCGTGACGGGCACCAAGATCCTCTCGACGCGCGCGCTGCACGCCGCCGCCACCGCTGCTGCCGCCTCGCCGCTCGACTTCTTCGTGCTGCTGTCGTCGGCCTCGGGCGTGTCGGGCAACAGGGGGCAGGCGGCGTACGCGGCCGCCTCGGCCTTCCAGGACGCGTTCGCGCGGTGGTGTCGTCGTGCTGCCATCGCCGCAACGGTGCTGGACCTCGGCATGATCGCGGGCGCGGGCTACGCGGCCGAGCGCGCCGGCGCGGCCGACCACCTGCGTCGCCACGGCTACGCCCCCATCGCCCTGCCCGAGCTGTTCGCCATGCTGTGCTACGCCATGACGACGGCGCGCCGCGACAGCGACCATGGTGACGACGACGATAACGATGACGAGAACGGAGATGGGGGGTGCCAAGTCGTCTCGGGCTACGACGTCACGGCCGCACAGCACGTCGCCGCCGCCCTGTCCCCGTCGTCGTCATCCGCCACCGGCGACGGCGGAGTCGGCCTCGCGGACCCCAAATTCAGTCACCTGCCACGCATCCACCTCTCTTCTTCCTCCTCATCCTCCTCTCGCCCCTCAGACGCCGCCGGCCAGGCGGCCGCCGTGCCCCTCGGCCAGGCGCTGCGCTCGATGACGACCGGCGGCCGGGCGGCGCGCGCGGCCCTGCTGACGAGCGCCACGGCCGCGCGGCTCGCGGGCCTGCTGGGCCGCGGCGGCGGTGGCGGGGGCGATGGCGGGGGTGGTGAAGGCGATGATGAAGAGGACGGGGACGGGGACGGGGGCTCGGGAGCGCTGCTGGACACGCAGCGCAGCAGCGTGGCGGCGCTCGGCGTCGACAGCCTGGTGGCGGTCGAGCTGCGCAACTGGCTGGCCGCCGAGACGGGCGTATCGCTGCCCGTCTTCGAGATCCTGGCCGCGCGCAGCCTCGCCGAGCTCGCGGGACGCGTCGAGGCGGCGTGCGCGCCGCAGGGCGAGGGGGAGGGCGAGGGTGACGGGGAGGGCGAGGGGGATGGGGAGGGAGAGGAGCAGTCTAGCAGTAGGGATGATGATGGGGCAAAGGAGACGGTTGAGGTGCAGAGAAAGGGAGAGGGCGAGGGTGAGGGAGGTCAGGGGTAAGTAAGTGCGGGACTGATGGCCCCTGAGATTTGCGAGAGAAGAAAAAGGGGTGCCAAAAAAAAAGGGCGGGAGGGTGTCTGCTCAGTGCGACTCTCGCGCATGACTTACGATACTAGCATTGCCCGGCGGTGTTTTCCTTTCTCACGAACTCACGATTCTCCTTTAGATTTTCTTCCGCTACGCTACGTAGATGCTCAATCTTTCACCGTCGATATATAAAGTAGACAACAGACAGACATAGCCGAATCTCAGCCGGAATCACATCATCACCAAGTAACCTGGATTAAGTTTACAGATTGCCTGCCTGCCTGCCTGCCTGCCCTTCTTGGGACCCCATCTCATCCTATCCTGATCAGGGGCAGAGATGCTCATGGGTCATTGTCATGATTAGGGCCCATACTTTAGGTAGTCATGGTGATCATATAAGGGGTTATTGTCGCGTTTATTCTTTAGATCATAATTTCTTTATGCACGCACACCTTTTCAATTTTTCCCAGTATACGCACATCCTCTTATCTGCCCCATGGCTACCAGTGATCACCAGTCTGACGACTCTCAAGTAGAGGTGGCACCATCTAGGTGTTTGCTCGCGCTTGATCAATCCCGTTCCATCCCATCCCATCCCATTCCCATTCCCATCAAATCACAGCCTGCTGCTCGTCGTCGTCGTCGTCGTAGGGGGGCCACGCGACGACCCCCGGATCCAGGCGTGCTCGTCGCCGAGGTAGAGCTGGGCGCGCAGGTCGCCGGAGCGGGCGTGGCCCTCGAAGTTCTCGGCGCGGGCGCAGCGGCCGCACAGGCGGCCGAGCTCGCCGCTCGCGCGCGCGTCCCGCACCTCCTGGTACGTCTGCGTGCGCAGGTACTTGCCCACCCACAGCCCGCCCGTGTACCGGCCCGCGCCGCGCGTCGGCAGCACGTGGTTCGTCCCGATGCACTGTGCCATCGTCAGTCGGGGAAGCGCGAGCTCGGAGGGTAGGGTAGGTAGAGGAAAAGGGGAAGATAAGTCAGAGAGGGGGAACTGAGGCTTCGAGGTTTTGCTGCTTTTTCTATTTTTTTCTTCTCTTTTGGGCTTTCTCTCACCTTGTCGCCGTACGAGACGCACGTCTTCTCGCCCAGGAACAGGGCGCCGTAGTTGCGCATCTTGTCGAGGGCGCGGCGGGGCTCGCGCGTCAGGATCTGCACGTGCTCGCTGGCGTAGCCGTCGGCCACGGCGTAGGCGGCGTCTATATCGCCTATACCGGTACCATCGCCGCCGTTATCGCCGTCGCCGTCGACGACGACGATCTCGCCGTAGTCGCGCCACGAGGTAGCCGCCAGCTCGGCCGTCGACATGCCGCTGCGCAGGAGCAGCTCGTCGGCGAGCCGCGCCGTCTCGCGGCCCACGGCCTCGCTGGTCGTGATCAGCACGCAGGGCGAGTCCGGGCCGTGCTCCGCCTGCGACAGGAGGTCCGTCGCCAGCGTGAACGGGTCCGCCGCGTCGTCCGCCACGATCAGCGTCTCGGTCGGGCCCGCGAGCAGGTCGATACCGACTGTGAGGTGGGAGGTGGGGGCACTGGAGGTCAGCGGGGGAACAGTCGCTCGCACTGACAACTGATGTACGCTCCGGTGAGATGGTCCGTAGCGGGGGAGTAGATTAACAAGGGGTAGGAGGCCAGTGGAGGAAAGGCAAGTAGAACTGACAACGAAAAAAGAAATAGAACAAGGGGGCTCACTCACTCTCCCCGAATAGTTGTCGCTTGGCCTCGGCCACGAATGCGTTGCCCGGCCCCGCGATGAAGTCGACCTTGCGTATGGTCTCGGTGCCGAGCGCCATAGCTGCGATGGCCTGCGTGCCGCCCAGCAGGAAGATCTCGCTTTTCGCAGCCACGGTGGAAGAAGAAAAAGTCAGCCAAGCAGCCCCCTCATGTGACTCGTACACAATACCGGTACAACATGTACATAACTCTCCCCCCACCCGTCTCCCCTCGAGCTTACGAGGCGGGGTGGGTCTAGGCCAAGGGCGGATGAATAAGGGAAAGCAGGGGGTGGTAGACGTGGACGTACTCGGCGCCGGCGAGGTGCGCGGCGGCGACGGTGGCGTCGGGCACCTCGCCGGCGATGGGCGGGGTGCAGGCGACGACGTGCGGCACGCCGGCCACCTTGGCCGTCAGGATGGTCATGTGCGCCGACGCCAGCAGCGGGTAGCGGCCCCCGGGGATGTAGGCGCCCGCCGTCGCGATCGGGTTGTTGCGGTGGCCCAGGAACACGCCCGGCCGGATCTCCACCTCGAGGTCCGTGATGGTCCGGCGCTGCGCCTCGGCGAAGGCCCGCACCTGTTTTGCCATCGGCGGGGTCAGCGGGGAGGGCGTTAGACGGACGAGTTTGGACCGAGTAGGGGAGAAAAAAAGGGGCGGTTAAGGGGGGTATAAGGGGGGCAAGACTGGTGTATGTGCATGGGATGAGAGACTCTTCCCTAGGAATAGAATGAACAGACACCAATAATAACAACGAGCAAGTACAGCAACAAAAGTACTCACGTTCGCCTGCGCCTCCTTGATATCGGCAATAGTCTGCGCCGGCACGCGCGCCATGCTCTCCCGGATCTGCTCCGCCGACAGGCGGAACCCGCCCGGCGGCGCCCAGCGGTCGAACTTCTCCGAGTAGGCGCGGACGGCGGCGTCGCCGCGCGCGCGCACGTCGTCGATGACGCCGCGCACGATGGCCGCCACGCGCGGGTCGGCCGCGCCCGCGGCCGTGGCCTTCTTGCCCGCCGCCAGCGCCGCCGTCTTGATGTGTCGGACGCCCATCTTTGCTGCTGCAGGTTTGGGTTTGGCTTGGTTCGGGTTTGAGTCGGATTGAAATTGCTCGTTGCTGGTCTTGGAAAACGATTGACACCGCCACGTGAGATATGGTGAAAGGTACGACGACGACGGCTCTGGGTGAGTGAGTGAGTGTCTTGCGACTGTTAACGACTTGTATGATCGGCCACCGCGGCTGTTCCCTATCGACTTGATTGAGTGGAGGTTAGAATGTTGATTTCACGATGCCGGATTTATACTATGGTGACTGGTAGAAGTAGGTATTCCTCACAGTTTTTTCGCGGGTTGCTGCTCGTCCGTCTTCTTACTTGCTTCGAGCTCACTGCTTGCTGCTGCTGTGATTCGGAAATATCCAGGAACAACCCCGCCAGCGGCAACGAGACGTGGACGTATCGGATAGGTAATATACCGTATGAACAGCAATCACCACCACCATTACCACCACCACCAACCACTTTTACTACTATTACACGGTGAAGAGCGCTCCAAGAGGTTCGGGTCGTCGTGTGGGGGGACCCGAACGTGTGTGGAGGACGACGGCCCCGTTTGCGGAGGCGGGGGCGGGGGTCGTGGGGAGAAGGGGACACGCCATCATCGAGACCTACAGTAGACGCGCCGGAACCCGCTTTCTGGGGCCGCCATCGTCGGGTGACCACGGCTTGCTTCGCCTTTTGGCCATCGGGTCAGGGGCACGGTCGGTTTGGCGTGTGGGGTGGACAGTTGTACTTAGTCCAGGTCTTTGTATCGGCAATACCAATAACCCTGCGGGCTCCTAAGCGGGAAAGGATTGTTCCACTCAAGACTGCTGGCGTGAAAAGGCGGGTTAGTTGGGGAGAGTTAGCTGGCAGGCTGTTGCGAATAGAGACATCCCGACGCCAGAAGTGTCCACATGTCTCCTGTATCAGGAGGAGGCGAGGAGTCTCGCGCACAGAAGTCAGCTTGAATTGGAAGAGAGTCGCAGACAGCACATAAAATTCATGACCAACACCCAAACGCCCCTAGCGTTGCCGAGACGAGGCATGCATACGTCTGTGTGCAGTCTTAAAAATATACCGGGAAGACAAGTACGACTATGATGTTTAACACTTTCCCAAATTTTATGCTCCAAGGATGCGTGCTCTCCTCACGCGTAACGTGACGTTGCCCTGGGGTATAGGTCTGTGTAGACCTCCTCTCGATGAATCTAGGATCCTCGGTTGCGCTTCCTCCCCTCCCAGCACCGTCGCCGTCTGGACCGCGAAACCATGCTGATCAGAGACCGGTAGGCTGGCCTTACCGCGCGAAGCTCGCGCGCTCTTCGGGCGATCTGTTCTTGGGCCTGCTGGGCAGCCGCACAAAGGAAAGCAGAAAGAGGGCGATGAGGAGCACTGGTACCATCTGCGGTCAGACTATACTCGTTACAGCACGAAACTGCGCTACCAGTGGGAAGCAGAGCAGAGAGGAGAGGAGAGGAGAGGGAGGTTCCATGGGGGCTAGCTCTCTTGGGGGATCAACTTACTGACTGACACGCCGAAGTAGGGGAGGCCGATCCAGCCGCCGTTCAGGCGCAGGCCGAGGACGAAGAGGCCGGCCAGCATGGGCTGGGCGTAGACGGTGCCCAGGACCTCGGCCATGCCGACGAGGCTGTACAGCCGGCTCCGCTGGGAGGGCGTGACGTAGAGGCTCATGGTGGCCTTGCAGAGGCTGCTGGCGGCGGAGCCGAGGGCCATGAGCACGAGGCCGAAGACGAAGCTGCCGAGCCCGGGGCTCAAGGCGAGCACGAGAGCGCCGACGAAGAGGGCGGCGAAGGAGGCGCGCGCGATGCCGAGGTCGCGGTGGTGGGCGTCGCGCGCCCTGAGGGCCCGCGGCGTCGAGGGCCGCACGAGCAGGCGCGAGAGGAAGGGGAGCAGCACGAGCAGCTGGAAGATCTGCACGACGCCGTAGACGAACTGGATGTAGCCCGTCTGCGCGATCTCGATGCCGTACCGCTTGGACGCGAACTGCGCCATGAACTGCAGCGTCGAGTACACCGTCGGCACCAGCGCCAGCGCCATCGTGAGCAGGATCACGAGCGACGGCGACCGCAGCATCGACATGGAGCCCAGGAACCGGCGCACGGACCGCGCCATCTTGGCCACGAAGCCCGACTGCTGCTGCTGCGACGGCTGCCGCGACGGCGGCGCTGGTGGCTCGGGGAAGGACGGCTCGAGCTGCTTCTTGTGCTGCATCGTCTCCGGCACGAAGAGGAACGAGATGGCGCCGAAGAGGAGGAGCCCAACGGCGAGCCAGAGGCACGGCCAGGGCCCCGTCCTCTCCATCATGAGGCCCGCGAGCGCTGGGGACAGGAGCTGGCCGGCCAGAGTGCCGACGTGACATCGCAGGAAGGAAGTGCCCCTGTCGGCGCAGCAACAATTCAGTAAACTCGTCTGACTTTCAAACGCAACAATACATGTCGTCAGGCCAGGGGGGGGGAGGGGGAAGAGAGAGGGCGGGGCGCCACCAACCTGTTCTCCGCCGTCGTCTCGTCCGTGATCATACTCAGCACCACGCCGGCCAGCACGGCGTTGCCGCCCCCGATGATCTGGCCGGCCGAGCCGAGCCAGACGGCCTCGATGGGTAGGGTGTTGTGGAAGTGGGCGACGGTCATGACCCACAGGACGCTGACGATCAGGCCCGTCAGGGCGAGGGAGAAGACGGGCTTGCGGCCGATGCGGTCGGCGACGATGCCCCACGGGAAGGCGACGAGGAAGCCGATGACGGCCTCGAGGGCGGGGCCGATGGCGGTGATGAAGGCGAGCCGGGCCTGGATCGGGTCGGCCTTGCACATGGCGTAGTCGAGGTCCCCGTCGTCGCGCGGTGGGCCGCCGTCCCAGTCGGGGCCGCCGCCGTTGTTGTAGTACTGGTGGCAGAGCACGTCCTCGAGCAGGCGCAGGAAGGGCAGGTGCAGGAAGCCGTTGGACGAGGTCGTGATGAAGATGATGGCGCACAGCAGGTTCACCACGTTGCTGTTCTTCTTCACCTGCGGCACCTGGATGCTGCGGAAGCTCACCGCGCTCGCGATCGAGGCCACCGACAGCCGCTGCCGCGCCTGCGGCCGCAGCGACTGCTGGTAGTAGCTGTTGCCGCCGCCGCCGCCGCCGCCGCCGCCGCCGGGGACGGCCAGCAGAGGGGACGACTCGCTCGCCGCATCGTGATCGTGCGGCTGGTAGTGCCGGTGGTTGTAGTAGTCCTGGTGGTGAGGACTATTGTTGCTGGTGTCCCGCGGCGAGGCGCTCGCGGGGGGGTATTCATCGGCCATGGTGTCGTCGTCCGGCTCGCGCGCGCGTGTGTCACGAGAGCTACACTGGGCGTTGTTGGTCCGATCGACTGTAGTTTTGCAGAATTAAGTACAGTCGCTTCCTACGAGCGCACGCGACGTGGGCGTATGCGAGCGCCATAAGCAAAAAAGTCGGGCGGAGCTGGCATGATGAAGTCTGAAGAGATCCAGAGGAGTCGGGACAGGGGGTGATGCGCCCTCGCAGAATCCTTCAGCTGTGCCCCCCTAATCTAGCCCACGATGACATCTATTTTTGCCCTTGGCCGACCCGTGGTCAGCAACACTAGCAGAGAGTCAGCCCGAGGTGCCAGCTGAAAGATACTGACTGGGGTCGCGCCCATTGTCATGCACAGCCTGCCCCAGACCTCTTCGGTCTTCAACACCTTGTTATTTATTCATCAGACTCGACCCCCTTCCACCCGTCAGTGAGTCGTAACCAGAGATCGGGAAATGAGCCGAAGAGTGAGGTGAGATATTCGCACACTGCCAGGGACGCTTCTCAAATCTCGACACCGACTCTCCCTCTCCCTCTCCCTCTCTCTCTGCTTACCGCTCCTTTCCCGCTGCCAGATGAGGGAAGATGTCTTGATCCTGCGACCATGCAGCTGGAACTGGTCTCTGGCTGATCTCGGCCATCTGCATGCTCTGGTGTATTTAGTGGCTGCGGTGTGGAACGCGGCGACTGGTTTATTGGAGAAGACCATCCATCTATTCTTACCGTATGTGCTCATACGATTCGGTTTCTTTTGGTTCCCCACTCTTTTTCGGCTGGCAGATCAGTGGGAGGTGATTGGTTCGCTTGGTAGCGGCTCAAGTCATGTGATATCAAAACCCACCTGCAGTGCGCGCTGTCGGCCCCCTCCCTGCACCGCCCAACGCACGGGCCAAGAAGCCTGGGCTGGACTGGCTGGAGGAGGTCAGGATAAGCAAAGTCTTGGCTGCATGAGCCGATAAGAGTGGGGAACCAAAAGAAACCGAATCGTATGAGCACATACGGTATTGTCCCATCACCCCGTCCGCTCTCAACGGCAGAGATTATCCCCGACAGTCTTGTATTTTCGGGCTGCTGGGGGTACTCCGAAGGAATCGTGAGTACCTACGTTGCCGTATCTAAAATTAGGTACGGCGTAGTCCCGGCCCGATCGGCGTAGACCCAATGTGGCCGTGCATCTCGGCCCGTTAACCGCCGCCCACCCGGCTCCACGTAGCGGGCCATTACATAAGACGGGAGGGAAGACTTCAATAATGCGGATCACCGTACTCCGTAGCGGTATTTTATTTGCCGTACTTCGTTGAATTCACCTTATTACTGGCACCTTATTGTTTCTGAGCTTACTGGTCTTTGATGCGAATCCCGCTGAAAAGGTAATTACAGGTAATACTCTCATCTCGACCTCATCGCTGCCAGACACCAGGGACCAGTGTAGCAAGGATCCGTACATGATGTCAACCTTATCCTACCCATCAGACCCTACAGAAACACCTCGAACACCTTGGCCGTATCGAGGATCATCTTGTCGTACGGGATCCAGTCCTGGCCGGTTGCCTCGACCGTCTTGCTCGCGTCTATGCTGCTCTTGTCCGGTGGAACCGCGACTGGAAAAAAGGAAAGGCTCATAGTCAGCGTTAGGTACCATACTCCGGCCTGAGGGGGAAGGTAAGCGGGACAGCTCCCCGCCCGGCAGTGGCAGGCAAACCCAGGCCGGGAGGAAACCGGCGATCACGAACAACACATCACCACAGCCACGTCAGGGAGGGGAGGATACTAGCTAGGTACTACTCACAGCTTCCGGGCACGTAGCCCCTCCCGGGCTCGCCCTCGCGGATGCGGTGGCGCGCCGCCTCCTCCTCCTTCGAGTCCGGGCGGGCGGCGGCGGCGGCGGCGCGCAGCACGTCGGCCGCCGCCTGCGGGCAGCCGAAGTTGCCGCCGCCGCCGACGACGAGGCGCCGCCCGCCGGGGAGGCCGTTCTGCGAGTCGGCCGCCCACGCGGCCACGCGCGCCACTGCAGCGGCGGACACGAGGTGGAGTCAGCGGGGGGAAGTAAAGTTAAAGTACAGAAGTACTCCAAATCGATCGGGAGAGGGAATGACGAGTCGCTCTCGGAGTACCAGAGCGAAGGGGGGATGATTACATGGCTCGGTAAAAAGCGGACAAAGAATCCCCCATGAAAACGGGGAGGGTAAGGGGGCGAGGAAAGGGAAAAAGGCAGAGAACGACACCCTGAAAAAATGAGGGTAGGTAGGTAAAGCTCACCGTCGCGCACGTCGACGTGCTGGCCGTAGCCCGCGGGGCCCGCCGGGAAGGCCTGCCCTGACAGCACCTTCCACACGAACTCGTTCGTCTCGGCGATGCCGGCCGGCGAGGACGGCAGGTGCAGCGGCGGGCCGGCTACCCAGCTGTTGGTCGGGCGGAGATGTGGTCAGCAGCTGTTGGAGGAGGCAGCGCAACGCTTGGAGGTTGGATTTTGGAGGGGATAGAGAGGGGAGGGTAAGGGGGAGTAGGTATGATGCGACCGGTGGCTAGAAAGCTATCGCCCTGGGGCGGAAAAGGGGGGAAGGGGGGGGGGGGGGGGGGGGGGGGGGGGGGGGGGGGGGGGTAACGGTGGGTGTTGATATTACGCACACGGGGCACAGCGACGTCGCTGTGAAGCTTGGGCTCTTGGTGTTGAACTATTTAGCCCCAAAGGTTAGCATTGTGTTTTGTCAGGGGGCTACGGCACATGTGTCGTGTCCAGGGGATGCCTTGGGGGAGGGGGAGGGGGGAAAGGGTCCGTCTCGGAGTAGAAATCCGGGAACCAGCAGGTGAAGACCTGGTCGGGGGACATCAGTCAAACACTCACAAAGTCCCAGAAGGCGCGCTCGGCCGCGACCTTGCTCGCCGAGTAGGCAAGGTGGCCGGAGACCTGCTGGTCGCCGCCCTGCTGCTCGCGGATCATCTCGTCGACCTCCTCGTTCCAGTCGGCCTCGGTGTACGTGGCCACGCGGCCGCGCGAGGAGCGGATCGCCGCCACGCTCGACATGAGCACGAAGCTCCGGAGCGGCAGCCAACCCGTGGTGCCGGCAGTCTCGCCCTCGCCCTCGCCTTCGGCCTCGGCCGTGGCGCGGCGGGATGCCTCGGCGAAGGCCGACTCCAGGATGGAGAGCGTCCCGTCCACTGGACAAAATGCAGTCAGCTAGGTGAAGAGTTTTATCAGGATGTCGATCCTTTGGTTAGTAACGGCCGGGGAACCTCCCGAAACGGGGGCGGTGGGTGCCGGAGCGCGGAGACCCGAGCCGGCTCAACACGCAACAAGTACGTACCGGCTGTCCGGATCACCTGCGCCGGGTCGCTGATTTCCACTGAGAGCGGCATTGGCGTTGCGAGATGGGCGATGGCGCTGACGTTCTGGACCTGTATCGCGGTGCATGGTCAGCAGTACGACTCGGGCGCTATCTCCCCAGCCCATGCTTAGAAAGGGAGGGAGGGAAGGGGGAAAGGGGTGGTGGATAGAGTGGTAAAGAAAGAAGCTGTCCGGGGCGCATTGCCCGCCCCTCCTCTCGGCGGGGAGCCGACAGCTCAGCAAGAGTCGGCCCTGGACCGACCCAGACGGCCGCGGCGGAAGAGCAACATCTCCGGGAAATCCCGTCAGTCACTTCGGTAGGTAGCTGAGTACGCACAGCCGCGTCGAAGGCCCCCGGCGCCGTAATGTCGGGGACGCGGACGAGCTCGAACCTGCCGGCCGCCGCGTGCCCGGCCAGGTGCCCGGCCAGCTCGCGGGACGAGGTCGCGCCGGGGTCCCGGACGGCGCCCCGGACCGTCCAGCCGGCGTCCAGGAGGGCGCCGACGACGCGCGCGCCGATGAAGCCGTTCGCGCCGGTGACGAGGGCACGGCGACGGGCGGAGGCCATGGCGAGGTCGGGTGAGTCGTTGGTTGGTTGGTTGGTCGGTCGGGCGGGCGGTTTCCTTCGCTTTCCCGGATGCGCAGGAGTCAAGTAGAGAGAACGCTACGGTAGTCGTATCGGTACTTAGGTACCGATGGTAAGTCAAGGGGTAACTTGTAAGTCGTGAGGGCGAGACTGGGTTCTCAGGCTGTGGAGGATCTCCGACGGTCTCGATGAGCACAGCTCAAACCAAGCGATACATCGGGTCCGGCCATATCGTAGGAATAGCGGTCACTTATATACTCCTCCTGATTTTCTGTAAGTTGGTGAGCTGGAGATGAGCTGTTAGGTTGGAGGCCTGAAGTCATGGACTTAGCGGGCTATGGCCAGCGGAGTTAAGGACTGGGGACCGTACTTTGGCACATTAGGTACAACCCTCATTGGCGATGTTTATGGGCTAGACGCATCTGCTGCTTCGTCGCTTCTGCGGGTTTCGAACGTATCTGCCGGGTTTCCCACGCCGTATCGACGAATCGACTCTCCTAAAACTTTGAACGTCGTGACCAATGTCCGCTTACTCACTAACGATTCTCGGAGACCGAGGCCTATCTCGGAACAACGCGCAGCGGATGATCCTAACCACACCAGCCCATAACTAGACTTGCCGTCGCTAACTCGTATATTTATGTGTCGATGCCACTGTATCTAGACCTTCTCTTCACCATGAAATTTCTATACCGTCTATACGAAATCCTGCGCCCTTATGAGTCAAGGCAGAGACGCCATCAGAGGTCTGACAATCGTGATAAGTTTACAGCGTTGTTGCTCTTTAGAGGGTGGGTCTGTCTGGCAAGTTATCCTAATCCTCCCTCGCTCTCCTATTGCCAGTGAAAGGTCGCGGGATGTCATTGGCTGGAAAAGTGGGCTACAGCTCGGTTAGTCATTTTGCTACAGTGCACATTAGTTCCATCGATACCTTACTCACAGGAAAGTCAGAATCGTCAACGACCTCAGGAGACGCCTCCAACGCCTCTTCGTCCACATCTTCCGACTCGAAGACTGGACTGTGCTCGGCTGCTATTTCCCCACATGCCTCATCCTCATACCTCGTCTGCTTCTTGCTATCTACGCGGAGGGAGCGAGGCAGCTCGCTCCCTCCGCGAAGACTCTCGAGGCTCTTCACCGCTTCTTCGAAGTTGACTCCAGTCGCTGCTTCGTCAATGAACCAGTACTTGAGCACGCATCTGCTCCAGCCTCTTCTGCTGAGGACATCTGCGGCAAAGTCGGTATGTGAGAACATGTCCAGGAACATATCTTTGTGCAAAAGCATGTTCTCGCGGTCTGAGCCAAGTGTGTGCAGCAGCCATCGATTGATCCGATCAGAAGGACTGGTCCACTGGCCCAATAGAGAGGCATCCCAGGAGCCCATCATCAGCGCACCCATTCCGTACTCATCGTCCAAATCTGCAGGATCGACGACAGCAGGCACAAGCATGTCCGAAGCCGGCGACGACATGGAGCGGGTTTCTTGCGCTGCGGAGCCCTGGTGATCCGTTTCATTCGACTGATCATCTGGGTGAACGTGCCACATGCCGTCCCGGGTGGCCAGTGTAGACGCTCGCGGAACCACGCTTGGAGGATGCTCGCCGCCAGTATCTTCAAGGGCATCAAGTTCCAGCGTATTGTGCCTCATGGGCTGCGGCTGCGTAGGAATCATGCATAGGATCATCAACGATTCCAACGCCTTCCCATCATCTACGAAGTGGCTGCACTCCAGGTGCAGACGGAAAGTGTTTTCCCGGAAAACTTTCTTAGCGGCGTTGCACTGCCCAAACTTGTGTGCCTTCGAGACATGCTCGAGCATGTCATGATGGTTTGCAGCGCCGGTAAAGACATGGTCGCAGTATCCGCAACTTCGTGGATCCTCGCCCTCTCTCCCAACAGCAAAGAGAGCGAAACCTGGGTCGGTCAGAGCGGAGCACGACCAAGAAAACAATTTTCTTTTTCTTGCGACTCGAGGCGAAATGCCACTTCCATTCGTTCTCGCTTCTGAAGTGGCGTGTGCAGTGCCGGTATAGGCACCAGACAGGGGACTCCGCTTCATGTTGGCTGCGGACACGTCAGCCTGAACATGGCAATCGGCGCCTTGGTCAAGTCACCTTGATCTACGGGTGTGGCAACCCTCTTTGGTGACTCGTGATTCTTCACAATCTGTGGTTGAGAATTGGAGGACATGGCACTGGCCATTGACTGCAAGCTCCTCATACTAGTGACCGACATGGTTGCGATGGACTCGGATAGCTTCTCGAGTCGATTGAGCTGCTCCTGCGTCACGGCTGTCTTGTCCAGCACTTCGCTGGTCAGACTACAGGATTCCTCCACTATCGCCCTCGAAGATTGTGCTTTAATAGCTGTATTCAGGTCGAATTGGCTGTGCCGGTTAGCAAGCCGTATACTTGACCGACACCGAACACATAAGCTCATACCGTCCAAGTGTGGCAAGGCTCAACACCAACTCCATGCGTCGCTGAAGTATATCGGCTCGGAGGGTGCTGAACGACTCCTTGTTTACGGCAAACCAGAACTTGCTGAACCATGCACGAGCGCTTTTGCCGCTGGCGGGCTTGCTGGCGGACGCACTTTCAAGCCATTGCACTATGTCCCGACGACAGTCTTCCAGTTGGATCCTCAGAGATGCCGTGGCCACATCGTCTACCACCGGCTCAGGCTGGGAGTCGATCTTGCCCAACAACGTACGAACATCGTGTAGGCTCTGAAGCAAGCTGTCGGTGTCTTTCAGGAAGGTTTCTATCGTCTTCGAGGCGGTCGCGGCATCTTGGTAAAGCTCCCGTAGCTTCTGCAGACCGCTGATGCATTGTCCAGCCAGGCCCAGAAGTCCAGCGATGCTCGAGGCGGCTGTCAGCACCTCCATTTATTCAGGCGATTGCTAGCGATAGTCTCTCCTCCTCAACACTTCAGGTGCTGTTACGTGCCATCTTATGGCTCGGCATGCTGGGTATGGCGTCTGCGGTCAAGTTGTCAATGAACGTGTCGAAGAAATCTCGTATGGTACTTCGTGCATAGCGGACTGAGTCGTTTCAAGGTGAAAGATCAGGGAACATTCATGATATGGGATGAGAGTTGCGGGAAGGTCGAGGTGAGGGGGCGCAGCCTAGACACTGCCCAGCTGCAGCTCGACTCCGCGAGGTCGCCACCCTATCGCTTGCGCCCGAGCCAGGCTGTACCGGTAGTTACATTGGACCATGCAGCCAGGTCTATCATAGGCGCTGCACATACACACACACATGTCACGGTAAAAGTCCACCTAGCTTATCAAGGCGTACGTACTAGCTGACGGGATGTCGCTTTTGCATTCCCGCAACAACATATACCGCATGTCATGACCATACCCATATCTCACACTTCGTCCCCAGAACCATATTCCTCGTCTCCAAGCTTTTCCTCCACACATATGAGAGTTAATTAAGATCGATGCCTTCCAGACACCTTCAGAACTACCTCATCAAAAGAGCTGTAATCACGGGGTGACGCGGCCTCAGTGGCTGTGCTATCACGCTTCTTCATATGTCAAGGAAATTGCAACTTCAGGTCAACACCAAGGCAGTATACAGCCTCCTGGACTTCACTTTCCATATTCCCAAGCCGTTTGTCATGATATAGGAACGAACAATCCAGGTGAAAGCCAGAAAAGCCAAGAAGTCCTCCTTACGAAACATGATCAAGAAGCCTAAAGCTTTTGAACCCGAAAAGCCAAGAACTGGGTCAATTACACCCCAGCTATGAGTATCGGTTCAAGGTTTCCATAGACTGGAGGTGACAGAACAGCAGTGTACGAGCGCGATCCTGCGGTGGTTATACGCGTTCCCACCTTAATCACCAACACCAATTAACAACCGCTCTTCGGGATGGATGGGATGTATGGATGGATCCGGGAACTTACACGTACTCCAGATAGTCGTTGCTAACATATTGGACAGAAGGAGTAGACATTCATCTCAGCGGCATAATCATGTGAAGAATCACTTGCAGTTTGCATTACTCCATGGCCGATGGCGTGACCGCACCGTACAAGGTAGTGTAACCCGTGACGAATTACCACAAGATCTTAACTCACTACAGTCATCACAGCTCTCCGATGCCGCATCCAGAGAGAAAGCAATATATCCATACATATCTTATATATATATATATATTTCTCACGTCGGCACGGCCTGTCCCATCTGCCATTGAAAACACCCCAGATAACCCCCACAACCCCGACCACGTCGTGGAACAAGCCAACCCCAGCGAGGACCCAAGACTGCGCAGAAACTGCAGCCAAGTACTTGATTACACTACCATCCATCTACACACAGACCAGTCGCTTGCCCTCACGAAAAACCACCCGCCTACCTACCTACTTACCTAGCTATCGAACTTACTCGCTCCCCCTTCAACAACCCATCAGCCATGGGCGGCTGCCTCAGCTGCGCCAGCAACGACAGCGATAGCAGCCTGGGTAGCAACGACTTTAGTAGTAGCGGCCGCAGTCACAGCGGTAGCAGCGGCGGCAGTAACAGCGGCAGCAACAGCAGCAGTAGCGGTGGGCCGTCGGGCGGCCAGTCGAGCAGCCAGGGAAGCTCGGGCAGCGGAGGAGACTCTAGCGACGGATAAAGAATCGGTATCGACTAGGTCACGGATAGCTAAGGTAACCGCCCAATTACCTGGTTATGTAGTCGATCATTCTCCCTTTTCAGGAGTGGACGCGCGGAAATGGCTGACAACTCAGCTTTGGGAAAGAGCTTCTTAGGAGAGAGGGAGGGAGAGAGGGAGAGGCACAGCAGTGCTGGCTGGGTCAGCTGGGTCAGATCAAGATAGACAATCATCTACGGTAATCCTGGCTTTTCTGGGAGTTGACTGGGGTAAACGAACATTTGGCGCCGCTCTGCTTCATGGTGAGTTTCTGCGCTGGTTACCTGTTGAGTCTCTTTTGACGAAGCCTCGAACCCAATCGTTAGCAACTGATGCTTATCAGAACAGGGAGGTATCGAATGGGCCTGCAATGCGAGTAGATACACCAGCAGCATTAGCCCACCTCGTTGGCGACGCTCCGGACTCGGATATTTCGAGTTTTTAGATTGACTGGACCCTTTAGTTGATACTGCGCCGTGACTAGGCATTGGTTATCACTGGCGCTCTGCTTTGAGAAAGGTTACGTAAATGCTGATATAGGCCGCACGATTTATGGTGTGGCTTGTTTGCAGTTACGAAAGAGCCCTCGTCTGAGCATAGTGAGATATTCGAGTCTGTCTTTTTTACTAGTCTTTTTCACTTCGGGAGCCAGGACCACACGAAGCTATTATTCATATCCATCCCTTCTTCTCTTTTGCCCTTCCAAATACTCTGAACGGAACAATTCTGACGCAGATTAGTTCTAGCTTGACGGCCAAACAATCGGTAGCGCCAAACTAAGAAGCAAATCTGAATCGCCATCTTAAATTCGCTCCGTTCCTCCATTGTCGCAACTGTAAGCTGAACAAGACCATTCACCACAGTACAAGTCCATGAGTTGACTTTTGCCTTACCAGCCTCTTATACATTATCATCACTGCATTTCCAGTGTCAAGTTGCCTGATTGTACTAGTATTGAACGCAGTCTCCGCTTCATACTGGGTCCAAAGAGAGCAATGGCCCCAGGCGGATGCCGGCACTGTTTCTCGTGCCGTTAGATCCGGCCATGGCATGGGGATCCACGCATCACACGCCTACCAACTTTTAGATCTCTTCAGACTTGGGCTGGTAATTATTAGGCCGACATGACATCAGACTCCTGCATGGGACTAATAGAGTTCGACGTGTCTTCCATAGCAAAGACAGGGAGAGACAATACCTGATAACACCCTTACTGGCTTGTCAGCTGGTTCCGTCTTGCTTTTCAGCCGTACAATGTCGAGCGAAAACGAGCTGTCAAACGTCTGTGCAGTACCGAAACCTCTCCTCGAAAGGGGTCGCCCACAGCAGTAGCACAGCAGAACCGAGACACGAGCACCGCCGTTCCCCCCACCCCGAGTCCGATCCGACAACCATGAGCCCCGGCACACCGGGCCCGGCGGCCCAGGAGCCTCCGGCCTTCGTGGGCGAAACCAGCAGCAGCAGCGGCCCCGACGGGCATGAGGGGACGTCGTCGTCGTCGTCGTCGTCCCCGTCGCGGATGAAGGTCCCCGTGGCCGAGCGGGCGCTGCGCATCACCTGGTCGTGGTTCCCGTGCACCATGTCGACGGGGGCGCTGGCGAGCCTGCTGAGCCAGGAGCCCTTCCAGTTCACGGGGCTCAGCGTGATCGGGCGCGTCGTCTACGTGGTGGACCTGGTGCTGTTCGCGCTCTTCGCGACGCTGATCGCGCTGCGCTTCGGGCGGCGGCCGGCGATGCTGCGCGCCAGCCTGTCGGACCCCCGGGAGTGCTTCTTCTTCGGCTCCTTCTGGGTCTCGATCGCGCTGATCCTGCAGTGCGCCTCGGCCTACGGCGTGCCCGGGCTGGGCGGCGCCGGCGACGGGGAAGGCGGCGAGTGGCTGGCGCACGCCCTGCGCGTCCTCTTCTGGATGTACCTCGCGTGCGCCATGCTGCTCGCCGTCTTCCAGTACCACAGCATCTTCCAGGCCGAGCGGCTCGACGACCACGAGGCCGTGCCGGCCTGGGTCATGCCGGCCTACCCCTTCCTCGTGGCCGGGCCGCTCGCGGCCCAGATCGCCAAGTCGCAGGCCGACGGCAGCGCGACGCAGATCATCATCGCCGGCATCGCCGGGCAGGGGCTCGGCTGGATCCTCGCCCTGCTCATCTACAACGTCTACTTCACGCGCCTGATCAAGAGCGACCTGCCGCCGCCGAGCGAGCGGCCCGGCATGTACATCTCGGTCGGCCCGGCGGCCTACACGTGCGCGGGCCTCATCGCGCTCGGCAAGCAGGGCTTGACGCAGCTGCCGCCGCACTTCCTCGGCCTCGAGTCGGCCGACGCGCGCGACATCTGGTACGCGGTCGCGGTGCCGGCGGGCCTGTTCCTCTGGATGGTGGCCATCTGGTTCGCGAGCCTGACGACGCTGTCCATCCTGCGCGGCGCCCGCAAGATGCACTTCGCGCTGCAGTGGTGGGCCTTCGTCTTCCCCAACGTCGGCCTCGCCATCGCCACGAGCAAGATCGGCGTCGCGCTGCACAGCAAAGGCATCCAGGGTGTCGCCTCGGGCCTGACCATCGTCCTCTGCATGCTGTGGATCCTGTGCGCCGTCATGCACGTCAAGGCCGTCTGGACCCGTGATCTGATGTATCCGGGCAAGGACCCCGCCATCGACCAGGCCAGGGAGGAGATCGACAAGCAGCAGGGCAGAGAGAAGAAACAGGATGTGTGAGACCCGCATTGGAAATAGCGTGCGCTGCGGGATTGGTATTATGACTCACCAATATCAGGCAATATAATGATGGATGCCATATCAGTTGGCTAGGTACGAAATGCAAAAGGTGGGGAGTTCTTGAAAACAGACAAGTAATGGCTTCAATTCTCTTGCGAATGAATATCTGTCAACTTATTCAATTGTGGTGGTATCTCCCTTGGCTTTTTCCCCTAGCCCCTGAATCCCTTACCGCTCGTCCGCCCATATCCAAAATCATGAGTCGTAAGTTCCGCTACCGCCACCTCTAAGACCGCTGAGGCGACCGCCGGAGCAGAAAGTGCAGTGCGATGTAGGATACCACGCCGGTGAGGCAGAGGCCCGAGATGACGCCGAAGCCCATGATGTACTTGGGCTCGTCGCTGTCGGGGAAGAGGTAGGCGCCGTAGATCTGGGCGAGGTTGCCCATGGCGTTGACGAAGGCGAGGGCGATGGCGCGGACCTCGTTGGGCATGGCGCCGAAGGTGGAGGACGCGTACGAGAGCGAGAGGCCGTTGGCGGACCAGAGGCCGCTGGCCATGATGACCAGCAGCGCGTAGCGCGCCGTGAAGTCGTAGACGGCGCAGGTCACGACGGCGCAGACCGTCGAGACGGTCAGCCAGAAGGCCAGCACGACGCCGCGCGAGCCCGGCCGCCGGTCCATGAAGTAGCCCGTCACGGCGTTGCACACGAACGCGGCCACGTAGATGGGGATGGTCATGTACTGCGCCAGGTGCGAGTCGTAGCCCAGCCCCTTGACGAGCGTCGGGTAGAAGTACGACAGCGTCGACGAGCCGACGATGGCCATGTAGCCGACGACGAAGAGCCAGACGCGCCAGTTGGAGAGGGCCAGCGCGAGCGCCCGCATGTGCGACGGCGCCTCCTCGCTCGCCGCGGCGGGGTGCACGTTGTCGGCCAGCAGGCGGCGGATGGCGAGCTCCTTCTCGCGGGGGCTGAAGCGGGCCGTGTTGGCGGGGAAGTCGAGCAGGATGAAGCTGGCGACGAGGGACCAGCCGGCGGTGGCGGCGCCCTCGACGATGAAGAGCCAGCGCCAGCCGGCGATGCCGTGCACGCCGTCGAGCCCGTCGGTGATGGCGCCCGCGATGAGCCCGCCGAAGGCGCCCGACAGGATCGCCGCCGAGATGTAGACGGCGAAGCGCTTGGCCTGCTCGTCGCGCTTGTACCACGACGACAGCAGCAGCAGCACGCCCGGCGCGAACCCGGCCTCGAGGATGCCGATGATGACCCGGATCCCGATCAGCGTCTGGTAGTTGGGCACCCACGCCATCGCCACCGTCACCAGGCCCCAGAGCGTCATGATGGCCGGCAGGAAGATGGACGGCTTCGCTCGCGCGAGGATCATGCTGAGAGTACCATGGTGTTAGTTATCTGCATTCAAAGGGGAGTGTATAGGGGAGAGGGGGTCAAGGTTGGGGAGGGGTTTGCTGGGAGCTGCAGGGGGATTGCTCACTTGGAAGGAATTTCCATAAGGACGTAGCCGATGAAGAAGACGATCAGTGATATGGAGTAGCGGCTCGATGTCAGGTTGAGGTCTTCAGCCATGCCGGCGATCTTGGCGTTTCCGATGCTGTCCTGAGGTTAGTCACTGCATTGGGCAAGTCCACCAGGCCGCCGCCCTGTCTGTCACTCACTTTGTCCTGTCCATGTAGGACAGCAGGTACATCAACCATATTGTCGGAAGCAGGTACAGGTCGATCTTGCGGACAAGCTTCTTCTCCTCATCGCTACCGGGGACGTATGAGTCGTCGAGGTCATGCTGCGGTTTCGGCTCGTTCGTTTCGATATCGTACATGTCCTCGGCATGTTGTGTCAGGGAGTCGGACTTCGCCATGATGGGATTTTGTTGAGCGGAGGAGGGAACTTCTTCGTCTTTTTGGAAAAGGAGAAATGTCCTCGTGCGATGCTGGGCCCGGAGAAAAGAAGTGAGTGTCGGCGTCTGGAACAGCTTGTCTCAACCTCGACTGACGATCTTCTCCAGACACTTTATAAGAATTCCCCCGCGGTCTGAGGCTCACCGCAAACCCACGAAAAGCTGGAGAACTAGTATGATAGGGGGGTTGCCAAGAGCCCACCACGACTCCAGACCACCCCAGTTTCACCAACCCCAACATTCGGGCCCGACGTCATCTCGTGTGCGACTCACGAGGGGGGCCATGTTGTGGTACCAGGGGAAGCCGGGGGGACATCAGCCTTGCCCAGCCGGGTTGAGCACTTGGCTGGCTTGGGGCTGGGGAACACTCATTTCACCTCCGCCTGGGGACTCCGCATCGTGCTAGTCGAGGCACCGTCGCTGGCGCTAATCCTCTGAACGGTCCTGAACGGCGAGTACGGTCCACGTCGGCCGCGCTAGTGGGGGGTGGTGATCACATTTTAAAGGGGAAGGACGCGTCTAGGCCGCAGTGCCCCCGAAGCCCGCGAGACGCGGCTCGTCCGAGGCCGGCAAATGGCGCGGCGAGCCGAGCCAGAGTGCCGCCAGCCTCCAAGCCCGCGCGGTTGCAAAAAGCGAGAGCAACAACTAGAGGGCAGCGGCCGCGTCTCGAGCCTCTTCGCCCGTTCGTCCCCGAGACGAGCGGTCAGTTACCGGAAACCCTTCTAGGAGGCGGCAGAGAGGCGGGCAGAAGACCCTCGTCTCCCCGGCTCCGGCCTCCGCCCCCCTCCAAGCTCCAACCGCGGAGCCGCGACTCAAACGGCGGTGGGGAGAGGAGATGGGGAAATTCGTTCGGTGGAGGATCTGAGTCGAGTGCATTAGTTTCATGTTCGCCATTCGGCGCCTCGCGGATTTCTTGGGACGGCTTTCTTCCCCTCACTTCGTTCTGCTGTATAATATATAAGAAGCGGCTGGCGAGACAGCAGACTCGGTTGTTCAACCAAAACCATCACCATATTCATAACCCGTCCTCGAAGCTTTTCATACGATCACTCATCGACGATACCCATTTACGTGTGTCTCTACTGGTTCTTCTTTTCCTCCCTCAATACGCCAACAATCTCAGCCAAAATGTCTTCCACCGCACAAGACTCGTCCGCGGCCAGCGACAACTACCCCAGCACTCTCCCACAAGCCGGCCACAACTGGCAAGTAACATTAAAAGACAAGGTCATCACAAGTATGGGTCCTACCCTCTCTCTCTCCCCCCAACCCTTCCCTAGACGTTCTCTGGGTGCAGTCTCTAACGTCTCTCCGCGCGCACAGTCACCGGCGCGAACCAGGGCATCGGGCTCGGCCTCGCCGAGGTCTGCCTCGCCAACGACGCCGGGTGCGTCTACTCGCTCGACATCTCGACGCCGGGCGAGGACTTCGAGGCGCTCTCGAAGCGGTACCCGGGGCGGCTCGCGTTCGTGCAGACGGACGTGACGAGCGAGGAGTCGGTGACGGCGGCGATCGACAGGGTGGCGTCGGAGCGCGGGCGGTTCGACGGCATGATCGCCAACGCGGGCGCGACCAAGCACCAGCCGGCGCTCGACTTCACGCTCGAGCAGTTCGAGCGGCTGTTCGCGCTCAACGTGCGGGGCGCCTGGATCTGCGCGACGGCGGCGGCGCGCAAGTTCGTCGCGCTGCGCACCCGGGGGTCCGTCGTCTTCACCGCCAGCATGACGTCGTACCGGCCCAACCGCGCCGCGCCCTCGGCGCCCTACGGCGGCACCAAGGCGGCCGTGCGCAACATGGCGCACACGCTGGCCATGGAGTGGGCCCAGCACGGCATCCGCGTCAACAGCATCTCGCCCGGCTTCGTCAAGACGGCCCTGACGTACTACGTCGAGACCAGCCCGGACTGGGACACCAAGATGAAGTACTACGGCGGCATGCCGCGCCTCGCCCTGCCCCAGGAGCTCGGCGGCGCCTACGTCTACCTGCTCAGCGACACCGCTACCTACACCACCGGCATCGACATCCCCATCGCCGGCATCGTCGGCGCCTGGTAGATCCGAGATACCCCCGAGGAGGGAGGCCAGCCGGCGTGGGTCGGCTGATGGGCGGAAATTGCCCTTATTGATACCTCATAGATGTAGATGAACTGCATAAATACAGCGCTTGCATTTTTTCCTCTCCCACTTGCCGGTTAGAATACCCGAGGTTTTTGTCTTGTTTTTCCCAGAAATCCTCGACCTTGCCAAAGAATACCGGAATGTTATCATTTCAGTTACCACACTCACGCATAAGAAGTAGCGGCAATGTCAGCCGCAGCGGGAGCGTTATAAGTAGTAACGGTCACGGCAGCCGCCAATGAGATGGCGAAAGCCCTCTCAGCCAAGCAAGTGTGAAACATCTGGTTCCGGTTCACATGGTCCCAAATAACTGCTTGGTCGCTGGTAAGTTGGGGAGAGGAGTAGAATTCCCATGCTGTGAGTCACGATGATGAGATTGAAAGTCAGGTGAGAATGATTAGGACAGACGTCTTAGTTTTTGAAACTTCCTTTCTGGAAAGTTCTAATTTGATATATCATCGGAGAACCAAGACCGCCCCCTAGGCCGTCAAGTGGCGTATCAACATATCATCACATTTCATGGCCCGAGCCTTCGATCGATGTTTTCTTCAGTGGCTCCTTGTTTCCTGAATATGATCGCATGCAATGCCGTATCACTCCGTGGGTTCGTTGATAGGCGGATGATGAGCTGTGGCTTTATCATGAGGTGAACAGCGGTGATTTACTGTGATACACTGACGCAGTCTGCCAGCAAAAACGATGAGTAAACCACCTGTACCTACTTGAAACCTTCAAATTCTCAACTTTTCAAAATTGAAAGGCGGACCCTCCTTCTATTCCTGCTCTATCTCGCATCCCCAGAAAGCAACGTAGTCAGACGCTTCGACTGGTGCTTTCAACATGGCCGGAGGTCCGCCCAGATTCTTTCACATGTCCCCTCCCGTACCAGCAGTACCAACGCTTACCTGGTCTGCCTGGCCGTGGGGGAATGTACCACCTGCAATCCTCGGTGTTGGCGCCATGCCTGGAGCTGTCCTCCTTCCCTCTCCCCCGCCCCTCCCGGCATACATACCTTACCAGCCGCAGGGCCTCGCTACCGGCCCGATCTACTACATGACGCCCATGCAGCAGCAGCAGCAGCAAGCCGAACTTCATCGAGACGGAGCGAACCAGCAGAATGCAACGGCAAGCCAGGAGCATCACGGCTCAATGCTGATGCTGATAGCGACCCCGTCCGCCATAAGCCACCTCTTCCGGACCAACCCCAGACTGTACGAGCGGGTCTGGGAGACGCTGCGCGCCTTCTTGTCGGGCCCCGGACGCGTCGCGGCGGCAGAAGAGGCGGCGGCAGCAGCAGCAGCAGCAGCAGCGGCGGCGGCGGCGGCGGCGGCGGCAGATGGCGATGGAACACCCGACCCGGTCTTGGGCGAGGACGTCGTGGATCGTCTGGAGGTGCTGTACCGTCAGCGCCTCGTGGATGCTATCGGGTTGGACGACTATACGACGTACAGGGCCGCGATCAGGGACCTGGCTTGCTTGGCCTGCATGTCGCACCACCGGAGGTAGGGATGCACGTGTAGGTCTAGTTGAGGTAGGGAGACGGGTGGTTTTCGGTGATAGAGAGAGATGTCAAGAGGGATGGGCGGAGTCGAGCTGGCAGATGAATATCGTGGTTACAGGCCAAAGTAAGGTCTGCATAAGGAGTACTCTTTTCACCACCACCTTGTAGTACGGCATACGGTTTCTGGTATAGCCTCGTCGTTCTGGCGGCCCACGACAAAGCTTCTACTCTATACAGCCAATACAACCGATTGGTCTAAACCACAAGGCTACATGCGGGGAATGTCCTTTACGACCCCTGTCCCACGGTAAGTAAAACGAGATCAAGTGATCTAGTTGGTTGTCTGTAGTTATCCATGGTTGGAGAATGTGGAGTTGATCGGGTTGATTGCAGACCAACGACCCCCTTTCATTAACATGGCCTAGTACCATAAGTCAATGGTCACTCTTAATAACCTGCGAGGTTTCTGGAACCAAGGTTGGCATAGGCTTCAGGCTAACACAGTTAACAGTTAAACGACCACCTTGCCAGCGATTCAAGACCTCATCAAATCACACACTGGAGCACAATATTTTTTCCCACGATACCGTGACAGCTTACTTGATCCACAGTTGTTGAAGTTACGCATGTGTTCTTGGATATCTCCAATTGCTGAGATAGGTTGGAGCTCTACGCCAAGTTTCCGGTCCTTTTGCCGCAATTCCTCGCCGCAGTAGTCGCACAACTGATTCGACGCTTTGACCAACCGTTTTCAAGGCACCAGGAGCCGTCTATGGTATCCTGGGGGAGCAGAGCATGAGTACAACATCGACAAACAGGCAGCCCTAATTGGACATTAATAGGCCGGAAGAGTGTATCAGGGGCCATAGTAACGCCCAAGCAAACTAAATCACAGGCGCTGCAGTCCGTCGGGCTTCAGAGGCAGACGAAACCATCCCCGACAAACCGCCGAGCGTCTCGCCTCTCCCGGACAATCTGCCGTTGTCGCGAGACTGGAGCACATGGGGGATGCGGGAGGGGCGCGCGTGGCGGAAGAGTACCTAGGAAACCCGCGCCGCGGGCCAAGGGGCCGGCGAGATATTTAGCCTAAATGCGACGTCTTACCGGTACCTGGTTCCCGCGTTCGTTCGTCCCCGCGACCGGCAGCGAGCATCGGGCAGATAGCTTCTGCTCGCTTTTCCGCGTTCATTCTGATCGTTTTGGCCCTGAAACGGAGACCAGCGGCGCTTGGGGTGGTCAGTGTCCGGCATCGGAATCATTTCTCTGTCTTCCTCGCTCTCGCTCCTCTCCGCTGGCAGCTCCCCTCCCCCTCATGCGGACGAGATCGAGGACAAGGACGACGGCTGGAGAACGGCCCGCTGCGGCGGCTCTTGGAGAAGGTGATAATCACAAGGTACCGGTAGGTCTCTGCGGAGTAAACGCACAAATGAGAGGCCGTCATCTATCTCGGCAGAACCCCTGCCAACGGGACGAGAAAGCTCGTCGAAGCTCTTCGACGTCAGGCTTGCACTTACTTGGTGGGCTGAGGGGTCTGCGGGATTTGGGGGCGACTGGAGATTTTACCCATGCCAATCAACCCACGCGGAGCAGCAGGGTGGTCGCGTACGGTCTTCTCGTGCGCATACCATCGCCACACGGGACGAACCTGGTAACCCGTGAGCTTACCCGTATCTTGATTCCTCCTTAGCAGAGGTCGGTGGCCGCTCGCGAGCTTGGTCTGCAAAGCATGGCGGGCACTCGATGTTCATCCAGGCTTGTAGTCAAGCAAGGTACATTATCGTGCTGATGGGAGCCGGCCGCGGCAGCGGCAGCAGCAGCAGTAGCAGCAGGAACAGCAGCACGATAGGCAGATGCCGTAGCAGTAGCATCACTGCGGCGGCAATGGACCCCTTTTTAAAGAAGAGCCCATCCGGCCGCCTAGCCGCAGCCCCTCCATGCCAGTGCCGGCCTCGCATATAAGCCACCCCGACTCTTCTTCCGCTGCTCCTCTCCTCGTCCAGCTTCTCCCCCAATGCTTGCCCTTCGACTTTCTCGAGCTCGACTGCCCGCCCTGACTGCTGCTCGAGCCCACTGCCCACGAGTACTTTTACCACCATCTTCGTCTCCCCCACCTCCTCCTCCTGCTTGTCATCTACAGGTCTCACGAGGAGTGGCTGCGACTGCTACTATCCCCAGGTATAGCACGGTCTTCGCCAGGTCGATCAACACGGCCACCGCCGCCGCCGCCGCGAAGATGGGTCCCACGATCAAGCTGAACAGCGGGCACGAGATGCCCCAGGTGGGCTTCGGGCTGTGGAAGGTCGACAACGCCACGGCCGCCGACACGGTCTACAACGCCATCAAGACCGGCTACCGGCTGTTTGACGGAGCTTGCGGTATGTGATACTCACTTCGCCCATGCCTGTTTCCGTCCCCCATTTTTCTTTTTGTTTTTATGCTCTCTTCCCGCTCCAGCAAGAACAACTCGGAGGGAGGAGAGGGAGTTTCCTCATCCGCTAACTGACGACGGCGTGGCGTCCCAGACTACGGCAACGAGAAGGAGTGCGGCGAGGGCGTGGCGCGCGCGATCCGGGACGGCCTCGTGACGCGCGCAGACCTCTTCATCACGTCCAAGCTGTGGCCGTCGTTCGAGGACGCCGACCGGGTGGAGCCGGCGTGCCGGCGCTCGCTCGCCGACTGGGGGCTCGACTACTTCGACCTGTACCTGATCCACTTCCCGGGCGCGCTGGCCTACGTCGACCCGGCCGAGCGGTACCCGCCCGGCTGGCACGTCGACGGGCAGTCCAAGATCCAGCGCAGCGCGACGCCCATGCACGAGACGTGGCGGGCCATGGAGGCGCTCGTCCCTGGAGGACTGGCGCGCAGCATCGGCGTGTCCAACTTCCAGGCGCAGCTGCTGTACGACGTGCTGCGGTACGCGCGCGTGCCGCCCGCTGCCTTGCAGGTCGAGCACCACCCGTACCTGGTGCAGCGCGAGCTGCTGGCGCTGTGCCGGGCCGAAGGGGTAGCCGTGACGGCCTACTCGAGCTTCGGGCCGGCCTCGTTCCGCGAGTTCGGCTTCGCGCACGCCGAGCAGCTCGTGCCGCTGCTGGAGGACGACCTGATCTTGGGCTTGGCGGCCAAGTATGGGCGGGAGCCCGCCCAGGTCCTCCTGCGCTGGGCTACCCAGCGCGGGCTCGCCGTTATCCCCAAGACCGGCCGCGTCGCCGTCATGGCCCAGAACCTCGACTGCACCGGCTTCGACCTCGACCAGGCCGACCTCGACCAGATCACGGCCAAGGACCGGGGCATCCGCTTCAACCAGCCCTCGAATGTGAGTCCATCCCAGGTGCTCTCTCTGGCAGGCTTGTTCACTTGTCTCCTTACTGGCCGACTCTCCTCTTCCACAACCACAACACCTCTCCCTATTCCATTTTCTGGCCATTAGCCTTGTAACTCGCCTCCACTCTGCGAGCACATTAGTCAATCAAGAAGCTGTAGGCTCCGGATACTGACGCCTCATGATCCAGTACTTCACGACAGACAAGATGTGGATCTTCGGCTAGTGAGGCATCCGAATTTTGTGATCGCTCCCGTGCGCCACGGCGGACACGCTGCGCTGGGACATGCAGGAGGGCAAAAAATACACTCAGTCACTCATTCATGCGCGTAAGCGGGCGAACGCACCAACGAGTCGAAGACCTTCGCAGAATGATCGATATTGTAAAATCGACTTTTGTACAACGGCGAAGCACGCTCAGCGCTAGACAACTCGGAACGGGTGAACGGATGGGTTTAGGTAGAACAGAAATAACCTTCCGTCTGTGCCTCGGTAGCTACAGAGGCCGAAAGATGAAGTTCACAAACCCCAAACCCTTCATATCTCCCTGTGTGCCGGAGAAAGACAACTCCTTCCCCATCAATAACTTCGTATGCCACGTCGCAGAACTAGACCCATGCAGCTCGTGCCCCGCGTAGCTCCTGAACTCCATGGCTAGGTAAAATTGGTGAGGGTTCCCTTACTATGACAGTTCAGACATTGATGGCGTCAGACAGACTTGACGAACGCTAGTGATAAATAACAGTCAGCTGCGGAATTCTGTAGTTGGACGGCCTTGGACACAATACTCACTGGCATCGATTTGCTGGACCCTTGGCAAAGCCAAGCGCACTTTGTTCCGATACAGGGCGGGTTGTCTGAGCTGTACCGGATTACCCTCGAAATATACTGTCGTGAGGCTTTCCTTGTCGGCGAGTTCCCGCTCAATGTCGCCAATGTCTGAGAGCTGGTTGTAGCTGGCCCACACCTCCTCAAGCTTCTTGAGACCGCCCAGACCCTTCAAGCTCGTGACCGTGTTGTTCGATATGTCAATCGTCATCAGGTTGATATTTGATTCGAGTCCTTCCAGAGTTTCGATGGCGTTATGAGATATGTAGAGCTCTTCCAGTTGGGGCACCTCACGCAAGGGCGCTAGATCCTTGATGCGGTTGGACTGGATGCTCAAAAGTCTCAATTTGGGCAGTCCCCCAAGCCCCTTGATCTCGGTTATTTTGTTCTTTGCCAGCCAAACCTCTTCCAAGTTCTTCAAGGCATCCAAGTTTTGGATCTCCCTAATCCTGTTCGATCCGAGCTCGATTTGGCGCAGGTTAACCAAAGTGTCCAGCCCCTCAATCTTGCTGATCTTATTGGATACGAAGTACAGGTCTGTCAGCTTGGTGAGGTGCGCAACGTGCTTGATATGCTTGATTTTGTTGAAGCTGAGGTCGAGGGAGGTGAGGTTGGTGAGTTCATCAAGACCCTTGACATGTGCGATCAGGTTGTCGTAGAGATCTAACTCTTGTAATACGGGCCCTAGGCTGGACAGGCCATCGATCTGTTGTACCGCATTCTGACGGAGGCATAGTCGGAGCACATTCTGGAAGCGTTGTAATCGGAGGGCAGGGATGGAGACTATACGAGACTGTATCAAGTTGATCTCTTCGGTTTGAGGGTCTTCGTCGTCTAAAAGATCTAGGCAAGGAGAAAGAAAGGGTAGTTAGATGGAGGCCACCATCGAACGGGGGAACAGACTTACCTTGGTCGGCAACGATCTCCTCTCCCGGCAGCACGTTCTCTTCGTCGGAATATTCTGGATCGGAGATAGCTTCAGGGTTCTGTATGAGAGCGCTGCGGTCGATGCGCAGCTTGCCGTCCCAGCCTTTGCTATCCCTCAAGACTGGGCTTGGGTTTTCGACTCTGTGGTCAGAAGTCTCCACCTCGTTGGAAAGATCGGCACTCGGCGGCGCGTCGCCGCTATTCTCTGGCTTGATCTGTCCAGGCATGGCAGCTGTTGCGAGGTCCGTGGCCGAGGGGTCCAAGGCGATCAATGAAAATATAGCGGCACCCTCAGGCGGAAGGAGAGAGATAGTAGAGCCGGATGCCTCCGATACTACCTATTATTGTTTGGTAGTTGCAAAAGGTGGTTGGAGGAATTGTGCCAGAAGAAGGAATGGACAGTCCTGAAATGAATCTTTGGTACTCCGTACCTGCGTACTGAGTCGGGTGGAAGGGTTGACGCATGGCTCGAGAGGGGTCCACCATTCACAGTGAGGCTCTACGGAGTGTAGCCTGATTAGGTATAGCACATGCGTACGTGGGGGCGGGGTGATCCCGACAGCTCAGGACAGCTCATGGCTGGCCATGACCAATGAGCGGGTGGCCAAGTCTCTTGGCTTCCACTCAGAGAGCACATCCTCCATCCATCGACATACTACCTACCTACATACAGCCTCAACAGCCGATCTCATTGCCCCGTTGGAATACTCCACGGGACAGGCGGGATGCCCAGAACTCATCCAACTACATAGCCATCCTATCTATTCATCCAATCATGCTCCTGCCAGCTCTTCCGTCGCCGTCATGTTCCCACTCCGCCGTATCTCGCGGCTTCCCAGTCGGCGGATATGCCGAGCTGGGACCGTTCCCTCACAGCCGTCCGCGCCACCCGCCCTCGTGAACAACACTACACTGCTGCCACTGCTGGTGCCCTCCCGCCGCAGCATCCGAGCCTTCCACGCCGAGGGCCTGGCGCTCGCGCCGCTGGTCTTCGGCGGCCTGTTCGTCGGCCTGTGGACCTGGAAGTGCCTCGTGATGGTCGTCCTGCAGAACAAGATCATCTACATGCCGGGCCTGCCGCCCAACGCCCGGCGCGAGCGCATCGAGGACCACGAGGCAACGTGCGGCGGCGTCCGGTGGCGGGAGGAGCGCACGCGCGCCAACGACGGCACTCGGCTGGCGCTGTGCGTGGCCGACGTAGACCTGGGGGGACGACGGAAAGCAGCCGAAGCCGGGGCCGGGGCCGTCGTCGACGTCGACCCCGACCCCAACCCTACGGCCGGGGCCTTCTATATCCTCTTTTTCCAGGGTCAGCCAGCCATTGAGACGGAATTGTGATAAAACTCACTCGTAATGCTTACGACTGGTCGCAGGCAATGCCTCTTCCATCCCTCCCCGGCTCCCGGACATCTCGTCCGCCCTCTGCATGCTGAAGCGCCGCTGTGAGCCGGAGGCCATGCGTGTCCGCTGCACCATGGTGTGTCTCAGCTACCGAGGCTATTGGAAGTCACGGGGGCGACCCAATGAGAACGGCATCAGACTGGACTCTGCCGCGGCTGTTGATTGGATTTCCAAGAGGCACCGTGAGGTGTTTGGGGCAGAGGGTCCACGCTCGAAAATACCAGCAGGACTGGTCCTCTGGGGCCAAAGTATTGGTTCAGGTGTTGCCACGAATCTGGCTGCAGAGCAGAGCATGCCGGCAAATCTACGTCTGGATTCTCTGCTACTCGAGACCCCGTTCACTTCAATCCGCGCCATGCTAGAAGTACTATATCCCCAAAGGTGGCTGCCCTACAAATACCTTTGGCCCTTCCTCCGCAACCACCTAGACAGCTGGAAGAACCTAGGTGTCATGGCCGAGAGGTACAGTGACCCAGATCTCCGCCCAGAAGTATTTATTCTACAGGCAGGTAAGGACGAGATCGTTCCCGCCGAGCTAAGCCAGATGCTGTACGACAGGTGTCTACAAGTCGAGTTGCCTGTTACTAAAAAGGCTGTTGCTGGAGCCTTCCATAATGATGCGATTTTTCGAGGGGAGGGGAGAAGAGCTGCCTCGGACTTCCTGTTCAGGAGAATCGCCGCCGCACAGCAGAAATAGAAGAGGCCTCATGCATCGAGCAATGGGAATAGCCATCTCCCCCAACTGGATGACAAACCAGGTATTATACCAGAGTTAGGGGTATTCAATGTCGAAATAAACTTTGACTTCAACCTCGTTGCTCCAACCGGATTTGAGACCCATCTCCTTCCATGCCGCCTCGACATCTATATCGAGCACATGCTTGTCGCATCGATTGATAGTGACCGTGTGCTGAGGAATCGGCTGGCTCTGCATAGTCACCATGAAGTCCCGTTCGACCGACATGTCAGGGAGGCTCGAGATGTATACGCCTGTGGTCAGAGTTAGCTACACTCTATAAAAAGCCGTCTTCAATGTACGCCGCCCACACTACAGTGCCCTTCAACCCATGGGGTCGAGGCATTTTGTCTAACAAAGATTCCGGGAGACTTACCGAGGGTCCCGAGCGCTTTGAGCCGAGTATCCAGGAACACCTTCCCGGTGTGTAGCAATTCGATATGACTGGTGACGATGGCGGCCGCCCCCGTCATCTTCCCGACCAGGCCCAGGTTGGCCGCGGCCACCCGGCCGTTCGTCTCGCTGTCGAGCTGCGCCACGGGATAGGCGGTGTAGATGTCGGAGCCGCCGACGTCGAGCGCGACGCGGAGGCGGGCGGCCGGCGAGCCCGGGTCCAGCGGCGCGCTGACGTTGCCGGTGCCGTGCGACCGCACGACGTACAACGCCGCGCCCGCCACGGCGCCGGGGAAGCGCGCGAGCGGGACGAGCTCGAACAGCGGTCGCGGCCGCGCGTTGAAGAGGCCGAGGAGCGGCGTGCCGCCGCTCCCGGCCCGGCCGTGGTACGCCCCGACCTTGAGGATCGCGTCGTCGTCGTAGCCGGCGTACGGGTCGACGGAGCGGCCCGGCACGCTGGGCCGGAAGACGACGGTCCGGCCCCGGGGCGTCGTGCCCGTCAGCTCGTCGCAGATCAGCGCGGCGTCGTGCTCCCCGGGCGCGTCGGTGATGCAGAGGGGCCCGCCGGAGACGCAGCGCGCGGCCGCGTGGTAGCGCGCCCAGGCGTGGCGCGTCTGGAACACGTCCCAGTCCGGCAGCGCGCTCGGGGCGTGCCGCGTGAGCAGGGCGTTGTGCGCGTTGGCCCACACGTGCCAGGGGTGCGCGGCCGCCGGCGCGTCGGGGAAGTAGTCGTCCGAGTTGCGCGCCAGCAGGGCGCCCACTGGCCGGCCCCGAGCCAGCAGCTGCTGGCGGAAGAGCACCTGCGGCGCCTGGGACATGCACGAGATGGCACGGAGGCCGAAGTGGCGCAGCGCCGCGATGGCCCAGCCGTCGAGGTAGGCGCTCGTGAGGCCGCGGCGGTGCCGGGCCGAGACCAGCGTGTCGAGCATGTACTGCACGTCCGTCTTGACGCCCTCGACGCCGCAGGCCGACAGGAAGCGGTAGAAGTCGTCGTAGAACCGATCGACGTCTTCTTCGGCAATGACGGTCATGGGACTGTCGAGGCCAGCCTCGTGGCGAAGAACTGTGCTCGTCTTGTACCGCTTGGCCAGGTCGCCGCTGGCAGAGATGCCACCCCAATAGCCTAGTAACGCATGCCAGACAGCGACATGCTGGATGGCCGGGTGCTTAGAACGGATGCGTTCCACGGTGTCTCTGAGACCGCGCGGAAAGGCTCCTGGTTCGGCCTCGAAGCCTCTCCATCCACGTTGATATTGATCTGGACTGTCGCGGTCAATGTCTTGCCAGCCATCGTCTATGATAATGGAACTGATGTTGATCTCGTTCTTGGCTAGAGAATCCACCGCGCCGAGAAGCTTTTCGTCCGTCAAATTCTGCCCTAGAGCGTTCCACGTACCTGGCAACGGGTCAGTGGGCGTCGGGTGGAGTATGAATGAGGCTGGCAATGCTCACAGTAGCCCAGACCATCGTACCAATTCTCCATCCACTCAGGCTTTACATCTCCGTCGGGCTCTCGTAATCTTTCAGACGGCGAGCTCTCTTCTGTCGCGACGGACACAAGACTCCGCGCATGGTATATGACTGCTGCGAGGGCACTCTCAAAGTCGTCTCCAACGGCGGCCAATACCAGGCCATGAGACGGCGCATCGTTATCACTGCGTACCTGTATAAGGCAAGTCAGCAGGGCATGCTTCCTACTGGTGAAATCATTTCACTCACATGCAAGACAACCCGATCCGAGCCAGCACCCCTCAGAAGAGTCATGACATTATCAACGCCGCTAACACCCAGCAGCACGAGATGCCTACCCTCGCGGCTCAAGAAAGAACACATCAGGGCATCCTTATCTAAGCTCAAGCTGGACTTGCCATGCCTTGGGCCCAGCCACGGGGGCGCGTGACGCACAAGAGCAAAATACCTACGAGGTGTTAGCGAGGGCCGCTACGAGAAGAAACCACCTGGTAAGAAATGTGAGGGGATGGAGAACTCTCCAGAAGTAAATAGCAAAGTACTACAAAAGCCGAGGAAGTGTCGCCGGAATGTCACCTTGATGTTTCTGTCCCTTCTTGAACGCAAGATCTTCCTCGACTGGAGTGATGTACGGCAGCTTCTAGGGGAATCAACTGCTTACCGCAGGAAAGAGCCCCAGGGGACGCCAAGCTCGACATCAGCGAAGGCAGAGTGAGCATCCCCCGCGGCGCCGATGGCAGCCTCCACAGTCCAGAGCCGGGTCCGCGGCGCCTGGCTCGCGACGGACCGTACTCTGAGCTCGGGATTCAGTCTACATATGACATCCGAGAGGCCCTCGGCCCAGCGGCGATGGCGGTAGCAGCTCTCCGGGTTGTTGACAACGACCACGCCATCCTGGGCGCTCTGCGTCTCCTGAACCCACTGCCACGCCTGGTCCGCGCCACTGCGGTTCCGGTACTTGAGCGTGAAGGTGAGCGGCGAAGAAGATACGGACAACGTCGTCCCGAAGTGCAGACATGTAGTGCTTGAGTCCGGCGGTTGGAGCGATGTTGAGCAGCAATCACCCGGGGGAACTGGCGACATGGGCGTCTCTGTCCAGGCACCGCCGCCCGCCGAGTGCCACAGAGCAACATCCCAAGAGGCTTCTTCTGTCTGGCTAGTGTCGAGTTCCAGCACTACCGTGAATGGCACGCTCTGGCTTCCCAGTTGGGAGACCTGCCCCAGGGGTGGATAGCTTGATAGCCGGGGGTTCATTGTGGGCAGAAGAGTAGTATGCAGCACGGTAAGTGGGCACGTAGGTCTACCGTAGTTCAGCGTCGGCACATACTGACAGCCGTGAGGCTCGCAAAATGCAAAATGTAGGAGTAAATATATCAACTTGTCATCTGTATGACAGACAGATTGAGGGCTTATCCGAACTATCGCCAGCTGGTCATGGAAATTCCATACATCTGACACTCATAGCTAGGGCAGTGAGTGTAATGTGTAGCATGCCTCGGCGGCGGACGAAGCCCACGGAGGAGGTCTGGGGAGGATGACGGAAGCTCCCGCTGCAGGTCCGGGTCCGATAGATCTGGAGCTTGATTAGGGGGGGTTGCCCACACGGATTGGCCAATGAGAGGGTGATTATTCTACCCCCTAAGTAGTGTGGCCAAAGTGTGGCGGTGTATACCTGCCTCCCGCTTGAATGCGTGGCTGGCACGGCTGGACGGGTGAGTTAGCGCCACAGTGTTGACACCTCAGGCCATCCAAAATTTGAGCTCTCGATAGCCGAAACGCTCCTGTCGAAAGCATCATCAAACCGCTCATCTCAACCCATCCGCCTCCCCACGCACCGCAATGGCGTCCCGGAGACTCGCACTGAACCTCGCCCAGGGCGTGCGCAACCGCGCAGGCCCCTCCGCCCTCCGGCCCTTCCAGCGAGGCTTTGCTACCCCCGTGACGCCCCCTGCCACCGCCCAGACCCAGACCTCAACACTGAAGAACGGCCTGACGGTAAGCTGCCCGTCTGCCAATTGAGCCACCGCGTGCTGCCGCGCCCGAGTCTGACCCGAGAAAAAGGTTGCCACAGAATATTCGCCATGGGCGCAGACCTCGACAGTAGGCGTCTGGATCGATGCCGGCTCGAGAGCCGAGACGGCCGAGACCAACGGCACCGCACACTTCCTGGAGCATCTTGCTTTCAAGGTACGCCTCTCTGTGCCTGAGCAGCCTATCTCGGCATATCTGACCGCTTCACAGGGTACAGAAAAACGAAACCAACAGCAAATAGAGCTCCAGATCGAGAACATGGGTGCTCACCTTAACGCCTACACCTCTGTGCGTCAGCCAATCCACATCGATGTCTACCGTGTCCTGCCGACTAACTGACCCTCCCCCAGCGCGAAAACACGGTATTCTTCTCCCGCGCCTTCAACGCCGACGTCCCCTCGTGTACCGAGCTCCTGGCCGACATCCTCCAAAACTCCAAGCTCGAGTCGTCCGCCATCGAACGGGAGCGTGGCGTCATCCTCCGCGAGTCGGACGAGGTCGAGAAGCAGGTAGACGAGGTGGTCTTCGATCATCTTCACGCCACCGCCTACCAACACCAGCCTCTGGGGCGAACCATCCTGGGCCCCCGGGAGAACATCCGTGACATCACCCGCACCGAGTTGAGCAACTACATCAAGAACAACTACACGGCCGACCGCATGGTTCTTGTCGGCGCTGGTGGCATCCCTCACGAGAAGCTGGTCGAGCTGGCCGAGCAGAACTTCTCGGGTCTCCCTACGACTTCCCCGCACAACTCAGCCTACATGCAGTCCAAGAAAAAGCCCACCTTCATCGGTTCTGAGGTTCGCATTCGAGACGACACGTTGCCTGCGGCCCACATTGCCCTTGCCGTCGAAGGCGTAAGCTGGAACGATGATGATTACTTCACTGCTCTGGTCACCCAAGCCATTGTTGGCAACTATGACAAGGCTATGGGTAGTGCCCCTCACTCGGGTAGCAAGCTTGCTGCCTTTGTGCACCAGCACGGCCTCGCGAGCAGCTTCATGAGCTTCTCTACTAGCTACAGCGACACAGGGTAAGGGAACAACCCATCCACGTCCGTATCAAATGTGCTAATTATCCACAGTCTTTGGGGTATCTACCTGGTATCCGATCAGCTTACCCGGCTCGACGACCTGGTTCACTTTACTCAGCGCGAATGGACACGTCTGACTGGCTCGGTAACGGAATCCGAGGTGGAGCGGGCAAAGGCACAGCTGAAGGCATCCATCCTCCTGACGCTGGACAGCACGTCGGCCGTGGCCGAGGACATCGGCCGGCAGCTCGTCACGACGGGGCGCTGGATGAACCCGGCCGAGATCGAGCGCACCATCAACCAGATCACCGAGAAGGACGTGATGGACTTCGCCATGAGGAAGATCTGGGACCAGGAGCTCGCCGTCACCGCCGTCGGCAGCATCGAGGGCCTGCTCGACTACGCGAGAATCAGGAATGACATGAGCCGAAACTTCTAAGGTGCGGCGGTGGTTAGTAATTAGCCGCGGCGACGATGACGGCGGCGGCAGCGGCGGCGGCGGCGGCGGCGTGCGGGTAGCCCTGGGTTATAGAGTGTACCAAGTTACTGCGATACCGCACATCAGTTGTATCATAAAGACCTTTTCATCTGTTCGATGTTTCGATGTTCTCCGACCATTAGGAGCAGGTGATCGCACGTCCGCTCGTGTATACGCGCCCGCATGTTGCTGGCAGCACTGGCCGACGGCTGCTGGCAATCATAAGCTGGAAACCCGATGTTGCGCCGTCCATCCACACCCAAGGGCATAATCACCCCTTTTTCTTTTTTGGTTTTTTTTCTTTATCTTTTTCTTTTCGAAACATTCATCAACCTCCACAGCGGTGTCCCGGCTCTACTCTCGAGTGCAGCTCTCTGCTCTTTTTCCTCTCGCCTTAGCATTCCGTGGCCTTATATTTGTTTGCAGGTCAGGTTACACCTTTTCTTCTGGAGATCCGAGATATATATCCCCCTCCCTCCCACGCGACCAATAGCTCGTCGAGCCCACCAAGCTTGCCGTAGGCCTCGCCGTCCATACCTGGCACGCCAACAATGCCCATGCTCAGCGGCTCCACCGTCACCAGCGCTGTCGAGAAGATAGATATATCCCTCCGTAAGCAGGATATCGCCGCGCTCTCGGTTGCACAGCTGCGTTTTTCGGAGTCTCCACCATTTCGGCAATTCACAATAATGGAAATATCTGCATCTTCTGAAGAGGAACCTAATGGGAACTTTAACTGACGGGAACATCCACTTGAAACTCATAGGTTCGAAAGTTGCCGAAACCGGATGAACAAGTATTTTTGTTTATGAAGTACCTTAGGTAGTTTCGATGTGTAGTTGCCGATACGGAAAGGGGGGTGCGGGGGTACGTAGGGGTATTGGTTGCCAGTAGGGATGGTTCCGAGTTTACAGGTACCTACTAAGTCTGATACACACCTCATATAAGTCAAGAACAAGTGTCTCTAGCCCAGCGTGCAACGCGCGACTTCCGTCGTGCCATGGCAAGCTTAACTCCCCGTGGCTACCGTTTCTTTTAGGTCTCGATCAAACTCTAGCAGAAACCATTACCTGGCTTTTTCCCCTCTCGCCCTCCTATCTTCTACCTGCATATGTGGATGATCTTTGCCCTCTCTTGCTGAGTTCCACTGGCGGCGGCGTTGACAACCGCCGCAACGCACCCACATCACTATCCACAGCCTCGCCAGCAGCATTATCACCAGTATCGCCAGCATCGCCAGCATCGCCAGCATTACCAGCATTACCACTATCACCACCAGCACCACCAGCATCACCAGCATCTCCAGTTATACCAGTATTACCAGTAATACTAGTAATACCAGAGTAAAATTAGGATACCCGGCAGGGGGCTACGCCATGATGGGCTGCTTATGCCCTGGCTGAAGGGTGGCCCCCTGAAGCCATGGGATGTCATACCTCCCCCCCCGGCCGACGACTACCGGCATTTCATGAAGGCCTCCGTCTGCTGGCTGACTGCTGGCTTCTTCGCCATCGGCGCGTGTGGCACCAGCATCCTGGAAATGCTGGGCATCTCAGTTGGGATGTTGGTGGTTCTCACACCACTAACACGATCCAGTTATCAAGGTCGATGCCGGTGACCCGCAACACGATCCAGTGTTGGGATTAATTCGAGTCACTCGCTCGGGATAACGAGCAGGCGGAGCTTAAAAAGGCCCTCGATCCATTCAGCCTCCTACGGCCATACTCCCTCTGCCAGCCAAAAACCTCAATCATGCCTGTCAACAAAGGCAAGACAACCGCCGTTCTTACGGTAACGGCCTTCGATGGTGAGGAATTCGACTACGGCCAACCTCTCACGGTCACGCCCCAGGAGATGGAGCTTCGCCGCAAGAACCCTGCTCTCAATCGCGGGATGATCCAGAAGTTCATCGAGGCTGCAAAACACTTAATCGAGTTCGTCAACATCAACCCCTTAATCACCACCCCCATCGATAACAGCAAACGATAACCGGCGAGATATCGTTCAGAGACAGCTGAACCTGAAAAAGGAAGAGACGTTGAGGCTGGGGAAGAGGCCGGCCTCGACGGCCCCGAGGAGCAGGCGGCAGGCGACCAGGCCCCCGAAGCTCTACACGAAGCCCGTGCCGAGGGCCAGGATGCCCCAGGCGAACGTGATGAACGCGATCCGCCGCTGCGGCGTGAAGAGCTTCAGGACGAGACCAGAGGTTCGGAAGGGCCTGCCGTTGCTGTCGCGCTCGAATACGAACATACTCTACAACAAATCGAGATTGCCGTGTTAGAGTATGAACTTTCTCGTATAGACGCTGTGATGGCCTACATCGAGCGCAAGGCGGTGGAGTCAGTGTGGATTTGGGGCAGCACGGCGGCCACGCCCAATACCATGATGGACGAGATGGCCGCCTACGCCGAGGCGGTGAAGAAGGGAGTCGAGACTGGGCAAGTTGCCCTTCGCGCGGCCGCCGGCCCGCTGTGCCTCCCCCCCCCCCCTCGATGGGACGCTCCCTGGCGCCGGCGAGCTGGTCCCGACGGGCCATAGGAATAATACCACCACAACAGCAGCAGCAACAGGAGCAGCGGGAGAGGTAATCAAAACTGCCTATCGAGCAGCGGGCAGAACTCTTCCCTGAAAGAGACCGCGCGCACACACACATATACACACATACACACACACACACACACACACACACACGGTAGGTCGCGTAGAGATGGCCGAGGTGAACGAGACGCTGGCGGCGGTGCTGGCGGAGCTAACGGCGGCGGCGGCGGAGGCTTAAGCGGAGGCATCGGCCTGGGCCCCTGGCCCATGGATCGTGGAGCTCGTCCTGTCCGTCTTGCTCGCGGCTATCCACTGGGACCGAGTGGAGGCCGTCGGCCGCGGCTTATGCCGCTGGGTCTCTGGCGCCGGCAGCAGCACCACCACCACCACTACCACCAGCGGCGGCGGCGATGACGATCACGAGCTGCGCCAGCTCGAAGAGGGCGGCGGCGGCGGCGGCGGCAGCAGCAGCAGCAGGAGCAACAGGAGCAACAGGAGCAACAGGAGCAACAGGAGCAACAGGAGCAACAGGAGCAACAGGAGCAACAGGAGCAACAGGAGCAACAGGAGCAACAGGAGAAGCAGCAATGCCTCCCAGCACCGCCGCCGTCGCCGCCGGCCTCTTCCTCCGCCGCCCGCCGAGCTCGGTGCGCTAAGCACTATCTGTCAAACATTAATGCTATCTGGCCCCCGGCGTCTGCTGAGTGTTCTCTGGGAATGCCTCCGCGGATGCTGTCGCTCGACAGAGGCTGCGCCTGGGTATGGCCAACCTGACCCTGATACAATACAACACAACCGAGAGTCCGAAAATGACGGCGGACAATACCGGGCTTGGGCCAGGTCCACGTGGCGGGGATGAGATTGCAAGTGGTATCAAAACAACTCGATCCGTTTGACCTCGCCGCATACTATTGTGATCGCTTCGTCAACGTTCGTCCGTTTCGAGACGGCAATGGACGTATGTGCAGGCTGATCCCGAATTGTGGGGGGCCTGATCATGTCCAAAAAGCCTCTGTGTTGGAATGACTTATCAAGAAGCCGGGGTAATCACCGGGACTCTTTGTACGCTTGGTAGCTGTAGCAGAAGTGCTCTGTATTGGTGATTCATTCATAATAGATCAAGTAGGTAAAGATCTAAGTCCGTACGTGCCCCGGGGCACGCGCGCGTCCGGGTCGAGCGCGTCCGCGTCGGCGCCGTGGCTAGGTAAGCAGCAGGTACAGCATCTCGTGCCCCACGCGCAGCTACTGCACAAAGCGTGCCTGTTCCGTGTCGATAAGGCGCGCATACAACTCGATAAAGAGCGCTTGCTTTATATCGTCGGAGTCCTTTTGGTGGCGTTCGGCCGCCCACCGGCGGCTCCTTATGTAATCGAGGCCGGCGGAGACGAGGCCTTCGGCAAGCGTGCGCACAGGGCCGCCGCGCCGACGGTTAGCGCTCCGGGCGGGGTGGTGGTGGTAGCGGTTGCCTTCGGGGTCTAGGCCTATTTCTAGGCAGGTCTTAAGTAAGGTAAGGTGTAAGGGGGTTAGGTGTGCGAACACCTGTACCAGGTGGTCCTGGACCAAGACGCGTAAGCGGCCGAGTAATATAATACGCAGCTTCTCTGCGGGCAGGCGCTGCGAGGCGTCGAGCTTGGAGAGGTCGCCCGCTGCGCGCTAATAGCCCTTTATGTCTTTTATGGAGACGGTTTTGGTGAGCAGGTGGTCCACGATGGCGGCCCAAGGTCTGACCACGCCGTACATATAGATCCGGCGTGGCTTACCTAAGGTAGCCTCCCGTACGGACCCCTATCTACATGGGTCCGACTCTGCGGTGCTATGATACATGACTGACACTCGTACCAACACTCTGAGCTTTTTGCAGAGGGAGGGACATCGAGAACACTGCCGACCTTTTGTCGGCAACCACGGGGCTGAAATGTTGCTGAGGCCAAAGCCCTGGAGGCGACCATGCAGGAGGAGCAGATTAAAAAGCTGCAAGCAGAGGTAGAGCGTTTGAAGCCCTCAGGGAAGAGGAAAACGGTCCCTAACCCCAACAAGATATTTATGACCATTGCAGAGATACAAGCGGCCGGGGCTTTCACATTTAGTTACACCAGGTGAAGGCCCGAGGGCTCAGCAGCAGCAGCAGGAGGAGGAGTAGTACTGGGATTCGAGCAATTCAGAGTGATACAGAGCCAGTCATGACTCCCAGTGGGCGTCAAACGCGTAAACCCGCTAGATGCGATGAATAATTGGCCAATTATGAAAAGAATGAGCTATTTGCCGTGCGAGTATCTTCAAGATTGACTATAAAACGTACAAGTGAAGTAATAGAGCATAGGGGTAGTTTGTTAGTCCCATGGAGGGGTTTGTCCCCTGGGCGGGTAATATACGGTACCTGATCGTACCGTCCTGAGACAGGGCACTCCTTTCGACTCCTACTCCTACTCATGGACACTTTTGGGTGAACATCTGAAGATATATGCATGTACATTAATTGAAAGCAGTACGACGGCTTCTGTTCACAAAGATATATATGGCTGATCCAGTTGCACGGTGTAGCATATCTGCTGCAACATGCGCCGTACTTCCCAGTTCCCGCAGCAGCTAAGTTACCAGGTTGACTCCTGGCCGGAAGCTCGAGTTCTGGCCCCCCTTTCCCTTTCTCTAGGATAGGAATCTCCTCTTGTTTCGGGTTTCGATACACCGTGCCACTCTTCACTTTCGGCTGTCCTGTGAATATGCAGTACATCTACGACATGTGAGGAGATGTGAAATACCTTGGTACGGCAAATTCAACAGAGTTTCCCCCTTTCCGACTCCTTTGCCCACATGGTAGCCACAGGTGCCACGGACCGATCCAACATACGGTAATATACATACTTAGGTACATTTCAGTTATGGTACACTCTGACCCCTTCCCTCCCTCATCTACTTCCCCTCCATGCGAGCGGTGACCTCGCCGCACCGAGCACACAGCGCGTCCGGGCTGGGCGCGACGTACCGCCAGCACCGGGGGCACTTGGCGCCCCTGGGATTGCGCACGGTGACGACGACGGGGACGCCGTCGATCTCGACCGACTTGCGGTAGGCGAATCTCTTGTTCTTGTTCTCCACCACCATGCCAGCGGGACTGCTGCTGCTGTTGCCACCACTCTGGTGGTCGGATGATGCGGCGGTGACGACGTCGACGTCGACGTCGTCGTCGTCAGGCGTCGCGGAGGCGTGGTGGTGGGGGTCAACGAGCGTCACGCGGGACACGATGAACAGCTCCGCAAGGTCTTCGGCGTCGACCCCTTCCAGCACGCGGCGGACGCGCGACGACGACGTCGACGAGGACGACGACGACGACGGGACAGCAATGTCCACGTCGCAGGCGAGCGACATGCCGAGGTCGTTGGCGCGGCGGGCCGGCTCCTGGCAGCTGGTGATGGCGCGGTACGTGGCCATGAGCACGGGGATGTCGTCGGCGCGGAGGCGCTGCTGGTCGCGGGTCAAGCGGGCGGGATCGTAGAGGGAATCCGCGTAGAGCTGGCGGAGCGGGTGGACCAGAGATCTATAACAGTGTTAGTCCTGGTGGTTATGCATACCGACATGCGATAGGAACTGCACTCACGGGTCTGCGCGCATCCAATCCGGGCGATGGTCCCAGGCCTCCTCGACGAGGAGCGGAGTGACGGGAGCGAGCATTCGGAGGAGGCCGTGGAAGATGGGCTCCGCGACGCACCCGCCGTCGCCGCAGTACATGCGATCCTTCCGCGCGTCCAGGTACCACGACGACAGGTCCGTGTTGACCCACCTCATCATCAGGAGGACTGCCCTGTGGAACTCGTGGTTGTCGTAGGCCTTGCCGACCTCTTGCATCGTATCCTCGAGCTGGACGAGGGCGATCTCGTCGACGACGGTCAGGGGCGCTTTCCCGGACGGGTGCATCGAGCCCAGCAGCATCTTCAGGATCGTGCGGCACTTGAGATAGGTGCCGTGGACGGTCTTCAGGGCATCGGCGCCGATCAGGACATCGCTCGTGTAGTCGCCGGAGGCGGCCCACAGTCGGAGGGCATCCGGGCCCAGGGCGTCGTGCTTGGCGGCTTGCCCCTTGCGCTTCAGCACCGGGAGCAGTGTGCCATCCATGACTTGCTGTGGCGCGATGATATTCCCCAGCGACTTGGACATCTTTTTCTTCTCTTGGTCCAAGGTGAAGCCATGCGTGATGAGCTGCTTGAAAGGCGCGCCCTTCTCGAATTCCGCGTCGGCTTCGGCACCCGCAGCGATGCGAGTGAGCAGACTCGACTGAAACCAGCCCCGATGTTGGTCAGAGCCCTCGAGGTATACGTCTGCGCGGGCGGGTGTCATGGACCAGCTGCTGCCACTGTCGAACCAGACGTCCATAGTATCGGTCCCCCGTCGGAATGAGCCCTGACCCGTCATCGAGCTGGGTATCCATGCTGGATCATCTGGTGCATCGGACCACCATGCTTGAGTCCCACGCTCTTGAATAACGGAGATGATGTGCTCGATGACCTCGTCATTCACCACAGCGGAACCAGTGTCGTCGTATAAGGCCGGAATAGGAACGCCCCAGGCGCGTTGCCTCGACACGCACCACTCGTTCCGTCCTCGCACGAAGCTCTCGAGACGATTCCTGCCACTCTCTGGGAAGAAGCGAACGTGATCCAAAGCTTGAAGAGCCTCGGCCTTGATGTGTCCGACATCTGCAAACCATTGCTCGGTGGCGCGTATGACCACTGGCCGTTTTGTTCGCCAGTCGTAGGGGTACTTATGCCGATATCTCTCTACCAGCAACACATCGCCGTGCTGTCGCACAAGCCCCAGCACGTGCTTGCCCCCCCCTTGGTTCACTGAGGGTGCCGACGCTAGGATCTCGGGGGCATCAGGGAACGCATCCTTGGTGAATCTGCCTTCGTCGTCGATTGGAGCCTCCGCAGGTATCCCGAGCGCACTGCAGACTTCGTAGTCGTCGAACCCATGGCCCGGAGCTAGATGTACGAGGCCCGATCCGGAGTCTGCAGCTACGAAATCGGCATGAATGACGGGCTGAGGAGAAGCCGCACGGCCTCGCAGCCGGTTGGCGTATTGTAGCCCCTCCAGTTGTTTGCCTTCAATCGACTTGACAAAAACCAGTTGACCTGCCAGCTTTGCATTCAGGGCGTCTAGCCGGCTTTCGGCAACCAACAGGGCATTTTCACCGTCGGAAACGACACAGTACTGCAGATCACTGTGTACGGCGATGGCTCTGTTTGCCGGTAGAGTCCAGGGGGTGGTAGTCCATATAAGGGCATACAACCCCCCGTGGATTCTATCTTGCACGTCTTCAAACTGGGGCAGGTCTCTCCAGCCTGGAGTGATGGGAAACCTGACCCAGGCCGAGTGAGAAACATGATTGTCCTTGTATTCCAGTTCTGATTCAGCGAGGGCGGTCTGAGAGGATGGAGACCAGTAGACCGGCTTGTACTTGCGGTAGATCAGGCCCTTTTGCACCATCTTTTGGAACAGACGTAACTGCCTCATCTCGTAGACAGCGTCCATGGTAGTCCACCTCTTATCCCAGTCGCCCATGACGCCGTATGACCGAAAGCTCTCCATCTGCTTCAGCACGGTCTGCGCGGCGAGGTTTCTCGCGGACTGGCGGATCTGGATAGGCGTGAGCTTCTCCCCTTGGGCGCGCTCGAGAGCCTTAAGCTCAATCGGCAGCCCGTGGCAGTCCCAGCCTGGAACATACTCTACACGTCTACCTACAGACACGCAGGTGTGAGCGTCTTGATCCAACCCGATTACGCGGCGGCAGGGAAGGGCAGCTGCTGACCTTGCTGCACCTTGACCCGCAGTATCATGTCTTTCAAGATCTTGTTCAAGGCATGGCCAACGTGTAGATCACCATTGGCGTAGGGCGGGCCATCATGTAGCATAAATGGGACATCGGCAGCCCGCTTCTGCTTCTGCCACTGGTAGAGTTCGTCGGCGCATCGCTTGATATACCGGTCTCGATATTCAGGAGAGGGTCTGGAACTAGATCGGCCGTCAAGGTCAGCTGCGGGATTCGGCTGCTGGCTGCTGGGACAATGGCTTACAGGAAAGAGGAATAAGGCAGCCTCAACGTCGACTTCCAGGCATTACTCGACATTGTCGAGTCCCGACCATATTGCGGTCGTCCTCCCTCGATGCGACAGAAAAGACGGTAGCTGGCAACAGAAGTGCCAGACAGCTGGCAGAAGAAAGCTTGCAGAGAGCTCGCGCCACACACCATTATCGATAAGATCTCAAGCCTCCTGGCTCCACACGCCCGGTGCTGTCATGCTTTCTCTCAGTCTCCAGTTGCCCGTCTACGCGCGTCATCGGCTCCTCGAGTTCGTGACGATGCTTCAAGACACAGAATGTAGGTGAAGAAGACCACACAGCATGTGCGGCTTGAGACGGCTGCGACGTGAGACGCACTCTGCCTCCTAAAAGTCATGGCACCCCTTCGCCGCTATCTTCGTATCACGAAGTACTCTGTCCTAGAATGCCGCATCTATCTCGACAACCCGGCGCTCGTGCACCCCTGGCTCCTCAACCCGAGAAAGCCTGTCCTGCCGCGGGTCATTGAAGCAGTCCGGCCTTACGTGCTGCCAAAGCTGCGGGAGGAAAGAGAGCGAAGTCGAAAACGAAGCACCAAGAAAAAGGGCATCAAGGATGTTGTGATTGAAGGTATGTCACGTTATGAGCTCATCGGGTTAACACCCTTCCTTCGCGACTTATGTCATGGGCCCTTGTGTATATGTGAGGTTCTCTGTATGACCTTGCCGGCGCGTGTTGACCTCGAGAACTGGCCGACTGCTAGCTGACGCGTCTTACAACACATCGTAGATGACTTCGAGGTGTCCATCTTCCTCACCGAGTCCAGCTCGCGCCACTCGCTCGTGACGAAACACAAACACTTCCACGATACGACCCAGACCAAGCTGACGTCGAACTCGGGGCGGCTGATCGGAGCCACCAACGAAGCCCCCATCGACGTGGACGCCGCCGCGGAGCTCGCGCCCGTGCCCATACGCGAGGAGAGCGACGACGAGAGCCCCGCGGCTGCGCTGGCCGCCATCCCAGCGGCAGACGAGACGGCTATCCCCAGCCGCAGGCGGCCCAAGCGCGCCCGCAGCAACACGAATACGGATGCAGACCCCGCCGCGGCGGGCGACCCAGATGGTGAGATCGAGGTCGTATCAGATGAGTCCAGCGGCTCAGGAGACGATGACGGGCTATTCGTGCAGAGCCCCGGGGAAGAAGGACCCGGACAGCCCCCACCGGCCAAGCGCCGCAAAGGGGCCGGGGCGAAGGCTGATGTCGAAGCGAGTGACGATGAGGGTGGCGGCGCCGGTGACGACAAGAAAAAGATGGCCATGGACATAACCTACGAAGGATTTTCCATTTACGGCCGCGTCCTGTGCCTGGTTGTGAAGCGACGGGACGGCATCGGCGCCAGCCTTGCGGGGCGCAGCGGCAATGCAAGCGCCGCGGCGGCGGGAGGAGCCGGCAGCGGTAACGCGGCCAAGGCTGGGGGCCAAGCCATGATGGAGAACTTCATCTTGTCAACCCAAGTTCCGGCTGGTGTAGAGCCCGGATGAGACCCTGCCGCAAACATAGCCCGAGAGGCGCGTTACTTCGAGAGATGTTCGCCATGCAATCAGCAAGCTACGGTGGCAGGGTGGGAGTGATGCCGACTCCCCACGGACCATCGACGTTATGATGTGGCGGCCGAATGGGGGCGGCTTGCGCTATATTTGGAAGTCCGGGGAGTCTTCCTAAGCGCATGGCATCAACGTTCCACGACAGTTGCTGCAATGCTGCTGCATTACAACCTCGAGCCATTTCCAGGCGGCAGACATGGTTCGGCTGATAAGAGAATACCTTAGTTTGCTGTCTGGGCACATACTGCGAAGCTAGACACCGCCTACTCAGCTATGGAGTCAACATGTGCTCGAGATCCATAGTACCATCACGAGGATCCTACTGCAACAGGTTCCCGTGCTCACTGCTATTGTTGTCTACAGCTTCTATCGTCATGTCAGCTATAGTCGTGCTGCGTGGTGCGTCTTACTATATATTAGTGTTGCATTCTTGGCCGCCAACTCTGGCCTGGCCATTGCTTTGCTCACTTGCAGTACGGCCTCCGCCGTGCCTGTCCTTACGGTGCATACTGCAGCGTCCGGGCCGAGGGATGCACGTTGCTCTATAAGTATACTGCAACGTGCATAACAGCATAGCCCCCCACGAGATTATAGGAACCTGCTAACAGGCGCGCGCCCATTGCTTCTTACCGCCTCGTCACGCCTGGCCGGGGCCGACATGCGGATCCGGAGCCTGCTTCTTCCCAAGGAGAGCGTACCGGTACATGTCAGGTCGGGGGCGGCGGACGATGTACAGCTACCTGTAGGTAGGTAAGTACTAATTGCAGCCGAGCACGTGTCGGCCGAACAACACCTCGGGCGTTCCCCGGATTCCCGGGCCACTGAACGTTCGTGAGGATCGGAAGACCAGAGGGGCCGCCAGTAGCGACGACGGGAACGAAAGGCGACGGACGATGCGAATCACCGCCATGCTGTTATTGGAGATTCCCATACCAGTTGTCTCTATCCCCTAATTTGCCCTTGCCGTCTTGTGGGTTGGGTCGAAGCCGAGTAAAAAGACCATACCGTCCGTCTTTCGGCGGACTGAGACGGACGGGCTTCTCGCCAACAGCGAGGTCATTACGTTGTCGTCCTTGGTGGAAGGATAAGGATCAGGCCAGCCATGGTATGATGGTCCTGCGCGCCTATCATACCTCGATGGAAGGAAGGGTGTCCTATGAAACGCATTCCCACGGTCACGCGCCGATGGTGCGCAGCCCTTTCCAGCGGGCCCCAACACGCTGGCGCCGGCCGTTCGGCCGGCCCGGATGGTTCGGGGATCGGGGATCGGGGGCCCGAGAGACCGGCCACCGGCAAGCGTTCACCACCTGCTGTCCCGAGTCTGCGGCCATAATGTACTATACTGCATGGATAAGTTAGCCTATAGCCTTGCCGCGCGGCCCGCCCCAAGTCTGAGAACCCCATCCTTCCTAGCTCCTCCTGCAGTGTTGTCTCGTTCGTTAGTGTGCCAGCCAGCCCGTCCAGAAGCGAGGTGAGCCCGCATGAGCTTGCGTGCTTATGTCTCCGCAGACGCAAGAGGTGCAGCAAGCAGGACAAGAAGGACAAAGACAAGCAGGGCAAGATCAAAGCAAGGGATCAACGCGCAGAAGGAATGCCGCGCGCCTCCTCGCCTCGCCCATCCACGCATGCTTTTGTGGGTGATTCGACACAGAGAGAGGCCTTACCGGACGTTTAGAAGGGAGTTCCTTTTGCTTTTGCTATTGATCCTGCACCCTGCGACGTGCGTCCTCCGCGGTGCAAAAGAACCACTGCCTACTCTATACTTACGGAGCATACCGTATTCAACATGTCGATGTCTTAACCGCCGTACCTAGGTACATACCGCAGGTAACTTGACTAACCAACGACTCCCACCCATCATGGGGCTCGATGGCCCCGACTTACCGGCGCAAATACCAACAAGGACGAGGACCAGGGAGCAGAGCAGTGAAATGGCGGGACAGTTGTCCCGGGCGGCTCGCGCGATTACTACTACCACTACTACCATATACTGTGCTCTCATCACCTTCTTGTCACCTATTAGCCGCCGCGCATTAGCCGCCGCTGCTCGTCCGGCCCGTCGCACGTTGATTATAATCAGTTATAATGGATGATGATAAAGAGTGAGACCCCTCGCCGGACGAGCCGGGGGTTAAGCCGGGGGGAACGGGATGCGAGAGGGGATCGGCCCTGGTGGCGACCGCGTGTTCGTGCCGATCCCGTGTTTCAGCGCCCTGCCCGGCCCCTACCGCCCTGTCTTTCCCCACCGCGACCCGGGGCGGCCGGTCACGCGGACATGATCCCCCCCACCAGACCCTGGACCCTGGACCCCGTTTCGATGTTGTTGGTTTGTTCGTTGGTTTTGTTTCGTTTCCCATTGCCGCCGTCTCTGTACGGAATATATGTATCGGTTACATGCATAATAAGGGTGTTACCGGTACGTGGCAACGCGGTGTCAGGTCATGGATGGTTATCTGGCGTGCCTGGTAAAAGACACATGGGATGGAGTGGACCCGTACTCCCTCCTCCGCCGCCGCGGCCGCCGGTGCCGCCGCCGAGCCCGAGCAGAGAGCCGAACATAATGCCGGGTGGGGGCGGGAGTGGGCGTGGGAGTGGGAGTGGGAAGCCGATCAGAATTGGACGGACGGGAGAGCGAGACGCTGGCCGGAGGCGCAGGATGATCGATCGAACGAACGAACGAACGGATGAAAGCCGCATACGACGTGACGACTTACACGCACGAGCGTTGCAGCAAGGCATCCCGCATCCTGCCACGCCTGCATCCTGCATCCTACCGCGCGAGGCAGTAGGGCGCCTGGGCGCGTAGACAGCCTTATGATTTATGAGAGATAGATATCTCGTAGGCAGGCGAGGTGAGGTGCACATGTCACTTTTGTACATATGTATATCAGGTACGGTATTACTTCCATTACTTCTTACCGAGCAGACCTCAGTGAGGTATGACATGCGTGCTTGCGTAGTAAAATCATGCAGACTGATCGCAACAACAAACAGCGTCCTCGGGGTTGCACGGATTGCACACTCACTGCTGCTGGACACCGCACCGCACCGCACCGCACCTCATCTCACCGCCACGACCTGGGGCGGGCTCGGGGGCGGGCGCAGTGTAGCCTACCTAAGGCACAATCGTACATTTAGTGCCATGCGGCGGGGTGTGTAGCCAGGTTCCAGGCCACGGCATTGTGCGTATGTGTACCGGTATTGTTGTGCGTGCCTGTGTGTGTGTGCGTGTGTTTGCGGCCTCCCAGTTCCAAGGCAGTGTCACCTGCTGTCATGCTACCCTACTTGCATGGCCCAGCCGGGAAAAACAAGTTTTGCCATACCTACCTGCTACATATATAGAAAGAGATACCTTGCTTCGCCCGGCAGACTGGCTTGGCAAACAGCTCTGTCGACACCACTCGTCGGGCGGGCAACTTCATCTGGCCTGCTCGGTTCCGGGCTGTTCCGTTCCTCTCCTCACTGTGGTGACTGAAATACCGGTGCGCCAGGAATAGGAACCAATGATCCGTAAGGCCGCTTCGGCGGCCTTCTGTTAGGTAGGCAAACAAGTACTTCGTATGCGAGTGTGAAAGCCGGAACGGATTGGGAGAGAGGCGCCATATGAGCAGGCATCCCGATGCTATTGAGCAAATATTGAAACCTGGGGTCCGAGGTGCGCAGTATGTGTATGTATGTCAGCTGACGGTCCGGACCCCGTGTAGCCTCCGAAAGTCCCGGCTCAGAGGGGGGCAGGCCAGAAGGGGGCGAGCGGCTGCATAGGTAGAGAGACGACAGAATGAGTCCTGTACTGCGGTCGCCTCGGAACCGCTCGGAGGGGAGCCTGATTCAAGTACTGCCTGCTCTTTAGTCGGCAGCCAGCCACTATGCCTGCCTGCTGCGGCATCCATCATATGATATGGATAGCACGACGACGACGACTCCAGAATTGTAACCTGGGTATCCTTATGGCTATCAACTGATTTATAAGGCGCAGCAAACCCGGCTTCCTCGCCACCGCCAATAGGAGCCGATCAGCAGCAGCAGCAATAGCAGCAGCAATAGCAGCAGCAATAGCAACATGTGGCAGTGTTTGACGTGAACCGGTACCCAGAATCGTGGGATGAGGGGGCACGCACAGGATTGGTCGACCTCTCCCCCGTGCAGAGTGCCGGCAGAGTGGTAGTAGTGGTACATGCCTACATCGCGAAGGAAGCGCCGTCCAGGGTACAGTACGGGCCCGAGCCTGCCCCAGCACACGTGTGCGTGGCGCGCAGATCGAGATGGCTTGGCACCACGATACCCAAGCTGTCGGGTTGCCTTGTTCGGGAGCTCGGCTGATGGGAAATGGAACGACGCGGAGGACGCAGACGGCGGAAAGCAAGAGAGAGAGAGAGAGCAACGGACGATACTAACTCCATATCCGAGCTCCGAGACCAGGCCTGTTCTGCATATCATCCCAGATAATGCACAGAAGAACAGACTGGCGGCGGCGGCGGTCTTCGGTTGGTAAGCAGCCTACCTGCCTATCTACCGCTGCGTTTGCAACTTGTGCCTCGATGCAGCCCGACTCGACTCTTGGCGTCAGCGTCGTCCCGCGTGGGTGGTACCGCACCTTAGGTAGCAACGAACGTTGGCGCCGGTCGTGGCACGACAGACAGATAACGCCCGTTGTTGGCTGGCACCGCAGCCCGGAGACGTCATGTGCGAGTGAGTCCGCGTCGTGCGATGTTTCTATATCCGGGCTGCATTGTTTGTAGCCCTCTGGCTGCCAGTTCTGGTTGCTGCTGTTAGGTAGTGTCCTCGGGAAAGGGGGGCGTTTTCTGGACACCGACTCCGTAAGGGGTTGCGAATTGACCAGCCAGCCAGCCTCGCGAGCCATAGCTTGACGCCTCTCTCTCTCTCTGTGTGTGTGTGTGTGCGTGTGTGCGTGTGTGCGTGGAGGGAATGACTCACTGCGCATGATGCGCCAGTAAGCGCAGGATTTTGAAGCGGGCTCTGCCCACCACCATCTTCTCTCATCTGCAGGCCTCGCGATGGAGGGGAGGGGAGCTTCCGCCAGGGGCCTGGCGATCTCGTACCTGTCAGCTCGTGTCCCCGTAATACCGAGCATGTTCAACTGGTAAAGTAGTCCTTGGCCGGAACTCACGTAAGCGAATGCCACCCTGAATGTTTGCTGGCCTCCCGGTATAACACAATGCTCCTCACTCGAAAAACATGATTCCTGCCTCGTAGTTACGGTGATGAATACCAGCAGCGGTGGCCAGACAACCATGCTCACGGGCTGGATCCATGCAGCTGCATAAGCGGCGCATTCAGCTCTTATCTCTTCCTCGAGTTCAAGGATTGCAGTAGTCCGTTCCGCCGAGCATCCTCAGCGAGCGAGTGTCATGCCTCGCTCCGGCTCATGCTCGAACGACCCCGAGACTCGTCAAATGAGGGATGCCATAGCAACGTCCGATGTGTTCAGGTTCCCCAGCGTTGCATGGCAAGACGAGGGACAGTCATAGCGAGAAACCGAACAAGAGCGTCGCAGAGAGTCTCCCGTCACGCAGTTGCTCGCTAGTAGAAGAATCGCTGAAGCCAGCTTCCAGCAAGCTCGGCAGCAAGGTACCAGCGGTACCTACCTTGGAGCAGCCACTGCCAGCCTCCAGGCAGTCGACTGGCCAGGGGCGTGTACGACCCCAGGCCCCCCTGTCTCCACGTGAGAGATGAGTCCAGGATGAGTCTGCACATCGCAGCGCGGGGCAGATGGTCGCGTGGTTGTTCTCACCGCCCGTGCCCGGCACTCGATGTTTCAGGGCCTGTTCAGGGCCAGTCTCAGCCCTCCATTGGTCCGTTCAACGAGGACACGAAGTCATGTACGGTACATATAGCCGGGGGGAGGGGCCTGGACCGATCTCGGGGCTGGAAACAGCTCGTTCAGCTGGTAATTCGCAAGCCGTACCGAGTCACGCGGGATGTCTTGGCCCCTGCAAGCCCATGTGACTGGAACTTTTGCGATCATGGCGGTGAGACGGAGTACGATGTTGACGGGCTTCGGTTACCGTAGCCGAGAGAGACCAAGCAGTTCGCCGGCTCATGTCAAGTAACCCATCAGACAGCCTGTGGGTGCATGGGCCTGCAGCTGTTCCTTGATAGGGCGACGACGTACTCGACGTACTTTGTACAACACAGACGCAACCCCGGCCTTACTATTCGTAAGTCCATCGTATCCGTAGCCCTGGACCGGTGATATGGATGCAGATACTTGTTCAGCCTCAATATCGCTGGTAGGATTCCGCAGCCGGTCCGCAGCTCAAGGCTGGCTGGTTGTCAGATGATGGCCAGGCCATCGGTACGCGTGGCGCCGTCTCAGCCAATACGCCTCTGATCAATAACTACTGCCTCGTTCGGTGTGGCATCACCTAGACAGTACTCTGCTGCTGCTGTCGCTGCTGCTGACGGTAGCTATGTTGGCGGTCCCGACTCTGGCTAGACAGGCCCTCAGCGCGCCTTCAGATTTTCCCAGCATTCATCAGCGGCCTTGACCGAGTCGCTCTTCACCAGTTTTCGCAGTACCGTCCCTTGTTAGAACATGCACTATTTGATCGCGGAACACAAGAAAGCTTGCGTGGTATGCTTTAGACTGATCTGCCAGTAAGTAGGTAGGTACTGCAACAGCTGTCACGACGCATCCGAAACACCAAGAGGTGAGCACGGCTGACCGCCAGAGGTTTGACCACTTGGCCCACCGTGAAAAGTCCGACAGGCAGATGGGCTTTGCACTTTCGCATCTTGGGGTCACTGCGCACCACGTCCCGCCATGACCTTTGACCAGGACCCAGGAGATTGGTAATCGTCGGAGCACGCACGAACTACCGAATCGTGGGCAGCGGCCGGGGTTCGTGTCATACAACCATCAGATGACTTGCTGCTGCGACTTGCTTCTGCCGCTGCCGGATTTCTGGGGGAGCCCGGAGCATGGAGACTGGGCTGGGGGATCTGGCGGTGGGAGGCTTCCTTGATTTGGTAACCAAAATATGGGCGCCCCCTGTCCAGGAGCGGGCATGACACCAGCTCGTGACCTGCTCCTCATTCTCAGCCCGGTTCACTGATCAGATGAAGATCTTCGGGAGAGGCCACAGCGGCGCCATACCGCGAGGCACCGATGCGTTTTACCTTCCATCGATGATGAAGGCCGAATGCCCGTGCTAATGCTTGACGAGGTAGTAGACCAGTCGCGGGCTACTCGACCGTTGCGGGGCGAGGCTGTCGAAAAGACCCTGAAGAAAGGGGTCTCTGAAGTCATACCGGAGCAAGAGAAGGCCCAGGGAATGTTCTTGGAAGCCTTCTAGAAAGAAATTTCTTCTTCTGCCCCAGCTGGGCCTCCAGATTGCTCCGTGCAGAGCCTCCGTGCTCCGCCGTCCCGTCTGTCCAAACTGAAAGGAGCTTGGCCGAAATAACGGGAGATTGGATTTCAAATGATCATCCCCACCTCGTATCCCAGTCTCTGCCACTTATTTTTTTCGTCTCAACTTTTCAGGGACCCTGAGATCAATGCAGATGGCGGTGATCGTCAGCCAAGTGGAAGCTATTGCAAATATGGCAATGCTCTCGCTTCCATCTTCGCATTGCCTTTATTTCGTGTCAGACATCGCGGGCGATCTCGTACCAGTACACCCAGCTAGAAGCATACGCATTGCCTTGGCGCCGTCCATGGATATGCAGTACAGACACCTCTCCTTACGCCCTGTATGTATGGATCGTTTCGGTGATAGGACATCGGCTGGGCAAGGCTGTTGCAACAGCAGCAGATTCGGTGTTGCGCGTCCACTCAAATCTCACTCACGCGTCGCGCTCAGCCTTGCTTCAGGTGCTCCGTTCGTCCCGAAGCGGTGAAGCCTGGGATTTGGGTGGTCGCCATGCTATCCACGGGTGAACCCAGTTTGAGATGATATCGACAGGGGAGGGGCGTGCTAGATCCAGGCACGCTCGCCGGGTACTTGTACCTGCCAGGCAGCACGATCTGTTCAGCAGGGAAGAACTGCCATCAGCCCCAGAAAGCTGGAAATGTATTTGATGAAGAAGCCAGTTGCCTCTCTTTTTGACAGCTGAATTCCAAGCTACGGGCGACGCCCCGTCGTGATCCATGCCAGAATCTAGTCGATAGTTCGTACCGTGCTGACGGTACCCGGTCCTGTCGAGCGATCAGGGCCAGCCACATCATCGTGAGTCACCAGCAGTGTTTTCTTGTTCAATATTCGAAAAATTCGTCCAGCGGTGGGACGCCAACAATTCACGTTGGGTTACCGGCATGGCCGGCTTCTGCGACCCGCACATGAATTTTTTGACAACAATACAGAATCTGTTGAGGCAGGATGAGGAAGAGACGTGAAGGCTGGTAGCGTTAGGTAAGTATCTTGTCCGTTATTAATTGCCCAAGAAAGCCAAGTCTGGGCCTTCGAGGCTGGAAAACAGGGGCTCGACCTCTCACAGCAGGTCACAGGTCTCCCTGCATTCTGGTTATGGTGGTTCAATTTACCACGGATTGGGAAATGGCACTCAGAGCATGTTTCACGCGTTCACGACGTGTCCAGTCAGAGCTGAACCGAGGCTTGGGGCGGGGAATGCGACTCGCATCGAACTGAGTCAGGCTGGTCAGGCCTGCCCGTCTCGATATTGGACCTGGACCGATGTCTCCGGTCCAGCAAGCCGTGTTGCAGTGCTGCTTCACGAGAGATGCCTCTGGATCCGCTCTCCGTACGTAAGTCGTGGGCAAAGTAGGCAGCTCAGCCTGTCTGTACCTCGGATGGCGTCAAGCGCCGTAATGAAGACGCTCCACTTCCCCTGACGCTCTGGTCGTCGTACTAAGCCCGGCTGAGGCCGAGAGACACGCAGAGAGAGAAACAGAGGAAGGGGGGCGCAGAGAAGAAAATTGGAGTTGGAGCTCTAGCACGGAAGCAACGGAGACAGAGGATAGTGTTCTATGCCGAGTTCTATGAGTCTTCGGTGATCGGCGAGGCCAATGGTCACGGAGGAGCAGCGGTTGCCGCGGATTTCTGCGCCGACGTGGCCGAAAGGACTGTCGAAACTGCCATGCCATGTACGAAGTAATCTGTGAGTCTGTAGGAAATAGTTTGTAATTACTACCTCCTTACTCTGTCTGCACTGCCATCTGCCATTCACAGGTACGGATTACTTCGTACATGCATGATGCAGTAAAGCGGATAGCGAGATATTAGGTGCGTCTCTCTCTGTCTCTGCAAGTCGAGCAGGGCTTGGCAGGCTGCGTGTCTGCAGGCTAGCGCACCCGGCAGCGCTGAGCGGGCGGCTGAGGACGAGAGCAGGACAGGTAAGGACGAGGTACAGTACATCGTACCTGGCCGGTCGACTGGCTCCCCTGAGCGGGTCGGACAGGGGGAGGCTGGCGAGCGACAGGGATGCAGGGGCTTCTCAGGCCTGTTTCATTTTCTTCGACTTCTTCGTGGCACACACCATCAACTGACCATCACCACACCAGAGACGGCGCCAGAGACCACACCACTGCACACGCGCACACCCCGCCCCTTGTCGATACTGGCCGTCTCTGGCCGTCTCCCATTCAGACCTGTTCAGACCCCAACACGCCCCGAGCCAGGCCAAGCCACTCCACCCTGCGTCACTGTGGCCCCTGGCCGGGTCTTGGGCGATTATTTTTGTACCTCGCTAGCCCTGCTGGCCGCAGCAACCTATCGCGATACCCGGTCTCCACGTCAATTTCGCTGCGTGGCCCCCGAGCGAGTGACCTGCCCGCCCTTGTACCCCGTGTCCGGCGGTGTACCTCGCCAGGTGAATCAGCGACAAGCTTGCTTTCGTCCGCGTGAAATGACCATCCCGGCCAGCGAGATGAACATCAATTACGGCTACTGAGCGAAATACATAAGGCAGCCTCCTCCCCATGGCCTGTCTACACTAGACCCCGTCCAAACTGCACCCTTCATCTGATCCAGTCCACAGTCGAGCTCACCACATACTCTTACACTTGCTCAAGATAACTCGAAGCTCATCGTCGACCACCAACCACATACGAGACTTACACCATCTATTACTTGGTGTTACCAGCCTCAGCAGCAAACAGCAGAACAATAACGTCGCCCTCGACATCTACACCACCTTTGTCACAATGGCCGCCCTGCGAGACTTCGAGATGCCTTGCCAGCGCCCTTCGCAACTACCTCCCTGCCCGGGGCCTCCCCCGAGCCGGCCTCTCCCTCCTCTCCCCAAGAGAGGCTAGGTTGGGTTCACTGGTGATCGACTCGGGACGGCGAGCGCAAAGGCTCGCCGTCCCTAGCTTCGGAACAACCACACAGCAATTCAATACCATACCTGGCACACTCAAGGGAGGAAACGAGATACTCGATAACAAAATCCCGAAATCGCACCATCGATGTTCGGCATTGGAGTCCCAGGACCACATCCAGGCTTTTCCCAGCCCTCTGCATCCGGTTGCCTGCGTCTGATGGATGCAAGCCACGACGCTTCACCGGCATCCAGGACCACAACCTCACCCGACGAGTCACGACCCACGACACCCGATCGGCGGGGCCTCCCCGCCGTCCGCGTGATTGCGTGGGCGGGCACCTGCGCCAAGCTGCGGCAGTCCCAAAACACCACACATCCACCCACAAGTCTCGGACTGCTCCGAACTTGTCTGGGACCTACCTCGTCGACAATCAACTGTATCCATCTGTCTGGGAGCTGGCTCCACGGACCCGAACCCCGTACCAAACTCTTTCAACATGGGACGATTTTCCCTGCCTTCAAATCCCGTGGTGTGCGCTCGAGACGCAGCCACGCTGTACCATTACCCCACCTACGAGACATTGTAATATTATCGGTCTGTCTACGGCGGCGGCCGAGATGTATGAGAAGAGATGCTTGGATGCTTTCACGCGAAGGACGGGCTGCATTTCCTAGCCTCGTCACACGACTTTTCAGTGTCATCGCGGAGGTGACTTGGGAGGGGTGCTGATAGGAATGATCCCTTTGTACGACTTAGAGATAGGAGGATAGCATCCCCCAGGGATGGCTGGCATGCACAGGATACCCCCCATCTGGAAGAGATGGACTCCACACAAGGGAGAGAGTTGCTTTATTGAACGACGGTTGGGAGCTGGATCTGATAGATACCTAGTCGCCACGCATCATTACACGAATGAATGTCATGTCATCGTCAGATCATCATCACCTACGTGCATCCGTATATCTGGAGAACTACCCTCACGTCATGCTACTTGATCGCCAATCACAGGCTTTCCCCTCAGCTGAATGATACCATGCGCGGCAACGTGACCGTTGATGCTGATCACTGACATCTGCTCTATGCATCAGACAAGTTCGTTATTAATCGCCTCTTACATTATTAATTGCCTACCTCTTACTGCTGGAGGGGCAGCAATGGGCGCCTGGAGCTTCCGTCGAGCTACCGGTAGCTCTCTCTCTCTGTCTCTCCCCCTGGCTTCCGAGTCCGGTCACGGGTTTCGCGCCGTGCAATTCGCGCCGTGTCCCTTGCATCATCATAGCGCCAGACTGACTACCTACTACGGTACTTACAGATAACAACGCTCATCAGAGTTGATGCCACTACTGTGCCGGACCCGATAACAACGTCTCTTTTCCATGCAGCACCCGGGGGGATGGAACCAGGCCTTTTCTACCGTAAGACCGGTCACGCCGCAGACCATAGTAGTTAGTGCCTTACTGGTTGTGGCCATGCCGCCGCCGCCGCCGCTGCAGCTGCAGCTGAAGTTGGAGCTGCGTCATGATTCATGAGCTGGTGTGGTGCGTTGCCGGAAGGGGGTTCGACTCAGGTCTACGGATAACGACTGACAGGGTGGGTTGGGCAATCTTGACAAACCTGACAAAACGACAACCCGAGCCGTGAGCGGCCAAATGCCATGGAATTCTCAATTCACCATACCAATGGAAGAGTACCATACAGGTATCCGTACCTGATTGACTAACAAATAGTCGAAAAGCTTAAAAAGTAAACCACACAGCCCACCAGCGAACGCGTGCCGCCGTCGCATTTGCTAGAAAGGATTAGGAATTGCCGGCGCCCACGGGGACCGCACGTGTTGTGTGTGTGTGCTGCAAGAACTGCTGTTCGCTGTTCGGCTACGTATGCGGATACGACGGCGAGTTGGAATGGAAGCATCCTAATCAACCTATCAGGCCTGGAAGACACCGCCCGCCCCGTTGGCAAGCGTTGGGACTATCGGACTACCGTATTCTGAAACCTGGTTCTTCGTACCGAGGACCGGTTCCTGGAAAAAGATGTGCCAGTAGGTACGAATCTTCCCAGCGGCCCGGTCGACCAACCACGGCAGCTAGTCAGTCCTGGCGAGTCCAATCACTGGCCAAGACTTACCAAGCAAACCAAAAAGCTGGATCTTCCCGTCTGTCCGGTGACTGGGGAACCAGGGCAGCAAGGCACTTGGAAGTTGGAACTAACTGCTCTGAATACCTACCGCAGCAGCAGCAGCAGCAGGCCGCATTCCGGTCGACCGGGATCCGGCCCTCTTTCGGCTTCGCGAGTCGTGGGAGTTATTAGTATCCGTAGGCAATCTCTTTTTTTTTTTTCGACATCACGAGGCGCCGCAGCAGCAAAGCAGGTTTTGACACTTTCGCTGAGCCGGGGGGGTTGTTGCCGGGGGAGGGGTGTGGTAGGGCAGCAGGATTCGTGGCACGCGGTCGCAGGGAGAGAAGGGAGGATTCCCGGATCCGGGGCAGGGTCCGGGACTGCGAATGCCCTCGTTTTCCTCTTCCTGACATGTGCTGCTCTGCTCTGCTCCCAGGCAGGCAGATATCGATCCTATCGCCCCGGCCCATCTTCTTCCCCTCTGTCTGGCCGACAAGACAAGGGAGAGAGAGAGAGCGCGCGTCGTCGTCGAGGCCGCATTCCCGCCCTTCGTCCTTGGCAACGTTTACCTACCTACCAATCCTCCCATCCCGGAGCATATGTCGCGAGCGTCCCTGCATGGAAGAAGCGCCTAGACCCCCCTTCGACGCTCGCAGGATGTTCACGAATCTAGCAGCACTACTACTTACTACCAACCGGATCCCACCGTACCGACTGCCTGGTTTGGGGGCCGCCCAGGGCTGCGTCTGGCAGTTCCTCGCGATGCGATCGTCGATCTGGGGGTGGGGACGAGCCGCCAACTGACCAGCCGACCTATTGCAGCTATCGGACCTCACCTCACGATACCGCGACACAGGTAAGGTGACTGACTACTGTACCTACCTACCTTAGCTACCGGATCCGATGATAGAAGAGGAACCAGTCTGCCGGCTCCAGCTGGGGCGGGCGCCTTTCATCCGCACGTCCACCGGCGCCAGACTAATAGGAGACGGTCGTCGATCTTCCGGGCGGCTGCTGAGCTTAGCTAGCTGACTTGGCGGAGCTGGAGAGAGGCAAGTCAATGCGATCAGTAGTGGTACTACTACAGGGCGACATGGCCCTGTTCACGAATAACTCGCCTTGTTATGGAGTTCCAAGTAGTATGCGGTCCAGGCACACGTGCGGCGTATATCGGTCCCAAGCGTCTTGTGCTGTGCCGTGCCGTGCCACGCGTGCGTATGCCGCTAGCAGTCGTCGACTTGGTCGTCCCTTTTTTCTCGGTCAGCTCCGAGTGGAAATGACTCAGCCAAGTATTCGGCGTCCGGGGGATCGCCCGTTCGGCGCGCCGCTTCCAGAGAGACGGTTTCTTCTCGGCCTTGATGATTTTCGCGACAGAGCCAGAGTCGAGCCAGAGTCAGAGCAGACCGGCGCAGATCAGCCTGATAAGTATGAACACGGTCTGCCAGACGGTCTGAGATGTTAGTGCGACCACAGTGATGATCAATAATAAGGAACGCAATACTGCGGCTCTGCGGGCGATCTTGCAGAGACAAAATTGTGGAGTCAACATGTATTCCCTATCACCTTTATTTTTTGCCACCCCCTGGATCGTCAGGGGAGCGCTCGGGTGCAGTGCCGGTACTAGTACGGATACCGACGTTAGGGTCAGAGATGCAAGTGTCAATGATGATGCGATTCTCCAGGAAATTGTGTGTGAACGGGACCCTTAGACTGATGATCGACATCTGTCGCTTGTGTGAACGGGACCCTTAGACCGATGATCGACATCTGTCACTTCTGCATTCTGCATGCAGTCCTCCTGGCAAATCTGCCTCGGCGGGACGTGAGCTTCATCACGGAGGAGAGCGGGGCCGTAGATCTCGGCGTAGATCGCGAATTCTACATACCCGCCTTCCGCACCATGTGCTGCAGCGCGTTCTACAGAGGCGTGGGCAGCTTGGTGATGATTGTCGCCACGCTGTTCATCAAAAAGAAGGATCCTCTTGGCGTTGCCCGACAAGAAGACGTCGGTGTCGGATGTTGGAGGACGGAGGAGCGGCTGTCGCTACTGGAGACGAAGAGAAGACAGAGATATATTATCCAGGCCGTTGGCTCCAAACAAGCATACACACTCCAATTTGAGGCCATACATCTAAATTGATACTCATAGGATCTCTGAGACCTACACCCGAGTCACCTTCCCCGTCTGGAGGTCATAGACGACCCCCACCGTGCTCGCAGCGAGCTCCTTGCGCACCAGGGGATGCCGCTTGATGATCTCCACGCCGTCCCGGGCATGGTCGCCTGGGCTGAAAAATGGTTGTCAGTTGCCGTCGTGTCTCAGTTCAGATCAAACATCAAGTATCTTGGAATAAAACAACTTACTCGGTGAAGGTGTCAAAGCGCAAGTTCTCAATCTCCGCGTCCTGGTCTGGGATTTGCTCCTTGAGCTTCTCGCGGACCGCGGCGTCGGTTGTGAGCGTCTTGCCGCAGTCTATGTATGGGCCACGTCAGTCGCTGCCGGGTACAGAGTATATGGCACAGGGCTCGCCCCGTGCAATGAAGGGAAGGAATAGAATGCCTTACCTGTGTGCTGCAGCACCAGCACCTCGCTGAAATTGAACAGCTGGTCCAGGTAGAGCAGGTCGGGGATGGCGGCCTCGACGTTCCCGCCGCCGTTGCGGTGGACTAGGGCTTCTGATGTGGCACGGGATATGTCAGCTGGAGATCGTAGTGGTAGTTTGATGAGTGTAGACATCCCGGCGGGACATAGAAGCATGCTCGCATGGGGAGTAGGGACATACCTCCAGGTTTCAGCCCGAGGGCAGCAATCGGGTCGACACGTGCGTCCATACAGCAGACTTCGATCTCTTGTTAGTGCAAGTCGCGAGTTGTGCGAGAGTAGTCTGCTCTCAATGGCAGGCCCAGCATAGACGTACTGATCAACATCGGGATCCTCAATGGCAGGACCTCTTTCATAGGAGGGAATCCGGTGTGAGTCTTGACATATTCCCTACGAGACTTTATGTCAGTCAACCGTCCCGGGTTTGAGGGTCTTGAACGAGTCTCCTACTCATTGCGTTGAAGAAGATCGGCTGCGAGGGACTTAGAAGACATCTTCTGGGACTGGTAGATTTGTGTTTTCTAGGTATGGACTTGATACGACGAGGACAAGCTGATAGTGTGAGATATGTTGCTGCTCTGGACTGAGCATCACCCTTCAAATCGGAAGTATGCTGCACTTTTATAGCAGAGACATGTCCTCGTTATCGCTACGAGGGCGGCGACGTACCTACTTCATACTGGCCGCCTATCCCACTTGCAATCGACTATGCTGTCCAGACGTTTCTACCGCAGTAAGCAGCAACCTGCTTCATTGGTTGACTGTGAGGTTGACGAACACGAGGGGCGATGTCGTTCGGAGTGACTCATGCTGAAGGGCGTGAGGACTTGCATGGCTGGCGCCGCTGTCGCTGTCGCTCTCGTGGGATTTGTGACACTCGAGATGCAGCTCAGCCGCTGGCAACTTGTAGATGGCTCCCGTGTCCATACGTTCAATTATTAATCAGTGCCAGCCACTGACGTTATTACAAGCTTCACGAGGTAGGTAAATACACCATTAGCTATCGGTAGTTAGTGATGGCATCAATAAGGCACAATGTCGAAAGCCTGAGCCCCGAACCACCAACAGGAATGCTCGCATCACAAGTCATGAAGCACGATCAAGCTTCGAGTTGATACCACTTTGTCCGTGGCAACACGAGCGGTGCCCCGAGATGGATTGTACCCTCTGGGGCACATATAAACAGGCCGATTCAACATGACCAGGTGCCGGGTTAGCAACTCCAGATGTTACGCCGCTCCCTACCTTATTGCAGGCCGTGGTGTATCGTCGCTCTCAAAGGCGGAGATGTAGTTGATGAGGGAGCGGAGCGAGAACGAGCACTTCCGAGTCAAGCCGCTGTGGCTTGCTTGGAGTATCCGCTTTTCGACTGCATCTGGGGATTTATTGGGTCCCACTCTCGTCTTCTCACCAATCATGTAATTAAAGACTGTTCTTGTTACCACGTGGAAACTTTTCGGTTCTGAAACGGCGCTATTGTCAGTTCTGGGGAAGATTTTCGCCTCACCCCGAGATCTCATACGAGATCGGCTATGCGGCTGCGCAAGATTGGCAGATCTTCACGTTGCATTCCTCGCAGTCTCTGGCCGGGGCTGCTCTCCTTCTCTGTCTCCCTTTAATGATCTATTCCGAGACCACCCCCTCCACCGCCTGCTTGTTTGCTCGCCTCGTCTCCGAAGTAGGGAGTACCTACTAGTGCCCCCTCTCCTCGGCCCTCTCATCACGCGGTTGTTTGCCACCGTCACACCCGTTACGTGCGAGCGCGTCTCTGTCGGGGCCGACCAATTGGATCAGCCCCCGTCAGATGCTGGATGCTGCCACCGAGCCTAAAACTTAGCCAAGTGGATTGCAAAGGATCCGGCAACTCGGTCAGCTCGGACACACTCGGTCGGCGACAGGCCACGCCCTCTCACCAAGGTCTCTTCCAACTGCCTCCGCATTCACCGCACTCAGCCCACCTTCAGTCAAGGCCGGATGGAACTCCACGTCTGGGGTCCGGCACTAGGCTGCCATTCCATCGACCCCGAGTGCCTGGCGGCTATCACTCTGTTTCGCAGTGTGCTGCCCGCCGACAGCTGGACCCTGATTGCCAGTAATGACGCTTCCGTGAGCCCAGATTGTATGTAGGGTCACCTCGGCATGCTCCACGCTTTCACCCCTACCTAAATGACCCCTTCCCATCTTGCCCTCATCCAGATCGCCAAGGGTCCCCCCCTTACCCCAGACTTACCAGATCCGGGACTGATCACCGGCTATGTACAGTTACTCTCCCAGCTCTGAACCATGCAGGTATCTGGACGTCTGGCTATATGCCCATCACCTCCTATCTGAGGGAGAACGTGACCCGCGTCGACGGTGACCTCGCCCAGGAGCGGAGGGCTGATCTGCTGGCCTACGCCTCTTACCTCACCGTCCGCGGCTCTGGCCTGCTCTCCCTGTCGCTCTACGCGTCGCACAGCGCCTGGGTCGAGGTCACGCGGCCGGCTTACTCCAGCCTGCTCCCCTTCCCCTTGACCTGGACCCTGCCGCCGGCCATCCGCGCGGCCGCACTCGAGAAGGCCGAACAGATGTCCATGGGTTACATGGCCACCGAAGTTGACTGGGAACCCGCGAAGGAACCGGTCGAGACTACCTCTACCGGGTTCATGAAGCTTCGTCACGGCGCGCCGGGCACGCTGGTGCCGCCGGAGCTGGTAGGTGGCATCCGCCTCAAGCAGATGGCGGCCGACTTCTACTCGGCCCTGCTCGGCCTGCAGCGGGACAAGAAATTCCTCCATCAGAATCAGGACAGCAAAGGTCTGACTTCGCTCGACTGCCTGGCCTACGGGTACCTGTCGCTCCTGCGCGTCGACACGCCGCACCCGGTGCTGAAGGACGTCCTCGAGGAGAAGTACGGGAGCCTGGTCCGGTTCCTGGACGCCGTCGACGCCGGGCCGAGCGGCGGCACCGACGATCTCCCCTGGCAGGAGCCCCCGCCCCGAGGCGCCGTGGCCCTGATGGGCAGCTTCGCCGACGGCCTGCTCGAGAGCGCGCCCGGCGGCTTCGGGGACAGCTGGAGGAGGTGGCGCAGGGGAGGCGAGCACGCGCAGGATACGACGCAGAAGACGCTCGCAGTCGGAGGCGCCGCCGCCGTAGGTCTCGCTGCCGCCGGCGCTGCGGTGCTGTTCAGGAGCTTGTTGCCGTTTGGGGCGACCACCCACCGCTTCGAGCCGCCCAGCGGGGGGAGGCCCGGCCTGCACCAGTTCGGCGAGATCGGGTCGATACTTGGCTCGCTCCCCTCGTAGGACACTCAGTTCCGTTCAAAACTCGATCTTGTTCCGAAGGCGATGTGTAAATCATTATCGGCGCGGTTGGTTTAAATTAGTGCCAAAAGTGCGGAGGAGTCAAGACTCGATGTAAGACCTCCTTAGGGTATACGGCGTGTGAGGCTATCTCCCCTATTGTAAATATACCGGGGATCCAGCGAAGACAAGTATTCTGTACTTATTCTAGATTCAGTGGTGGAATTGAGTAATCTGTGCAAGTTTAATCCTGGTTCTGTTAGATTTCACTCTCGGTATGTAAGTACTTCCTTACTTTAGTCTGTCTTCTCTTTGGTCCAGCTTTTCGCTTTCACCAGATGCCAGTACACCACAGGTTTCAGCATGTATTGACTATTACTCAGGGTTGTAATGTAAGCAACGGTGGTCGGCCAGATGGGTAGTATATTGACATCGAAAGCGATAAGCGCTCCATGCCGAACCCCCCCAAGGGCGCATCCTATGTCAGACATGTACAACAGGATCTAGTTTCATAGAAGATGTCCTATGAGTTCAACCAACTAACACATACCGTAATACTTTAACTATGTCCAAAGCACTATCCGATACTCACACTTAGCTCGACTTATGGTGACTTGGGGGTATCCTCGGTGCAATGGGAGCAGTGATTTCTAGGTCTAGGAGGTCTGTGACAAGTCCTCATGTCCTGTGTGCCTCTTTGGGTCCAGCCTTACCTGCATATTTGCCTGCCAGTCTCGAACTCGATATTCGTGTAAAATGAGGAGAGTCGACCATCCGCCCGCTTCCCCCACAACCCCCCGGTGATACTTTCCATCACTGTCAACCCGTGTGGTCCAAAGCTCCCGCGCGATTATCCTCTCCATAACCTGGAGTCGAGTCAGAGGAGTGAAACCAGCCACGCGCAGCTTCCGGGCCCTCTTCCTCTCCCTTCGCTTCGCGGCCATATGGCCTAAAGATCTGGGCTCTGAGCCGGCTCACAAAGGAAGACGTCTGGGCCGCCCTACCACCGGGCAACGCAGTGGTAGCGTTTGGCAGAATGCCCGGGGGTGCCGCAACTGCAACCGGAGCCGGAGATCTGGATGCTGTGGTCCTCGCGGAGGACTCGGCTACCGGGAGGTAATCATCGCGAAGCTGCCGCCACTGGTCGCCTGACTGGTAAGTATCATGTATCCGGTCCCAGTGCTGCTGCTGCGCCTCTCCTGCTCTTCGCCCTGCCGGGCCGTTTGTTGATCGAGCGGCAGCTCTGATATCCGTCGCTGGATCATCCTGCGGCGGGCGTCTTCAGAATCTCACTCGCATGTTGTAGTCGAAAGGGTCCTCTGACCGCACTGTAAGGCAGGGACAAGCGGTACCATAGAGCAAGGGGCGGATATGTGGGGGAGGACGGCCACTTACAGTCAGCGAGGAAATCTTCGACTAGATTTGGCCGATGTTTGTTCCTCTCGGTCTCGGAACGCGTGTAGCTGCAGGGCTTAACAGGAGCGTCGTACGCTGGCCGTACAAGCTCGAGATATCCGGGAGGTGGGGGTCTGTGGTACTCTTCGAGGCGACCCGCGTAAATCCTGAAAACGTCGTAAGTCCTGATGGAGTCGATGCTGGGATTCATATCGGGAGCGAGCCCTGCAATGACATGCCAATCGTAGCACTGCTCATGGTCCGATTCTTTCCGCGCGGCTGGGCGCTGTTCCTCGCTACTGCGCATGCAGAAGTGAGATGCTGCTCTAATGATGCCGTGTGTGGTGACAGATGAGCCATCTGCAACGAGCTGCTCGAGCTCGAGGCGCAGCGGCGCGCCATGGACGCCGACGAGGTCACGGGCCGCTATCGCGGGGACATGGCCGCCCTCGACGCGACGCGCCGCTGGGAGACCCTGCTCGAGCGCTGCTGCGGGGTGCGGCCGGAAAGGGGCCCACGAGGACGCCAGGGCGAGGATGGAGCTCATATTGAGGGTGAGGGCAAAGATCCGGGAGTATCTTAAGTCCCTTCACAGCGATATCCATCTCTCCAAGCCCCCTTCTCTTCCCTTCACCCTAGGTACGTAGCAACATAGGGGGTCCCCTGAAAAGGGGCTGATGATAACTTCCGGCAAAAAGACGAGGCGCTTCTCCTCCAGCGCAGGGTAGCGCAGCTGCAGGCACCAGGCGGCAGAGTCCTGGACGTCCTGAAGTACCTGTTCCGGCAGCCGGGCTACCCGATCATCGAGGGGAAAGCCTCTGGCTATCTAGAGGCCAGAGACCTCGTGGCCGTGAAGAGCAACCCCGAAGACATGCTGATGAGGTTTCTGAGAACGATGCGGGTCTACCAGGGGAGGGTCGAAGTGAGTACTTGATCTGCCGTGACCTCTCTCCCTGCCCCCTCCCCCTTCTCTCTCTCGGGCCAACGAGCTGAGACGGGGGGTTTAAGGGAGCGCAGAGCTCGACGCGAGTCCACGGCTGGCCCGGGATCGCACGCCTGGGGGAGGACCAGATCTCGCGGCGGGCCAACCTGGTCACCACCGTGGTGGCCAGCGTCGTCCTCATCGGCCCCGATCCTGGCGCTGCACTTCTCGCGCAGCCAGAACCTCAGGCCGGCCCTCGTCATCGTCTTCGCCGGCGGCTTTGCCGGGAGCCTCGCTCTCATCACGATGCCCAGCGGTCTGAAATATTTGCGGGGACCGCAACGTTGGTCTTCTTCTTCTTTTTTTTTTTTTCTAATACCGAGTAACTTCCTTACCTGCCCACGGTTGAGTACTAATTTCGCCCTCGGAGTAGGTCCGCGGCCGTGCTGGTGGTCTTCGTCAGCACAACGAGTTGATGTGCTTCTCGTCCCGAAGCCGCTGCTGCTGGCACCAATGCTTTGGGACGGAGAAAATACAAGAACTGAAGCCTTGCGGCAGGCAAGCTACCAGAAAGTCCATCACGGCTGAGTGTTATTTGCCTGTTGTCAGAAACGAAGCATTTCAGTATCACAGCACGAGGACTCAGGTTCGACAATCGTCCTGCCCCTTATCCCGTCGTTGTCCCTAATGAGTCAGTCTCCAGTGAGTCAAACATCTTCGCAAGACAATTAGGCACTGAGCCTGATCGGACCTCTGCGCCTGGGGCTTGGCCTCGGCAGCGCCAGGATACCATCGAGCCTACCCCTGTGAAGGAGGCCAAGATACCGGAAGCAAGTTTGCTCTGGTGCCCCCCTTTCTTCCAAGCACAGAATAGACCTTGTTCCAAGTGGTTGGGATTCCCAAGACATTCGGTGGTATAACCATTCTGTTTTATTTTCATGTAAGGTTGGTTCAGCTGCTCATGGGTATTTGCATACACTCTCTGTAGAAACATGGACTCTATTTACCCGATATAAAGAGTTTTAGATTTGCTTAATCTCTTTGCCGACGACCTCTGGTCGCTCAACTTCCCACTCATCCCGCAGCACAGCAAATGCCAAGTCGCTGACAAGCAGGCTCAGGCCAAGGCTCCAGACAAGTGTGATGGCATAGAAGAAGTTGGCATTTCCACTGCCAGCGTAGACCCACAGGTGATAGAAAGCCGGGCCCAAGACCGTTGCATAGAGGACCGTCGACGCCGCCACGAAGCTGTATCTCATGAGCGGGAAGATATGTCGAAATAATGGCAGCAAGCCGAGGAATAAGCTGGCGTCTGAGATGCTCGGGTAGGGTTTGAATATGCCGAAGATGCCGAGCAGGAGCGTCAGCACCACGAGGGGCTGCGTGCGGATGCGGATCGACAGCCCTCCAACATAGGAGGACAGATGTAGCCAGAAGACTCCCAGGAAAAAGGCTCGAAAACTGTCGAACATTTCGATGAAGAAGTACCACCACAGTCCCATATTCGGAGTCAGGTCGGTGAGTGTGAGTTGGATGCCGTAGGTAGATGGGAAAAACTCCCACGACCCAATGAGGAGGTAGGAGACAGCAAAGAGCGTCGTCAGGGCCACAGATGCCGCAGCGACGTTCATGCTCGCGAATTTCGGCAAGGACGGTACACGGTTCGCGGGGTTTTGGCGGTCAAAAGCAAGCAATACTACCGGCGGGAGTAGCAGTATCGGGTACATGGAGAGGTATGCGGCGAAGGAGAGGGAGAGCATCGAGGTGAAGGGGTGGCCCGAGATGGCCTTCGCGATGGAGTGCAGGATGGCGCATGTCGTGAAGACGCTCGTCGGCCTTCCGAGGCACGTCGCGACGGTGAACGGGTTGAAGAGGAAGCTAGCAGGACGTCAGCGTCGACACGGAGCGAGTACGCGACCCGGTGCGCCTACATTGCCGCAATGGAATAGCCATTCCACCTCCTGCCCCTGCGCGGAGAGGTAAAGAGCCTGGAGGACGCGGCCTCCCCGGACTCGGCGATCTTGTACAAGGCATTGGCGCTCAAGAGGTCGACGGCGATGTACAAGAGGTAGGTGAATATCGGATAGGCCGAGGGGTCGGGAACTAGGGAGAAGAGCGGCAGCAGCAGCGGGGCCTGGTGGTAGACGCCGCCGTCGTAAGGGGAGACATTGTGGTTGTACAGGAATAGACCCTCTTGCACTAGAGTTCGGGTCAGTTGTCAATCGGGCTGCCGAGCATGGCAGGGGGAGCAAACACGTACGCCTCTTGAAACTGGTCACAGGAGTCGAGATCTCGACCCGCCCCGTGAGGAGATCAGGTAGACCAGGAAAGAAGGTGAACAGCGCCAGACGGAGAGCAGCTGCAGCGGTGAAGAGGCCGGCCGTCTCCTGAATGTCCATTTTACCGCCTACCATGGCTCGCTTCCATGGTTAGGGAGGATCGCGGCGAACTCTGAGGAGCTGTCTTGTATGGGGCGCGCGGTGGTGAAGTGACAATGGTACGGAGTACGGGACGGACTACTTGGCGTCTGCTGGAGGGATTGAGGATCCCCGTTCGGGGGGCAGCCGGCCTACATTTTCATTACGCTTTTCTTACTGAAATATATATTGGCGTCTGCTATTGCTAATGTCTCGGATGGTAGAAAAGGACGAATATTTAGTGAATGGTTGCCAAGCGCCTAAATCGACTCCTCGGGGTTCATCAGAGCCAATCCAATTACAGCCTAACGACTGGGACCCAGAACGCGGTGAGAGCGGGCAGATAAGATAACATCTCCTGCCGGGCAAAAAAAAAGTTGAAAGCCCCGCCAAAGCTCCCATCCCATACCAGTCGCAAAGTCGAGCGTCTCGAGTCGCTTCCTTGATCAATTGCCCGAATTCTTCGCCCTACCCCTCAGGATCCAGCCTCAGGCGACCGACACGAGACAATGGGTAAAGTCAAGAGGAAGGGAGAGACCGGGAATGCGAAAAATTACATCACCCGCACTCAGGCCGTGAAAAAGCTACAGATCAGTCTTCCGGATTTTCGAAAGCTATGCATTTGGAAAGGGTAAGGCGGAAGGACAAGACGCCATTCTCCTGCTATATATACAGAAGAACTGCAGCTAATCGTTCATCAGTATCTTCCCGCGGGAGCCTAGAAACCGGAAGAAGGCCTCCAAGAGCTCTACGGCCTCGACCACTTTCTACTATGCCAAGGACATCCAATACCTCTTGCATGAGCCGCTGCTGCAGAAGTTCAGAGAGCAGAAAGTCCTCGAGAAGAAGATTTCGAGAGCTCTCGGCCGAGGAGATGTTGGTGATGCCAGCCGCCTCGAGCGCAATGCTGCCAGGCCCGAGAAGACGGGAAAGCCACGGTATACCCTCGACCACGTCATCCGAGAACGCTACCCGACATTCGTCGACGCCATTCGCGATCTAGACGACTGCCTATCTATGCTCTTCCTGTTCGCCAATCTTCCCTCCACATCGACCGTGCCGGCCAAGATGATCGCTCGCTGCGAGCGCTTGTGCCTGGAGTTCCAGCACTATCTGATCGTATCTAAGAGCTTGCGCAAATCCTTCTTGTCCATTAAGGGGATCTACTATCAGGCCAGCATACAGGGCGAAGACGTCCTATGGCTGGTACCTTACAAGTTCAACCAGAGAGTCGTTGGAGACGTCGATTTCAGAATCATGGGTACTTTCGTCGAGTTCTATATGACATTGCTTGGATTTGTGAACTTCAGATTGTATACGTCAATCGGACTGAAGTATCCGCCGAAATTCGACCAGGTCAAAGACGACGAAGCAGGTGAATTGGGCGCGTTCAGACTTGAGGATACCCATACGAGCGCCGCACCAGACGAGCCAGCCCAAATAACAAATGGCGAAACTGAGACTGGGCCTGACCCTGAAACACAAGCCAAAGTCGACAAACTGCTTAAGCAGATGAAGGACACGGAAATCGACGGAGCTGAGACCGATGCCAAACCAGAAACTGAGGAATCGAGAGATGCACTCGACAAATTCGAACCTGCTGCGCCGGGCGGTGATATCTTACCGCAGCCAACCAACTCCGGGAGTGGGTCTGAATCGTTGTTTGCCAACTGCACGTTCTTCCTCTCGCGGGAGACTCCACGACAGCCTCTGGAGTTCATCCTCCGTGCTTTTGGATGCAAGCGTGTGGGATGGGATTCTGTATTAGGCGGGGGCGCATACACCACGGACGAGCTGGATCCCTCCATCACACATCAAATCGTCGACCGACCGCAGTTGCCGCTCGTGGGCGGCTCGAATGGGGATGCCGAGGACAACCAGACCTTACAGAAGCTTGCACCAAACCAGCGAGTGCCTGGGCGTATCTACGTCCAGCCTCAGTGGGTCTGGGACAGCGTCAACGACGAAGAAATGAAGCAGCCAAACGAGTATGCCCCTGGCGCGGAATTACCCCCACATCTCAGTCCGTTTGTCCAAAACACTCAAGGTGCATACGACCCCACGATACCGCTTGAGGATCAGCAACCGGAGGGAGAAGCGCTGGAGGAAAGCGACGAGGAGGCCGAAGAAGACGAGGAAACTGATGGCGAAGTGGAGGCGGACGGCAATCTTTCGGTACAACAAATCGAAGGTGCAGCTGAAGGAATGGATGTAGCTGCATCGGAAGAAGATAGTGAGGATGACGATGCCTCTTTCGGGGGGTTCTCGGACGAGGAGAAGGCTGCTGAGGGGGAGGGAGGAGAAGAAGAGGCTGAAGAGGAGGAGCAAGATGCCGAACTGCAATACCAGCGGGAGCTCGTGGCCGAGTTGACGGGCCAGCCTGTCAAACAGGACAAGACGAATGCTCAATCCAAGGCTAAAGCGGAGGCTCGTAAGAAGCTTGCACGACAAGCCAGGGAGGAAGCAGAAGAGCTTGAGCGAGCGAAGGGCATGCTCAGCAAGAAGAAGCGGAAGCTGTTTGAGCAGATGCAATACACAAACAACAAGAAGAGTGCGGAAGACCAGAAGCTCAGGGCCAAGAGGAGAAAGCTAGAGAAGCAGAAGACGAAAGGAAAGGCCTAGCTAGGTCCTTCATGTTGGTAGTCGTGTATCACGGGACAGGCGTACTTTGAACTTGTTGATAATACCACTGAAGCTGGCTGTTGAGCCAGTCACTAAATCTCTCGCCATTTGTTCCTGATCTGACTACCTCTGTATTAGAGAATGCTCGTATGTTTCGATCAATATTTTGCTACCGGTAATGACTTCACGCGCCACTTCCTAAACGGCTCAACAGTCAAATTCTCATGCCGAAGTGCCAACCTAAATATTTACACCCCACGTGCCCACTCATCTACCAGGCGGCCAAATCCTCACGCTCCAAACAACGTCGTCGCCAGCTGCAGCTTGGGCGCGACTGCGAAAGCGTAGAAGAATATCATCATACTATGGCCTTGTCGGCAGATGGTTCGGACGAGTATCTGCCTGATTCCGACGAGTCAGAATACGAAGACGAGCGGCCGAACCGCTGGTTCGGGCCGTCATCCACCTGGCAGCAGCTGAACAGCGCCGAAATCGACACCCTCAGGGCCCTCGACGACATCCGCAACCAGGACCTGTCGATCCATCTGTACAATGCCTTTGCGCTGCGGCAGGGCCGGGGCAGGCCGCGGGAGGATGCAAGGGCGCCAGTGCCAGGCCTGGACATCAACGCCGCCACCGGGCAGCCGGTCCAGCAAGACGACTGGGCGCCGCCGAGGCTATGGGCCGCCTGGCCGATGCGCGCGGATCAGGTCCCGCGTCCGGGGCTCATGCGAGAGAGCGCCCCCCGTGACCGGCCATTTCTCTACAGCAAACCCGCTGGCAACGAGGCGTCCAGCACGGCCCTCGAAGAGTCCATCGCGGCTTCGATATTGAAGCTGGCAAAGGATCGATTCCGCGCCCGACCCTGGGCCGAGCCGGACACGGAGTCCCAGTCCGACACTAGCGGTCGTGGCTCTGGAGATGATATCGCTTCTGGGCCCAGCCACTCGAGGTCAAAGTCGGCGGCCAAGTACGAAAGTGCCGGGGAAGAGAAGATGGACATCGACGAAACGACTGATCATCAAGGCGTTGATCCTCGTAGGCAAGCGCCTGCTAGACATAGATGGATACCTGTGGTGGCGGCCGACGACGACCAGTCCTATGCTCTCCTACAGCCCTCCACCCGTCACATCGTGGCGAAGGTGGACACGACGCTCATGATTCTGCACACTATGCGGGACTCGGCCGCCAGCTACCAATCCGACTCCACCGACTCCGAAGCATCAGACAGCTCCCGCGCGTCTCTGTGTTCGGCTGGGACCAGAAGCCGCTCACGGTCTGTGGCGGCAAAGCAGCATGGCAGACGCTCCAAGTCTCGCGGCTCGTCCCGCATCAGAGCCTCGGCGCCCCCCGAAGAAGGGCCCGCCACCGCCCAAAAGAAGAAGAGGGCGGGGAGGCCGATGAAGTACTACCCCCGCCTCGAGGGCGAGACTGACAGGGAGTACACCATACGGGTGGCCAAGATACAGAAGAAACCCCTGCCCGTCTTTGCAGACGAGCAACAGCAGCAGCAGCAGCCTCCTCCTCGGGAGGCACGCGACGGCGACGACGACGACGACGCTGACGTCGAAACCGAGGGCGTCGACGACGACGGCGACGATACTAACGGCAAGAGCGCAGCCCCAGCCCCAGCCCCAGCCAAGCGACCGCCGAAGAGAGAGCGGGCGGTAGACACGGACACGGACAGCTCAACGTCCGAAGTGTCCGCAGGCGGTGGTGCCCCCGCCAATAAGAAGAAGAAGCCGAGACGCGGCCACCGGGACGCCCTGCGGGACTGGAGAGACGTCCTCGGCGCCGCCGCCCTGGCCGGCTTCCCGGCCGGGGCCCTCGACCGCGCGGCGCGGCGGTGCGCCGACCTGTTCGCGCAGAGCACGGTGCTGCACCGGGTGCCCGAGACCCCCATCCACGCCGCCGCCGGGGGGATGACAATGACGACGATGACGACGACGACGACGACATACGTGCCCGGCATGCCCATGCCGCCGCTCCTCGACGACGACGCCGAGGACGAGGATCGCCTCGGACTCCACCCGCCCTCCAGGGCCACCCGCCGCGCCCTGTCGCGCGGCCCCAGCCTGGGACCCGAGTCGGCGACGACGGAGGACGAAGCAGCCGGGCGCCGCGGCGGCCGGCCGCGGCGCCGGTCCTCGTCGGCGGGGGCGGGGGGCCTGCTCTCCTCCTACTACTGCCGTTACGGCGGCTGCCCGCGGGCCGTCGACCCGTTCTCGCGGCGGCAGCACCTCGTGCGGCACCTAAGGCTGGTGCACGGTCAAGATACGGGTGGCGATGCTGAGGCGACGACGAGGAGAACGGCGACGACGACGCCGGCCGAGGTCGACAGCGAGGACGAGATGCTGGGCGCCGTGCACGTCGACGGCTTCCTGCGGCCGATCCGCACGCGCCCGGGGTGGCGGGCCGGCGACGCGACGCCGAGGCGGAGGAGAGGCCAGGGGACGGGGAAAGGGAAAGGGAAAGAGAAAGGGAAAGGGGAGAAGAAAAGGGGAAGGGGGAGGCGAGGGGGAAGGGGAAGGGGGAGCGAGGGAGACGAGGAGAGAGACGAAGCGGAAAGTGGCGGTGGGTGATGGGTATGCGTGATGGATGCACGAAGACCATGACCGTCCGGACGACCGCATACGGTACGGTACACCAATGCAGCGCTGCCAGCTGAGTCTGTCTGTTATCTCCGTGGAATAAGTGAGCAGCCTCTTAACTGCTCTTCCCTCACTGGGCTTCGCCGATCCGTCTCGAAGCGGTCTGCTCGCTGCGATTGTCAGGGTACTCAAATAGCTACCCTATACTCCGTATACCTGACGAGACCTCCTTCGCCACACGCTGCCCGTCACACCTCGTCCGCCGCTACACTGCTCCGCCGATGGTCGTGGTCCAGTCAGGTAGGTACGCATCTTTGAGCGTGATGCTGTAGTTGCGGTCGCCGTTCGGACTGAGATCTGCGATATGTTCTCTGAATTACCTCCTCCTGCTACTTACTGCTGCTGCTGATGCTGCTGCTACCGTCGAATACAGTCAATGGACGTATTGCTTGGCTCTCATTTTGCCCGGTGAATTAGTTTAGCTAGTGACACCTCTTCTTCGTGACGCTATGTATTCTGCCACTGTCTGGAGATTCATAACCACACTTCAAGCTCAAGGACGCGCTCCCACTCCCCAGAGACCCATATCGAGAATGCTCGTTTGACAGTCTACGCCAAGCCGGCCACCTGAGTGCTGAGATAGGGCTAATCTCCGGCGCCTCCCCCATGTTGACATGTTCCCACGGGTGCCGATTCTGATTGACGAGCATATTATTGGGAAAGTCAACATGAGTCGGACTCACACTGACTCTGACAGTCGGGCTCATGTGGCTCCCCCAACAGTTCCGTACGAGCCCCCAAAAACCATGTGTCTGGAGCTCTCACTCTAGGTTTTCCATCCATACGTGGACTGTCTCCAGTGTGAACAGTGGTGCCCAGAGCTCACAGTTGGTAAAGAGTGCTCAGGGACTGCAACAACCTTTTGAGGCTTGAAAAGTGTGACGCCGGGTCGAAGAGGGGAACGAGACCCGGAGAAGAGCAAAGAAACTGGCGCTTGAAAATCTCTCTCTTCTTGAACTGTCTTCGTGAGGCTGTGGCGGTTGCGTCAATTGTGGCGTGTAGTTAGGTACGGAGTAAACGTTCGCTGTGAGCCCTACGCTGCGGGCTTGGCGCAACCCGTGGCAAGGGTGGAGACTACTGTCTGTCATGGAGGAGGATAAGTGGGCAGTCAATGTCAAGTGGATTTATAATAACACTGGGAGTCAAGAGAGTTGGTTCTACGGAGAGATACCTCGTAAGAGATAGGATACTGTCGACTGAAAATGAAAGTACAGAGTCCAGTCCACGTGGCTAGGGCGACTCAGAGATGAATCGTAGCACGCAGCTCCAAGTTACGAACGGGTCCCAATGGTTGGGAAATCGGGACGTCAGATAAATGAGAGCGCTATAACAAACTTTTGCAACTACGAGTGGCTTTTGGGCAGCGTAGGCGGTGGCACCCGAAGTGGTGGACCTGAGGGAGTTCCCAGTTGCTTGGTTTGACTTTAAAGCTTAATCATTCAGCCCTACAGTACTTGCCTGTTGTGGGTCGCGCTAGCGCAAATTTGCTCAACTCGGATTGGCTCTGAGTTGTCAACCCCTTTTGGCAACCAACCAGGTCAGGGGGGGACGAGAAGACACAGCAAAAGCAGCGGATATGAATGAACGACCGAGCAGGCCATGGTAGAGGAGTAGGAAGAGGGTTAATGAAAGTATTTGCCAGTTTCTAATTATCGCGTTGCTTCGATGACGGACGAGGAAGCACAGCTGGAACCCTCGACGACGGTCAGTGACTCCGTCTGGCCCGCGCCGAAACTGCGCAAGTTGAGCAGGTTCGCTTTGAGTTATGCGGCGTCTGGCTTCGTCGTGACGCCTCCTCATCGCCATGGGCGTCAATCTTCTCAACCCTACCATCAGGGTAGAATGTACCCATCTGCTAAGTCTATATAGTGAGGGGACCCGGCCCCCAGTTCGCTTCTTCCTCTCTTCCCCATCGCATTCGCCAGGTTCAATAAGTGTCCAGCAGTAATCCAGCCTTCGAACGAACTCTATCCTACCTCTGCAGTCAGTTCTTAGGCCTTCAGCCTCTGTCTGGTTTCTATCACTACTTGGGCCACATCAGTGCGTCTGCGATACCCACCACATCCTGTCATCCACAGCCACATCCACACACACCCACACACATCCATCCACCATGTCCTCCAACGATCACCGCCGCGAGATGAGCCTCAAGCTCGACTTCTTGCGCGGAAAGGCCAAGGAGGCCTACCAGAAGGCTCGCGGCCTTGCTGCCGATGGCGACGTCGTCATGACCGACTTCGACAAGACCGACTTCGACATGGCCGACGTTGAAATGACCGACGTCGCAGACGGGCCTCCCGCCATGACTGAACCCGAGCCCATGGACATCGACATGGTCGACGCCCCTGCACAGAAGCAGAAGTTTCCGACCAAGATGGACATTGATGAGTGGTCGAAGATGTCCAAGGTCCAGCCACCTGCCCAGAAGCAGAAGTTTCCGACCAAGATGGACATTGATGAGTGGCCGAAGATGTCCGCGGTCAAGCCACCTCCCCAGAAGCAGGAGGCTTCGACCAAGATGGACATTGATGAGTGGTCGAACATCTTCAACCCCAAGTTTTCCGGTGCCCGCCAAGCGATCCAGAAGCAGCGCCAGGGGGGCAACAAGGGTCCTGCTGCTGCCGCCGGTGCTTCCCACCAGAAGAAGCCGGCTTCTCGGGGACGCCCGAGACAGAAGCCGGCTTCCCGGGGACGCCCGGAGAGGAAGCACTACACCGGCCCGCCTTCTCACCCTTCTCACAACAACGGGGAGAGGGCCAAGCAACAGAACCCACAGCCACCCAGGGGTCCTAAGAACTACAGGGCTCGCTCCTCTGACAACAACCAGGGCGGCCTGATGCTTGGGAAGTACAAGGTGACCAAGCCTAACCAGGACCGTGCCGCCGAGCGCTCTTAAGTTGGCTACGGCACGCCTCCGACCCTTCAACCGCCCGGGTCGTCGAGCCGGCGTGCCAACTCATCTCCCCCGCCGCCCTCAGCTCCTCGCTCACTTGGTCCAACGTCCACGTCGTCAACAACCGGATCCCCCCTCATCACCAGCAGCACCCGCATTTGCAGCAGCCACCCTCCAGCATGACCGGAGAGCTCCCCAAAATTGATGCTCTACGGGGCAGTTTCAGAGGTCCCCCAGATTGTCGACCTCCTGCCCCGTGTAACGCTCATGCTGGAGTCCGTCTGCCTCCGCAACTTCCTGGTCTCGTCCTCGGGGCTCACTCGAAAAGCCCTGGTCGACGACTTCTACCTACCACCTGGTGCCTCCTCACACAACCGAGGCACCAATCGCCAGGGAGAACGCGAGGTTGCAGACACCTCACCTTCTTCTCACCACCTATCAGCTCGTAGGAGAGCTGCGGCTGCTGCTCCGCAAACGGGTGCTGCAAGGACTGTCTGTTCTCTGAGCAATCGACAGAGACGACAGACAGTCCCACCCTGATCCGGACGACGACACTCCCCCCGAGGGAAAAGCGACTAGCACTCACTCACGCCATCCCCGAGAGTCGGTCGACAGCCGAAGGAAAATTGACCATGCCGGCAAACGCTGAAAACAGAATGATACCAGCGTTCTCGACTGACTCTGTGCCGAAGAGAAAACCCGGCACACTGCTGTAGCGTCATCACGCCAGCAATCCGCGTGGCCCTCGGAAACAAGGACATGGACCGGACTGCCCCATCTCTCTCGCTCTCACTTGCGAGACACGAGGAGGGCGCCCCTCATAGCAGAAAACCAACAAAAAAAGGTGGAAAACTCCCGAAAACCCGACAAAAAATTGGAGTTCCTTTTGTGTGTGTTGTTGGATACTTGCGATGGGTCTCTTGAGCAACGGGCTCGAGACCCCTGGTTTGGATGACAAACGACAGGATGTATGGCGAGATGCTTGGCTGGTTTTTTGCTCTGGTTCCCTCACGGGGCCCGGGTTGTTCCCACGCCTTCGACAGTCTGTCGGCGAATGCGCATCTCGGGGCCGGAGAACACACCAACTCTGGTCCCTTCAGTAGCCAAGCTAGAAGTTCCCTGAGCAATTGACATGGCGGCTTGAGCACTGATAACCTTCTTGCCTCTCTCTCTGATGTCTTTCGTGAATGTCGTGACTTGTGACGCCTTGGACTCTACTACGCTCGTAAGTAAGTAGTTTGAGTGTTCCATCCGGAATCGAGGCGGTCTGATAGCTCCGCGTACTCCTCCCGGCCGGTTGAAGATAGATAGAGTGCAGTGCAGCAAGGGTTTCACTGTTGCTCAGCTTGGTGACTATCAAGCAGTGCCTTTGATATGGAGACCACGTCGTAGTCGATGAGAGGTGAAGCTCTTCGGGGGCGTCGCGTCCGAATAAGGAGGTGGATGTCCTGCACAAGTATTACCTGGAGGATTCAATGTCAAAACTTCACGGCCACCTACTTGCAAGCAGTGGGATTGCAGTGACGTGCTGTTAGCACTCGGTCTGAAAATGGTTACGCCTTCCTAACATCAACTGCAAGACGTTAAGCGTTTCGATTGCAGGAAAGTAGTACTGGCCCTTTCCCTGATGACGCAATGACATATCCGCTCAGCGCAGTCCATGCCTTATGTAAAGTTACCTTATCTATGCGGGGGGTTATGTTCTTCCGACAGAGTAGCGGCAGAACAACAAGTCAAAAAATAAAAATAAAGCAAAGATGCAAGTCTGGTACTACCCAGCTAGCTAACTTACACCGTTCATATAAAAAACACATTTCGCGTCGACACAGAAGCAAGAAATGGCTTGTCACGCCCTCGATGATTCCCAACCGCACCCGTGCTTAAGCAAGCAGTCCTTTCTGCACATCCCCCGCCGCAGGAGGGGGCAGGTGGTGAGGATCTAGGCTATGTGCAGCCTGCTTGGCCTTGTGCACATCTACGCCGACATGCTTGAACAACAGCTCAAGCTCGGGGTAGCGCTTCATTGCCAGACCGACGTACTGGGGAGATAGACTGTGCGCATGCGGGCGGATGTGCGCCTCGAACCTGTCGCCCAGGAGCCTCAGATCCGCCGAGTCGTGATACTTGGACCTGGTGGCAGCGGCGCGGAGCTTGCCCTTGAATAGGTGGAAGGGGTCGAGGAAAGCCGAGGCTCCTTGGCCTTGTGTGAGGCCTTGGACGTGAACGAGTTGGCAACGAAGGTTTCCCATCGGGAAATGCCACCCTGAATTCCAGAGAAATGATCAGTTGTATACTACACATCAAGTCGTATGTACACGATGGTGCGTGTACTTACCAGGGAACTTTTCACAGAATATCTCCACCAAGACTGCATTCTTGCGGTCAGGCCTGTCGGACCAGAGGAAGGCTACGTAGTCCTGGCGGGTCTGGGGGATCGCCTGGAAGCCCTCCTTGTGGTCTAGGAGGTGGATGATCTGCTCTTTGGTCACCGAGGCCAAGCAGTCGATGTCTTTGCTCTCACGGACACCTCCGATAGCCCCGATGGCATAACCACCAAAGATGCCAAAATGGACGCCCCTGTGGCTGAGGACACGGTGGAGCGCAATCGCGGCATCATTCAGGCGTTGTTGGATCATCGTGCGCAAGTGGGTAGTATATATAGGAAGGATAGATAGGTGAAAACAATGTAGATGACTCCCAGATATTTAGAGTAGTTGCGAAGTAGGCAGGACGAGAGACTGACAGTCGGCGGCGGCTCCTTTATGGCTTCAAGGACGTCTACTCTTAACAGCATGTATGAAATGTATGCTCATTGGGCCTGGGTACGGCGAGGCGGAGCAGCACCTTCTTGGCGCTTAAAGTTGAATATACCGCACTTGCTAACGGTGACCAAGCCCAATCAAAGCGGTTACTAGTCGTCCGCGCGGTGATGGTCGTCCTCTTCTTCACCCTTGCAGCCAGAAATAGTGCCAGGAGTGGAGAGTCGAGGCTATCGCATGTTGGTGACCTCGATATTTGGCCCTGTCTTGGTCTACAATGGCCTCGATAGGTTCTCCCGGCCGCAAGAAGTTGGGGGCTGGGGGTGGTCTTGTGGTCTAACTATACGAGGCTGTGCTCACCATGATGGGAAAAAGGCGATTGGAAATTGGAACTTGGAATATTAGTTGCATCTCTCTCGATCCCCGAACCCGCTGGCTCTCCGTAACGTGATAAATCCAACTTAGTCAAAGCCAGGGATCAACCTCAAACTGTGCGCCTCCGATTCGTCATTGATGAAGCATGTAATCTTGTTATCAGAAAAGTAGTCTATCCGCGACCCCTTGCTGCCAATCTGAGTATTGATCAGTGCTCGAACGGCGTCTTCTACGCCTGCAAGATGCTTTTCTGACCAAGCTTCGTCTAGATTCATTCCGTCAATGAGTTGCTCAACGGCGATCATGGCGATGTCATCCCTTGTACTCAAATATCGCCTGGCTAGCCCTATGAGCAGTGGCGTCAAGCAAGGCAGCGGTAGGTTGGCGAGATCATGGGGGCTCATGTCAGATACTTCTTTACTGATGCCAATCTGCTGACCGGAGACGGGTGTTGTAAAAGGACGAATGAGGATTTTCTCAACGGGGTCCAGGCCAAACCGGGCGGCGGGAAAGAATACGATGGTCTGCTGCGGATGAGACCAGGAAGTAGTCCGCACGTGCGGGAAACCACGCTTGTACTCGGTGTAGTTGTTGTAGTCGTCATCCCGTTCAAAAGGTTCAAATAGTCCCGTGGAGCACAGAAGTCCAGGAGCCACCAACGAGCTTGACTTTGGAACGCACAACTCGAGGTCCTGCGCAGGTCAGTTTTACTGCCCCAAGGACATGTAGTTGGCGAGAGACAGTTGGGCACTCACATGCCGGACGCGTGGGACATTGTAATAGTTCAAAGCCAACTCTCCAACAATACATACTGGGACACCATGGTATTTCAGGATAGCAATGGCAGCATGGATCGGCGCCAAGGCCATCATGGCAATCCACTGGCACTTGAGAGTGTTGCTGCTGATCGTGATGCGAAGCGGAAACGGTGTTATCGGTATGTAGACTGCAAAGGACAGGATACCTGTGCTAGGTCTAGGAGTACGATGAGGGCGCCGTACTTATAGGCCGACTGTACGGTGCTCCATTGCCGCCTCCACCGACAGAACGGTGGAGCCAAGTTGCCCAATTGCTGATTGGCCCATGTTGCGAGCTGCCGACTAATTATATTACGGGAGTCTTGGGAGGGCATATACGGCCATTGGGATATGAGGAGAATACGTACGGCGGCCGGCCCTTGGGACCTTGGGAGTGTGTGTACGGGTCTTGGGACCTTAGGAGCGTACGTACCGGTACGGCCATTAGGACCTACCGGCCATGAGAGCGCACGTAGGGCCCTTGGGATCTCAAAAGTGTTATGAAGTTCAGAGGATTGGTGGCTGCGGCAGTGCGACCGAGACGTAGCCGCCGACCCGAACCCCAGCCACAACCACCCCAGCCAATTAAAACCCTCCCACCCCTGTGGCTTGTCGTCCAAGGCCTCGAGTTCCTCGAGGCTCTCTCATTCGAGCTCTCTCTTCTTGGTCCGCAGAGCGCGCAAATCCCATCAGACCGCGGACGGCCGTAGAGATGGACTACCCTTCATTTTTAACCATCTCCAACTTACGAAATGAAAGCCTTCCTTCAAGCAATTGGTAGGCGGCTGGACCGGTCACCAGCTGCACGCCTTCAAATCCTCTCCGACTTACACCTCGAGGTCGGGCAACAATATTCCACTTTCACCTTCCCCGTCTCTGCCCCGTTTCTTCTTCTCTGCGGCGACATTGGGAGGCTCATCGACTATGCCGGATACCTGGGATTCCTCGAGGCCCAAGTCGCCCGCTACGAGAAGGTCTTCCTAGTTCTCGGGAACCATGAGTTCTACGGGCTGGAATACCACTCCGGCATCGACAAGGCAAGGCAATTATCTGAGGAGCCATCGCTTGCCGACAAGTTCATTCTGTTGAACCGGCGGCGCTGGGACGACCCGGACTCCAGTCTGACGGTGCTGGGTTGCACGCTATGGTCTGCCATTCCTCCGGACGCTTACGACATCGTCAGGTCCAAAATCAGCGACTTCAAGAAGATCGACGGCTGGACCGTGGAGATGCATAACCAGGCCCACGAAGCGGAAATTGGATGGCTTCGTAAGCAGGTCGCCGGTGTAGCCTCGCTGGACGACGAGGTCTCCAAGAGAGACGTCCTTGTGGTGACGCATCACGCGCCGTGCGTAGAGGGCACGTCGCGGCCGTCGGACTCCAGCAATCCCTGGACGTCTGCCTTTGCAACCGAGCTGCTGGGTCGAGGAGATTGGAGCGGCGTCAAGACATGGGCCTTTGGTCACACGCACTACTCTACGAACATGGTACGCGATGGGGTCCGGGTTGTCGCCAATCAGCGCGGCTACGTTCTTCCTGGGAGCGCCGAACATGGAGCCGAGAGTAGGAAAGGCACAAAGCGCGGCAAACACGACTTTGACCCAACCATGGTCATTGCGGTATGATGTGGGCCAGGAGAAGTATGGACTGCTTGTCGTTGTGACCCGGCAAGATGGCTCAGACCACGGCGCGTAGACCGTGCTTTGCACATTCAGTAGTATATTGACTTATAATCATCACAGATCACTTAGCATCACGATGTCACGGCCTTAGCTGACTCGGGGTTAACTGAGCCGATCATTAAGCCAGCATTTAGGAACATTATCTGGCATCTTGGTTTCACTTCACCACATCATCGGCTCGAGTGGGAGCCATCCTCGACCACCTCTACTCAACGAACACCAGTCCAATATATTATATACCTCAGCTTGGTCGGCTTAGACGAGTTCCCCGCTTCGATCCAAACCCCCTAAGCTCGAGAATGGACGGGTTGCAGAAACGGTACTGTCGCCGTAGGCTTCGCCGGCTAAAATGCCCCTTTTCGTTTTACTGTAATAGTACTGTATCTGGACCGGACGCGTAAATACTACCGGGCCTGGCTACGAGAGAGAATACCCGGAATTTATGCCCAGGGCACGGCACTTTATCAAGAAGAGGGCAAGGAAGCGCGACTTGGAGTTTATGAAGTCATCACAGCCCCCGTCCAATCCACAATGATCACTCCCTAAACTTGCCTGCTGGAGTACCTACCTACACCGTGAACCTCACCACCAGCCCTGGAGCGCTGTGTACAGCTAAGTAGGCAGCTTCTCACGATGCCTCTCGCCCGTATGCTACCGGCCCTCGTGGGGCTTCTTTTTTCATCGCTCCTTCAGCCAGTGGTCGTCGTCGTCGCCGCCCCGTCATCTTCGCCATCGTCATCAACGCAGGCGAGCTGCGCTCCCACGGTGCCGGAGAGCGGATCGACGTACCCGTCGTGGTCCCAGCTGCCGGTGCAGACGTCGATGCCGGACCCGTTCCTGCCGCTGGCCGATACGATGCTGCCCGGTGCCGGTGCCGGAGGAGATCCCGACTTCGCGCAGCAGGTCATGGACGGGCGCGGCCGCAACCGCGTCACCACCCCGGACGAGTGGTACCGCTGCCGCCGGCCCGAGATCATGCGCATGCTGCAGGAGTACCAGTGAGCCGACCCGCCGCCGCGTTGTCCCCGCCACAACCCCCCTGTCTACCTACCTACCAACACTTTCTCCCCCCTTTTTTTCCTACTCTAGGCACTTCGCGACTTCTCGCACCAAACATCTAGGAGCAGAATAGCTCTAGCTACCGGTAGCTGACTTCTCTCTCCCTCTCCCTCCCTCCCTCCCTCCCTCCCTCATCGCAGGTACGGCTACTACCCCGACCACGGCTTGGAGACGGTTTCGGCGACGCGGAACGGCGACACGGTCGAGATCGCCGTGACGGTCGGGTCGGGCAACGAGACGACGGGCCGCTTCGCCGCGAGCGTGGCGCTGCCGCCGACGGCGACGACGAGTTCGACGCCCGGTGTGCCCGTCGTGATCAACACGGGCGGCATGCCGAGCGCGCCCTACCTGGACGCCGGCATCGCCGTCGTCGGCTTCGACTACACCAGCGTCGCGGCCGACAGCGAGGCCGGGACGGGCGCCTTCTGGGACTTGTATGCCGGGCGGGATATTGGTAGGCGCTTGCCCTGCCCCCCCCTTTCCACCCCGTGTCTTCTTCCCCCTCTCCCCCTTTTTCGTCCCTCAATCCCGCCCCTGCCTAGTCATAGTGTCGCGACGAAGGCTGGACATACCGTATACCCAGAGGAAGGATGGCCGAGAGAAAGAGACGGAAAAACACGACAACGAGTAGTAGATTACCTAAAGGAAAGATGAGCTGACACTACAAACCCACCCACCCCCAGGCGTCCTCACGGCCTGGGCCTGGGGCTACCACCGCGTGCTCGACGCGCTGAACCTGACGGTGCCCGAGATCGACGCGTCCCGCGTCGGCGTGACGGGCTGCTCGCGGCTCGGCAAGGGCGCGCTCGCGGCCGGCCTCTTCGACGACCGCGTCACGCTGACCATGCCGATGAGCAGCGGCGTGCAGGTGAGCTGAGCTTGATGGGCTCTGCCCCCTTTCCACTGTTCTCTCTCCCTTGGCCCCCCTCCTCCTTTCCCTCTTTCTCTCCATCCAGGGAGGGCGTCAAACAGCTGACCCGCCACTCTTTCTGCCGCAGGGCGCCGGACCCTACCGGTACTGGAATAGTATGTGCCTGAAATCTGCTCAGCCCCCCCCTGTTTGCCTGCGACGGGCACAACAACCCCCCTAAAAGCCCCCCCAGACGCCAGCCCGCAAAAACTACCTAACCTACCCACCACCGTCGTCCTCCATACACACAGAGAGAGAGAGAGCAGCATCAACTGACGCCAGCTACCCACCACTGACCAAAAAAAAAACAGTGAGCGGCCAGGGCGAGAACCTCGCCAACTCCAAGGCGGGCGCGCCGTGGTGGAGCGACGCGGAGCTCGGCAGCTTCGTCGGCCACGCCGTCAACCTGCCGTACGACGCGCACACGGTGCTGGCGGCGCTGGCGCCGCGGGCCCTCGGTGAGCTCTCTCTACTTATTTACTTACTTTACCTATCTATCTACCTTATCCGAATGTCTTGTTCTCTTCTATCCCCTACTCCCCTCCTCTACTCTCCCTTCTTTATGAATTCATCTATCTGCTCCTGAGGGGAACAGGCTCCCATTCTGTGATCAGAAGCGAGAAAAGAGAGGTTTTCCCGAATTTAAGTACCGGTAGTCACGGTTGCTTGCTGACTCCTTGAGTCGTTGTGCCACGATATAAAGTCCTCGACCAGGGCACCGGCGACGCCTACACCAACTCCAAGGCGACGGCCGTCGTCGTGTACCCGGCCGCGCGCGAGGTGTACGGCTTCCTCGGCGCCGCGGACCGCGTCGCCATGAGCGTGCGGCCCGGCCCGCACTGCGACGACAGCGGCTAGTGAGTAGTCACTTGACTTTACCAGCTTACTTACCTACCCTACCTTACCTAGGAGCTTGAACTTGAACCTGCCTGCCTGTCTGCCCGTCTGCCTGCCTGGTTACTGTACCTGACCGTCCACTATCATCATTGCACCCCTTTTCCCGGCCTCCCTCCAGGGCCTGCTGCGGGAGATACTAAATGACTGCGTGCTCGCTTCAATTCGGCCAGATCAGACCAGATCAGATAGTTGTGTGCTGACTTGTGTCGTTACTTATCTAGCACCGACGTTCTGCCCTTCGTGACCAAGATTCTCCTGAACCAGAGCATCACCACGGACTACAACAATGTCAGCGCCTATGGCGGCCCCCTGACGGCCGCTTACCCCTGGGCAACTGCCGTGCCAAAGCTGACTTAGAAGAAGGTGGTGGTGTCGGAGGTGTGGCATTGGCACATGGCGGTGTCAAGTACATTGAAAATGGGACGTTTTTGTCGCGGTCGAATGAACGCTCGTTAAAACTCCACGGCAAAAACTCCAGAGAATATGCTGAAGGCCCGTGATCCATACCTTTATATACATGAAACTCCCCGGATGCGAATTTGAGCTTCAAAAAAAAAAAAGATCCCCGTACCTAGTAGTGTTCTCAACGCCGGCGCGCCATAAATGAACCCCCCGTCCCCCTCCCCTTCCCAAGATCTAAGCGAAAGCGCCCACCAGGGCCATGAGCAGCGCGCCGGCGATGACCGACAAGCCCGCGTTCCTGCGCCTCTTCCCCTTGAGGGACCTATAGCTCTTCTCGGTGAGGAAGTCCTCGGCGAGCAGCTGCACGAGCCCTGCGAACAGCAGCAGGCCACTCGAGATCGCGTTCATGAACCCTACGAGCAGCAAGCCCGTCTGGCTCTTGGGGTCGTAGAGGGTGTGCACGGCTAAACCGATAGCCTGGCCGAGCGGGGTGGTGACGCCGTAGGCGAGCACCATGAGCCAGGGCCGGGCCGACGCGCGCGGGAATTGGATGGCGGCGATGCGCGAGCCGAGCGCGAGGCCCTCGAAGGTCTGGTGGAAGGCGATGGCGACGAGGAAGACGACGAAGGGCGGGCCCGTCGCCACCGACACGGCCATGCCGATGAAGACGCTGTGGAAGAGGATGCCCGCCTCCAGCAGCATGCACTGCAGCGTCAGCCGCCGCTGCTCCTCGGCGCTCGGCGGCGTCGCCTGCGGTGCTGCCATCGTGGACTCGGATCGGGGCTGCTGCTGCTGGTGATGGTGGTGGTTGATGGAGGGTCGAGTGAGGGGCCGCGTGCCCTCGTCCTCGCCCGGGTCGAGCTCTTCCAGGTCAAAACCGAGGTCGTCGTCGTCCTCCTCGTTGTCGGGGTTGTTGTAGGGGTTGTTGTAGGGCCTCGTCGGTCCGTTCTGCGACGGTGGCATCGCTGCCGTGGGTGTGGTGTCGGGGAGCGGCGACACGTCGGCCATGAGCCCGCGTTCCGCACCCCCCATGTCGTCGAGCGCGATATCCGTAGGTCGATGGCTCGCGGCTCTCCTGGCCGCCAGGCCGCCCTGTGCTTTGGGATCATCCTGATCTGCCGCCGCCTCGTCGTCGTCGTCCGAGTCCCAGCCGTGATGGTGGTGGTGGGAGTGCGAGTGCCCGGCGCCCCGCGTGGTGAGGTACGACTCCATCGAGACGACCACGAGCGCGGCCACCATGGCGATGAGGCCGGCCATGGGTCGGTACCCCTGGCTGAAGACGTACGGGAGGCACGGGTCGGTGAGGGACACGAACGCGGTCGGCAGCAGGTGGACGAAGGCGGTCGCGATCAGGACGCCGGTCCCGAAGTGCTGGCTCAGGAAGACGATCGTGTTCGTGCGACGGCTCTTCGACGTCTGGCGCGAGAAGAGGGGGAAGCCGCAGGCTGGAAGAAAAAGACAGACAAGGCCACGATGTCAGCTCTCTCTGGGACCTCGCTTGCCACGTTCAGGGGGCGGGAGAGGGAGGCATGGCACTGACCAAGCGTGCTCAGTCCGAGGATGAGGAACAGGGCGAAGACGTGGAGCGGGGTGTCGTAGGCGCCCTTCTCGCCCGAGCCGCAGACGGGCTTCGCGGGCTCGGCGGCGGCGTTGTCATCCTGTCGTCGTGACAGCTCGGCCGCCAGGATGTCGGTCGGTATCGAGGACCACGGGACGTCTGAGAGAGACACGTGTCAATTGCCAGCCGCAAGGGCGCGCAGGGGGAAGAAGCGGCCGTGGGCGGAGGGTCTGACGTACTTCCAAAGCTCGACGATCCCATCACGAACGACCCTGGCCTGGCTGCTCCGGAGCAGGCGGTTGGAGAGGTCGGGCGAAGTTCAGACGGGCGGTAGAGCAGACAGCATTGTTGCCGTTGCAGTCAGTGCCACGATTGGGACAAAGAGGCCGGTGCTTGACTCTTAGCTCAAGGGATATCTCAAATCAGATGCCACTTGGGCGTGGAAAAATGCTGGGCAATAAAGCCACGGTCTCATACTACCAACAACTAACTTGTGATGCGCGTTGCGATAAGTCCAATTATTGCGATAAGACGTTGGTCGTTGCATCCAAGGGAGAGATGCGCTTAGTAAGTAGACCGATAAGCTATAAGAGCCGCTAACAATTTCTGGCTGTTTTTATACAAGAAAAGTATATATAAGAAATGCTAGCATTACGCACCCCTATTATCCCTATTAAACCTGCTAGACCTGCTGGTTCTCCTAGTCCTGCTGGTTCTCCTTATCCTGCTGGTTCTCCTTGTCCTGCTGGTTCTCCTTGTCCTGTTGGTTCTCCTTGTCCTGCTGGTTCTCCTAGTCCTGCTGGTTCTCCTTGTCCTGCTGGTTCTCCTTGTCCTGCTGGTTCTCCTAGTCCTGCTGGTTCTCCTAGTCCTGCTGGTTCTCCTTGTCCTGCTGGTTCTCCTTGTCCTGCTGGTTCTCCTAGTCCTGCTGAATCTGCTGGCGCAGCTTGGTCTGCTGGCGCTGCTTAGTCCGCCGGGCCCGCCGGGTCTCCTTCTGTGCTTTTCGTCGTGCCTGTGCCGGCAGCCGTTGCTGGAATCGCTCGAAATGCTGGGGCCGATAGTGGGGACAGTTTGGATAGTGGAAATCTGGTGGAATTTGGGCCTCAGCCCGAACGTTGTTGGAATCGACAACGGGTCGAAAATGACCATCGGGACATTGGATGTACTTCGGTTTTTTCTGCTGTACGACCGGGAGCTGGGGGCCTCCGGGGCCATTCACGGGCCCGGGTCCGCCATTGCCAGGGTACATCGCGGCCCCCGGGTTTCCGTTGTCCATCTGCAGCGCGGGGCCGTACGGACTTGGCCACATCTCGGCGCCCATCGAGAAGTCTTCGTTTCCATGCTGCCACATCTCTTCGCGTGGGAAGTTCGTAGTAAGGCCGCTTGCTACTCCCGTGATGGTCTGTTGGGGTGCATAGTTCACATCGAACGTACTGTCGGGACCTTGCTGTACGGCGATTATGTTCTGGAACGACGGCTTCATGTGTTCCACGGGAAGGGCTTGCATTCCCTGAAAGTTCTGTTGTAGAAATGACAATTCGGGGAAGTTCTGCTGTGCCGGTGGCGGTTGCTGGAAGTATTGCTGTGCTGGTGGCAGTTCCTGGAAGTTATGCTGTGCGGGTGGCAGTTCCTGAAAGTTATGCTGTGCGGGTGGCAGTTCCTGGAAGTTCTGCTGTGCCGATGGCATCGGCATTCCCTGGAAGTTGTGCTGTGCGGGTGACAGTTCCTGGAAGTTGTGCTGTGCGGGTGGCAGTTCCTGGAAGTTCTGCTGTGCCGATGGCATTGGCATGCACTGGAAGTTCTGCTGTGCTGGTGGTAGTTCCTGGAAGTTCTGCTGTACCAATGACAGTCCCTCGAAGTTCTGCTGCAATAAGGGTAGTTCGTTGAAGTTCTCCCAAGCCGGTAGTTCTGATTCCTCGACCCTGTTACTCTCGCTCGTATTGGTCTGGGTCCAATGGAACAAACCAGAAAAACGCTCCTCGTCAGGCATATTATCAACAGTCTGGCCCAGTGCGGCCTGTAGCTGCTCTTCGAACAATAGATGCTCGAAAGGCTCTCCCATCGTGATTGAAGGGCTGATATTGTGGAATGCTGGAGTTGTCGTCGAGAGCTGATGGTAGTATGTATAAGTAAGAGTGGCGGTAGTATGTATAAGTAAGAGTGAAATCCAAGAAGTGACAAGTGATATCGGGTCCGATGCCTGAATATATGTAGTCTCTGCAGTTCTTGTATCGGAAAAAGGCCCAGGCAGACTTGACGCCATGCGCACATTTTGAAGGTGTAAGTTAGTTGGGAGCTATGTATTCTTCCTTGGTCACCCGAAGCAACACGAAGTGGCTGTCGTATCTGGACCCGTGGCTTTTCGTTCAGTGCGGTGATTTGCTCTTGGAGGATATGGCAGTCGGAGAATACTTCCAACTCGTAAGTTACGTCTACTAGTTCTCAACCACGGTAGGTGCAAACCTAAAGGTGAGGCAGTTTAAGGCAGGTAAGGAACCGAGAGCCAAGGTTGGCGGCAGTGGCGTTTCCTCAAGAAAGCAGAGGCCAAGTATGGCAGTTGCTTGAACCTAAAGTTTTGTTGATTGAAAAAGTCAGCACAGAGTTCAAGCCAGGTTGTTGCTGCGTTGTGGACGACTTGCACAGTATACGCCAAGGAGGGAGGAGTAACGTCGAGTACTCCAGACTGCCACCTTTTTACCTAGGTACCTAAGGTAAAGTAGGTACCAGTAGTTCACTTGATTTCCTCACTCTTGATTTCTTCTTACTTCAGCTAAAAAATCTTTCAACAGGCACTGTAGCATTGATCTCGAAAAGGAACCGGCTTGAAGTGTGGAAATCTTCTCATCGGTTGGTGCGCCTGTTGAGGCGGAGCAACGAGTGCTTTCTGAACCTTCATTCTTAGTCAATTTAAGTTCAGTACCTATTGGCGATCGCTAAACCAGCAGGTAGGTGCATCGGAGATATTGTTTGTGTTGTCACTTATGTAGACACCTCTGGTCGTCGGGTGAGGTGCTGATATCACTGTTGCGTTTCAGTCGTCTGTGTCTGTCATTTGCTTCAGCCTCTCAACTCTTCAATCAAACAGCTCGATCGAGACCTCGCTACCATAATGGTGAAACTTCGGAACCTCTACTGGGTGGTACTCCCAGTCATCGCCGCAGTTCGCGGTGCTGCGCCCATTCCCACCAGACATATCATCACTCTCCAGGATGGCCTCTCCAGCGAGGCCGTCGAGGCACACGTGAGCTGGGCCTTTGACATTCACAATACCAGCCTGTCTCGGCGCGACACTGGCGGGATCGAGGATGTCCTCAGCTTCGGTAAATTCAACGCCTACATCGCCGAGTTTGACGAAGCGACTCTCGAGCAGATCAGCGGCCATCCCGATGTAAGTCTCGCCTTGTATCTGACTCGGCTCCGGGCTTGAGACTGACTGATATTCTTTGCAGGTCGCACACGTGGAGCAGGACAAGATCATCCACCTTTCCAACGACCTGGCAGCCTCGGACTTCACGCCCACCGTCCAGCACGGCGCGGACTGGGGTCTGGCGTCGCTGTCCTCGGCGGGCCCGGGCGGATCAGAGTACCTGTACGACGCGCCGGCGGGCGCGGACACGTACGCCTACGTGATCGACACGGGGTGCCGGACGTCGCATGCGGACTTTGGGGGCCGCGCCATCGCGGGGGCCAACATCGCCGAGCCGGGCGCGCCCGTGACGGACAACTACGGGCACGGCACGCACGTGGCGGGCATCATCGCGGGCGCGCAGTACGGCGTCGCCAAGCAGAGCGCCGTCGTGTGCGTCAAGATGTGGCGCGAGGCCGCCGGGCTCATGTCGGACGCGATGCGCGCGGCCATGTGGGCGGCGCTCGACATCCGGGACAAGGGGCGCGAGCGCCGCGCCGTCATCAACATGTCCTTCGGCGGCGAGGCCTTCGACGCCTTCGACGCCGCCGTCGACGCCATGTTCGACCACGGCATCCTCTCCGTCGCCGCGGGCGGCAACTTTGGCCGCGACGAGGCCCTGTCGCCCGGGCGCGCGCGGGGAGCCCTCGCCGTCGGCGCCGTCGACCCCGCCTGGCGCTACGCCGCCTACTCGAACCGCGGCGCCGCCATCGACGTCGCCGCCCCCGGCTCCGAGGTGCGCTCCGCCGGCCACCTCGCCGACGACGCCGAACGCGTGCTCAGCGGCACCTCCATGGCCGTGCCCTTCGTCAGCGGCGTCGCCCTGTACCTGATGGCGCGCGAGGGCGCCGAGGCGCTCGCCTCGCCCGCCGCCGTCCGCCTCCGCATCCTCGAGCTCGCGACGCGCGACGCGATCCAGGACCTGCCGGCGAACACCGTGAATCTGGTCGTGTCGAATGGGAAGAGGCCGTAGGCGTGGGTGGGGAGAAGATGTGTCGTGGTGCCGGATTGCGGTGCCCTGTTAGTGTCACGTTTTCGTTCGCAGTCGCCGGGGCATTCAGTTTCAGACCAGGGAGAGATGGAAGAATGTGGAACAGGCGGGAGTAGAAGGAGCTAGGGGGGAAATCTGCTTTATGACAAGTCGAAAAAGTTACTGTAGCTACATTGTTGGATAGTGGAGGAGAAAGAAGAGATACTTCAGACCGTGGAAAGCCTCATATGGGTGATTTCTTGAAGCAGAAGAATCAAATTTGCCCATTCTTATGACTTGCCCACCATTGACCGTTGATTGAGGTAAAGTACCGGTTGGCAAAGAGGGCGAAGTGATAGTTACCGTGCCTTTTAAACACAAAACCACAACTGGAGATAAACGTAGATCAATTATTCAGATTATACGCCGTCGACAAGTCGGTACTTGAGTAGCCAGAAGGGCTCCTAGCCGTCAGTGCTCGACGAAGAAAGGTGAAAAGTTGGGGGGGTCTAGGGGGTTTGCGAGTCGGCTCATGAACCTCTCGGCAAGGTAGTTGCCAGCGTAGGAAGACCACCGCCAGCGCCCGAGGCTCCCCGGGATATCAAGAACAGACAATTCCATCGAGGAAGGAAACAAAGCCAAAGAGCAGAAGTGGAAAGACAGAGGATGAAGGAACCAAAATCAGACAAAAACGACGAGAAAAAAATCGAAAGAAACCCATCTCTCCACCTCACAAATACACCATCTGGAACGTCCCCGCCGCCCCCATTCCCGTCCCCGTCCCCGTCCCCGCCGCCCCCGCCATCGCATCCACCGGCAGCGTCTCGTGCGCGTCCACGTCCGCCGTCCAGAAGCGGCACTCGCCCCCGCCGCGGCCGCTCGTCGCGACGCCCTCGCCGTCCGCCGCCGCCGAGTCGCTGTCCCGGTACGCGACGCCCAGACACTCGCGCGCCCCATTACTGCTCGAGAAACCTCCTCCCCCTCCTCCTCCAGCTGATGATGATGATGATGCTGCCGCCGCTGCTGCCTGCATCGAACCCTGCACCGCGGCCGTCTCGCACGCGGCGAGGCAGGCGCGGCGGTCCGGCGCCGTGGTGCGCGTCTCGTCGCCTGCTCCCAATCCCGATCCCGGTCCCTGGGCCTTGGCAGCGCCCGCGCCGCCACCGCCGCCGCCGTCTGCCGTCGGCGGGAGCGGCACGCCGCACCGGACGCGGTAGGTATGGACGAACAGGCCGAGCTCACCCTCTTCATCCACGTCCACGTCATCGTCTGCTTGCATTGTCGTCTTATTCAACGGGTTCCTCCCGACGCGCATCAGCCGCGCGATGAGATCCTCCAGCGACCGCCCCACGTCCAGGCCCGCGACCTCGAGGCGCAGCCCCGCCAGCAGGCGGCGGCCCGGCGCCGAGGGCAGGAAGGTCTGCCCGAACCACTGCCGCAGCGCGGGGATCTGCCGCAGGTCCAGCGTCGTGTACCCCGGGTCGCAGGTGGAGGCCGCCGGGGCCGGGTCCGCGGCCGGGGCTGGTGCTGGGGATGGGGATGGGGATGCTGGGGGGGCCGCGTCGGCTGGAGGGGCCACGTCGGCTGGCGCTACAGCTGGGGGGGCAGTGTCGGCTGGCGCTACGGCTGGTTGTGGCCGCGGTGGTTGTGGCCGCGATTGCGGTGGCGACGACGACGGGGGCCCCGGCTTCTTTTTCGGCGCTTGCACGAGGCCAGGCCCGGGCTGGCTGGGCAGCGGCGGAAGCGACAATGACGTCGACGTCGACGGTGATGGCGAAGGCGAAGGGCTCGCCTTGGGCGCCTGGACGAGGCCCGGCCGGCTGCTGCTGGGCGACGGCGACGGCGATGGCGATGGCGATGGCATCTGCTCGGGCGGGGAGGAGGTCGCCCCGGGCCGCTGTGACGTCGCTTCGGCCTGCGGCGGCGATGGCGGTGATGGAGATGATGAGAAGGAAGCGGAGGTGGTGAAGGAGGAGGAGGAGGAGAAGGAGGAGGATGATGAGGAGGATGCCGATGATACCGGTGACTCTTTGACCTGGGCCTTCCCCGACGGGGCGCGGGACGCGGTCGCAGCAGGCGGCGGCATGGCGAACGTGATGGTCGTGTGGTGCGGGAGCGCGTGTTGCGACGCTGGCACCCCTGCCCCGCCTGTATCCCCTCCTCCTGCTCCTCCTCCTGCTCCTCCTCCCCCTCCTGCCCCTCCTCCTCCTTCCCCGTGCCCGGTGCCGTCATCGTCGTCCTTGGCCTCCTTGTCGTGCTCCGCCGCGATCGACGGCGCCGCCGCGGCCGGCGGAGTGGGGTCCGGGATGGCGAACGTGCGCGTCGTGTGGAACGGCAGCGGCAGCAGCGGCGGCTTCGGGGGAAAGACCTGCGGCGGTTCGGGCAACGCAGGCGGCCTCGGGACCTGCGGCGGTCGGAGGCCCGGGACGAAAGGGGGCGCGGCAGCGGGAGCGGGAGCGGGAGCTCGAGCGGGAGTGGCAGTCGCGCCAGGTGGTACCGGGATGGTGAAGGTGCGCGTCGTGTGGTGGGGGAGCGGGAGGTACGGCGGCGGCGGCGGTGCGGCGCCGGGTATGGTGTACGTGTATGTCGTGTGTTGGGGGAGTGGGAGGTACGGCGGCGGCGGTGCGGCGCCGGGTATGGTGTACGTGTATGTCGTGTGCTGGGGGCGCGGGGGGTACGCTGGTGGTGCTGGTGGTGGTGGTCCGGGGAGTCCTCCTGCTGCCAGTGGTTTAGCTGGACGTTGCCGGCCCGCTGCGGGCGCCTCCTCGCGGTCGCCGTCGATGTGCTGCAGGCTGCCCCCGTCCCCGTCCCGGCTCCCGCCCCCGTTCCCGGCCGTCGCACCCGGCGCTGCTCCCGGATCCCCACCAGACCCCAGACCGGAACCGGAACCGGAGTCGAAACTGACCGCGTCGCCGCCCTGTTGTTCTCCGCCAGGCACCGTCGTCGCCCCGCCCCTCTCATCCCCTTCAACGCATTCCTCCTCTTTGCCAGAGGAGTCATCGTCGGCGTCGGCGGCGGCGACGGCGACGGAGGCGGGCGTGTTGCTGCTGCTACTACCGCCCGTCGTCCCGCCGCCAATCCCCCACCATCCCCCTCCTCCGCCGACGCGCGCCTTGATCGGCCGGGTCTTCTTCCAGCGGACCTTAGTACTGCTGCCGCTGCCGCTGCCCCCACTGCTCTGGGTCTGATTCTGCTGCTGCTGCTGTCGTGACCCTGCGGCGGCGGCGGCAACCGCTGGCGACAACGACGACGAAGACGACGTCTCGCTGCTGGGCGTGATGCAGACGACACCGTCGGCGGCGGTGCAGCCGCTGCTGGTACTGCTGCCGTCCGCTTCGTCGAGCTGAGGCGGGAGGTCGAGTCCGCACGCCGCCGCGGCGGCGTCGGCTTGTATGTACTGCAGCGCCAGGGGCGGCGGTGGCGGATGTGGCCCGCCGGCTGCGAGGCTAGACATGGTCTTTTTCTTCTTCTTCTTTATGGTATGGCGCGGGTGTGAAATGGGTGTGTTGGCTTGAGAGAGTAGGTACTTAGGTAAGTAAGTAATTGTCGGGTTGAGCCAGACAGGTAGGTAGGTGGTAGATAGAAAGATAGATAGACCAGCAGACACATAGGCACTTACTTGGCAAGGGCTATCGACGACTCGACGCGACAGAGGCGTAAAGCTCGGCCGCGATTTACGTCGGCGTCGAAGACGACAGTCGGTCGATTAAATCAATTGATCAATCTGTCGATCGCTCCGAAAGGGGTAGCGAGTAGTTGGTGTCAGTGTCGTTGTTGATGTCGCGTGACGCCGAGGAAAAAAAGAAGCTGAAATGACGAGAGAGCATTCATATACGACTCGACGATGTTGACGATGAACCAAGCAGACTCGGGTGTCGAGGGGGCGGGCGAGAACAATTATAGAAAGAAGGGTGCTTGCTAGCTGCGAGATGAGTTGTTCACAAGGGGTGCGGAAACGCGGTCCATAGTATTAGTTGATGGTGGTGAGTAAGAGAAAGGAAGGGACAGAGGTTGAGAGATGACAGAAGACGCCGGGCCGCGATGGCAGGACATGCTCCAGGTGCTTATATCGCCCTCCATCGACGAAGGGAACCGGCACACCCGGTGAGGTGGAGTATTGAAATAGCCATTTGCCGAATTCCATCCACGGAACCGAGGGATTGATGCCGTAGGTAGGTAGGTAGGTAAGGTAGGTACACTTGGTGACACTCAAGGTGCTCTGGTCATGTCCAGCTCTGTACGCAGGGACTGTATAAGACCAATTCAGGGTGACAGAGCAGCCAATGTCTCAAGGGTCTGTGGCCACAGCAATTATTCCCTTGGGAGGGAGAGGGGTAGGTTACTATTTCACTAGAGAGGCAGACAGTCAGGAATGTGACTTGATGGTCGGAAAGAATAAAAATTGAAGGGATCTAGGGTAACGCTGCGGAGTTGCTGTCAATCCCGAAGGCGTCACCCATCATGGATGAGTACAGCGTCAAGTTACAAGGACTATGAAATGCAGAAACAAACTCCGTATTGTTCAATCAAACCAACACCATGCCTGAATGCCTATAATGTGCCATATCATGTACCCGTACCGACAACTTTAGTGATTACGCCAGTAATCGAATTACCGCATGCAAAACCGCATCGAGGCCAAAGACCCGACGGTGGTAAATAAAAGTAGAAGGGCTGGAGAATTAGAAACCGCCGACACTAGCGGCAGGCTTGTTGGCTCGTCTTCCCAGTAACGTTGCGCCGTCCAGGTTAAGTTCGAACGCTCCGCGCTGTTTGTGGCGATCGCGCACTTGCTGTCTCGCAGCAGATGCCACAGTCGCGCTGTGCTGGCCGTATCCTCGAGCTTCTCGCTCGCCTTGTCGGGCACGTTCGCGGCCACGGTCCTGATCCTTGCCCAGGTTCGTCTTGCGCATGCTCTGCTCGAGTTGTTGTGCTTCCGACTTGTGTCCACCATCGGCGTCGACCTTGCCTTCCGCAGCTGCTTCTTCGTCCGAGTCTTCGTTGAGTTCATTCAACCGGGTTGGCACCCCACCCTTGCCGACTTGCTTCCGGCGCTTGGCCTCTTCCTCTTGACGGTGAACCGAGTAGCCGACGTCGAAGATCTCACGAAGGTTGACAGCGCCAGGTGATCGGAAGTCCATGCGACGCTCGCCATCAATGAGTCGCCCGGCGTCAAAGGCGCGCATCACATCCTGTTTCTGTTGCTTCTTCTCGTCACGCGGCGTCGGGCCCGATCCCTGAATCCACGGGTGGTTCAAAAACTCCACGATGGTAAAACGCTTGTCGGGATCGACGGTGAGGAGATGGCTGATGAGGTCCTGGGCAGACTTGGATATGTCGTCCCACCACGGAGAAAGAAAGGTGAATTGACCCTTCGCTACCTTCTCGGTGAGAACTTCGATGCTCTCGTCGTAGAATGGCGGGAAGCCGCAGAGCAGCGTGTACAGCACACAGCCAAGCGCCCACATGTCGACCGACTTCGAGTACCTCTCATCCTTGACAATCTCCGGAGCCGTGTAACCCACAGTGCCACATGGCGTCATCGTCTGCTTGTCCCAGATGATTTTGGACAGACCAAAATCGGCAATCTTGATTAGACCGATGCCACCAGCGCCCACGCCGTTAATGAATTCGCCCTCATCGACCTTGTCCTCGTCGCCAGGCTGCTTTGGCTTGGGATGCTTCGACGGTACAAAGGGAATGGGCCTGAAGAGGATGTTTTCTGGCTTGATGTCACTAGAATGTTGTCAGTACGAGCCTCATGTGACGTCACCGCCTCCATGATCCCCAACAACGCGCAGATCGCCGATCGGCGACCTGGCACCGTATGACGGACATGGGAGTAGAGGATCAAATTGGAGGATAGCACGTACCGGTGGACGACTCCCTGTACTTCATGCAGATATTCCAGCGCCTTGGCGACTTGCACGATAACGTGCCTGGAAAGGTCTTCGCTGAAATATGTAAGACGGACGATCTGGTGAAACAGCTCGCCGCCCGGCGCCAGTTCCAGAATAATGTAATAATACTGTCGCGACTCGGAAAAGTCGACCAACTTAATGATGTTGGGGTGATCGAGATTGCGCATGATCTGCACCTCCTTCAGAATATTCGCCCGCTGTAGTCTGGTCAGCAACTGCCATTGAAATCGCGTGGAAAGAAAAAACATGTAATCAAGCCATGACCGCGCGCAATATGGACAAAAGCATTGATCGAAGCAATGCACAGACACGCTTAGACAGACAGGCCCGAAACGGCGCAAAGGAGGAGCTTAGGCTGGAGTATTAGGACAGAAGGAAAGAAAATCTGCGCACCTCTGCAGCCTTGGGCACCTTCTTAAAATCCGGATGGAGATGCTTGTTGCCCTATGGTAGACCCGGCGTTGGTAACGAGCACGAGGTAGAGCGTATTTGGCCGCAACCAGAGAAGGAAATGGTGGTCGAAAACAAAACAGTCGAGTGCAAGGAAAATTCAGCCGCCGGCGGAACTCACCTGCATGTTGTTCATTTCGAATTTCCGGACAACCTTGATAGCAACCTCCCCGGCATCACCCTTGGTATCCCGCGCGCGGTAGACATTACTGAAGGCGCCGTCGCCCATCTTCTCGAGGAGTTCCCATCGCTCCAGCCCAGGGTAACGGGGAAACTTGCTCCGGCTCTCGTTCTCCTCGCGAACAAGCTTGGCGACGTGGGCATCCTCGGATCCTCGACCGGCGACGTCCTGCTTGGCCTCGGCGTGGTGCGCGGCGACGCCGTCAGCCTGGGCGACGCGGTTCTGCATGTCTCCCGGCTGCACCGAATAGGCGTCCGGGATGGGTTGTGGGAGACCATTTTGGGCGGCGCCCGGAACGGGGCCCGGCTCGGTTGCATGCGCCATGCCTTGTTGCTGTTGAGTGATGTTGGGAGGGGAATGGTTCTGTTTCCTCGAAGGTTCTTCGTTGTTTACCCTGGCTTGCTTGCCTAGTAGTAGTGGTTGATGATGTCAGTGGACAAGGGGCCAAAAAGCAACGACGTCAGGGGGAGGATAAGTAAGCCGGGAAAGTGGGCGGTGCAATGTGGTGGTGCACACGGCAAAGTAGCAGTGTAGCAATAACCGGCCAGTTTTTTGACTGGAGAAAAAAGGAACATGAAAAAAAAACTGGACGTGGAATGGCATGGCATAGCATGGGGAGTGGAAGAGAAAGTGGCGCGACAAACCATGTCGTATGAAGTTCTTCAGCTGCTGGATGGTTGACATCTTGGTCATCCGTCGCTCCCGTCGTCAGGCTCGACACGGACGGGTCTCCAGCACACACAAGAAAGGGGAGGAGGCTCAAAGACACAACCAGAAGCAGCCCTGCTTCGGCTCAGCTCGGCTGCAAGGACGTCGAACAAACGATAAAGCACAGTAGAGCAGCGACGTTACGTTCTGGGAAACTGCGGCGGGCTGGCTGAGGGCAGAGGCGTGGTGCTCGGGTGTAGGTAATGGGTGATTTGCGATCTCAATAAGGTTGGCTGGTGCTGGCTTGTGGGAGGCAGGCGGTGGCAGGCGGTGCGATGAGGAATAGTTTTGGGGACAGGGCGGCAGGGCGGGAGGATGGCGTGGTAATAATGGGAATGCTCGGTCTGGCGCAAGCCACAAGCGGCAAAACTTGGCGGGGGGTAATGATGTATGTGGTGCTGTTTCGCCTTATACTTGGACCCGACACAACCTAGGAGGGAGGTACTAGGTATAGGCAGGTAGGTTACGCCAGCCAGGTAATTGGTAATTCGTATACCAGTGACCAGCCTCCAGCACCAGCAAGCACCACGACTTCGGGGAGGCCACGGTACCCTTACTCCAGGTACCTTATGGCCGGGGACGGGATGGATCGCACTAATCGACCACGGAGATGGGATCTCAGGAGGGATCCTCGTCGACGAAGCGCTCGTGCACGGGAATTGACGACCGAGAAGGCAAGGTATCTCTTTCGTAACTCGTAGAGACCTTGCTGGTAACGGCAGGTAACGGGCAGATCTGCCTCGTTTCCTCTCTGCTGGGCTGACGACACACGGGGGGAGGGGCAGATTCTGGGAAGAAGAGCGAAGTGGAAACAGGAATGACGAACTAACCGTGCTAAAAGCAGCCGGTTTAGGCGATGATGTAGTGGGTTTGGGCCGCGCTGTCCAATCATAGGCCCCCACCAACCTCCGTAGGTACTGCACTGCCGTTCGTTGCCTGTTGTCGTCGTCGCCGTCGTCGTCGTAGTGGCCGTGCTCCGTGGGTGGTATCCAGGCGTACGGAGCTGCGCTGTAGGTCGACCGTCGCTCACTGCTCCGCTAGGTATGTAGCGACATATGCGTGTTGTACCGTGATGCACGAGGAAACTAGGAGCATCCTCAATAAGTAATGAGTTTCCCGTGGGCTACCCCCCTGTCGTGTCTGGGTCTTGTCAGGTTATTCGGCTTTCTGGCCGTGTAATGGCAGGTGCTTATTATAGCAAGGGACGCGGCGCAGTTTTTGGTTGGCTGCTGGCTTACTTGCTACTGCCGCGCATACGATATCCAGCTATTTTCTCTGCTGTCCAGCTGCTACCGAAAAGCACATACAGTACAGTAAGTAAGAACATGGAGGAATAATACTGGATAGAGTCCAACTTCAAGGAGGGAGCCGATTGCATCTCCAGGCAAGGTATGTACATAGTAGGGTAGACCTCGAGGGTAGATACTAGTTCCATCGCGCTTGGATCTGCGCCGACGAAATAGGCTGAAACCAGGGCAGAAGAGAGTATTGGAAGATTGACAGACCTGCATGGGGCTTTTCATCATAGCTGCGGCTGGCATCGACGACTTGGGTGCTCTATCTCGGCCTCGTCCAGCTGCAGATAGATTGGCTCCCGGCCAGCAGACGTCAGTTGGCATGACCATCGACGAGCATCTGCCAGATCATCTTCTTTCTACAGACCAACCGACCAGATGGGTCGAAGAAAACATTTCATACATCGTTTTCACCCGCAAAACTCACCAACTTCCGGCCCTTGCATTTAATCCAAAGCTATACTAAAAGCTACTCTACTTGGATCCTAGGTAATTGCGTATATCCTCTTTGAAAAAGTGATTTTTCCTTATTTTTATAGCGTGATTTAAACGAGATACGGCTAAATAAAGATTTCTAGTTTTAAAACTCACTATAAATACTCGTTTTTCACTAATATTTCTACCTTTTCATTAATATAAAATCGTATTTAAATCGGAAAAATAAAAACTAAAGCTTTTATTAAAGCTAACGTTTTCCTTTATATAGCTCTTAATTTTAAGAACTTACTTTATTAGGTATAATTAGTTATAAAGGCTGGAAGTTAATGAGTTTTGCGGGTGAAAACGATGTATGAAATGTTTTCTTCGACCCACCTGACCGACGGTACCAAGTCACCAAGTACGTGGGGCAGACGGAGCACCAGCTGATGGAGGGCCCTGACTCCTGGGCAACCCCTGTCCCCGAGTAATGTGAGCGCACCGTCGTGAATCAATGAGGATAAGAACAGCCCGTCGGTACATCGCCCTTACACCTGTACCACGTGCTAATGACGAGCGGCTTTCGCGGCTGACCAATCAAGTACGTCGGGTTCCTCCCGTCACCTCGAATACATTGTACTTACGGATTCAGCACGCCGCCGACGAGTTCTCTGTGCCTCATGACCGTACCCAGAAGTAGGTAGACGCGGGCTGACGACTTTACCAGAGGCCATCATTTCGGAAGACTTCAAACCTAGTCGAGACCGAACTTACGGAGATATTACTGCCCCATTCTGTCAGGCAGAGCTGGCAGCGAGAAAATGCATGCCATGTCTGCCAATGTCAGATTTTCCCTCAGGTCAGCGTGCCTGGGGCAGCTGGAGAGGGCTGGAGGTCATTCGCGTCGCATCCATGACTCTGTCATGCCTAAGCGAGCGGGGCCGGCCCCCAGCCCTGGGCGTGTATGACGTAGCGCGCGGCGTCATACCTAAGGTACCTTATCGGACAGGCCCCACTACCGAACCCTGGAAATGAGTCGACCGGTTCTGCCCGCCGTGGCCCGTCGCTGCCCGGCGGCTGCCCGGCGGCTGGCCGACTCTGCGCGCGGTCGGCATCTCTTCTCGAGCAAGCCACACTGCCACACAGAGGGAGAGAAATCTCCGCCCAGATTGACATTTCAAACTCCTCAGATTTACTTCTGCAGAGCCGCGGCTCGGGTCTCCATCCGCCTGTCACTGGCCAGCCCTCTCAGCCTTCTCAGCCTCCCAGCCCGGAAGGCCTCGCACCAAAGCCACGCGCCAAGTGCCACGAACCAGGAGCTGAGCCTGACCTTCAAAAGCAGAAGAGAGGGCGCGGAGGGGGCTGAAAAGTTGTCCCCCATCCCCCAGTCTCTCTCCATCACGTCTTCCATTGCGCCATCGTACGTTACATGCTTCGCGGGATCGATCTACCAGTGGAAGCTTTGGCAGATCTGTCATTGGTACTTGCCTACCCACCCGTGGCGAGAATCGAGGGGAGGACACGGTGGTGAACGCGATCCTCCTCCTGTCTACGTCTACGTTAGCAGTGCCGTGACTGGACGCATTTGACATGGTCAACTCCTTTATGACCTTCGCGTGGCTAGCCATCCCGTCCATCGCACGTGCCGGGTCGCATCAGGCAGAGGGAAAGCCGAAGATCAGAAGCGCGCGCAAGAAGAGACGTCGGAGGACAAAGCTAAGTCGACCCGAATTGTTGCCTCCCCCCCTATTGCCTGTCCCCCACTCCGATCGGCAATCCATTCTCGTACCCTGTGCCGTCGCTCTGCCCGGACCCAGCTCTCATCGCTTCAAGTCTCCAACACTTTGACCTCATCTCTCGTTCACGTTTCCGTCATAAACCAGTAACCCGAGTTTCGCGCCGGTTGCCGGGAATCAAACACGGCGTTGCAAAGCACCTGATCCGCGGTGGACATCCGTCGCATCACAGGCATGACGTAGCCCTTTGGACCCTGAAAAAGTGTCTCGGGTTTGATCGCCTCTAGTGGCACTCGAAGCCCTCATCGCGGGGCATTGCTTCTCTTGGTATTGAGGCATCAATATCCGGTCCCGAGGGCGCTCGAGCCAGAGACACGACACCGCAACCGCGGGAGATCTTTCATCTCGCGCTATCGAGGCCGCCCCAAGACAAGGCTCGCAAGCTTGCCTTAGTGGTGGCATTGGGGGTCACTCGTGAGTTTCAACTCCTTGCGGCATCATGCATAACCTCATCCCCCGCCACAGCAGCCACCCGAGCGAGCAGACCGAGCTACCAGGGGGGGGGGAAGCTGCCGACAGGGTTCCTTGGCTAAGATCCTGGCCAGCCCGGGCTGCCGTCTTGTCTCATTCACGTGAATCAAGTCGCGTCCCTGTTCTTCGAGACGCGTCACCCTCATTTCCTTCCTCGCAGCGCGCACGCCGAAACGTCTTTCATCTTTCATGCCTCGCCACGGACATTTGGATGTCGTGCCCTCATCCTGCCGTCACAACATTTCGCCGTGAGATTCCGATTTCATGCGTGCCGCCGCTGTCATCGTCTCCAATGCCGGTCGGCTGCCTCAGCACGGATACCTGCATGGAAGGAAATGAGCAGCGGCGGGACGGGTCATCACGTGCTACCCTCGACTGAACGGGAGCTCCCGCAGTCATATGAAACGTCGGCGGGTATTATTTTCCGGGGACAGTGTACAGGCATGATAGATACCTTACCTTAGGAAGACGGGATATAGTAAGTAACCGCGTTCGCCGGCGTGCGGTTTGCAACGTTTCAGAGGCTCGGGCTCGGGCCGAACGTACCTTACCTAGACGTAGGTAGCATACGGAGTACGGTACGGGTGATTCGTAGGCCAATGTTGATAGTGTTAGGTAGGATATGGATGGATGGTTGGTTGGTTGGTTGGTTGCCCCCGCGGTTTGTCTACTGGCTGGTCTCTACGGCAGCTAGTAGCTCTCATCGTACCACCCAACAGTCGACATAAACACGGCACGAACACTGCTATCCCGGTAGTTACGAGGGCAAATATAAATATATCTAGATTACTGCGCTGTGACGATCCAAGGTTCTCATGCCGGTCTGGACCGGCCAACAACCAAACAAGCGGCGACAGATCCGACTCCCCGCAGGAGAACAAGGCAAGGGGTAAGATAGAGAGACTCGGGGAGTCGAGAAGGGGAGGCAGCGGCCCATCCACCCCCTCCCCTCCCCGTTTCTCCTTGTTCTCTTCTGAGAGAGAAGAGGGAGCCGAACGGGAAACAAGTCTTCGATGCGCGCCGGGCTGGGCCGTGTTGCCGCACGCACCCCCGTCATGTGACGATGATTACACCGGCTGCTGCGGCGGCGCCCTAGACAAGACAGTCAGGGAGGTCGTGTCTCGGTCTGGCCCAAGTCGGCTGGCTCGGTCATCCGCCGCCTGTCCGGGGGGAATCTAGCTGGGAGGAATTCGAGCTCAGGGTGTCTGTCCTGTCCGCGTCCAGGCGCATTTCCAAGTCTAGTAGAAAGATAGGGATTGATGGGAATAGTTCTTCTACTCGACGTGAAAATGCTTATGCTCGCTCCGTATATACAAAAAACGCACCCTTCGTTACTGCTACACCCAGCAGCCAGCCCGCCCCTCTCCCCTCCCGCTTCCATCCCATGGTATATATCCGCCAAATCCGCCAAATCCATCCACCTAACCCACATAACCCATCTCATCTCTCCCTCAATACAGCCACAAGAGCACCGCCTCGCTGGCCTCGACGGACACGCGGGCGACGCCGCCCCTGACGGGCACGTCCCGTGTGTCGTTGCGCACCCCCTTGACCTCGGTCCCGCCGCTCTCCCACGTCCACTGGCTGCCGCCGTACGTGATGCTGGCCGCGTCCGCGCCGGCGCCCAGCGGGCTGTTGAGGTGGTAGGCCCTGGCGCCGCGCGCCCAGTCCGGCAGGGCCAGGTCCAGCGTGGCGCGTTCCCTGGGCGCGTCCGCGCTCGTCTGGTTCCAGTAGTTGAGGTTCACGAGGGCGATGCGCTTCAGGCTGCCGTGCTCGTAGGCCGCGTAGGCCGCCACGTTGTCGGCGTTGCTGAGTCCTCTCCCCTCGAGCTTGGAGATCTGCGCGGCGCCGGACGCGCCGATGAAGTCGGCCACGAAGGGCTGCGAGTAGTAGTTGGCGAAGACCTGGGGCGCGTAGCCGCTGCTGTACACCGGCAGCCAGAGGTCGAAGCCCGAGTGCATGATCTGCTGCCAGTTGATGCGCGCCACGCCGACGACCATGCTGTAGAGGTAGAAGTCGACCTGCCAGACGGCCGAGCCGAGGCGCGCCTGGTACGCGTAGTCCTGCGTCACGTCCAGCGAGTTGCCCACCTCGTTCAGGATGAACGGTATGCCGCCCTCCCGCGAGTTCAAAAAGTCGATCGAGTACCGGTACTGGTCCAGGTGCGGGTGCGTGATGTTCATGGGCATGAGCGTCGTGCCCAGGGTCGCGGCCGTGCCGGCGTGTCCCTGGTAGTAGTGGTGCGATACTTCCTTGATGACATCCCCCTTGTCGATCCCCAGCGCGAAACACTCGGGGACGTCGAAGATGTACTTCTCTGCTGTCACAGCGTCCCCAAAGTGCGTGGATGTGTCGAAGGCAGTGAAGAATGGGCCGTCGGGCACCTCGGGAACTGCTTCCTTGATGGCCGAGACGTACTCGGTCCAGTTGCCCACGTACGTTTGGTTGGAAAGCGTGCCCTGATATTCTGGGGGTTGAAGTGGGACTGAATCCTCGCCTGTGTAGTCGTCTGCGTACAGGTCTGCTTCATTCCCGGGCTGGATGGAGTGGATCAAGTCGAGGCCGATGATATCTACGGCTGACTGAGCCCAGGCGATAGTCTCACTTATGTTGGTAGTGGCCATTGGGACCTGGACCATGTAGCGAGCGGACGGAAAGATGTGAGTAAGGTTCCAGTAGGAGGGGCCTATAGTCGTGTTTCCAACGTCCTGGTAGTTATCTTGCTCGGCCACCGGCAGCGCAGGCGCCTCCTGGCCTGGCAGATATTTGCCATAGTCCGCAGAAGTACCCCCGAGCCGGATGATGGGTTTTCCGCCAGTACGCGAGTATATGGCCTCCATCAGATTGGCGGAGAAGGCATTGGGGTTGCCTTCGTTGTCCAGGGCATAGCGAACGAAGGAGGATTCCTCGAAGCCAAGGCCGGGGAAGTCTGGGTCGATCACGCCAGAGGCACCCGGGGGCACGAAGCCCGGGACTGGAATTAACTGCAGAGACGAATTGCTTCTAGGGACCACGGCAGTCAGCCCAAGGCCGGCCAGCCCGAGGGCCCCGAGGAGGGCGAAGGGGCACGAAGTGCTCTTGACGCAAGATGTCAACATTATGAGTAAGACTTATTAGGTATGTTGGAGGCGCCCTATGACACCGTAAAGGGAGAAAGCACAGAGGCTCGCGAGATTGGTTCCATTACCGAAGGGTGAGCAGGCACAGAAACAAAAGAAAGTCAAACATACTTCGCAATGACATCTTGTGAGCCTTTATAGGAATTGGTCAGAAGCAACCCCCCAAGGAGTTGCTTCTGCGTAACATGGAGGTGCATGTCAGCTGGCTTAACGCGAAGACCGGGCTGCAGTAAGTCGACCTTCACCGCCGAGGGTGCTGAAGGTTCAAGGCTTACGAGATATGGCAGCCGATTACGCCATCCGGGCACATCACTCCAATAGGACAATGCGTCAATGTAGTGCGTCGATGTCGTGCTGCGAACTGCTTCGTTATTGACAACAATGAGTGGCTCGGTTGTCAGGGGGAGACGCGCGAGTAAGGGTCGGCCGGAATTTGCGGGGGATTCTCTGACGACCTTGGTACTTGCCCAGCTGGCAGCAGGCCCGTGTGGCTTCGACAACCGGATTCTACTGCGGGATTTCCACGGCCACAGCAGTTCCGAGGGGCAGTCCCGACTTCTGAGGTCTCGGCTGGGAGGGTCTCATGCCTACGGCGCAGAGGCCAGACCGTGACGACCGTGACCGCGGATGGGCTGGATGAGAAAAACAAGGTGTGAGCCTCGCTGGCCTCGACTCTGGCCTCGACATGATGTCTTAGGCGTCAGACTCTCATAATCTCAGTGACATGTCGGCGGGTGGGCCTGCTCCCCTGGCCTAGTTCCACCGACAATGCAATCCCAGAGGCCGTACCGTACCTGGGCAGCTCTGCATCTGCATGGCCATATCGGGTGATCGACAGGCCCCCGCGGCATGAGACACAATGGAAATTAGATGCCAGGCGGGCGGGCGAGGTGTGACACGAAATCCACAACAAGAGAAACAAGAGAGGCCTGAACAAGTCGACAACTGATCGCGAGTTGGCCATGCGACGGAGGCGGCACGCGTGCAGACGAACGCGTGCCGACGCTCGCGCCCTCTGCAATGCTGCAGGGATGTAAATGAAATATCGGTACTTTTTTCAAAAGCTGGAGACGAGCTCGCTACCGATTACGGCGGAGAGTTGCAACTCATTTATTTCAAGTCCCAGCACACCGGGATTGGAGCTGGGTGGCGCAATTCGAGGCTTGACCGGAAGACGACCGCGGACGGCCAACTTTGCCGATCGCTGGCTGGGCATGTTGTGAGCCTGTAGCCGCCCTGGCCGCCTTGCATGGACAGCCTGTGCCTGGACAGCACTTTCGGCGCGCTCAAAGCTGGGGCGAGCTGGGCTGAGCTGGTGATGTATGTGCGTACATAGGACCTTCCGACTCCCGATCCCCGAGCCTCGAGTCTCGAGCTTCGAGAGCCGTGGCATGTCCGCCGGACCGCGCGGGTCGGCGCAAGGTATTTCACGTGTGCGCCCAACGTTGCCATGTCACGTTCCACTTGTGCAAGTAGATACGGCAGATACGGGAGATGCGGTAGATGCGGCAGACTGCAGTTGTGATCTGGGTGTCTAGTGACCTAGCTAGGGTAGCTAGGTAGTGTTGGTGGTGGTATGAAGGTACCTTAGTAGTGCTGTAGGTAGGTACCTAGGTAGTGGTGAAGTGGTGGTGGTGGGATGTGGTGCAGGTGGTGGTGGTGGCTGCTCGGGTGGTGGGATTGGAGTCTGAGATGAGAAAGCAGCATGCGGGCACGCGATAGGGCCACGCCGTCAAATTGAACCCCGCAAACTCTCCGGCCGCCGACTAGCCGATGCAGGCCGCCCCGACACCCCCGCTCTCCGGGCGGCCGACTCCCCCACAGCCCCGGCCCTCGTGATAGGCCAAAGCTTGGGGAAGATCGCAGATAACGATAAGGTAGCTGTCCCGCAAAGCCGATCGATCTGTCCTGTGCTGCCTAAACTGTCATCGG